>QLSR01000222.1:1500231-2093168 GCA_031780015.1 Citrullus colocynthis | reverse complement strand
TTTTTTTTTTTTTTTTTTTTTTTTTTTTGATTTTCGTCATTATTGGTAGGAACATTTGGTTAACCTGTTTTTTTTTTTTATTATTTATTTTTTATCACAGAAGATAAAAGTTGATTAGATTGATAATTTTTTTAAATGGGAATGTTGAAATTGCAAATGAAATTAAAATTAAGTGTAGTGCTTAATTCTGCAAAAATCTTCTTTAAGTGAGTTACTTTGTGTTAAAAAGTTTAAGTGGTTGGGTAGAAAATATGTGTTTAGTGATATATTTATAATATTATAAGTAATTTGATGTAAAAATATGTCAAACTTGTGTTCTTAGTCCTGATTAGTAAAATGAAGCAAAATAGGTATAAAAAAAAAAAAAGTCAAATTTTGAGTATTTATAGGGTTTTTATGTCATTCACAGAGAATTGTTAAAATTGCGGTTGCAACCCTTTTAGATGATATAATGCAAAACAGTTGAGAAGAGCTAACATTGCAGTTAGGATGCACCCAAGATGCAACCACAACCTAATCTCATAGATATTACTCAAATTTTTTGAGATTTGTATAATTTTCTCCAAAATCAAATCAAATCAGATAAAATCTTCATTATTTTCAACCAAGTTGATAAGGAAAGATCTACAAGCTGATTTTGAGGAAATCCTAGCTTGTGGAGGTGTATAAAACGCAACAAACTCTTCACCAAATGACCAAGTCTCATTTCCTAGAAGAACCTCTAGGAGATTATTGCTTCGATCCTCTCACAGTTTATATACCATTTTTGGGCACTTGTTTCTAAAACATAAGTGCAAGGGGTTTGTTCATCTTGAAAGGGTTTGAACCTAGATTAAGGAGCAACTTGGAGAGTTTCTTTGCTTGTTCCTTTTTTACACTTTGGTATTTTTCTTTTTATATAGGAATTCTAGTTTATGTTATTTTGTTATTGTTTTTCTTTCATTTATATTGGAATAATTCTTGAATTTTTTCAATTCTACACTGATATAAGTGCTTTCATTTTTATCTTTCGTGTTTTTTATGTTCTATTATGAACTAAACATTTTCTTCAGATTCAAATATGTAGATACCTCAAGGATGGAATAAAAGTTCCATATATGTTCCTTTACTTTCGCTACACTTAGTATTTATTTGCTTTTATCGTTTTTATTGCTTATTGTTAACTTAGTTTAATCATCTAGGTTGACATATCATGTTGAGTCTAATATCGAAAGAGTTAGATAATATATCATTGTCATAGGAGCAGTATAGGAGAAAAGACTAAACATAAGATTTTGTTTTACTTCTAAAAATAGGGTAATGCCTATAGAATCACTTACTATTTAGTTGCTTTTATTCCCTTACTTGATTTACTATTATCTCACCCTTTTGGATTTGATACTTGATTTTGTCCATTTTATACTACTTATTGTCGATAATATATACTTGCATCTAGAAACTATTTGTTCCAACGCCTGTCAAAGACTATTTTACTTTTAAAATGAAGTTATTTATAGAAATTCATGAATTTTTGTTGTCTACATTTTAATAATATTTTCAAAATACAACCCAATTTTTTTATTTTAAAAAAATAATTTAAAATTTTTGGTTTTATTCTTGAAATTTAATTAATTAATTATAACATTACTTTAGAAAAAAATAAAAATTATTAAAAAAAATTGGTAAAAAACAAACACATCCTGATTATTTAGCAGAATCTACTGATCTTACTTTTTTTTTTATACAGAAAATGACTAGTCTAAAACATACTATGGAAACCTAGTAACCAAAATATAATTCAGACCAATTATTATTTAAACGTTATTAAAATAATTTTATTTTTATTTTGTTTTGTGTTTTAAGTGGTGAGATTAAGAAATGTTTTATGTTTCCAATATATGGTTAACTATGACCCTACAATAATTTGATGGCAATTATCTTTAACTATATTCAACTGGTTACTTAATATTAATTTAAATTCTAAACTTTTAATTATATCAAATTAGATCCTAACTTAAATAAAGTACTATAATTTTTTTTCGACGCAACATCCACTACTTCGTCAATATACTTTTGCATAAATGTAATTTTGATAATTACAAATTAACTATGGAATAAAACTAATAAATTAAAAAAAAAATACTCTGATGAGAGTTTTCTCTAAAGTTTTGTTATATATTTTATTAAACACATAAAGAAGATGATTTTTTAACCATGTTGAAAATTTAACATTCCTAAAATTTAAGAATATTCTTAGTGATTGTTTAGGGTGGTGAGTTAAATTTCAAAGTCTGGAGTTCATATGTCTGTAAAATTAGGAGTTTGTGGTGCAAAATTATATAGTATGGAGTTACGAAATCTATGTTTAAGGTGCAGAGTTGAGTTATAAATTAGGGGTATCTAGTACTGTTTTTGTAACAAAAAAAAAAAAAAATGGTTTCGTAGTGGTTATTTGGGTTTTAATAACTTTTTGTTTAACCTTTCAATTATACACATCTTTCTCCAAATTTTCAATACTCAATTGAGTTGTAAACTTAATACCTTCAGATATATTTTACACATGTAAACTATAACCATTGTACTTGAGTTAAACAATTATTTTTGTTTCATATAAACAACAAAACTAGAATATACTCTCACATAAATGGAATGTATAGGCATTATCCTATTTCTAGAGGTAAAAAAAAAAAAAAAAAATCATCAAGGGCTTTAATTAGGACTAGACAACTTATGTCAAATTGTAGGTTAGGATTTATTATACATGCATGTTAGTATTATGGATGATCATAGGTATTAGGGAGGAGACAACTAGAGTATATTTGGATTGCTTAGGAAAAAATTATTTTTAAAGTCATTTAAATTTAAATGTTTTTTATAAAGACAATTTAAAATAGAGTGCTTGGCTACATTTTCTCAAAATATTTTTATACAAAAGTTTGTTTAGTTTGGTTATATGCTCAAACTGTTTCTATTAATGTCAAATTACTATATATGGACAACTATTAAACATTATGAATTACTAATTTCAATTTTGTATTTAAGAACACTTTTATTGGTTTTTTTTTTTTTTTTAGTATATGATGGTTGAGTTGGTTATTAGAGTTGGTCGTTTGAGATGACTGATAGAGTTGGTGGTCGGAGTCGATAGCTGGAAGTGATCATTAAAGTTTGCTGCTAGAAGTGGTAGTCACTCGAAATTTGACCTCAGAGGTGATCACTAGAATGATCGCTAGACATAGTTGCAGGAGGTAGTTGTAAGAGTTTGGAGTGTTGAAGGCAGTCATCAGAGCATGTTGCCTGCGTGAGACAATATTAGTCACGAACGATGGTTATTGCAAAAGTTTGCATTGATGTTGTCTAAGTTTGGTTGTTGGAGTTAGTCAACGAAGCATGTGTTGCCAAAGTGAGGCAACAGTAATCGTCGATGATGGTTGTTGCCGAAGTTGGGTGTCGGAGGTCATCAACAGAGTTGATCATTGGAGGTGTTATTTGCAGTGACTAATGAATAAAGTCATTGAAAACATTGGAGGGGGGAGAGGGAGAGGGAGAGAGAAAGAGAAAGAGGGGAAGCTGGAGGTCTTTAATAAATGGACAAACTTAAATTGTAAACATTGTTAAAGTTAGTGGAGTTGAGTTATTTAAGATAAAGTTAGTAAGCCAAATACTTTAAAACCTAACTTAACTAAATACTACAAACACTAAATTACAATTTTAGGTTAAGATTGCAACATTAGTTAAGATTGCAACATTAATCTAAATTTCATGTGCAAGCTAATCATATCGAAAATTTAGAGTTTAAAGAAAAAAGGTTCTACTTATTGAGATTTGAATTTGCTGTTACTGTCCTGTTGGACCCCTAATTTTCCATCATGATAACTTTTTTTCCCTTTTGATGTAATGTAAGCATAAAAAAGAATAAAGAAACAGTCTTTGGTTTTATTTATTTATTTAGTGAATAATAACAACGAACCAAAAAAGAATAGTTTAAACAATTATTTTTTAAAAAATTATTTTTAAATACAGCACAATTAGTCAAAATACTATAAATATAAAAAAATTTGCAACCAACTAATAAGTTTCTATAGTAAAATTTTTTTATATTTATAAATAATTTAATATTTTTTTATTTATAATAATTTTTTTAAAAATTAGTACTTCAATTCTAGATTTAATTCTAAGCGATTTTAATTCAAACTATTAACAAAATAATTAACCGAATACAGTTAAAGCAAGAAACGACAATGGACTACAACTTGATTTTCAATATATATATTTGTTCAAATTCAAACTAAAGATGTAGAGGTGGGACAGCAAGAGAAACAAATATAAATCCAAAAAAATTCTTATTCTAATATTAATTAAATAAATATATGCAAATTCAAAATTTTAAAATTTATATATAATATAATAATACATACCATAGAAACTGTAAGTTCATAGCCGCAGCCACCCCCCCCCCCCCCCCCCCCCCCTCTCCCCCCAAAAACCCCCCCCCCCCCCCCGCGGGCCCCCCCCCCCCCCCCCCCCCCCTTTCTCCTCCAAAAACCCCCCCCCCCCCCCCGCGGGCCCCCCCCCCCCCCCCCCCCCCCTTTCTCCTCCAAAAACCCCCCCCCCCCCCCCGCGGGCCCCCCCCCCCCCCCCCCCCCCCTTTCTCCTCCAAAAACCCCCCCCCCCCCCCCGCGGGCCCCCCCCCCCCCCCCCCCCCCCTTTCTCCTCCAAAAACCCCCCCCCCCCCCCCGCGGGCCCCCCCCCCCCCCCCCCCCCCCTTTCTCCTCCAAAAACCCCCCCCCCCCCCCCGCGGGCCCCCCCCCCCCCCCCCCCCCCCTTTCTCCTCCAAAAACCCCCCCCCCCCCCCCGCGGGCCCCCCCCCCCCCCCCCCCCCCCTTTCTCCTCCAAAAACCCCCCCCCCCCCCCCGCGGGCCCCCCCCCCCCCCCCCCCCCCCTTTCTCCTCCAAAAACCCCCCCCCCCCCCCCGCGGGCCCCCCCCCCCCCCCCCCCCCCCTTTCTCCTCCAAAAACCCCCCCCCCCCCCCCGCGGGCCCCCCCCCCCCCCCCCCCCCCCTTTCTCCTCCAAAAACCCCCCCCCCCCCCCCGCGGGCCCCCCCCCCCCCCCCCCCCCCCTTTCTCCTCCAAAAACCCCCCCCCCCCCCCCGCGGGCCCCCCCCCCCCCCCCCCCCCCCTTTCTCCTCCAAAAACCCCCCCCCCCCCCCCGCGGGCCCCCCCCCCCCCCCCCCCCCCAACTCCTTGTCCCTGCAAATCCCTCGTCCGCGTCACGGCGGAGCCACCAATCTCCACGGCAGTTGCTCGAGCTGAGCTCATCCACGCTGCGACCGTTCTTCAAATTACATTACAATAACAACGAAATTGATCAGAAATTTAAACTTTTCACCTTTCAATCCAAAGCATTGGGACCGGCACAGGCCTTCAGAACCGGACTCCATAGCCACTGCAACAAGAACTTCCTCCCATTTCTGCCATTCACATTAAACGTCCTTCCTTCTCCATCCCTCATTACCTGCCCTATATACCCGCCGCCGCCGCCGGTTCCGTATAGCCCCTCACAGAGGTCACCGATCTCCGTCGGCGCCGTCGGATCCTCGCCGGCGTACCAAGCATTAACCAACGGATTTGAAGCAACTTCAGCCAATTCATGGCCGATTACACTGATCATTCCATCCAACGCAACGTCTCTATTCGGCGGCGAGAGAGCGCTGGGGCCACCGCCGGTCATGTACGCCGGGACGGCGAAAGGATAGGCGCATTGCTCGGGACATTGCTTGCCGGAATGGCCGACCCAAGCGTAGGGAAGCGTGTAGCCGACCATGGAAGGGAATGTGAAGTAATGGAACCCACAAACTGCTCGGCAAAAGTCCTGCATGGTAACATCCTGAGAAGTGAGTACCAGAAACATCCCGTTCCGGTGGTCGACGGGGAATGGCGCGGATCGGACGGCGGTGGCGATAACCTTCTGAATGGAGAGGCGAGTGAGGTCGGTGCCGTGGGAGTGGTGGAGGTCAGAGTGTTCTCCGGCGATGACGATGGAGCGGGAGACATTGGCACCGGTTTGATCAGTGTAAAGCGAGACGGTCTGCCACCACTGAGAGACAGAAGGGGAAGGAGCGGTGCGGCGGGGATCGGTGGCTGAAATGGAGAGGAGAAAATCCTTGATTAGCAGTTTCTGGGAAACAGACCATTTTCCGTACCAAATTAAGTAAATGTTGATGGGAGAAGAGGAAAGAACAGGGCCCATATGGTATCGGAGGTTGACAAAATCGGAGGAGCCCTCGAATTTCTTGGAAGAGGAGAGGGAATTTGGGGGAAGTTTAGGGTTGAAGAAACGGGTGTTGGTGTGGAGGGTTTGGAAAGAAGGAGAGGCGACGGCCATTGCAGAAGAAAGAAGGGTTGCAGAGAAGGAGAGGAGGAGGAGGAAGAAGAGAAACGCCATTGTTAGGGTTTGTGAAGCAGTGAAGAAGAAGGGAAAGAGGAAAGATTTTATAAAAGTTAGTGAGGGAGTGAAAATAGAACAGGATGAATGGGAGGGAAATGGGTTGGTGACAGCTAGCAGTACCAATGCCTTTGTGTTTTTCTTTTTCTTTTTCTTCCCTTCCCAATATTTGAGCTTCTCTTTCCCTTTCTCTCTCTTGGTTTCCATGATTTTGATTTTCTTTTTGTTGTAATTTTGAGTGATTTCTCATCCAAATGTTTGAATATGGTCTTCTTCGATTGTTGAACCCTCTTGACACTTTTATATATTTTGCAAATTTGATATGTATAATTTGAAAAAGAAGTTGAAATGTACATTTTCTAATGGCTTGTTTTTAAATATATTAAAAAGGCTCACTTATTTACTCATATCACTTATAAATATTTTTATAATGATAGACAATAATATTTTGTTGTAAATATTTTTAACAATTTTATCGTTTTAAAATAATTACTCTTTTGTAATTTTAAAAACTTAAAATCTTATAAATACTTTTATGATTTGATGAAATTCTAAAAGAATTGTTCCTAGGGTAGAGATTATTGTTAAGAGTTGAGTTTTAACATTTTTTCTCTAACAATGTGAGATGAATAAATAGAATCTTTGACTTTGAGATCAATTGTACAAGTATTGTGTCAAGTTGAGTTGTGCTCATGCTTACTAAATTCTAACTTTTAAATTATAGGATCTAAATTCTAATTTTAAACTATAAGATCTAAATTCTAATTAGTAACTAATTTTTAAATATGAATTAATTAGTAAGTAAAAAAAACAATTTAAACAAATATGAATTATATATTAATCTAAATATTAATTAATTAGGTAATATGAATATAGTTCAATGAATTAAGATATTACTTACATCTCTAGAGGCTAGAAGTTTGAATATTTGAATGGTTTGTTGAACTAGAACAATATTGATTAATTATAATTTTTTTTTATTAAATTACAAAGTTGGTCCCTACAGTTTGAAAAAGAGTTAGAGTTTAGTAACTTTGGTTTTAAAAGTTAGAATTTAATCCTTATAATCTTATAAAAGCTAATAATTAGTATCTGTGGTCTGATTATTTACTGTCAAACCATCCCAATAAAACTATAGTTTTTATTTATTTTTTAAAGGAAGGAGTTTTCATTTAGGTGTATATAATAAACATTATATATATGAGCGAAAGATATATGTTGAATTTGCGAGAGACGTGATCTTGTTCCATTTATACCCCAGTATATCAGGAGGAATTTCACAAATAATGTTTTTTGTAAAAAAAATGACAAAAATAGGGTAGTGTCCAAATATATTTTGAAACAATATTTCAAAACTAGGTGGGAAGAGAAACTAATTTCAAAAATAGGTGTTGAAATTGTGGACGCGATCCACGATTATTAAAGGAAAAATGTGGACTCGATCCACGATTTCCATGGTCCCAGTCAAAGATTGCTGCATCAGATGCCACGTCAACGAAGTCCTGGACCCAATCCACGATTATAATGAACCAAACTCGTGGACCGGGTCCACGAGTCCTCTTTTTTTGTTTTGTTTTTTCTTTCTTGCTTGCTTTCTTTCTTTCTTTCTTTCTTTCTTATAATCCAAATGATATCCGAATTGATATCCATATCCTGCATATAATTATAGCCCCATCCTATTCAATAATTAAACATTAAATATTGTTAAAAAGAATAACATAAAATTAGGTTTTCAATTTAAACATGAAAAGTATAAAGTTTGACACATAATAAGCGTACTAATGATAAATATTCTTAAATACAACATATAAAGTGAGTATTATTAATTACACGTTAATGCAAATTCGTGTGCCACACGGTGGGCGTCTTCTCTCACGCGACCACGATGAGGTACATGAACCTCATAGTGTTCTTGATGATGAATTACATCATCGATGTCTTATTGGGTGACAACAAAAGAAAATGCATAAGGTGCATAATATTCATTTTGATAACCAGAAATTGATGCGATATCTCCTTAAAGTTTTGGGTCGATGTGTTGCTCTGGAACATTCTAGGCCTGTTGTCATTAACGTCGACGACGAACGCGTCTTCTATCAGTGTCGACAACATTAAGTCTACGTGTCTGTTGAATGATATCTTCAACATTTACAACACATTGATCACACATCGAACTTAGCTCTGGTAAATTATGTTGCACTTAATATTGTTGTACATCCTGAACAAAATTATTCTGTATGGATGAAAGAAAAAAAATAAACAATCTAAAATAATATGGAAACAACAAAATTGAATAAAATAAATAATAAAATTCTTACCATGCAATAATAACAAATGCCTTCTGGTGTGATATATCATCTTGTGATTGAGTCGTACCAAGGTAGATAGTCATCTGATACAACTAATCCATCTATTACGTTGTCACACCCTTTCCCAGATTACCTTCCTAACCTAGGAGTAGGTGCAACCTATACATATATACGTCATCTTATATCTTGCAACACAATTCAATACCAGATTAAATGTACAAACTTTCATACTAGTGAAACATTATTAGGTAATCATAAGTTATACATAAGATTACTCAGCTCATAATTTATCATACAAGTGTATTTGTCCAGCAGCCAGTACAAAACCCACACTCGTTATACCACAAAATCATATATGACAAAATATGTACTTAGACTGAGTATTTACAACTATCCTAGAGAACTAAAACCAAGTAAGCCCAAACGAGGATCTTTTGTAGGCTAGGCGTCCCGGACACGCTCACTACCTAAAACAAACAACAATAAATAAAAAGGTGTGAGCTTAAAGCCCAGTGAGTGACTAAAATATCAATTACAATCTAATCCTTGAGTTAATGCTGATTATAACACTAATATATATCTTATTAGTACAAGTTGCTGGATCACTCATGCCATTTAACAAGATAGTATAGATGCCTTCCTAAGAAGCAGCGGAGCAAAGCTCAACGCTATTAACCTTATATCAAGTATTCCGATCCTAATATTCATATATTCATGTATTCATACACTCATACGCCTTCACATTTAGTCCTTCAGCGTTTCAACACTCAAGTGTCTTCTCATAATGTCCTTCAGCACTGAGTTTCATTATAATTTCACTGCTCAAGTGCCTTCACTCATGGTCCTTCAGCACTGAGCCTTCATGTACTGATTTTCATATGCCTTCTCACAAGGTCCTTCGGCATTGGAAACTATCTCAATCAATCTCACTAGTGCCTTCACTCATGGTCCTTCAGCACTGTGTATTATATATCATATCTCCATAGGCCTTCACGCAGGGTCCTTCGACTGTGGTTTGCATTTAGATAATACACATATAGAATTCACATAATATATTCGTTTTCACTTGCACATTATTAACGATGATCCTTGGACAAATTAGAGAGCCACTCACAATTTGTCTTAGGCTTCGAGCGGATTGTATGCTTTTTCGAGCTTTTTTTGGCTTGTAAAACACATTTCTCATATTAGGTTTCCTTTGTACTCCTTTTTCAAAATCATTAGGTATGCATATTAATAACTAGCGATACTCTGTGTTACTAGCGAGACTACCCGCGAGATTCACATTACTGGGTGCTGCACTAGCGAAACTGGAGTGAATTAGACTAGCGATATCATCTTAAGGAGTGATACCTAGCGAGACTTCAACGAGAGTTGTGAGACGCAGAGCTCCTTTGCGTTTATCAGCGACACCCGTTCCGCTGCTCACTTTCCCGCTCCTTAGCGATACCACTGTCTAGCGACACTTGATATCACAGTTTTCCTTCCTTCCCTTCAAACTCTTCCTTTATCCTGCTAAAAACCATATTACAGCCAAAATCATAACTTCCCTCCTTCTACAATCTTGTAAAGTAGTGAACTTCCTAGATTACCTCAAAATTTCAGGCCATGGTTTGTCTTCATTTGAGAATTATTCCCAAATAACTTCGGCTGCCTGATTTGCTTAACAGTTCAACTCTGCTTACTTCTTCCTAGAGATTAACACATTTTTCGCTCGGATTTAGCTTACACATCCTTCATGGAAGTTGCTAAGAATTGATTCAACTTACTTACTTCAAAATTTCAGTTCGTGCTTTGATGTCCTCGGTTCACTCTCCTTCAAACACCGATTGGTGTCCAAGTCTATCAGTAACAATCAAGCTTCTGGTTCCAGCTTCAAAATTATCATGAAACTAATCTGATTTCTACTCAAATTCGATATAAGTACCTTATTCTACCTCTCCTCGTTGTTCATCTACGAAATAGAGTAAATCTGAGTTCGAAAACATATCCAAAAAGGCTTAATTATTCGATGCACTCCTTTATATGTCAATATAAATCACCGACTTACCAGCTCTAACTTCATCCTCCTTTTAAAATTAGCCAACGCCACCTTCCGCGCATGGCTTCGGCAACGCATAGTCTCCACTTACTATGCCACTGATTGCTCCACGCCAGATAGCTGATTACCGCATGGCCCTATCGGCCACTTTTCTATGTTCGACGCATACCATCCTTCAACACATAGGCCTTTCCAACGCATAGCAATGCCAATTCCTAGCACTTAGTAGCCTTCAACGCGTACTTCTATTACATATATTGCACCCTTCTTCCTTCACATCAACTTCCATGTCGGGCTACCTTCTTCAACGCATGCCTACAAGCGGCTACTCTTGGCAGCTTAGACAGACCATCAACGCATGGTCACCCATCACATGACCAACACTTAACCATTTTTACTCTCTCACAACTTTGCGAATTTCTTTACTCACCTGCCCCATAATTCTTCTTACTTACCTTCTCTCAAATACAAGTATGGGGATCACCTCCTACGCAATGGTCATGATGTGCTCGCTAATGGGATAAATGGTTTGAATGAATTCGTCACCAATCTTGGTCATGCTTACCCCTTAAATCAAGTTGGTTGAGGTCACAATCTGTATAACAAATTGATGGCACCATTTGTCGCATTCCAAATTGTCTTAACACTCGATTTAGGTAATGTCACTCTACAATATGAAAGCATATTAGAGGGCTCACCGTCAACGAGATGTCTTCACCACTATAGCAGTAATCAGGCAACAATGTCATGATCTCTTGTGAGTACAACGTCCAATTGATCTAAAATTGAAAAAAGTTATAAGTAGAACCCAATTTTGCAATATTTATTTTTTAATAAAAGATATATGGTCTTATCTGAGTGTGCATTAGTCGATCAAATGATAATTTGTACACTAGTAGCATGTTTACAAAATGCTCAGGGGCAGCTAGAATAGGCTCCATCTACATACTCATGTAATATAATTAGAATAGTTTATTATATAAATTTAGTATGAAATGAAGATGTAAGGACTGTAATACCTAGCACTAAGTGGACGTCTAATGCAATGATCGGGAGACGGTAGCTCAACTTGTGGTGTGATGGTGTAGAACTGATCATAAGCCCATACTTGCAATAGTATTAATGGGTCTGCTATCTCTAAAACAGTTGCAGTACTAGCCCGACATAATTCCCTATATAGCCATGCAAGACATGCACTACCCCCGTGAGTGCCTACCAACAGTCTCAAAGCTTCCCAATAAAGGAAGGAATATTAGGTGAACTAATGTGTTTGACTTGTCAGCGAACAAAAGTCCTCCAATAAGCTGCATGATATATGCCCATGCATACCTCTGTATGGTAATATCGTCGGCATCAGCAGATAGTCCTGTAAATTGGGAGAACAACCAACGGATACTTAACCTAAAGCCTTTCAATTATGGGGGTCGAACACCCAAAAAACTTCACAAACCTGTTTTCAGTCATACACCAATTATTCGGTTACATGTTCTCCATCAACAGGTAACCTAAACTGGAGGGCAATGTCTTGCAATGTAATGATACACTCCCCACTAGGCATGCAAAATGTATGGGTTTCCAGTCTCTATCGATCCACTAAAGTAGTAATCAGATGCCAATCTAGCTGAATAAACCCAATATGTGCAACCTCTAGAAACTCAACTTGTTCTAAGTAAGGGTACGATCTGTGGGTCCTAACATTATACTATGATCAACTACCTGCTCTCTCCTATGACATCTCAAAACTACAGTAGATTGAGTATCCCATACTAATTGCGAACGATGGGTTGGTTGTAGATTTAATTGCACCGGATTAGACAATGGGGTCAACATTTTCCCTTTATCCTTCCCATAAAGATGAGTTCCATCTATTTGTATCAATGGTCCACAATATTTGAACCTTTCTATAGCAGGACCAAATGCCTAGAACACTCGTCTAAAAATTGTCTTACTTGACATATTGGACGAAATAAAATGCCAATCTACTCTTGTTCCAGGATTGTAATACACGAAGCACTCAACCAGTATGGCAGCTCAGCATATGACTTCTCCCAATCACCAAAAATTTTGACCAATGCTTTTCTCTTTGCCTGTCACATGTGTCTATAGTTGACGTTATATCTGAATGACTTTTTAATGGTTTCTTGAAGTATGGTGACTGGAACACCGAGATCAACTCGAACAATATTTTGGACTTTCATACACATAAAATAGAATCAAGTTGTGAATGATCTTGTGTCAGTTATGTGTATCAACACGTGTGTTCAGCTTGAAGTTCGATAATCAAAAAGCCCTTGTGTTTTATGCCTACAAGCATGCAACTTCCAAGCACAACCATCCTTCCATGACTTACATCTCATATGCCACATATCTTGGTTCGACTCTACTACAACAATTTGATAGTGTTGTGTTACACAGTATTTTTTAACAACCATTTGTAAATCCTCCTTCGTGTCAAATAACATTCCTTTTTGTAAAGGATTTGAGTCTTCCAAGCATTTTCCTCCATCATCTAATATTGAACCTTATTCACAAACTAAATTAGTAACTTCCCAATCTATTCGTGTGAATATCTTGGAAGATACTAATTCATTCTCATTTTGTGCATTTGAATTTCCAAATAATTCATCAAATTCTACATCGACATCACTGTCCTCTCATTCCTAGGTTCTAAAACAACTAAATTTTCACGTTCCATAGACATATTTAACAAACTTGTTTACAATTGTTCACAATTAAGGGAAAAAAAAACCATTGGTGTTGATGTGATTGGTGAAATGGAATTATACTACAGCAATATGCAAGTTAAGCTACAATGATGCGTTTCACACACTATGCGTTGAACATACCATGCGTCTTACTTATGCTTAATGCTATGCGTTGGCGATCTGTCAAGTTTTTCTATCCCTTACCCAAGTATAAGCGAAGGAGTAGGTTTTCTCGGTGAGTTCGAGGTCGAACACAGGGATATGTTGATTCTATATTTAAGTGGATTATATGCGTTGTAATGGTAACCAAGAATAATTTGAGAGAGGTGTTTGTTTCTAATCTAAAGAAAGCGATAATCATGTACACTAAACTAAAACGTGGAAGATGAAAATGCATGCGACACAGCAAAGTCAGCTAGGTGAATTTAATGAATGGGTAAAAACAGGGTTAGGGTTGGTTAACATCTAACATCAGAAACGCATGGTGATAGTCTATTTATACTTGCGACTCTTCTCCCGGTTGTTAGCCGCTATGCGTTATATGTCTATAATGCATAGGAGAGTGTTAAGTACCAAGGTTATTCCTATAGACAGGTAACACTTCTTGGCCTTGTCAATTGAGTTCCACAATCACTTACTCTCTCGAGCAGTCTGATTATTACTACTTATATCGATTAGCTAGATGAACATAAGCATCGGATTAAGATTACAATTGACAAGATGCAATAGTTACACTATGGTTCTTATTTAGATGCTAACGCAACCCTTAAACCGTGATAGATTAGTTACTCATGGATTCAAAGTAAAAAGCAGAAAGTGTAGAGAAATGAGTAGACATGGAAGAAATATAGATTGATGAACGGAATACAACTTTAGATAGCTCAATGTCTTGACACAAATCTAAAATCAAGCTAGAAAAACAAGATAGAAAGCAGGAGAAAGGCGTCAATGTCTTGAGTCGTCGGGATGGAAGCGTGAGGTTCTGCTGTGAAGTGGTCATGTGGATGGAAGACTCTTCTCTCTCGAGCTATTCGTCTCTGGTTGTCTTCTGGAGAGAACTCTGCTGTCATTTAGGAATTCTTCTGAGAATAAACAACCCTTTCTCATCTTGCAAGACTGTCCTTTTATAGATGTTGCGTTCGCAATTAATGGCAAATCTGCTTGACTGGCGGCGAAATTGATATCATGTGTCCATCTCACCTAATTGCGTAATTCTCGGGTCAATTTAGATCCACCACTTTAGCCACAGATTATGTATGTCAATCTTCCGACAATCTCTCAAGATTCTGATTTGATTTTCCGCTCCTTGCGTTTTTGGTAATTATGCGTTCATGGAGAAGTTTGGTAGATGTCAACGCGTCATGGGTTGCTAACGCATAGTCTTGGTTGAGAGGTCGTTAATGCATCTACAGGTTGTTCGCGTTCCGTTCAAATCATGTGTCCATAAAGAACAGATTGCTAATGCATAATTCTGCATTAAGAGGTAGTTAACGCATCATTTGCATTCAGCGTTAAAACATGCGTTTTAGGCTCAAAAAGTGGTAAAATTATTATCTTCATAAAAATACAAGAGTAGAACGCATAGGAAGATTTATTAGTAGAATTTAGCATAAACTACCGCATGCTTCTCTATTTAATCTCTATTTTTCTAAGAAAAAGGCTATAATCTTGTATTTCTACAAGTTATCAACCATTCACACTGTCAGTTGAACAACTCAATTCATTGCTCCAAATGAAAACAAAATTCAAAATATACAATATGGAAAAAAAAGTAGCATATGCTAAAATCACATTATGAATTCACACTAAACCACACTAAATCTAAGAAGTAGCTTAGTAACATATGTGGAAAATAAAATATTTTAGACAAAAAAATACATACTATGTGGAAACAAAATCACATAAAATAATTATAAATCTCAATCTACGGTCTAATATCAATAAATCTAAAAACAAATCACATAAAATGATTATAAATCTAAATATACAGTCTAATATCACATAAAATACACTATAAATCTAAAAACAAACCACATAAAATAATTATAAATCTAAATTTACATTCAAATATCACATAAAATACACAATAAATCTAAAAGAAAATCACATAAAATAATTATAAATCTAAATCTAAACAATATTATAATCCTATTTTTATATAAAATTACCATAAATTTAAACAATCTTATATAATGTTGAAAGAGAAAGAAACTACCTTTTGATAGTCGGTGAGGGATCGGGGCAGCAGTTGAGACAGTTGAAACGACGGACGACGGCTATGTGGAAAAAAAAATACAAAACTAAATATAAATAAAATCCAAACAATATTATCACATAAAATCTAAACAATATTATCTTATAAATTAAATCTAAACAATATTATCACATAAAATAAATTGAAAAAATATTTTACAAAGTTGTGGACCTGGTCCACGATTATCCCTGTAAAAAATAATTTAAAATCTAAATCTAGACAATATCCTAATCCTATTTTTTTAAAAAAATAATCATAAATTTAAACAATATTACAATGTTAAAAGAGAAAGATAATACCTTTGGCGCTTGGTGAGAGCTTGGGACAGTGGTGGAGACAATTGGAACGAACGGCGACGACGGGAAGAACAAATCTCGGGTGAAGGAAGAAAAGTGGGAAGGAAAGGATGTGGGGAAGAAAAAAGGGGTGTCGGGTGTTTAAAACTCGTAGATTGTAAATGTAATTATTTAACCGTCATTAAATCATTAATAAATAGTTATTTATGTGTTACTTCAATAAGCGTTATTGATTGTTTTTGTTTGTTTTGTCTTAATGACCCTAAATTCAATAAACTAACATCCTAGGCTGTTTTATGAGTCTTGAATTGTATGTGTAGACATATGGAGATCAATGTTCAAGATACTATTGTTAGATTTTTATTAAGCTGATTATTATGCGTTTTACATGCTTAATACTATGTGTTACTAATCTGTCAAGTTTTCCTATTCTTCACTCAAGTATAAGCAAAGAATAAGGTTTTCTCTGTGAGTCCGAGGTCGAACACAGGGACTATGCAGATTCTATAATTTGTTGGATTATTTGAGTCATGTGTCTAAAGAAGGTGATGAGAAGTGATGCGTTTAACTAACTAGAAAGCAGTAAACCTAAGCTAAAGTGGTTTGATGGAGAGGTATGTGACACAACAAAGTCAGCTAATTGAGTTATGTGAATGGTAAACGTAGGGCTGGGATTGGTTATCATCTAAAGTCGGAAACGCATAGTTAGGTCTATTTCATACCAGCGACTCTTCTTCCGGTTGTCAGCCGCTATGTGTTATATGTCTATAACGCATAGGAGAGTGTTAAGTACCAAGGTTATTCCTATTCCTAGGTAACACTTCTTAGCCTTGTCAACTGAGTTCCACAATCACTTACTCTCCCGAGAAGTCTGATTATTATACTTATGTCGATTAGCTGGATGGACATAAGCATTTGATTAAAAATACATTTGATAAGATAAAATAGTCTTCCATGGTTCTTATTTAGATGATAATGCAACTCGTGACCCTTGAGAGAGTTAGTTACTCATGGACGGTAAAAAGCAAATGGAAAGTGATGAGAAATGAATAGCCATGGAAGATGTATAGATTAATGAACGTAATAACTATTTTAGAAAATACAATTCCCTGCTAATAGACTAAAACATAAGTAAGAAAAGAGATAGAAAGCATGGAATGGCTTCTCAATATCTTGAGCTTGTCGGGCTGGTAAAGTGAGTTCTGCTGTGAAGTGGTTAGGCGGAGGGAAGACTTTTGTCTTCCAAGCTATTAGACTCCGGTTGTCATTTGGAGAGAACTCTGCTGTCACTTAAGAATTCTTTCGAGAGGTCCAACAACCTTTTCGTCTTTAGGTCTGTCTTTTTATAGATGTTGCGTTGCAATTGCTGACAAATCTGCATGATTGGAGGCTGAATTTCTGCCTTGCGTCCATCTCGTCTAATTGCGTGATTTTTCGACAATCTCTCAAGATTCTTATCTGATTTTTCGCTGCCTTTTTTATATATGTCCACGGATAACTTGGGTTCATGCATTCAATTATGCCAATGCATCCATGGGTTGCTAATGCATAGTCCTGCTTTAAGAGGTTGCCAACGCATCCACAGGTTGCTCGCATTCCTGCGTTAAAGCATGCGTTTTAGATTCAAAAAGCTTCAAAACAATTATGTCCATCAATTTACAAGAGTAGAGCACATAGGAAGATTTAGCAATATAATTTAACACTAACTACCGCATGATTCTCTATTTAAACTCTATTTTTCTAAGAGAGAGACAATAATTACTTGTATTTCTACAAGTTATCACAACCCCAAACTTAGAAAAATGCTTGTCCTCAAGCTTAACTTCCATCTAAGAAACTTCGATCAGCACTAAAATTTTCTCAACGCATTGACTAGTCTCTCAGAATGCTATACTCAATCAACTACCTGTTAGTTACATTATTTTTCTACCTCTATATTCTTTTCTTAGAAACAGGTCTAATTTGTATGCGCAAGCTTTCATTTCAATCTTCTTTACTCATTATTCACAAAATTTTTGTTTCTTCTTTTAACATTGAGTCTGAAAAGATGAAGATATAAAGTTCCTTTTTCTTTTATTTGTTTTATTATTTATGTATTAGATTACAATGCGTCGAGTAGGGTTACCCACCTTCGTTCTGACATACCAACTATGGGATGCATGGAGGCTGCCAACTACGAGCAAGTGTCCTTCTCGACTAAACTCTTATCTAAGTTCGGTTTCCTCACTAGACATTGGAGTTTGTTATTTATTTATGCATCGCTGATTACGATTACCCATCTTCGTTTTGACACACCAACTATGGGGTGCATGGAGGCAGCGAACTACGAGTAGGTGTTGTTTTCAGCTAAACTCTTAACAAGATAAATGTATTAGTCTTGTTAGCGGAGTTTTGCGTAAATTTTTTATTTTTTATTTTTAGTTATTTATTTATTTATTTATTTAAGAAATAAGTTCCTTATATTTTTATCTTTGACAGTTCAAACATCTTCCACCCCCAAACTTGAGAGTAGCAAGGTCCTCATTGCTTAAATTGTAAACAAAGATTATATTGAAAAATTTTGTAAAAGAGGTTTGAATTGGCAGTTTGCATGCATGCAGAGTAGGTTTGTGTTTCTAAGGAATAGTATACAGAAGCATGGAAAGTAATCTAACTTAAGAGTGTACAAAAAGTGCAAGCATGATTATCATCATAGTGACTAACTTTTCAACGCAAAGATAAAAGTTGGGAATAATTAAATATACCCGGAATGAAATTAAAACAAGGGGAAACGCAAAGAGGTAAATAGACATTCGATGCGGCGAAAAAATTTTCATTCTATTAATCGCATGTCCCACAACGCATACTTTTGGAGACAATTATAATGAAAATTAAAAAGCATGACTGATGAATGCATATAATTAACGCATGACTAGTGAAAGTAGCGTTCTCAGTACAATTATGCGTTGGACGCAGGCATGAATGGCAGAGTACGCGGTGAAATCAAATAATTTGCATTGAAGTTCAACTCATAATTTCATGCTTATTTAATTTACACTACTAAAACTGAATTCAAAGAAAGAAAAATAAATACTAAAAACAAGTACGAATAAAAGAAAGAAAGGAAGAGTAAAAGAAAGCGTCCCTGGAAAAATAGGCGTTCAGCAACGTAGAGATCTTCCAACGCAAGCTCAGTTGTTATGCTTGCGTGGGTCATTGGAGCCTTTATCGCTTTCAGGGTTCAACGTAGAGGAGACAATGAATTGCAGCATGATCTCCCTCAAGTGTGCGTACTTGGGATGCATTGGTCTGGTTTCTAGTTCATGCGTTGAAGGCTCTTCTAATAACGACTTGATCTTTGTCGTGGATCTGTTGCTCCGTTCTGATTGCTCAAATTTTCGATCAGAGTGTAACTTGATTTTTTCCTCTTCACCATCTTCATTGTCTTTGAGAACTTCATCTTTCAACGATGCATTCGTTGGTGTAAGTGTCACACCCCCTCCTAGGCTACTCTACCCAACCCGAGAAGGGATGTGGAGATAGCATACATCACCCCTTTTGTGACGCATACCATCCACTAAACACACTTGTCCTATACTGTTCACAACATACATATTACTCCTTAATATATTTCAACCATAACATATAGGGAATTATATACATAACGATAATCCAGAATACAACTCTTTCATAAGCCCTTATACAAAACCATGTTTCAACTCCCAGTAAATGTACAACTAGGTCTACATGCCACCTATGTAAGGTTTTACGTACAAGCAACTTGCAAAACAGGACAATTTTCTGGAAACTCGAAGCTTAAGCAGGGCGAGTTGGAGTAGGCATTGCACCGAAAACGTCCTTGCTATCAGGGAGGAAAAGAAAACATGGAAAGCGTGAGCTAAAAGCCCCGTGAGTGACTAATTTTGTAAAACCATCTTTTGCTCGAAAACAGGCATGTTAAAATCATAATAACACCATAAACGTAAACGTGATTTAAATAATCATTTCTGTAAAATCATAATTTCAACAACGTAAACAAAACACATATGTTCATGCCAAAATGATCATACACGAAAATCAGTTCGTTCTCAAAACTTTCCCTTAGTCAGGGCGGAGCAAGACTCAACGCACCCAACGTCGAAAACATCCTTAGTTGAGGCGGAGTAAAACTCAACGCACTCAACGTCGATAACAACTTTAGTTGGGGTGGAGCAAGACTCAACACACCCAACGTCACAACCTCTATGTGGACATAGGAATATCGCAGGTTGCCCAAGTACCTTATACGAGTCCTTCAGTACTGGGTCCCGGGGAAACTCACATGCCTTCTCATGTCCTTCAGCATTGAGCCTCTTTTAAAACATTTTAGAAACCAGTATTATACGTAAATAGTTCACATGAAAATTTTTCATGAAAATCAGATATATCACGATAAACAACAATTCAAAACATGCCATTCAACATCTTATAGAAAACGGATAAAACATTCCTTGTGAACAATATCACCAAATATCATGCTTTTCAAGAAAACAGTTCATCTCAAAGCCATATCTCATAAGAAAAACCAAACTAAACATTCTCAATAAATTTCGTTTTCAAGAAAGAAAAGTGTCACTCACAACTTGTCCTTAGGCCCTGAGCTGATTATATGCCTTTCCGAGCTCTTCTTGGCCTGTAAATACACATTCCTCACGTTACGTTTTCCTTAAACTTCCTTTACATGATCGTTAAATGTGCATACTTAAACTCTAATCATGATTCACCACCGAGACTCCCTTTCTTTTCTAAAAAAAACATAATAAGTGAGATTCTATCTCACTAGTGAGATTACCAATGAAATTTCACCTTACTAGCGAGATTACTAACGAAATTACACAACAGATACACGGCACTAGCGACACTAGAATAAGCGAGACTAGCGAGATTAGCTGAGGAGAGACACCGAGCGAGAGTCAGCGAGATTTTTGAGATAAAAACCTCCTTTGCACTACCAGCGAGATTCGTGTCGCTACTCACGCTCCAATTTCTCAGCGATACCAGCTTCCTAACAACACCTGACAGCAGAGTTTCCTCATTTTCTTTTTGTTCTCATTTCTGTTAGTTCAAAGTCATATTTTCAGCCAGATTTAGTACTTCTTTCCTTCTACAAACTTGTAGAGAAATATGTTTTCTAGCTTATCTCAAACTTTTGTGGCTTAACTCGTCCTGGTTCATCAGATATTGCAAGTTTTCTCCGTGCTACTCCAGATTGCACAAAAATTTTGTATCAGTAACTTCCAGCTAAAAGTTTACATGTTTCTATTCCATTTCAACTCAGTAATCCTTCATAAAAGTTGTTCAAAATTGAGTTAACTTACGAACCTTAAAATTTTAGCCTAAAATTCAATCTCTTCAGCTTGATATTCACCAAACACCAAACCTGGTTCGAGCTGTGCGACAGGAGATGAAGCTTCTGTTTCAGCTTCAGTTTTACCATGAAACTGTCCAAAACCTTGCACGAATTTACCCTAAAACTCTTCTTCAACCTCTCCACAACGTGAGATGAGTTTGGAAATGAAGAGAAATGAGTCGGCAACATTTTCCTTTAAAAAAAAAAAAACTATAACCGACTTCTCCATCCTTATCTTCTCTTCTTCTTTTTCTTTTTCTTCTCTTTTCTTTTTTATAATTCCTTTTTCTTTCTGTCTTCTTTCCCTTTTTGGTTTTCCTCTTCCTTCCTTCTTTCTTTTTTTTTTTTAATTTACAATATGAGATTATTAATACTAATTAGCTTAAAGCTTTTGAACGTGCTTACAAATTAGGTGGTTACAGTAAGCCCCGTACTTGTTACTGAGAGAAGGTAAGTAAAAAGAAATTATGGGGCAGGTAAGTAGAGAAAATTGGTTAAGTTGGGGGAGAGTGAAAATGGCTAAGTGTTGGCCATGTGATGAGTGACCTGTTGTTGGATTTTGTATGTGTGTAAATTGTCCTAACGCAAAGTGTTAAATGATGTCTTTATGCATTCAACATGTCATGCTTTGAGCATGCTATGCGTCTTACTACTATGCGTTGGTGATCTGTCAAGTTTCCCTATCCTTTACCCAAGTATAAGCAACGGAGTAGGTTTTCTCGGTGTCTCCGAGGTCGAACAGAGGGATTATGTTGATTCAATATTTATGTGAATTACATGCGTTGCAGTGGTAACCAAGAAATAATGGGGAGAGTGTTTGTTTCTGATCTAAAGAAAGCGATAATATGTACACTAGACTAAATGTGGAAGATGGAAAGGCATGCGACACAGCAAGTTCAGCTAAAGATGTGTGTGAATGGATAAAGAAAGGGTTCGGGTTGATTAATATCTAACATCGAAAATGCACAGTAGTATTCTATTCATACTTGCGACTCTTCTCCCGGTTGTCAGCCGCTATGCATTATATATCTATAACGCATAGGAGAGTGTTAAGAACCAAGGTTATCCCCATAGACAGGCAATACTACTTGGCCCTTGTCAATTGAGTTCCACAATTGCTTACACTCTTGAGCAGTTAGATTATTACTACTTATATCGATTTGTCAGATGGACATAAGCATCGAATTAAGCTCGCAAT
This sequence comes from Citrullus colocynthis, assembly GCA_031780015.1. Lineage (NCBI taxonomy): Eukaryota > Viridiplantae > Streptophyta > Magnoliopsida > Cucurbitales > Cucurbitaceae > Citrullus > Citrullus colocynthis. Next base: position 2,070,574 of record QLSR01000222.1, on the reverse strand, counting down.
TGACAAGATAAAATAGTTACACTGTGGTTCCTAGTTAGAAGCTAACGCAACCCTAGACCCTAGAGTGATTAGTTACTCATGGTTTGAAAGTAAAAAGCGGAAAGTTTAAAGAAATGAGTAGACATGGAAGATAATTATATTGATGAAACGAAATACAACTTTAGATGAGCTCAATGTCTTGACACAAATCTAAAATCAAGATAGAACAATAAGAAAGAAAGCAGGGAAAGGCGTCAATGTCTTGAGTCGCCCAGATGGAAGCGTGAGGCTATGCTGTGAAGTGGTCCGGCGGAGGGAAGACTCTTCTCTCTTGAGCTATTCGTCTCCGGTTGAAGTCTGGAGAGGACTCTGCTGTCACTTATAGAGTTCTTCCGAGAATCAACAACCCTTTCTCATCTCGCGGAGTTGCCCTTTTATAGATGATGCATTCGCAATTAATGGCAAATCTGCTTGATTGGCGACGAGATTGATACTATGCATCCATCTAGCCTGATTGTGTGATTCTCGGGTCAATTAAGATCCACCACTTTGGCCACAAATCATGTTCGTCAATCATCCGTCAATCTCTCAAGATTCTGCTTTGATTCTCAGCGCCTTGCATTAATGGTCGTCTATGCGTCCATGAATAGTTTGGCCGATGTCAACGCGGCGTAGGTTGCTAACACGTAGTCTTGCGTTGAGAAGTCATCAACGCATCGTTTGGATTCCTGCGTTAAAACATGCGTTTTAGGCTTAAAAAGTGGTAAAATCATTTATCTTCATAAAAATACAAGAGTATAACGCAAAGGAAGATTTATTAGTAAAAATCACATACACTGCCGCATGCTTCTCTATTTAATCTCTATTTATCTAAGAAAAAGGCTATTATAACTCCCTGGATCTTTCATTTTGGCGGATATATTGCTTTTGAACAATGCACTGCATTCCCGCGTTAATGCGACTGTCTCAAACTCTCCAAGCCTTCTTTTCTTAGATAGTATGTCTTTCAGAAATTTGACATAGCTCGGCATTTGTTCCAGGGCTTCCACCAACGGAATGTTAATGTAAAGTTGTTTGAGAACATCCAGGAATTTTCTAAATTGGCCCTCATCATTTTTCTTCTTTAGGCGCTGAGGAAAGGGCGGACGCATAGGGGGAGTGATATTCTGAGATACCGACGCAGGGTTTGCCTGCGTTGCTTTTTCTCTCCCCTTTCCATTCTCTTGTTCTTGAGAGGCTGTGGTGGTGGATGAAGATTGCGGTTCACTAGTAGGTGTTATTGGAGTTAGTTGTGGAGTGATGTGAGGCTGCAGATTTCCTTGCGTCCTCTGATCTTGCATTTCAGTGGGAAGAATCTTCCCACTCCTCATTGTCACAGCTTGACATTGTTTCTTACCGTTACCACGTGGGGCTTCGGTATTACTGGGCAATGCTCCTTGGGGTCTGGTATTGCGCTCACTTGCCATTTGTCCCACTTGAATTTCTAAATTTCGGATTGCAATGACATGGCTTTTTATTTCACCCATTTGGTTTTGGAGCATTGCTTCCACCGACTTACGCGTTTCTTCATTTTGAGTGATAGTTTGTCGCATAAGGGCTTCAATGGATGATGATGATAAGTTTGCTGACTGGTTTCTTTGTGCTTGATGCCCTTGAACACTTTGGTTGTATACGGGATTGTTGCTTATCTGCGGCTGTTGTCCAGTTCCCTGCGTTTGTGATTGGTTTCCTCCCCATCCAAAGTTAGGATGGTTCCTCCAACCCGGATTATAAGTCTTGGAGTACGGATTGTTCTGAACATAATAGACGGATTGTGGGTTGTAGGGACACATATCGTACAAGTGACCATCCCCGCATTGCACACAGCTTATAGATGCTGTTGCATTCACCCTGTTCATTGCGTCCATTGACGCAACTGTTCCACCTTGGTTGTTCAATGCTATTGTTTGCAGCAAGGATGTCATATTGGCGATCTGAGCTGAAAGATTATTAGTCGCGTCAGTTTCAATCATTCCAGCTTGCATTCGTCTTTTATCCATGTACCGGGATCCATACCCCTAATCTACCAATTCATCGGTGTTCCTCGAAATTCTATCGAGGATCTCCTTAGCTTGCGTATAAGTCTGGTCCATTAATCCTCCTGCTGCAGAGGCGTCAGCCACTGATTGTGATGTTTTATTTAATCCTCCGTAGAAAATCTCCATCTGCACACAATCAAGGATACCATTATGGGGACAATTCCTTACAAGCCTTTTAAACCGGGCCCATGCTTCACTAAGTGTCTCCGAGTCCTTTTGCTCGAAGGTGATAATGTCTAGTCGCCTCTTTGCACTCACCGTCGGAGGAAAGTATTTCTGCATGAATTTTTCAACCATTTGGCCCCAAGTTGTAATCTCACCAGGTTCAAATGAATATGCCCATTGTCTTGCCTCATCTCTGAGAGAAAATGGGAATAGCATCAGTCTGATGCTATCTTGCGGTACTCCAGCCATAGGGAATGCGCTACAAATTTCCAAGAAACTTTTCACGTGTGCATGTTGGTCTTCACCAGTTGCACCAGCAAATTGCCCTGCAGCTTGCAGCATCTGCAACATTACTGGTTTCATTTCAAACCTTCCATTACCCTCGAAGGTTGGTTGTAAAATTCTCGGTGCGAAATTGTATAGATTTGGCGACGCATACTCCCTCATTGGGCAATTTCTATCATGCGCCAAGAGGATTGGGTTTGTATCATTGTTTGCGTGCTCTTGCGCATTTGCGTTCTGCCTAACCCCAACATGAGGTTGATTATTTGGAGCATCCATATTTTCTTCTGTAGTTTGATTGCTACTTCTTTGTTTATTCTGTCTTATCCCTCTTCTGAAGGTCCTCTCAATCTCTGGGTCAATATCAAATGTTGGGTTGTCCCCTTCACTCATATACTGTTAGAAGCCTCTGACAGAAGAGAAGCTTGCTATGCTCCGTCGACTGATGAATCCTGTAACACAATAATCCAAAGAAAATAATTAAATCAATGCAAACATCCCTGGCAACGGCGCCAAAAACTTGTTGTTGGATTTTGTATGTGTGTAAATTGTCCTAACGCAAAGTGTTAAATGATGTCTTTATGCGTTCAACATGTCATGCTTTTCGTCTTACTACTATGCGTTGGTGATCTGTCAAGTTTCCCTATCCTTTACCCAAGTATAAGCAAAGGAGTCGGTTTTCTCGGTGAGTCCGAGGTCGAACACAGGGATTATGTTGATTCAATATTTATGTGAATTACATGCGTTGCAGTGGTAACCAAGAAATAATGGGGAGAGTGTTTGTTTCCGATCTAAAGAAAGCGATAATATGTACACTAGACTAAATGTGGAAGATGGAAAGGCATACGACACGACAAGTTCAGCTAAAGATGTGTGTGAATGGATAAAGAAAGGGTTCGGGTTGATTAACATCTAACATCAGAAACGCACAGTAGTATTCTATTCATACTTGCGACTCTTCTCCCGGTTGTCAGCCGCTATGCGTTATATGTCTATAACGCATAGGAGAGTGTTAAGAATCAAGGTTATCCCCATAGACAGGCAATATTACTTGGCCCTTGTCAATTGAGTTCCACAATCGCTTACACTCTCGAGCAGTTTGATTATTACTGCTTATATCGATTTGTCAGATGGACATAAGCATCGGATTAAGCTCGCAATTGACAAGATAAAATAGTTACATTGTGGTTCCTAGTTAGATGCTAACGCAACCCTAGACTCTAGAGTGATTAGTTACTCATGGTTTGAAAGTAAAAAGCGGAAAGTTTAGAGAAATGAGTAGACATGGAAGATAATTATATTGATGAAACGAAATACAACTTTAGATGAGCTCAATGTCTTGACACAAATCTAAAATCAAGATAGAACAATAAGAAAGAAAGCAGGGAAAGGCGTCAATGTCTTGAGTCGCCCGGATTGAAGCGTGAGGCTATGTTGTGAATTAGTCCGGCGGAGGGAAGACTCTTTCCTCTCGAGCTATTCGTCTCCGGTTGAAGTCTGGAGAGGACTCTGCTGTCACTTATGGAGTTCTTCCGAGAATCAACAACCCTTTCTCATCTCGCGGAGCTGCCCTTTTATAGATGATGCGTTCACAATTAATGGAAAATCTGCTTGATTGGCGGCGAGATTGATACTATGCGTCCATCTCGCCTGATTGCGTGATTCTCGGGTCAATCCAGATCCACCACTTTGGCTATAAATCATGTTCGTCAATCATCCGTCAATCTCTCAAGATTCTGCTTTGATTCTCAGCGCCTTGCACTAATGGTCGTCTATGCGTCCATGAATAGTTTGGCCGATGTCAACGCGGCGTAGGTTGCTAAAGCGTAGTCTTGCGTTGAGAAGTCATCAATGCATCGTTTGCATTCCTATGTTAAAACATGCATTTTAGGCTTAAAAAGTGGTAAAGTCATTTATCTTCATAAAAATACAAGAGTATAACGCAAAGGAAGATTTATTAGTAAAAATCACATACACTGCCGCATGCTTCTCTATTTAATCTCTATTTATCTAAGAAAAAGGCTATTATAACTTGTATTTCTACAAGTTATCATGACCATGCGTTGAAGGTATGTTTAAGCATGACAAGAGTTGCCGCTGATAAGCATGCGTTGAAGAGGGCAGCTCGGCATGGAAATAGATGTAAAGGGAGAAGGGTGCAATATGCGTTCATAGAAATATGCGTTGAAGGCTACTATGTGCTGGAATTTGGCATTGCTATGCGTTGGAAAGGCCGATGAATTGAAGGATGGTATGCGTTGAACATAGAAAAGTGGCCGCGAGGGCCATGCGATAATTAGCTATTCAGCGTTGAGCAATCAGTGGCATAGTAAGTTGAGACTATGCGTTACCGTAGCCATGTGCGGAAGGTGGCGTTGGCTAATTCCAGAAAAAGGATGAAGTTAGAGCTGGTAAGTCGGTGATTTATATTGACATATAAAGGAGTGCATCTAATAATTAAGCCTTTTTGGATACATTTTCGACACTTGATATCACAGTTTTCCTTCCTTCCCTTCAAACTCTTCCTTTATCTTGCTAAAATCCATATTACAGCAAAAATTAGAACTTCCCTTCTTCTACAATCTTGTAAAGTAGTGAGTTTCCTAGCTTACTTCAAAATTTCAGACCATGACTCGTCTTTGTTTGAAAATTATTCTTAAATAACTTCAGCTGCCTGATTTGCTTTGCAGTTCAACTCCGCTTACTTCTTCCTAGAGATTAACACATTTTTGCTCGGATTTAGCTTAAACATCCTTCATGGAAGTTGCTAAGAATTGAAGCAACTTAGTTACTTCAAAATTTCAGTTCTTGCTTTGATGTCCTTGGTTCACTCTTCTTCAAACACCGATTGGTGTCGAAGTCTATCAGTAACAATCAAGCTTCTGGTTCCAGCTTCAAAATCATCATGAAACTGGTCTGATTTCTACTTAAATTCGATATAAGTACCTTCTTCTACCTCTCCTCGTTGTTCGTCTGCGAATAGAGTTAATCTGAGTTCCAAAAGTTATCGAAAAAGGCTTAATTATTTGATGCACTCCTTTATATGTCAATATAAATTACCGACTTACCAGTTCTAACTTCATCGTTTTTCTGGAATTAGCCAACGCCACCTTCCACGCATGGCTTTGGTAACGCATAGTCTCAACTTACTATGCCACTGATTGCTCAATGCCGAATAGCTGATTATCGCATGGCCCTCTCAGCCACTTTTCTATGTCCGACGTATACCATCCTTCAACGCATAAGCCTTTCCAATGCATAGCAATGCCAATTCCTGGCACTTAGTAGCCTTCAACGCGTACTTCTATTAACATATATTGCACTCTTCTTCCTTCATATCAACTTCCATGCCGGGCTGCCTTCTTCAACGCATGCCTACCAGTGGCCACTCTTGGCAGCTTAGATATACCTTCAACGCATGGTCACCCATCACATGACCAACACTTAACCATTTTTACTATCCCACAACTTGGCCAATTTTCTTTACTCGCCTGCCCCATAATTCTTCTTACTTACCTTCTCTCGATAACAAGTGCGGGGCTTACATAGGTCATATCCATTAATCTTCCTGCTTATGCGGACAATTCCTCACTAGCCGTTTGAATCGGGTCCAAGCTACGATTGGTCCTTTTTTGATTCTGCCTTGTTCTTTTTTTGAAGGTCCTCTCAATCTTAAGGTCAATATCAAGTTCTGGGTTACTCTCCGTCAGTCATATACTGTTTGGAGTTTCTGGCAGAGGAGAAACTCACAATACTCCTTTGACTGAGGAATTCCTATAACAAAAATAATAATAATAAAACAAAAATGAATCAATACAAAAATCCCTAGCAACGGCGCCAAAAACTTGTTGACAGTCTAAAGTCCCCGGCAAAGGCGTCAAAAACTTGTTGTTGGATTTTTATTAAGCTGATTATTATGTGTTTTACATGCTTAATACTATGCGTTACTAATCTGTCAAGTTTTCTTATTCTAGTTCTTATTTAGATGATAACGCAACCGGTGACCCTTGAGAGAGTTAGTTACTCATGGACGATAAAAAGCAAATGGAAAGTGATGAGAAATGAATAGCCATGGAAGATGTATAGATTGATGAACGAAATAACTGTTTTAGAAAATACAATTCTTTGCTAATAGACTAAAACATAAGTGAGAAAAGAGATAGAAAGCATGGAATGACTTCTCAATGTCTCAAGCTCGCCGGGATTGTAGCGTGAGTTCTACTATGAAGTGGTCAGACAGAGAGAAGACTCTTCTCTTTTGAGCTATTTGTCTCCGGTTGTCATCTGGAGAGAACTCTTCTGTCACTTAGGACTTCTTCCGAGAGGTCCAACAACCTTTTCTTCTTTAGGTCTGCCCTTTTATAGATGTTGTGTTGCAATCGCTGGCAAATCTGCATGATTGGACGTTGAATTTCTGCCTTGCGTCCATTTCGCCTAATGGCGTGATTTCCAGTTTAATTTCGATTCACCACTCTGGCCGCATATTAAGCATATCAATCTCCTAACAATCTTTCAAGATTCTTACTTGATTTTTCGCTACCTTCTTGATATGTGTCCATGGATAATTTGGATTCATGCGTTCAATTATGCCAACGCATCTATGGGTTGCTAACACATCAACCTGCGTTGAAGGGTTGCCAACGCATCCACATGTTGCTTGCTTTTCTGCGTCAAAGCTTGCGTTTTAGGCTAAAAAGCTTCAAAACAATTATCTCCATCAATTTACAAAAGTAGAAGGCATAGGAAGATATATCAATAGAATTTAACACTAATTACCGCATGATTCGCTATTTAAGCTCTATTTTTCTAAGCGAGAGACATTAATAACTCGTATTTCTACAAGTTATCAGATATAGTCTAAAGGGTCTATAGAATAGGGATAAGGCTGGGTACCTTATCCTGGTGACAACATGGACACAACCCACTTTGTATTTGATACAAACACAATGATCTAATGCATTCATGTAGTTGATATGCGACTGGGAGTATCCTATGCAATGAGTTTGCATAAGATCGGACCACGAAATAGTAATCACTAGATATAATTCCGTTGACTAGTTATATTTCTATTTCAATAGGATGACCTAGGCAACTTAGTCTTAATCCTGAGTTTATTATGAACTCAGTTCGGGTCAAGACTGAGTGAGGAGCTGGGACATAATTATACAAGATGCAATTCACTCATTCCCATTTTTAGCGTAAGTAGATAAGTGTTCCCTTAAGTGATGTCTCCAGGACTTGAACAAATGACCCTACCCACTCACTGGCTCTAGAGGTGTTTCTGTCTATGAGGGATTGTCCTTTGATTTGGATGGGTGAGAGTGGCCGTTTGCCGACTCAATATGCCTACCATGTTCGGGTAAAGACTGAGTGAGGAGCTGGGGACATAATTATACAAGATGCAATTCACTCATTCCCATTTTTAGCGTAAGTAGATAAGTGTTCCTTTAAATGATGTCTCCAGGCTTTGAAGGACTAATTTGCTATTATTTGTCTATATCCATCGACATAGAAATATATTTGCAGTGAGAAGAGTGCAACTGTGGGTCTTTAGTGGAGTGTACCCACAATTAACGAATATTGATTAATGTGGTTAATGAGTTTAGCCGATTAATCTCATATTGTTGGAACTTCTGATCTGTAGGTCCATAAGGTCCCCTTGCTAGCTCACCACGAACCAACAAAGATCAACTATGTTGAAAGAAAAATTTGAAATGTTCAAATTTATGAGGAAAATATTAATTGTACTTGATAGAATTAATTGTATGATTTATTATAAATTTTATTTGAATGTGATTCAAATTATAACTTTATAATATAAAGAATTTATTCATTTGAATATGATCCAAATAATTAAGTATTTATTTGTATAAAATCCATATAAATAGATAGAGGGAGAATTAATTAATTAATTAGAATTAGTTTCAAATAATTAATTATTTAATTTGGATGAGATCCAAATGAAAGATTTGCAAAAAATAAATAGAGGGAGAATTAATTAATTGACTTGAATTGGATTCAAATAATTAATTATTTAATTTGGATGAGATTCAAATCAAAGAGTCTGCCGAAAACACACTCTCTTAGAGAATAATCTCTACAATTACTCTAAAAGTCTTCCTCTACTAATTCTCCCAATTTTCTTACAAAAATTCTAGGAACATTCTTCTTTCCATTCTTTCAAAGAAGCGGTTCCCACAAACCGAATCCTTGCCAGAGTCATAGCGAGAAAGATCTCTTGGATAAAGAAGACTACAAGGAGGAGACTATTGGTTCGAGAATTATAGATTCACAAAGGTATGATGGTTAACCTTTTCTTTACTTTTTTTTTGTATGTTTAATTCTTTCAATAAATCAAATAACGCGATCACATGCTTCCGTCGAGATTCAATTCCCTTTAGTACCCTGCGTCCAAGAGAGCTTAGTCTTCATCCAAAGGTGCTATATTTCTGTTGACAAGGTGTTGTCTTGCGTCCAGAGGGTGAACCAGGCATCCAAAGTAGCAACCTTGCATCCAACTGAGCTGTGAAAGGAATTGTGGTGCTGTCCTGAGTCCAGATTTGTCTACCCTGTGTCCAAAATTGAACCCTACATCGAGGAAGAGAATTCCAGACGTTCCAGAAGTTTTTTTTAGAGTTTCAAAAGGTTCTCTATTTGCTATTTCCTCAATTTCAAAAGCTAAGGAAGAATTGAGAAGTTGGTATTCTAGCAGAAGGAAGGAAACCCTAAGCATTGCAACTACTTTTCTTGTGAGTGGTTAAACTATCTTTCTTGCGAGTGGTTATTTACCATTCTTGTGAATAGTTATTACTAGCACGGATTATATAATTGAGGCCATTATGATTATATGATATTACTAATATACGTGCTATATGAGATATCAAGCTATGATGAACCCTTAGGTTATATAAATGACATAAGGACAATGAGAAGACATTGATGAGTATATATATAGATGTAGTCGTGGGTGGGCCGAAAATTAAGTCCGCATAGGATTGTCAGAGGATCGGAGGATCTAGTTTCTGAGCCTGTGTCGGGGATAAAACCTCATCGAATAGTCAAGGGGTGCCGAAACGTATTTCCTAAGCCTGTAAGAAGTACTTCTAGTAGGATGGTCAGAGGGCCCACGGGCCTAGCTTATGAGCCTTGGAGGTAAGACTATGTGACATAGGGGAAAAATGAATTGCTGAGTCGTGTGTTCCAGCAGAGTAGACAGAAGAATTGTTGAGCCATGAGTGCCAGCGGAATAGTTGATCTAGAGGTTAAGCAAAAACAGGAGGTTTCTCGTCATAGTTGTGCTTTAATGATGAATTTTATTATATTTGTTATGTTTGAAGGGTCATATGAACCCTTGTTATATTGATCACTCATTGGGTTTCGTGACACTTACCCTTTTCCTATGTTTTTTTTTCTAGGTAGTAGTCGAGTCCCCATTGTTGTGCGAAGTCGAGATATAATGTTGTCAATGAAGTAGGCAAAAATTTGTATCGAGCTAGGGTTATGTCACCTGTCACACCTCCTCCCAGCTAACCTCTTAATCCAGGAGAAAGTGTAAGGACAGTAGACACCGACCCTCTTACGACATCCACTGCCAACCTTATACCTTGACTATCACCTAATATTCAGATATACGCAACGATTGAACAACATACTTCAATCATGGTTAAGCTATCATACAGACATTGATTTTCACTCAAACCATATATTAAGTTTCTCAACAACGCCCTTAACCCTCATTATGTTCAACACATGTTTAAGATCAAAATTTACAATTCTCAAAATACTAGACACTGATGGTGGCCCAGACGAGTTGCTGTGTAGACTAAGCACTCTGGACTCACTTGCTACTTGAAAAACAAGAAAACAAGGAAAACATGAGTTAGGTTGCCCAGCGAATGACTTGTTTATAAAAACCTTCCCTTAGCTCGAAAGCTAATCAAATGTAATCATTATAAAACAATGCGTAAATAACATTAATTCAAAGTCGTATCCATGCAAAACATGCTTAAGTAGCATTGTCAAATTATGTTTATTTCAGAAAAAGATACACAGAAATTCAGTTTATTTCAAACATTTTTCTTACCATGCAAAACATGCTTAAGTAGCATTTTCAAATTATGTTTATTTCAGAAAAAGATACACAGAAATTCAGTTTATTTCAAAAACATTTTTCTTAGTTGAGGCGGAGCGAAACTCAATGCTACTCAACATAAAAAACATCCTTAGTTGGGGCGGAGTAATCTCGGCACACCCAACGTCGAAAATCCTTAGCTGTGTGGAGTAATCTCAACACGACAGCGTCTATCATCCCTCTATGTGCATATAGATATCATATCTTGGGTTACCTGAATACCTTCTGTGAGTCCTTCAGTACTGGGGCCCATATACGAGATTTAGGCCACCCACATGCCTTCTCCGAGTCCTTCAATATTGGGGGCTATCTCTATACTCGGGTTACCCACATGCCTTCTCCGAGTCCTTCAGCATTGGGAACTATTTCTATATCCCGACTACCTACATGTCTTCTCTGTGTCCTTCAGCATTGAGAGCCTTTTCACAAATATTATTAAAAGACAACATGCTTTGGAAATAGTATAATATAAATTCATGAGTTTTTAACATTTCAAATCTTCACAATTTCATTCACAAGCTTCAATGCTTTACATAAAATCATATGTTAACAAACAACATGCCTTTCATAAACTTCGTTTAACAATCAACATGCTTCAAATGATTTCCAATGTAAAACACATAATATGCACATCAAAACTCAGTGAAATCACAAACATATAAACATGTTTCCAAACATAATATTTCACAATAAAATTTTGCTCAAAGCAAACACATATTAAATAAAATTGTCACTTATTACTTGTCCTTGGGTCTTTAGTAGGTTATACACCTTCCCTAGTTCTTCTCGGCCTGTAATAATACATTTCTCTTTCTTAGATTTCCTTATAATTCCCTTTAACATAACCAACAAGTTTTAAACATTTATACTTGTCCAATTGTTCACCACTAAGACCAAATTCCATAAGGAAAATGATTAATGAGCGAGACTCAAGCAACTAGTGACACTAGACTAGCGAAACTGAGCTGCAAACAAAACTGTACCAGCGAGATTGTGAACTAGCGAGACCAGCGAGACTTACTTAATCAGCGAGACAAGCGAAACCCAGCGATACCGAGCGAGAGTTGTGAGACACAAGGCCTCCAGCGACACTAGCGACACTCGTCTCACTGCTCACCCTTATACCTTCAGTGTCGCTGCTTTTCTTGCGATACCCATCTCTCATAGCTTCTGTCTTCACTTCTGTTTTCACTTTTATCTAAAAATTTCAGAGCTTAACTCCTCTTCGTTCGACAGATATTCCCAAATTACCTCGAGCTGCTTCAAATCACTCAGAAAATATGTACTAGTTGCTTCCACCTTAAATTTTCAGCCTTAAACTCGATCTCCATAGCTCGCTGTCCTCCAAATACCAGACCTTGCTCAGATTGTGCGACAGCAACAAAACCTTATGTTCCAGCTTCAATTACACCACAAAATTGGCCAGAATTCTACATGAACTTGCCCTAGTCTTCTTCTTCTACCTCTCTTCGTCGCTCAGCTGAAAGATGGAGTCAGTTGGAGCTTTTGAAAATGGTAAAAAATGATCGAAAACTCAGCTTTACATACTTAAACGGCTGCTGACTTACTTCAACTTTCTCTTTTTATTTTATTTTCCAATGAACAAAGTAACTCCTTTACTATATGCACACAACTCCATTGACAGACTTGAACACTTAGCTTGGGCACATAACACCATGCGTCTATCCCATACGCTCTCTTGAACGCATGCTTCACCAACGTCACCTATTACTAACATCAACCAACGCATGGCCACTTGCCCAACGGCCTCAACAAACGCATAGCACCAACTATCACCCATGGTTAATCTCACGGACGCATATCTCACCAAGCCAATGTATCAACCCTCATGCTTGGGGCTTGGCTACCCAAGGTCTTCACCTATTTTCCAACCATCACCCATGCTCACCCTCATGGACGCATGCCTCACCAAGCCAACGCATAGCCACTTGCCCAACACAACAACCATGCCAAAGGCTCTTAGCCGTCTTTCTTCCCAAGATAAAAGTAGGCCTTATATCACCAGTAAACAAACCCTATAAACAATTGTGTAAATAAAAGTATACATGTTTATAAATGATTTAATATTGTATTTGATTATTTACGTTGTACATGTTAAGTCATAAAGGAGTGTAGGTTGACAATAGATGTCGTGAAAGGGTCTGCTGTCCTCATGCCGCTTTCCAGGTTAACTCGGGAGGGGGTTTGACAACTATTGTGTTTAATTCTTGTTGATTGGTCATCTGTAACACTCTACTTTTAAACCTATGCGCTTAAGAGCTTATAAGGAAAAAAAGTAAGACAAGAGAGGTGGTATTGGATCACAAGCTTGTGGAGTTGGCCGAGAAATGTTGCCAAAATAGGAATAAGTATGTGTTGAACTTAAAGAAAAGAGAGGTTTGTGCTTAAGTATTGGGTTAAGAATAAGCCGAAGAAAGGATTGGAAGATTTCATTGAGTAATCTCTGGATCTTGGACTTGAAGTAATTCTTGGAGTTAAGAATTCTTCCAAGTAGAATACTAGACTAGGAGAACGCAACTATGCTTTTAAGCTTGGAAGTATTATGATCTAAGGAACAGAAAGGAAATTTCACCAAGTGATGGAAAGAGTTAGAAGCATAGCCGGAAGTTAGTTGAGTTGGGTACATATTTGGTAAGTAAGAGACCATGTTGGACACATGGTCAAGACTAAGAAAATGCATGGTAAGGGTAACCATTGTGGAAAAGAAAATGGGTAAGTGTTGAAGTATTGTAAGGAAACCTGAGAGCTCGGGGAAAAGAGGTGCACGCACAGAAGGTAGCCCAAGAGCTCGAGGAGAAAGAGGTGAACACATAGGAGGTAATTAAGGAAGGAGATGTAAGCTTGGTTTAAGTAGGACGTATGAGCAAGAGGACTAAAGTTGAGTGGTGGTGCGTTGGAAGGAAATCTAAGTCTCGGAAAAAAGGATAAAACGCATAAGGTGAAATCGAGAAAAGATGCTATCGTAATTTAAGGTAAACGCATGACTTCCATCAAGGGAGATTTTGTTAAGTCTTGGATAATTTAGAGGGTTGAGAAGTAAGTCTAAAGGAAGGAAGCTGGAGATGGACGTATACTAGATTTATTGTGAAGAAAATGGCTAAGTATAAGGAAGAGGTTGGAAGCATAACCCTGGGATACATTTCAGGAATGCAAAGAGGGACAATCAAGGGATCCTTAAGGAATGAAGGAAGGTCATGGATGCATAGCAAAGTAGAGATAGATGCATAGTAGTATGCGGTTGAGGCACAGACGGATGGTAGTATGGGGGGGGGGGGGGGGGAAAAGGGAGGGGGGGGGGGGGGGGGGGAAAAGGGAGGGGGGGGGGGGGGGGGGGAAAAGGGAGGGGGGGGGGGGGGGGGGGAAAAGGGAGGGGGGGGGGGGGGGGGGGAAAAGGGAGGGGGGGGGGGGGGGGGGGAAAAGGGAGGGGGGGGGGGGGGGGGGGAAAAGGGAGGGGGGGGGGGGGGGGGGGAAAAGGGAGGGGGGGGGGGGGGGGGGGAAAAGGGAGGGGGGGGGGGGGGGGGGGAAAAGGGAGGGGGGGGGGGGGGGAGAAACCTGGTCAAAAGTAGGAAGGCCGAAAGGAAGAAAAGAGAATAAAGAAGCTAAAACCTTAAAGAGAATTAAATGGACGCATAAGGGCATCTGAGTTGGATGCATGATTCGTATCTCGAAACGAGTCAAACGCATAAGATGAGTTTATAAAGGTTATGTGGTTACATTTAGATTTAACATTTCATAAGGAGGAGGTGTCGTGTGGCATCCCAAATTGAAGTAATTTGTTTGCTTTTTAAAAAAATTAATTATCTTGAATTATTTGGTTAGTTGTTTGAATTTTGAGACTTTAATTAGATTATGTTGAGAAAATAATTCAATTTAAAGTAATCGTGATAAAAGATTTGGATTTGATTCAACTAGTGGAAAATTGAACTTATTTGGGGGAGATTTAAAAGTTGGATTTAACGTGAAGATTCGAAATTGAGTGAGATTTAAGAACTTGATTAATTAAGAAAATATAAGGATAAGTTGGAATTGAATTTAAGTTGGAGAATTGTTTTATTAGGAGATATTTTGGATAAATAAATTATTAAGTGGTGGTTGGAAAAAATATGATTTGATAAGTTGATGAATATTATATTAAATAACTTGGGTATGTTTTGGGAAAAGAAAAGAAAAAGAGAAATTTATATATATATTTAGGGTCTTGGAAAAGGAAAGGGAAGGAGAATTTAAAGAAGTATCTATTTATATTTAAGCCAACCTTGGATTTCAGTGGGTTTTGATCTCCCATGCAAAGCTGCCGCCCAACTGCTCTTTCCGTTCAGCTTTGTCCGCATCATCCCTTTTCGTGGGTTATGCTACGATTTCAAGATTTGGTTAGGGCATGATGGTCTTGGTCAGTATTGTTGATTTCTTGTAATTTCATGAATACCCTTTGGCGTTGGTTTTAATTGTTGTTACCCGTTGGTTTTAGATTCAAGTTTTGAATTTTGAAACTCGGAAGCGAGCTGCCTAAGCGGGTTAAAGGGTCCATTTTGGTTGGACCCATTGTTCGAAGCATGGAAGATGACGTGACAATTGCACTTTGGGTAAGAGATTTGGTCCACTTATTGATTTCTCTTGTGTACCTATTTTGTTGGTGTAGTCTGTGATACCCATGTGTTGGTTCTTATATCCATTTTTGAAGGGGCTTTAGAGAAGGTCGAGATTAGAGTAGCTAGTGGTTAGGAATTTGGAATTGGGTGTTTTGGTTGGCATTGGCTTTGGTCGCTTGTGATAAGCACTTGAAAAGTGCTTTCTATCCTCTCAAATCAAGGGAGTTTATATTAGATTTTACTTGTTTGCTAGTGGTTTTCAGGTTAAAATGGGAAAAATTAGAAGAAAAGACCAAAAGATCAAAACCGAGCAAGAATACAGTGAAAAAGTGAAGGAAAACTCAATATGACAAAAATTGGGGCAGCACCGCGACGCTAAAACTCGAGAGCAAACAAATTTTGCACATTACCCTAGCGCCGCGGCGCTGTTTCAAAATTTTCAATAGCGCCGCGTGTAAGCACTGACTTATAATACCAAGTTTTGGGGAGAAGCAATGAGATTGAGGCCATGCGTTGCTAGAGGAAAAGTAGTCGAGAAGTAATTGAGAAGGAGAGCAAAATTTTGGCTGTGTTGGCCAAGACTATGTGTTGGTGAATGAAGAGGAAAGTTGAATTATTTGAGAAACCATGCGTTGTTGATTGAATCACGAAGGGTTGTGAGCTGAAGTAGCTGCCTGCGTCGAAGGATAAGTGATCGTTGGTAGGGGAAGAAATATGCTTGAACCATGCGTTGACGTCACTCTGCGTCGAAGGCAGAGCGGTCTTGACGCAACGAAGTTAGTGGTGTGAATGACTGAGTGTGGTTAGTTGCTGAAGGCGTTGAAGGAGAATTTTGACATGAGAGCCTTGCGTTGAAGAGAGGACCCCGCGCCAGCCTGCAGGTGAGGGGTAAGTCGGCAACATAAATCTTGGTACTTGTGAGGGTTAAGTCGGTAGTATATATAGGTGAATAAATTAAATGTTTAATCACTTCTAGACATTTTTGAGAGCTTAAGTCGGCTCCATTTTTTTCAGAGAAACCACAAGAGAACGTAGAGGAAGGTGTTCTTGTAGATTTTGGGCGAAATTCTACTCGTCTTGGTGCTGAAAACAGAGCTGGAACTGAAGATTGATTCTTAGTCGCACAGACTGAATAGTGGTTGATGTTTGGAGTAGAACGAATCGAGGAAGCCGAGTTTAGGGCTGAAATTTTGAGGTCAGTAAGTTAACATAATTCCTAACAAGTCTTATGAAGGATGGTAAAGCTGAAATTGAAGTTAATCATGTGAATCTTTAGGTAAAAGCAGCAATTACAGAATTGTCAGGCAATCTGGAGTAACGCGGAGTGATTTTAGAATAACTGGAGAACGAAAAAGAGTTAAGCCTTGAAACTTTGAGGTAAGCTGTGGAACTTAATTCTTTACAAGGTTGTAGAAGGGAAGAAATCTTAGTTTGGACTGGAAATGTGTTTTTAGCAGGGATGAATCAGAGACACCAAAGCTGCAGCAGTCGGCTTTGTTAAGGAGAATGTAAGGCTCAAAACGTTGGTGTAGCAGAAGAAGTGAGTTGCACACAAATTTTTCTTGAAATTAAGGTATAACAGAAGGGTAAGGAACAACTTGTAGTAATAGCTTTAGTGTTTAAGGCTTGAGAATAAACCAATGGAAGCCTAACCGCATGATGAACTATAAACATTGTGCATATGATAAGTTGTTTATGTTAAAGTGAATGGAAAGGAAGTATTACAAGGGAAATTATTTATTTCAGGCCAAGAGGAGATAGGAAAGACGTATAATCCACTCAAGGCCTAAAAAGAGTGGTGAGTGACTTTAAACCTTGAGATAAGCTAACTTGAATATTATTTCCTATATGCTTAATAATATCTTTAAAGCATGAGCTGAAGTGTACTTTTATGTATGAAACTAGCACATTCCTTATATGTGAGATAGAGCCTAATAATGTATTAGATAATGTTCTAAATTTTACCAAGCTAGTTGCTAGGTAAATGTTCTGAGAATTCTGAGACATCATGATTTTAGTTAAATTATGATAAATGTATTGTGCATGTCTGTGCACTAGAAAGATTCGAATGGGACCCAATATAGAAGGACATGTGAAAGCATATGGGCAGCCTTAGTATTTCTATGAAACTCTCACCAAAGGATATAAAGACGGTGATTGAGTATTTCCCTGGGACCCTAGTACCGAAGGACATGAGAAGGTACAGGGGCAGCCCGAGATCAAACAGACTTTTAAGCAGAATAAAAGGCATCTGACGCTGATGTGTTGAGATTACTCCACACAGCTAAGGCTTATTGAGTTGAGTGCGTTGAGTTCGCTCCGCCTCAACCAAGGTTCAATGGAAAGATATCCATTACGTAATGATAATTATTTACAAGTTATGTAGCATGATCAGGCAGTTCATACAAGTTATGTTTTATTGAGCTTATTCTTTTGTTAGCTACTCACTGAGCATTGTAGCTCATAAATTCTTGTTTTCTGATGTTTTCTTTCCAGGTAGCGAGCGTGTTCGGGGTGCCTAGCCTACCATCAAGATTCGTCTGAGCCAAATTAGAATTTTGTAATTGGGAACTTGTAAACTCCATTCCCATGTAGAAATTGTACTTATTTTGAGTGGCATTTGTGAGGACCACCAGGCATACCAGTAAACTTTAAGCAGAGTCTTTTAAATCTTACATATGATGCTGTCTTATCAGGAAAATTTTGCATAACTATTGTAAAGGCTAAACATTTTGCCACCTGGTTATGATATAGAAATGCATATATAACGGTGTTTAACAGAATACAGACTAGGTAATACTCACTCCTAGGTAAAGATATAGATATATATATATATATAGATATCTAGGATGGGGGTGTTACACCGCGGCATTATAGACCAGCGTCGAGGCGCCAGGTTACCATAAATGAAAAATGAGTATTTTTGGTAAGTTTTTGGGCGGCCAACTCTATAAATTTGGGAGTTTCTAGTAGCCCTAATAATCAATCTACCATCAATCTACAGACCAAAAAAGGCACAAAAAGGAGAGAATTGAGTGAGAGTTCATAAAAGAGTTCAAGGAGTGAGTTAGTTGCAAGGAAGAGGAAAAGAGTTCGAGATAGTTGTGGTACCCTTCGAATTCCGATGTGAGAGCCAAGGAGATTGTGAAGGTGCTACCTCAATCAAGAGCCTATTTTTAGTAGAGTTTCCCTTTCTTTACACTCTTTCTTTGTTTATATTGTTTGAACATGTTGTATGAGTGGCTAAACTCTTTAGTTTTAGGGTTTTGATGAATTGTTTATGAATTCATGTTGATCTTGTAGACTTTCATGGTTTTGTTGGAATGATTATGCTTTTCATTGTTATTGTGTTTAATCTTTCTTTGTTTATATTGTTTGAACATGTTGTTTCAAGCTATGAGTGGCTAAACTCTTTAGTTTTATGGTTTTGATGAATTGTTTATGAATTCATGTTGATCTTGTAGACTTTCATGGTTTTGTTGGAATGATTATGCTTTTCATTGTTATTGTGTTTAATTCTTGTGGATTGGCCATCTTCACATGTTAGGTTAGATGTATGATTGAGAGATTGTATGTTTAACTTGATCTATAGCAATGAATTGTTGTTAATCTATCACGAGAGTAGTTAGGTTGACAATAAAAGTTGCTAAAGACTATTCTTAATGCCATGTAATTTGTGTTGGTTTCAAAAGATTAGTAATCAATCGAGTTGCATGAGAAATAGTTGTTTTTTAGAGAAAATAACTTGGAATTAAGTTTATAGACTTAGGCATATGAATGACAATAAAATCCATGAAATCTATAATATTGCATGATGAAATAAACAAGAATTCATTACCCTAGAACTCTCTTTGACTCTTGTGTTTCTCACTTTATTACTTTCCTTATTTGGTTTACATTTTCCTTAACTCACAATATTAATTCCAATCCTCAAATAAAATTGATTAAACTCTAGAATAGCTAAGTACATAAACCTTCACAATTGGATCTCTAGTGGAACGTTATTCGGACTTCACCGTCTTATATTATAACTTGACCCGTACACTTGTGGTTAACATTAAAATTGATCATCAGCTTGTAGGCATATCCTAAGGTAGGAGACTTACTATTGAGTCTATGTAGATGCTCATGGCTACTTATTGACTGATTATTGCATTGACTGATTCAGATTATGGTGTCTACTAGTATGATGGTTAATTATCTTATTACTATGGACTGAAAACTCTAGTTGATTATGATAGTGATGGTTGGTTATGTTCATGATGACTGCTATGTTACGGTGATTGTTATCCTATTTATCATGCCCTGTACCTCTATTGACGTGAACCTTTGGGTACACTAACTACGATTATGATTATGATTGCGACTGGGTGTCCCTCAGGATCACCACCTATGCTTATGTTTATGACTATGACCTTCGGGATCACGGTTGGTCCGCTCCTTTTTTTAACTGAGAATCGAAAATTTCTTTATATAAAATTTGTCGCAACGTCGTGGTACTGATGCTAATCTGTCCGCATGAAATTTTCGGAGCGCCGTGACCATTGCTACATTTCATCAGCAGAGCGTCTTGGGAAAAAGCGCTGTAGCTGTAAGCACCTAATTTGTAAGCACGTTCAAAAGCTTAAAGCGAATTAATGTTAATAATCTCATTTTGTAAATTAAATAAAAATATAAAAAAAAAAGAAGAAAGAGGAAAACAAAGGGGAAAGAAGACAAAAAAGGAAATTAAAAAAAAAAAAAAAGAGAAGATAAGGAAGGAGAGAAGTCAGTTATTATTTTTATTGAAAGGAAAAACTTTGTCGACTTATTTCTCTTCATTTCCAAACTCATTTCTATGCTATCTTTTAGCTGCACATCGTGGAGAGGTTGAAGAAGAGTTCTAGGGCAAATTCGTGCAAGGTTTTGGACGGTTTCATGGTAAAAC
This sequence comes from Citrullus colocynthis, assembly GCA_031780015.1. NCBI lineage: Eukaryota > Viridiplantae > Streptophyta > Magnoliopsida > Cucurbitales > Cucurbitaceae > Citrullus > Citrullus colocynthis. Next base: position 2,050,402 of record QLSR01000222.1, on the reverse strand, counting down.
TGAAGCTGAAACAGAAACTTCATCTGCTATTGCACAGTTTGGACCAGGTCTGGTGTTTGGTAAATATCGAGCTGAAGAGATTGAATTTTGGGCTAAAATTTTAAGGTTAGTAAGTTAACTCAATTCTGAACAACTTTTGTGAAGGATGCCTGAGTTGAAATGGAATAGAAATATGTAGACTTTTAGCTGGAAGTTGCTGATATAGAATTTCTATGCAATCTGAAGTAGCACGGAGAAATCTTGCAATATTTGACAAACAAGGACGAGTTAAGCCACAAAAATTTGAGGTAAGCTAGAAACAATATTTCTCTACAAGTTTGTAGAAGGAAAGAAGTTCTAAATCTGGCTGGAAATATAACTTTTAACTGATAGAAATGAGAATAAAAAGAAAAGGAGGAAACTCTGTTGTCGGGTGTCGATATGAAGCTGGTGTCGCTGAGAAATTGGAGAGTGAGTAGCGAGACAAATCTCACTGGTAGCACAGAGGAGCTTTTTGTCTCACAAATCTCACTGACTCTCACTAGGTGTTGCTTCTCAGGTAATCTCGCTAGTCTCGCCTATTCTGGTGTCGCTACTGCCGTGTACCTGTTGTGTAATTTCGTTAGTAATCTCGCTAGTAAGGTGAAATCTCGTTGGTAATCTCGCTAGTGAGATAGAATCTCGCTTATTATGTTTACTTTGGAAAAAAAGGGAGTCTCGGTGATGAATCATGATTAGAGTTTAAGTATGCATATTTAATGATCATGTAAAGGAAGTTTAAGGAAAGCGTAACATGAGAAGTGTGTATTTTCAGGCCAAGAAGAGCTCGGAAAGGCATATAATCCGCTCAGGGCCTAAGGACAAGTTGTGAGTGACACATTTCTTTCTTTGAAAATGAAATATATTGAAAATGTTTAGTTTGGTTTTTCTTATGAGATATGGCTTTGAGATGAATCGTTTTCTTGAAAAGCATGATGTTTGATGATATTGTTCACAAGGCATGTTTTATCCGTTTTCTATAAGATGTTGAAAGGCATGTTGTGAAATGTTGTTTATCGTGAAATATCTTATTCTTCATGAAAGACTTTCATGTGAACTATTTACGTAAAATATTGGTTTCTAAAATATTTTAGAGGAGGCTCAATGCTGAAGGACATGAGAAGGCATGTGAGTTTCCCCGGGACCTAGTACTGAAGAACTCGTAGAAGGTACTTGGGCAACCCGCGATATTCCTATGTGCACATAGAGGTTGTGACGTTGAGTGTGTTAAGTCTTGCTCCACCCCAACTAAGGTTGTTATCGACGTTGAGTGCGTTGAGTTTTACTCTGCTTCAACTAAGGATGTTTTCGACATCAGGTGCGTTGAGTCTTGCTCCGCCCTGACTAAGGGAAAATTTTGAGAACGAACTGATTTTGTGTACGATCATTTTGGCATGAACATATATGATTTGATTACGTTGTTGAAAATTATGATTTTACAGAAATGATTATTTGAATGACGTTTACGTATATGGTGTTATAATGATTGTAACATGCCTGTTTTCGAACAAAAGATGGTTTTACAAAATTAGTCACTCACGGGACTTTTAGCTCACGCTTTCCATGTTTTCTTTTCCTCCCAGGTAGCGAGGACGTTCCTGGTGCTTAGCCTACTCCAGCTCGCCTTGCCTAAGCTTCAAGATATCAGGAAAAAGACACATTTGAGTCATTGTACGTGTATATAACCTTGTATTTGTGGCATGTAGACCTAATTACATAATAGTTGGGATGTGAGACGGGTTATTGTGCAAATATGTTGGGAATACGTTGAAAGTTTAATTGTAATAATACAGGTCTTTATGGTTCTGGATTTGTAAGCAAATATGTATGTTATAGTCTCACAGGTTATTCAGGTACAATTAAGCAGTGAATGTCACAAAAAAGGTGATGCTTGCTGTCTTCACATCTCTTCTCAGGTTGGGTAGAGTAGCCTGGGAGGGGGTGTTTACAGTAGCTGTGGTGTGGCTTTAAGGGCATTTTTGTCCTTTTGGAGTTCTATCTCCTAGTTGATGCCGTGGAACTCCCTTTTGGCCTGGTTTTGGTGTTAACACCCCGTTCTATCTTTTAAGTGCTCGAAACCTATAAAATAATACAATAGACACATTAAATAGCACAATGATCCCGAGTTAAGCCGAGGAAGATAACACATTTTAGGTATTATCAATGTGATTTATAATTGAAACTATATAATATGAGAGATTGTCATTTGAATGAGATTTGGATATTAACTCAATATGAATTTGATTCATATTGAAACTATAGAGTAAAATTAAGGATATTTATAATAGATAGCAAAATAAGGAAAAAAAATCTAAAAATATAGCACATTTTTTATGCAAATATAGTTTTTAAATATTTGCAAATATAGCAACTGTTGACTAGTCAAGTTTTGAATTTTTGTGATTTTCAATTTTGTCCTCCCTCGTCTTGCACAATTTTTTTTTCATTTTTTTTCTTACTTTTGCTTCCATCCCCCCAATCTCCTCATATTTTCTTCTTCTTTTTTTTTTCATTTTTTTTTCCAATTTTTCTTTCATCTCTCTAGTCTTCTCATATTTTTTTCTTCTTTCTTTTTCCTTTTCTTTTTCTAAGTTTTCTTCCATCTCCTCAATCTCCTCATATTTTCTTCTTTTTTTTTCCCCTTTTTTTCCCAAATTTTCTTCCGTCCCCCCACTTCTCATATTTTCTTTTTTCTTATTTTTTCGTTTCTTTTTTCAATTTTTCTTCTATCTCCCCAATCTCCTTATATTTTCTTCTTTCCTTTCTTTTTTTTTTCTTTTTATTTCCCTTATTTTTCTTCTATCTCCCAAATCTTCTCATATTTTTTTCTACACTTTCTTTTTATTTTTCCTTTTCTTTTTCTAGTCTTTCTTCCATCTCCCCAATCTTCTCATATTTTCTTCTTCCCTTTCTTTTTTTTTTTCCTATTTTTATTCCATCTCCCCAATCTCCTCATAATAATATAAATCTATCAGTGATAGCTAATAATATACTTATAACTTAGTCACTCAAAGAATTCTATCATTGATGGCTATCACTCATGTTTTTAAATGTTAGAAAAGAATTCATTAAATATTTGTGTATTGGTAATATCAATTATTATGATATTAGTGATAGAATTTAGATAGATATCACTCATATTTATGTATCGGTGATATCGAACTTAGGTAGATATCAGTGATAGAAGTCTATTATTGATAATCATAATAAAAGTTTGTCAATAATAGCTATTGATAACTTTGAGTGTTAATATTTCAAAATTGATAGGTACTAATAAAAGTCTATCAGAAATAACCACAAATATTTTCTATCATTGATAGTTTAATCTTTGATGATTTTCTTCCATAGTTAGTAGCCACTTATAAAAGTCTATCATTGGTAGCCAACTTAGTGGAATTAATTAATAAAGTTGAATCTCGAATTAAAGTGTAAGTAGCATGCCTAGAAGTTATCACTTATAGCATGTTATCAGTGATAGAAGCTATCAATTGTAGCATATTATTTGATGGTAAAAATGAATGACGAAAGTTATCTTTAATAGCATGTTATCAGTGATATAAACTATCATCGATAACCACGTTATAATTGATATCAATGATAAAACTTACGTGATATCCATACATTGATGATATCAACAATATAAAAGTCGATTACATTTGATGAAAGTCTATAATTGATAGTCATTGCTAAAAGCTATCCGTGATAGCCACTAATATGAGCTATCAATGATATGACTTAGGTAGATATAAATGATAGTCACTTATAAACCTCTTATTAATAGACTTCTATCACTTTTAGCTTTAAATGTTAATCTTTGAAAGTTGATAGTTTCCTTACAAAGTTGATAACTACTTATCAAAGTCTACCATTGATAACAACTTATGGTCTTAAATGTTAATATTTCAAGCTTGATTCCAATTGATGAAAGTGTATCAATAATAGCCACTAATAAATGATGGCAAATTGAAGACTAATATTTCAAGTGTTACTATTTCAAGGTTGTATTAATATTTCTCAAATTGTAAGCTATCATTGACAACAGCTATCAGTGGTAGCCACTAATAGCTATCACTAATAGTTGCTATTAGTGATAACTTTCAATTTGAGAAAATCGGAAGAAAGAAGCATGAAATGGTAGACTGAATATGGGCTTTTTAGTCATTTACCAATATGACTATCACTGATAGCTGCTATCAGTGATAACTGACACTACTTTTGTGTTTTATCCCTAATATATTTTTCCTTGTGCTATATTTTTTATTATTTTGGGCCTGATTGCTATTTGTATAACCAACCCTAATAATTAGGGATTAGGGTCAGTGGAAGGAAGTTATAAGTCCCTTCTCTTTTGTGTTACGTGATATAATACAAAACAAAAGAAATTCCAATAATTCTCTCTAACTCTCCACTTCTCTCAAGAAAAAAATAAGAGAAAAGTTCTCTGCAAAAAGTTTTTTCTCTTTTTCAAAAGTAGATCCCGCCATCTCATCCTTGACCCTAAGAATGTAACGACTTGACCCTTACATAACAAGGTAAGACTGCTACGACATGCATACCTAAACTTTTCTATCATGAGATGAGTTTTGATCAAAGTTTTTAAAAGCAAACATAAAAACATCTATGAGTTAAGGAAAAACTTTACATGAAGTTTCTTTTACAAAACACTAGGATCCATAAAACGTTAGCGTAGTAGAACAAAATGCATATATGACCACAATAGTGAGTTTGATGGTTGGCCATCTGAGTGACATCTCGTCATGCCTTCTACGTTGTGCCCTCACTTACAAAGTTTATGGAATAGGATGAGTATTTAAAATACCAGCAAGTAGATCTCATCTAAGGTAGTGCCCAAATGCACAATCACAAACAACATGTCATGAAAATATATGATTGAGACCCAAAACATGAACTTATCATAACATGAGGTAATCAGTTAAGCTTTCAACATGAGTTCTTCCGCCCGATAGTAAGATGTGGACTTAAGCTAACTCATCTAATGATTTATGGGTTATGTAGTTAGTAGAGCTAGAGTTGCATCCAACATCAACCATTAACATAAACATAAGATTGGACTAGAGGGGTGCCATCATACATACTCTACTAGCCCCAAACTTAAACATAACGTAAGATTGGGTCTGGGTGCAACCATACATACCCAACTAGCCCTGGAAGCATAACCTATACCCAAATAAAACTTGATCTTAGCAGAATCATGAACATACATAATGCATGAGGTCCCTTATAGAGAAACTTATTTTAAAAGTAACATAAGATTGAATTTAGAGGGGTGCAATGATACGTACCCAGCTAACCCTATAAGCGTAACCTACACCCATATAAAACTTGATCTTAGCATAATCATGAACATACATAATGTATGAGGTCCCTTATAAAGAAACTTATTTTGAACATGTAATGCAATACAACAATAATAAAATTATAATGCAACATAACAAAGGCACACTACCAAAAAAAACTTAAAGAGAGGGTGAGATAAGCTACTTACCTCTTTGGTTGCTTCTATATTTTTCTTATGCTTGGCCTGGAATGACGTGAGAAGACTTCAATAGAAAGTTTATGGAAGAAACGTTTATGATGTTTTATGGGTGAGAGATTTGGGTGGTTCTTTATAACCTTGTGTTAAAAATGATCCCCCGTCGGGTATTTATAGCCCTCCACGTCCTTAATGGATGGTGAGGATTGATGTTGTTAGACAAAATAAGTCCCCGATAACGGTGCCAAAAACTTGTTGTGCAACATATCTGAAGTCCAAAAACTTGTTGTTGCGTCTATCTAATTAAGCTTACTATTATGCGTTTAACATACTATGCGTTGAACATGCTTAATGTTATGCGTTTATGATCTGTCAAGTTTTCCTATTCTTAACCCAAGTATAAGCAAAGAAATAGGTTTACTCGATGAGTCCGAGGTCGAACACAGGGTCTATGCTGATTCTGTAATTAATTGGATTATTAGAGTTGGAGTGGTAACCAAAAATAGTTGAGAAGAATGCGTCTAACTAAAGAAAGCGATAACATGTACACTAGATTAAAATGTGGTAAATGGTAAGGTATGCGACACAGCAAAGTCAGCTAAGTGGATTACATGAATGGATAAAAATAGGGTTCGAGTTGGTTAACATCTAAAATCAGAAACGTATCGTGATAGTCTATTCATACTTGCGACTCTTCTCCTGGTTGTCAGCCACTATGCGTTATATGTCTATACCGCGTAGGAGAGTGTTAAGTACCAAGGTTATTCCTATAGATAGGTAAGCCTTGTCAATTGAGTTCCAAAATCACTTACCCTCTCGAGCAGTCTGATTATTACTACTTATATCGGTTAGCTAGATAGACATAAGCATCAGATTAAGATTACAATTGACAAAATGCAATAGTTACATTATGGATCTTATTTAGATGCTAACACAACCCGTGACCCTTGAAAGATTAGCTACTCATGGATTCAAAGTAATAAGCGGAAAGTGTAGAGAAATGGATAGACATGGAAGAATTGTAGATTAATGAACGAAATACAATCTTAGACAATACAATGTCTTTATAACAAATCTAAAATCAAAGCTAGAAAAAGATAGAAAGGAGGAAGGCGTTTCAATGTCTTGAGTGGCCAGAATGAAAGCGTGAAGTTCTGCTGTGAAGTGGTCAGGCGGAGGGAAGACTCTTCTTTCTCGAGCTATTCGTCTCCAGTTGTCTTCTGGAGAGAACTCTGCTGTCACTTAGGAATTCTTCCGAGAATCAACAACCCTTTTTCAGCTTGCAGGTCTGCCTTTTTATAGAGGTTGCGTTTGTAATCAGTGGCAAATCTGCGTGATTGGAGGAAATTGATGTCATGGTCTATCTTGCCTAATTACGTAATTCTCGGTTCAATTTAGATCCACCACTTTAGCCACAGATCATGCATGTCAATCATTCCGACAATCTCTCAAGATTCTTATCTGATTTACAGCTGCCTTGCGTTTCTGGTCATTATGCATCCATGGAGAACTTGGGTTCATGCGTTCACTTATGTCGACGCATCCATATGTTACTAACGCAACATCCTGCGTTGAGCCGTTGTTAGCGCATCCACAGATTGCTTGCGTTCCTGAGTTAAAACATGCGTTTTAGGCTCAAAAGGTATAAAATAATTATCTTCATCGATTTACAAGAGTAGAACGCATAGGAAGATTTATCAATAGAATTCAACACAAACTACCACATGATTCTCTATTTAATCTCTATTTTTCTAAGAAAAAGGTTGTAATAACTTGTATTTCTACAAGTTATCAATTGATTTCATCCAATGGTTAGGATCTTCCCTCTAGATTATTCTATATCTTTCTATACTAGTCCATACTTCTCTATACATTTCTAGATTTCTCCATACAATTCTAGCTTTACCTAGAACTTTCCAGATTATGCTAGCTCTTCCTAGACTTCTATAAAATTCTCTAGAAACATCTAGAATGTTCATACTTCTTCTAGAACATTCTAGAGGTATCTAGGGTATTCACACACCTTCTAGAACTTTCTAGAGACACCTAGGGCATTCATGGATGTTTTAGAACTTTCTAGAGCTTTCTAGCACTTTCTAGAATCTTGTAGAATTTTCTGGAAGCTTTTAGACCTTTTGCACATTTTGATGATCTTGAGCATTGTGGTGCTCTCGGTTTGGGTCATCTCCTATTGGGCCTCTACAATCGAGCTAGGGCGAGCCTTGTGGAAAATTAAATTGAAGAATTTACCATGTAATTTCCTGTAATATTTTTATACAAATTTGGGATGTTACAAAGAATAGCAAGGAAGAGCCATTGGTGTGAATGCAAATTGCAAATTGTATCTAAGTTGTTTAGAGTGAATGAAAATTGCAGGTATAAGACAATTTTAGTGTCGATTACAGGTTGCTTGTGGGGGGTCATAATGACCTAGATCTGTTTTTTTTCCCTCAAATTGTTATAGTTAACGACCAAAAAACATCAAGAAATGTTGATTCTTGATGGCCAAAAAACGTCAATAAAAGCATACTATAATACATTTGTCTTGATGGCCAAAAAACGTCAATAAAAAGGATTTTTTTTATGGTTATTTACAAATACTTGATGGACAAAAGATATCAATATTAATCTACTTTGACGTTTAAAAACGTATCAACAAAAGTATCTATTTTGACGGTCAGGCTGCAATACTTGATATGGAAAAAATATCAACCTAACCTATCTTGATGGTTTTATCTTGATGGTCAAAACCATCAAGATAGGGTTTGTGTTGACGTTTTTTGGCTATCAAGAAAACTATCTATCTTGATTGTCACATCCCTTCCCAGATTATCTTCCATAACCCGAGAGGAGGTGTGAGGACAACTTTCACTCCTTTGTGAGATTCACTGTCCAACTATTAAACACTAAAGATGGCCCAGACGAGATTCTTGTGTAGGCTAAGCACCCCGAACTTGCTGGCTTCCTGGAAAATAGAAAAATAGGAAAATACGAGCTGATAGATAAATGAGCATGTAACGGAAGTTAATTTGATCAATTTTCACTCTAAGAAGCTCAATTTAGAGAATTAAACATGCAATTAAGAAGAAAAACCAAAGTTTTAAGAACACTTACCCTGGAAACTCCAAATTCTCCTTCAATTCTTGATGAATTTCAGCAGCACTTGGTTGTAGACCACCACAAGTGTCTTCTCTACTATTCTCTAGGCTTAGATTGGATGGTGGGATCCAAATTTGTGCTGAATTTGAGAAAGAATGAAGGTTGGGAAGAAGATGAACAATGGATGGAATTTTGCAAAATTAACCCTTAATTTCAAAAAATTCTTAACCATTTTTATGTCAAAATCATCTCTATTTATTAAAGAGTAACATGCAATTTAATTGCATCAGAATTTGACAACGCAAAATGGTTAATTTGTTGGTTAATTGTGAAGAAGACAACCAAGCTCCTAGCTTAGTTAGTGGGAAAATCCAATCTTCAAAAATCAATTTTCAATAACTTGAATTAAAATTAATTTTTAATTTAAAAAAATAATTAAATAATTAAATAAAAATAATTTAATATTTAATTAATTAAATATTATTTTAATATTAAATAATAAAATAATATTATTTTTCCCACTTGTCCTGATTTTTCTAAAAAAAACTGATATGAATCCCGATTCATATGATTAATATTTAAATCATATTTAAATATTATAATTAACTCTATTTGTACGTTTAATTCATAATTAAACGTCGATATATCGTATATATCTAACTTTCATTCCTTAAGTCAAGATTTGAACGATTCAAACTTATTCACCACATTATCTAAGATTTTAGTCCATTTATGAGCTAGTAGAGGGACCTAATGAACCTACAGATCATGAGCTCCAACGATCCGAGATTAACCGGCCAAACTCTTTAACCTAGTTAACCAACATTCGTTAACTAATGGGACACTCCACTAAAGCCCGTAGCTGCACTCTCCTCACTGTAGATATATTTGTGTCCATTTGATATAATTATCATCGATAAGTCAATCCTTCACAGGTTATTCATAACTTCAGCTAGGTTAAATATCGATTTATCTTTGAGTTACATCTTTTCTCCTTAAGTACCATTGTCTCTCTAATGAACAAGTGATTTAGGATCTAATCACTAAATCCATTCCCTCTCGAGCCAGTGAGAGGATAGGGCCCCTTGTTCAAGTTCTGGCAACACCACTTAAGAGAACAACCTCTCTTCTATCCCTAAGTTGGGTAGGAGTGAATTCTGTCTTACAAATTCTATGTCCCCAACTATCTACCCGGTCTTATCCCTGAAATGGCAGGAATGTTGAGTAGCGCTATTGAGATTACTCTCACCTATGCAGATCAAGGGATAATTCTGAATAAACAGGAGTTCATAGATAGCTCAAGATTCAGATCAAGTTATCTAGGTTATCGATAAGTGAAATTAATCAGTGTTAATCGTAAATGGTGTTAATATGTAACAGTGATTATTTCAGGGTCAGTCTTACACAATTTCATTATGTAGAATAGCCCCGCTCACATGTCTCTATATGAGCAAATCAGGATCACTTCATTTATGACACTTTACAACATTTGTAACAATCATGAAGCGGGTTGTATTCAATAGTGTCTCCAGGAAGAGGTACCCAACCTGATCCATGTACTATAGACTATTGAGGCTACTTATCGAATTTGATCCTGTTTATGTTTCGATATAAAGTCCAAGTACTCATGATAGTAGCCAATGGTTCGTAGTTTGATTGGATTTATAGTTTAATAAATAATTAATTCACTTGAATAACTTCATATGTACTAAAATTCACCTATTTACAAAAACTACGAGTTTTAGGACATACAACCCAACATGAGCTTAGTTGCTCAGTGAGTGACTAGTTTTGTAGAATTACCTTTGTTTCAAAAATTTATTAAAGTAGAAACATTTAAACACATTGCGTATGTAAGCACTGGCGTATAGTATTAAGTATTGGGACAAGAGAAGTGAAATGTGGCCATGCGTTGTTAGAGCAAAGTAGTCGAGAGTGGAAGAGTTAAGCATGGGCCAAGGCTATGTGTTGATGAAAGCAGAGAAGAGCATTGTACTTTTGAGTGACCATGCGTTGAAGGTGAAAATCACGAAGAGTTGTGAGCTGAAGCAGTCACTTGCGTGGGAAGAGGAATTGATCATTGGCGGGGAAGGAAGTGATTTAAACAACTATGCTTTGGTGAGGTTACATGCGTTAAGGTCTCCATGCGTTGGAGACGGACATAACTGATTGAGTTGTATGCGTTAAAGGTAGGAGGCGCTGAGGACACCATGCGTTGAGGGTCGTCGTCTGGTGAGGGCGTTGATGGTAGGCTGCGTTGAATGCCTTACCTTGAATTGAGAAGGGAAAGCCCGCGCGCCAGCCTACATAAGAGAGTTAAGTCGGCAGTATATATAGGTGAGCAAATTGAATATTTTATGATTTTTAGACATTTTCGAGAGCTCAAGTCGGTTCTTCTTCAGACAAACTACAAGAGAAGAAGAAGAAGGTGATCTTGTGGATTTCGAATAGAAGTCTACTCGTTTTGATATCGAAATCTAAGCTGAAACAACACGTTATTAGCTGACTCACAAGCTGAACAGTATCGAATGTTTGGAGTGAAACGAATCGAGGAGATCGAGTTTAGGGCTGAGAATTTGAGGTCGGTAAGCTAACTCAATTCTTAGCAACTTTTATGAAGGGTGTTTGAACTGAATTTGAAGGGAAATATGTAAATTTTATGGTGAAGGTGACTGATATAGATTTTCTAGGCAATTTGGAGTAGCTCGAAGTTATTTGTGAACATCTATCAAATGAAGGGGAGTTATGTTCTAAAATCTTGAGATAAGCTAGGAAATACATTTCTTTACAAGTTTATAGAAGGGAAGAAGTTCTAAATTTTGCTGGAAATATGATTTGTAACAGATAGAAGTGAAAATAAGAGGGAAGGCAGAAGCTGTGGAAGATAAGTATCGTTGGACTGCAAGTAAGACTAAGAGTTTAAGTGTGAGAAGCGAGACGGGTAACGCAGGTGTTGCTAGAAGCCTTGCGTCTCACAATTCTTGCTTGGTCTCGCTGATCAGGTTAGTGTCGCTAGTCTTGCTCACCCTGGTATCGCTAGTGGCGTGTAGTGTAGTCCAGTTTCGCTAGTGGTCTCGCTAGTAGAGTTGAATCTCGCTCATTAAGGTTTATTGATCAAATATGAATGGTTAAAGTTGTTGGTTGTGGAAAGGAAGTTTAGGGAAGCCTAACCCAAGAAATGTGTATTTTCAGGCCAAGAAGAGTTAGGAAAGGCGTATAATCCGCTGAAGGCCTAGTACAAGTAGTGAGTGACACTTCTTTTCTTGTTTCAATGATTTCATTGTACATATCAGTGTGGTTTTCTTATTTATTTATGTTTTCCTAAACGATATTGAAAAGTATGTTTATGAAAGATTATTGATTTATGAAATGCCCTGTTTTTCTTATGAAAGATTTGACTATGAACTGTTTTGTATAAAACATTGCATTAAATTAAAGGAAAAATGTTTTAGAGGAGACTCAGTGCTGAATGACATGGAGAAGGCACGTGAGTTTCCCCGGGACGCAGTACTGATGGAGATGGAGAAGGTACTTGGGCAACCCGCCTTGTTCCTATGTGCACATAGAGGTTATATGCTGGTGTGTTGAGTTTTGCTCCGCATCGAGTCTTATTTGTTTTCAACATTGGGGCGTTGAGTTTTGCTCCGCTTCAACTAAGGAAAAGTATTGTAACCGTACTGTTTTATTTATTTATTGTTGAAAAACCATGTATGATTTAATAAGGGCATTTAAACATGATTTACTCAATGAAAATGAGGTGATTCTATGTTTTACTCATGCTATCAGAATTTGTGTAAATCCTGATGATTTTCGAACTAAATTAATTTGTTTAAAATTAGTCACTCACTGGGCTGTTAGCTCATGTTTTCAAGTTTTTCTTTCCCCTCCAGGTAGCAAGGACGTTCCTGGTGCTTTGCCTACTCCAACTCGCCCTGCTTAAGCTTCAAGTTTCCACAAAATTGTCCTGTTTTGAAGAGTTGTATGTAAGTAAGACCTTATATAGGTGGCATGTAGACCTAGTTGTTCATTTACTGGGAGTTGAAATATGGTTTTGTATAAGGGCTTAATGAATTTAGAATTATCGACATGTATATAATCTTCTATATGTTATGATTGAAATGTATTAAAGAGTGATATTTATGTTGTGAACTGTGTAGGGTAAGTGTGTAAAAGTGGATGGTATGCGTCACAAAAAGGGGTGATGTATGCTGTCTTCACATCTCTTCTCGGGTTGGGTAGAGTAGTCTGGGAGGGGGTGTGACAATTTGGTATCAGAGCAAAAGAGTCTGGGAATAGGATCATGCATTGTAGTGTAGAAACATGTAAATTGTTAGCCAAAAGTAATAATGTGCTGTCATATAGGAAACATGTAACACCTCTATCCTAGATATATATATATATATATACATCTATATTTATACCTAGGAGTGAGTGTTAAAGCTATTCTTTCTTTTACTCTTAACTGTTATGAACACATTTATACATCATAACCTGCTTAAAGGTGACTTAGCTTTACAATAGTATGCAAGGATCTACTGATAATATAGCATCATGAGAAATACTTAAGAGACCATGTGTAGAAACTACAAGTATGCCTGATGATTCTCACTATGCCACTCAAATAAAAGCAATATCTACATAGGGATGGGATTTACAAGTTCCCAAGTACAAAATCCTAAATAAGCTCAGATGAGTCTTGATGGTAGGCTAAGCACCCCGAACACGCTCGCTACCTGAAAAGAAAACATCAAGAAACAATAATTTTATGAGCTACAATGCTCAGTGAGTGACTATCTAAAATATAACTCCATAAGGCATAACTACAAACACAAGCGTAAACTGCTTAGTCTTGCACTGTAAACTTGCAACTATAATAATTACACAACTAAATTTCTTTTCATTAAACCTTAGTTGAGGCGGAGCGAACTCAACGCACCCAACATCAATAAACCTTGGCTATGTGGAGTAATCTCAACACATTAGTGTCATATGCCTTTTAATGAGCTTATATGTTTGACTGAACTCGGGCTGCCCATATACCTTCTCATGTCCTTTGGTATTAGGGTCCCAAGTCATATTCGATCACCTTCTCTATGTCCTTTGGTGAGAGCTTCATTGAAATACTAGGGCTGCTCATATGCCTTCTCATGTCCTTCAGCATTGGGTCGCAATACAATCTTTCTAGGTTTCTGATATATGCGTCACAGTAATCATAAATTAACATAAATCATGATACCTCAAAGTTTTCAGAGCATTCAGCTAACACTAACTTAGGAGCATTAGCTAGTACATCATGCACTTGTTGCATGCATAAGAGTATACTTCAGTCATGACTCATAGATATTACTAAGTATATAGAAAATAATAATCAACTGACTTATCACAAACTATAATGTCACTCACAACTTATTCCAAGCTCCTAGCGGGTTATACGCTTCCTCTAGCTCCTCTTGGCCTGTATACACACCTTTTTTCGTGTTAGATATTAGTAATATTCCTCTTTACATTTACTATATGTACTTAAACATCTCAACATGTATTTCATCGCCAATCCCTCTCTTGTTAGCAACTTTCATATGAGCGTTATTCGCAATCATCAGCGATATTAATAATGAGACTGACTTAAAACCATACGGTACTAACGAGACTAGGCTTAGCGAGACTAGCGAGATCACCTCAAGGAGCGATTCCCAGCGATACTTCAGTGAGAGTTGTGAGACGCAAAGCCCCTTTGCATTACTAGCGACACCCGTTTCGCTGCTTACTCTCCTGCTCTTTAGCGATACTTCACCTTAACGATCCAAGACGATCACTGTTTTCTTCTTTCCCTTCCGATTTGTTCTTCAACCTGCTAAACATTGAATTCCAGCCAAATTCAGAACTTCCTCCCTTTTACAAACTAGTAAAGAAATGAGCTTTCTAACTTACCTCAAAATTTCAAACCATAACTCTTCTTCGTTTGAGAGTTATCCTCAAATATCTCCAGCTGCTTTGCATCATCTAACAGTTCAACTCTGATTATTTCCTCCTAGAATTTAACAAATTTTCGTTCAAATTCAGCTTAAGCATTCTACATGGAAATTGCTAAGATTTGAGTTAACTTACCAACCTTAAACTTTCAACCCTAGCTTCAACTTCCTCAGCTCACTCTTCTTCCAATATCAAATGATGTCCAGATTTATCATCAACAGTCAAGCTCCTGGTTCCAACTTCAATTTCTCCATGAAAATGGTTCGAATTCTACTTAAATTCGATATAACCACCTTCTTCCACCCCTCCTCGTTGTTCGTCTGCGATATGGAATCAATTCTGAGTTTGAAATATGTCTAAAGTGTGTATTTATTCGATGTACTCACTTACATATAAATATAGATCACCGACTCACCAGCACCACCATCGCCTTCCTACTTAGGTTGGCCAACGCAACCTTCCGCGCATGGGTTCAGCAACACAGTCAACTTTCTGTGTTTAAATTGCCCAACGCCCCATCGCCTGATAGCCAACTAACGCATGGTTCTCTCGGCCACTCTTCTATGCTCGAACCTTCAACGCATAGTTGCGTTCAACGCATAGTGACCTTCAACGCCCGGTGGCCTTCAATGCATAGTAGCCTTCGCATCCGCATTTATGTCGAGCTCCTTTCTTCTACACGTAGCTACCAATGGTCTTCTTGTCAAGCCTCAGACACACCTCAACGCATAGTTCCACCAACGCGTGGCCAATACTTAGCTACTTTTGCTGTCAACTTTCTCTATTCAAGTCCGTTTCATAGTCTCTTCTTAACTTGGCATTCCTAACGTCAGGTAGGGGCTTACAAAACATGCCACCTCGAAGCAGGCGAGCAAGGCAATCAGCAACCAGTACTCCTCAAGCTACTGGGGACCGTGGAGATATGTCTGAGGGTGAATCTAGTCATCCTCATGTTGGGGTCAATATTGAGGAAAATATATTTACTAGAATTGCTGAAAGATTGGCTGCAAGCATTGGATCAGTGGAAATCAGATCCAGAAAAGAAATACAGTATAGAAAGATTGAAGGCATTAGGTGCCACTACTTTTGAAGGCACTGTTGATCCTACAGAAGCAGAGGCATGGTTGAATCTACCTGAGAAATGCTATCGTGTGATGAGATGCCCTGATGACAGAAAAGTGGAATTGGCAGTGTTTTTGCTCGAAAAAGGGGCAGAAGACTAGTGGAGAATTTTAGAGAGCAGGAAAAGAGGATGTAGGAGAAATAGGCTAGAATGAGTTTAAGAAGGCATTCCAAGAGAAATATTGTCCAAGATCATTCCGAGATGCCAAACGGAATGAGTTTCTGAGGTTAGTACAGGGATCAATGTCAGTAGCAGCATACGAAAAGAAATATACTGAATTGTCCAAATATGCCACAACTATTGTTGCTGATGATGTTGACAGGTGCAAGAGATTTGAAGAAGGTTTGCAGGAAGAAATACGTACCCTTGTGACTGCTAGTGCTGAATAGGCAGACTTCTCTAAATTAGTAGAGTCAACAATGCGAGTTGAAAGAAGTTTGATGGAAAAGAGGACAGAACGCGAATCAGCTGGAGGTAGACGAACAATCCACACCTCTAGTACCACTCAGGGACAGTCAGGTAGGAGATTTGAACCATGTGTTTTTAGCGGAGGAAATTTCAAGACTAGATCGAGTGGACAGGGTACTTCCAAGGGAGGTACTGGAGGGGGTACACGGAAGCAAGAACCAAGGAGTTCTACTAGTCCAACTCAAACAGTGGAAGGTTTTCGAAGTGGACAACCTCGAGAGTCCACAGCTAGTTCCACGAGGAAACCGTTATGTCCCACTTGCGGGAAGTATCATTGGGGACAGTGTAAGGGCAACGTATGTTATCATTGTGGACAAGTGGGTCACTATAAACAAGAATGTCCTCAGTTGATGCAAGAATTTAAAGCTGAACAGAGAACTGGCTCTTTTATAGCCAGTCAACCCACAACAACCTGCAGGAATTACTGATGAGGGAACTAGTGGATCAAGACAGAAGGGAGCTACAAGGCGACCAAGATAGCAAGGAAAGGTCTTTGCTATGACTCAGCAAGAGGCTAACGATTCCCCTAATGTGGTTACTGGTAAACTTTCTATATGTCATACTTTCGCTCATGTTTTAATAGACCCTGGTGCTACCCATTCTTTTATTGCTAGAATGTTTGCTGTGAATATAAATAGTACATTAGAATCTTTGCCTGAGGAACTTTTTGTTTATACCCCTGTTGGTGATGTCTTTGTGGCTAGTAAGGTGTATAAAGATTGTGTGATTGAAATTGATGGTGTGACTATGATAGCCAATTTGATACCCTTAGATATTCAGGAGTTTGATGTGATATTGGGAATGGATTTCTTATCCAAATATCGAGCCACTGTGGATTATTTCCAGAAGGAAGTCGTGTTTAGAGAATTCGAAGCAAATGAAGTTATTTTCAAGGGAGACCGGAAATTCCTTCCTACTTGTGTGATATTTGTATTTAAAGCTAGGAAGTTGTTAAGCAAGGGTTGTTCAGCATACCTTGCTTACATGGTTGATACACAGGCCGGTAAGTTAAGACCAGAAGATATTCCGGTGGTAAATGAGTTTCTTGATGTATTCCCTGAGGAGCTACCAGGGTACCACCTGATAGAGAAGTGGAGTTTATTGTTGATCTAGTTCCTGGAACAACGCTCATTTCGCAAGCACCATATCGTATGGCACCATCAGAACTGAAGGAGTTAAAGGTGCAGTTACAGGAACTAATAGATAAGGGGTATATAACCGAGTGTGTCTCTGTGGGGTGCACCGATGTTATTCGTGAAGAAAAAGGACGGTACTATGACACTGTGCATTGATTATCGTCAGTTAAATAAGGTCACTATACGCAATAAATATCCCTTGTATTGATGATTTGTTGGATCAACTTAGAGGGGCATCAGTGTTCTCAAAGATAGACCTAAGATCGGGATATCATCAATTGAAGGTCAGAGAGACAGATGTACTGAAGACGGCTTTTAGAACAAGGTATGGACATTATGAATTCCTCGTGATGCCTTTTGGTCTAACAAATGCCCCAGCGATGTTTATGGACTTGATGAATAAGCTTTTCCATCCTTACTTGGATCAGTTTGTGATTGTATTTATTGATGATATTCTAGTGTATTCTAGAAGTATGGAAGAACATGCAGAACATCTTAGAGTTGTACTACAGATTTTGAGAGAAAAGAGATTGTATGCAAAATTCAGCAAATGCGAGTTTTGGCTGGAACAGGTAATGTTTCTGGGCCATATTGTTATTGCTGCAGGAGTTGGAGTAGATCCTCAAAAGACCGAGGCAATTACCAGATGGGAACAGCCAAGAACGGTAACAAGGTTCGTAGTTTTCTAGGACTCGCAGGTTATTATCGACGCTTTATACAGGGTTTCTCCAAGATAGCATTACCATTGACTCATTTGACTAAGAAGGGAACTAAATTTGAATGGAATGAAGAATGTGAGCAAAGTTTCCAAAAGTTAAAAAAGAGACTCGTGACAGCACCTATTTTAGTACTTCCAGAGACAGGAAGGGAGTTCGAGCTGTATTGTGATGCCTCTAGTCATGGGTTAGGTTGTGTACTGATGCAAGAAGGTAAAGTTATAGCTTATGCCTCTAGGCAGCTGAGGCCAGACGAAGTTAACTACCCTACCCATGACTTGGAACTGGCGGCGGAGGTGTTGGCACTAAAGATGTGGCGGCATTATTTTTTTGGAGAGAAATGTCATATCTATACGAATCATAAAAGTTTGAAATACATCTTTGATCAGAGAGAACTCAACATGAGACAAAGGAGATGGTTGGAGTTGATCAAGGATTATGATTGTACTATAAATTATCATCCAGGGAAAGCAAATGTTGTAGTTGATGCATTGAGTAGGAAGTCGAGACAAGGCAAGACTTCATTGAATATTAAAAGTGCGGAATTGACAAAGGAGTTAAGGAGCTCAAATGCATCCTTATCGGTAGACAAATTAGGAGGTTTGCTTGCGCACTTCCAAGTGAGACCCACTTTGATGGGTGAGATTGTTAATAAACAGATGGAAGACTCTGTACTCAAAAAGATAGTGGAAGAGGTGAAACTCAAGCAAAGAATAGATTTTGATATAAGAAACGATCGAGCTTTAATGAAACAAGGAAGATTGTGTGGTCCAAATGACTTGATATTCAAAAATGCTATTCTAGAGGAAGTTCATAGTTCTGCATATGCGATGCATCCAGGTAGTACGAAGATGTACCAGACTTTGAGAGAATACTATTGATGGCAAGGTATGAAACGGGAAATTGCAGAATGTGTGGCAAGATGTTTGATTTGTCAGCAGGTTAAGCCAGAAAGACAAAGACCTGGTGCACTTTTAAAACCACTTCCCGTACCTGAGTGGAAATTGGAACATATAAATATGGACTTCTTATTTGGTCTTCCCAAAACTCCAAATGGTTATGATGGAATATGGTGATAGTTGATAGATTTACCAAAACTGCACGATTCTTGCCAATTAAAGTGACTTTTACTTTAGATAAACTGGCCAAACTGTATGCTGACAGGATAGTAAGTCAGTATGGAGCTCTGTGTCTATTATTTCTGATAGAGACCCGAGGTTTACATCTAAGTTCTGGCCGAGTTTGCAGCAAGCATTGGGAACTAAACTTAAGTTTAGTACAGCTTTTCATCCTCAAACTGATGGACAATCAGAAAGAACGATTCAGACTCTAGAGGATATGTTGTGCGCCTGTGTATTGCAATTTAAAGGAAGCTGGGATACTCATCTGTCTTTGATGGAGTTTGCGTATAATAATAGTTACCATTCTAGTATTGGAATGGCACCCTATGAGGCATTTTATGGCAGACGTTGCAGAACTCCTATATGTTGGGTGAAGTAGGAAAAAAGAAGTTAATGGGACAAGAGTTAGTCCAAACTACGTCAGAAAATGTAAAATTCATAAGAGAAAGTTTGAAGACTGCACACGATCGGCAGAAAAGCTACGCTGATAAAAGGCGTCGAGATTTAGAATTTGAAGTTGGTGATAAAGTCTTCTTGAAGCTATCTCCCTGGAAAGGAATTTTGAGGTTTGGAAAGAAGGGAAAGTTGAGTCCAAGATATATTGGACCTTATGAGATTGTAGAACGCATAGGACCATCAGCTTATCGATTAGCACTACCTATGGAGTTGTCCAAAATACATGACATATTTCATGTTTCTCTACTAAGCAAGTACATTCCAGATCCTACACATGTTTTGGAGGCTCAACCTATTCAGGTAAATGAAGATTTATCTTATGAAGAGGAACCTTTGCAAATTCTTGATCAAAAGGAACAAGTTTTGAGAACAAAAACGATACCATTTGTTAAAGTTTTGTGGAGGAACCATCAAGTAGGAGAAGCGACATGGGAAAGTGAAGATCAAATGAAGGCTAAATATCCCTATCTTTTCTTACACTGAACTTACTTGAATTTCAAGGACGAAATTCTTAAAAAGAGGGTAGTAAATTGTAAGCACTGGCGTATAGTATTAAGTATTGGGACAAGGCAAGTGAAATGTGGCCATGCGTTGTTAGAGCAAAGTAGCCGAGAGTGGAAGAGTTAAGCAGGGGCCAAGGCTATGCGTTGATGAAAGCAGAGAAGAGCATTGTTCTTTTGAGAGACCATGCGTTGAAGGTGAAAATCACGAAGAGTTGTGAGCTGAAGCAGTCACTTGCGTTGGAAGAGGAATTGGTCATTGGTGGTGAAGGAAGTGATTTGAACAACTATGCGTTGGTGAGGTTGCATGCATTAAGGTCTCCATGCGTTAGAGATGGACATAACTGATTGAATTGTATGCGTTAAAGGTAGGAGGCGCTGAGGACACCATGTGTTGAGGGTGGTCGTCTGCTGAGGGCGTTGATGGTAGACTGCGTTGAATGCCTTACCTTGAATTGAGAAGGGAAACCCCGCGTGCCAGCTTGTATAAGAGAGTTAAGTCGACAGTATATATATTTGAGTAAATTGAATATTTTATCATTTTTAGACATTTTCAAGAGCTTAACTCAGTTCCATTCTTCAGACAAACTACAAGAGAAGAAGAAGAAGGTGATCTTGTGGATTTCAGATAGAAGTCTACTCGTTTTGATATCGAAATCTAAGTTGGAATAGCACGTTATTAGCGGACGCACAAGCTGAACAATATCGGATGTTTAGAATGAAACGAATCGAGGAGATTGAGTTTAGGGCTGAAACTTTGAGGTCAGTAAGTTAACTCAATTCTTAGCAACTTTTATGAAGGGTGTTTGAACTGAATTTGAAGGGAAATATGTAAATTTTATGGTGAAGGTGACTGATACAGATTTTCTAGGCAATTTGGAGCAGCTCGAAGTTATTTGTGAACATCTATCAAATGAAGGGGAGTTATGTTCTGAAATCTTGAGGTAAGCTAGGAAATACATTTCTTTACAAGTTTATAAAAGGGAAGAAGTTCTAAATTTTGCTGGAAATATGATTTGTAACAGATAAAATTGAGAATAAGAGGGAAGGCAGAAGCTGTGGAAGATAAGTATCGCTGGACTGCAAGTGACGCTAAGAGTTTAAGCGTGAGAAGCGAGACGGGTAACGCAGGTGTTGCTAGAAGCCTTGCGTCTCACAATTCTTGCTGATCAGGTGAGTGTCGCTAGTCTTGCTCACCCTAGTATCGCTAGTGGTGTGTAGTGTAGTCCAGTTTCGCTAGTAGAGTTGAATCTCGCTCATTAAGGTTTATTGATCAAATATGAATGGTTAAAGTTGTTGGTTATGGAAAGGAAGTTTAGGGAAGCCTAACCCAAGAAATGTGTATTTTCAGGCCAAGAAGAGCTAGGAAAGCCGTATAATCCGCTGAAAGCCTAGGACAAGCAGTGAGTGAGTGACACTTCTAGACAAAAAAAGAAGTAAACCTCTAGAGTCTGAATTGCCAGTCAAAGACAGATGAGTATCCCAGCTTCCTTTAAATTGCAATACACAGGCACACAACATATCCTCTAGAGTCTGAATCGTTCTTTCTGATTGTCCATCAGTTTGAGGATGAAAAGCTGTACTAAACTTAAGTTTAGTTCCCAATGCTTGCTGCAAACTCGGCCAGAACTTAGATGTAAACCTCGGGTCTCTATCAGAAATAATAGACATAGAGCTCCATACTGACTTACTATCCTGTCAGCATACAGTTTGACCAGTTTATCTAAAGTAAAAGTCACTTCAATTGGCAAGAATCGTGCAGTTTTGGTAAATCTATCAACTATCACCATATTGCATCATAACCATTTGGAGTTTTGGGAAGACCAAATAAGAAGTCCATATTTATATGTTCCAATTTCCACTCAGGTACGGGAAGTGGTTTTAAAAGTGCACCAGGTCTTTGTCTTTCTGGCTTAACCTGCTGACAAATCAAACATCTTGCCACACATTCTGCAATTTCCCGTTTCATACCTTGCCATCAATAGTATTCTCTCAAAGTCTGGTACATCTTCGTACTACCTGGATGCATCGCATATGCAGAACTATGAACTTCCTCTAGAATAGCATTTTTGAATATCAAGTCATTTGGACCACACAATCTTCCTTGTTTCATTAAAGCTCGATCGTTTCTTATATCAAAATCTATTCTTTGCTTGAGTTTCACCTCTTCCACTATCTTTTTGAGTACAGAGTCTTCCATCTGTTTATTAACAATCTCACCCATCAAAGTGGGTCTCACTTGGAAGTGCGCAAGCAAACCTCCTAATTTGTCTACCGATAAGGATGCATTTGAGCTCCTTAACTCCTTTGTCAATTCCGCACTTTTAATATTCAATGAAGTCTTGCCTTGTCTCGACTTCCTACTCAATGCATCAACTACAACATTTGCTTTCCCTGGATGATAATTTATAGTACAATCATAATCCTTGATCAACTCCAACCATCTCCTTTGTCTCATGTTGAGTTCTCTTTGATCAAAGATGTATTTCAAACTTTTGTGATCCATATATGTCACACCCCTTCCCGGCTTTTCCTCCTTTAACTTGAGAAGAGATTTGAAGACAGTAACCTTGACTCCTTTGTAAGGTTCACTGTCCAACTGTTTCTGCCAAAAACAGCCCAGATGAGGTTTCTGTGTAGGCAAAGCATCCCGAATTCGCATGTTACCTGGAAAATAAAATAAAATAGGAAAGTGTGAGCTAAAAGCTCCGTGAGTGACTAATTTTGTAAAAACTACCTTTAGTTCGAACAGAGGCTTGCCAAGACAATACATATAAAACAAGGATTTAACACGATAGTTCAACTAAAACAGTTCTTTCGCGAAACCTTGCCAATCTCGTGAATCCGTTCTAAAACATATAAAATCATTATCAACACGTACATGATTTTCAACAGATCGTAAGAAAAAAGTTTAGTTGCAATATTTTTCCCTTAGTTGAAGTGGAGCAAAACTCAACACTCCAACGTCGAAAACGAACAAGGCTCGATGCGGAGCAAGACTTAACGCACCAGCATATAACCTCTATGTGCACATAGGAATATGGCGGTTTGCCCAAGTACCTTCTCATGTCCTTGAGTACTGGGTCCCAGGGAAACTCACATACCTTATTAGCATTGAGCCTCCTCTAAAACATTTTATAGGCTGGTTGCCCAAGTACTGAAGTTCACATGCTTATTAGCATTGATCCTCCTCTTAAACGTTTTTCTTTTAAAAAGTAACACTTCGTACAAACAAATCATATGCAATCATTTATAAGAACTCAGGGCAACAATATTTCATCAATAACATTTCATAAATATACTTTTCAATAACTTAAAGAACATAAAGTATACTTCATAAATCATTTGATCACAAAATCGTATTCCATTGGATAACCGGACTAACATATATAACAAAGATTGCTTTAGGGTAAGAAAAGTGTCACTCACAACTCTTTCTAGGCCTTGAATGGGTTATAAGCCCTTCCTATCTCCTATTGACCTGAAACAAACATTTTCCTTTGTTACACTGCTTTTCTATTCATCAAACATAAACCACAACTCATCATATACTCAATATTTACAGCTAGGTATGCACTCATCTCTTAAACGCAAGGCTTCAGCTTCTAACCCACAAGATAGCTGCTTCCACCCTTTGGTAGCTCAGTTTAACGCAACGTTCTAACTTTGGAATGCAAGATTGACGTTCTTCTGTCAGTTTGATTGGACGCAACCCTGCCTTTAAAACGCAAGGTTGATGATTAACTCAAGGTGCTTCCTAACTCTTCCCTTTTTCCCGACGTGTTCACCTCTCTTGGATGTAAAGCCTAACTTGAACACATTATCTAATTTTGGACGCGGCGTTCACCTTGAACATAATGTTGTTCTCAACGCAAGGCCGAACCCGAGGTAAGACTTCTTCCTTTATTATCGGATGACTAAATTTATCAAGAATACCTTCTTCCTTCCCTTTTTTCAAGATTTCTTACTCCAGAGTCATCCCCCTTACTTTCCCCCTCAGAGTCCTATTTATAGCGAGTCGCCATTCATCTTTCCTTCTCCTTTTACCACTTGGTTGCTACAGGTTGCTCTGCATGTCTGACTAATCATGCATTAGTCCAAGTGTCACCTTGCATGAAACACTTAACATACCTTATTAACACATCCCTATTTTAAGGTGTCAAGTTCATATGAAGCCACCAGGCCTTTATAACTTATCTTATTTGTCCAATATTTCAAATAGACAGCCATTCAATCCATACGACGTCCTCATGCATTTATGGAGTTTCCTCTAAGGTTTGAGCTTCCCTACTCACTTGTCTAGCTCTTAAACAACTACACTACCGTCTTTGAGACGAAGAGATAATTGTCTCAACGCATAGGGATTTCAACGCATTACAACCTTACCAACATGCCAAATACGTTTCTTCTCCCGTCGACGCGGCGACTACTTCCTCTCACTACAACCATTCGTGATCACCCTCCACGTATAGCTGCGTTATTACAATCCAATGCCTACACAATACCACTAAGTATCAACGACAACAAATCCTTCTCAAGCTCTTCCTCTAGGCGTTGGTCCTGTTGCGTTTACTTCCATCCTGTGTCCATGACCATCTTCCTATCCTTAGTCATTCCTTGATTATTTCCAAGGTTATTCTTTTAACATTTGCCTTATATTTAACTATTTCTCTTTAGATGAATTAGCATGCGTTCACCATGGTTTTTATGTCTACTTCACAACCTTCTACTTTCCAACACTTGAAAATATCCTATAATAGAAGTCTATGCGTCTTACTTCTTTCCCTTTAAGTGCTTGAGTACTTCCTATATGTCCGCTTTTACTATGCGTTACTTCAGTCTTGACCATGCGTCCAACATGGTCTTTTATTCCTTTCCTTCAGACTTTTCAACGCATTGATGGCTAAAAGTTGGGTTGTCACAGTATAGATATCACATTTCGCTCCAAACAAATAATGCAGCCACATCTTTAGTGCAAACACCACCGCCCCCAGTTCCAAGTCATTGGTAGGGTAATTAACTTCGTATGGCCTCAGCTTCCTAAAGGCATAAGCTATAACTTTACCTTCTTGCATCAGTACCCAACCTAACCCCTGACTAGAGGCATCACAATACACATCGAACTCCTTTCCTGTATCTGGAAGTGCTAAAATAGGTGCTGTCACGAGTCTCTTTTTTAACTCTTGGAAACTTTGCTCACATTCTTCATTCCATTCAAATTTAGTTCCCTTCTTAGTCAAACGAGTTAATGGTAATGCTATTCTTGGAAAAACCCTGTACAAAGCGCGGATAATATTCTAAATTCCCTATTATTTGATTTTATTCTTTGCTCGGGACTAGCAAATCTCTAAGTTTGGGGTGTTGATAAGCACTTGAAAAGTGCTTTCTATTCTCTCAAATTAAGGGAGTTTATATTAGATTTCACTTGTTTTGCTAGTGGTTTTCAGATTAAAATGAGGAAAATTAGAAGAAAAGACTAAAAGATCAAAATCGAGCAAGAATACCGCGAAAAAGAGCTGAAAAACCCAAAATGGTAGAAATTGGGGCAGCACCGTGGCGCTTGAACGGCGCTGCTGCGGCGCTAAAACCCCAGAGTAGCTTTTCTGATCGCAGCCGCGGTACTCTCCAACAGCGTCGCGGTGTTGTCCCAGAATTTTCAATAGCGCCATGGCGCTATAGACCAGCGCTGCGGTGCCAATTTTCCTTAAATGAAAAATTGTTATTTTTGGTAAATTTTTGGGCAGCCAAACTCTATAAATTTGGGGGTTTCCAGCAGCCCTAGGCATAAAAATCAAATCAAGGAAGTGCAGACCTAAAGAGGCACAAAAAGGAGAGAATTGAGTGAGAGTTCAAAGAGTGAGTTAGTTGCAAGGAAGAGGAAAAGAGTTCGAGATAGTCGTGGTGCCCTTTGAATTCCAATGTGAGAGCCAAGGAGATCGTGATGGTGCTACCTCAATCAAGAGCCTCTTTTCAGTAGAGTTTCCCTTTCTTTACACTCTTTCTTTGTTTATTTTGCTCAAACATGTTGCTTCAAGCTATGAGTGTTCATCCATTTCGTCCAGCATTGTTTCGTCTATGATACTTGCCTTTTCTTCAATTATATCTTCGATCATCTGGCAAGAATGAAAATCATCAGGATATTTCAACGCATTAAAAACATTAAACTTTACCTGCTGGTCATCCACTCGAATGGTTAACTCCCTTTCCTGGACGTCAATCAGGGCGCGTCCAGTAGCTAAGAAAGGTCTTCCCAGGATGATGGACACCTCTTTGTCGCTTCATAATCCAGAATTATGAAGTCGGCTGGGAAGATGAATTTATCTACCTTCACAGAACATCCTCAATTTTTTCTTCGAGATGCTTAATGGAACGGTCAGCAAGCTGAAATGTGATTGTGGTTGGCCGTGCTTCCCCTATACCCAACTTTTTGATATAGAAAGTGGCAATAAATTTATGCTGGCCCCTAAGTCGCATAATGCTTGACCTACGTCCATTCCTCCTATAGAACATGGCAATGTGAAACTTCCTGGATCTTTCATTTTGGCGGGTATATTGCTTTTGAACAATGCACTGCATTCCAGCGTTAATGCGACTGTCTCAAACTCCCTAAGCCTTCGTTTCTTCGATAGTATTTCTTTCAGAAATTTGACATAGCTTGACATTTGTTCCAGGGCTTCCACCAACGGAATGTTGATGTGAAGTTGTTTGAGAACATCCAGGAATTTTCTAAATTGGCCCTCATCATTTTTCTTCTTTAGGCGCTGAGGAAAGAGTGGACGCATAGGTGGAGTGATATTTTGAGATATCGACGCAGGGTTTGCCTGCGTTTCTTTTTCTCTCCCCTTTCCATTCTCTTGTTCTTGAGAGGCTGTGGTGGTGGATGAAGATTGCGGTTCACTAGTGGGTGTTATTGGAGTTAGTTGTGGAGTGATGTGAGGCTGTAGATTTCCTTGCGTCCTCTGATCTTGCATTTCAGTGGGAAGAATCTTCCCACTCCTCAATGTCACAGCTTGACATTGTTTCTTACCATTGCCACGTGGGGCTTCGGTATTACTGGGCAATGCTCCTTGGGGTCTGATATTGCACTCACTTGCCATTTGTCCCACTTGAATTTCTAAATTTCAGATTGCAATGACATGGCTTTTTATTTCACCTATTTGGTTTTGGAGCATTGCTTCCAACGACTTACGCGTTTCTTCATTTTGAGTGATCATTTGTCGCATAAGTGCTTCAAGGGATGATGATGATGAGTTTGCTGACTGGTTTCTTTGTGCTTAATGCCCTTGAACACCTTGGTTGTACATGTGGTTGTTGCTTCTCTGCGGCTGTTGTCCAGTTCCCTGCATCTGTGATTAGTTTCCTCCCCATCCAAAGTTAGGATGGTTCCTCCAACCCGGATTATAAGTCTTGGAGTACGGGTTGTTCTGAACATAACAGACGGATTGTGGGTTGTAGGGACACATATCGTACAAGTGACCATCACCGCATTGCACACAGCTTACAGATGCTGTTGCATTCACCGTGTTCATTGCGTCCATTGACGCAACTGTTCCACCTTGGT
Organism: Citrullus colocynthis; assembly: GCA_031780015.1. Lineage (NCBI taxonomy): Eukaryota > Viridiplantae > Streptophyta > Magnoliopsida > Cucurbitales > Cucurbitaceae > Citrullus > Citrullus colocynthis. The sequence goes on along the minus strand of QLSR01000222.1, from coordinate 2,022,740 downwards.
TGTTCAATGCTATTGTTTGCAGCAAGGATGTCATATTGGCGATCTGAGCTGAAAGATTATTAGTCGCGTCAGTTTCAATCATTCCAGCTTGCGTTCGTCTTTTATCTATGTACCGAGATCTATACCCATCATCTACCCATTCATCAGTGTTCCTCGAAATTCTGTTGAGGATCTCCTTGGCTTGCGTATAAGTTTTGTCCATTAATCCTCCTGCTACAGAGGCGTCAGCCACTGATTGTGATGTTTTATTTAATCCTCCGTAGAAGATCTCCATCTGCACACAATCAGGGATACCATTATGGGGACAATTCCTTACAAGCCTTTTAAATCGGGCCCATGCTTCACTAAGTGTCACCGAGTCCTTTTGCTCGAAGGTGACAATGTCTCGTCGCCTCTTTGCACTCACCGTCGGGCATGAATTTTTCAACCATTTGGCCCCACTCTTGCCTCATCTCTGAGAGAAAATGGGAATAGCATCAGTCTGATGCTATCTTGCGGTACTCCAGCCATAGGGAATGCGCTACAAATTTCCAAGAAACTTTTCACGTGTGCATGTGGGTCTTCACCCGTTGCACCCCCAAACTGCCCTGCGGCTTGCAACATCTGCAACATTACTAGTTTCATTTCAAACCTTCCATTACCCTCGAAGGTTGGTTGTAAAATTCCCAATGCGAAATTGTATAGATTTGGCGACGCATACTCCCTCATTGGGCGATTTCTATCATGCGCCAAGAGGATTGGTTTTGTATCATTGTTTGCGTGCTCTTGTGCATTTGCGTTCTGCCTAACCCCAACATGAGGTTGATTATTTTGAGCATCCATATTTTCTGTAGTTTGATTGCTCCTTCTTTGTTTATTCTGTCTTATCCTTCTTCTGAAGGTCCTCTCAATCTCTGGGTCAATATCAAATGTTGGGTTGTCCCTTTCACTCATATACTGTTAGAAACCTCTGACAGAAGAGAAGTTTGCTATACTCCGTCGACTGAGGAATCCTGCAACACAATAACCCAAAGAAAATAATTAAATCAATGAAATAATCCCCGACAACGGCGCCAAAAACTTGTTGTTTTTGTTTTGTATGTGTAAATTGTCCTAACGCAAAGTGTTAAATGATGTGTTTATGCGTTCAACATGTCATGTTTTGAGCATGCTATGCGTCTTACTACTATGCGTTGGTGGTTTTGTCAAGTTTTCCTATCCTTTACCCAAGTATAAGCAAAAGACTAGGTATTCTCGGTGAGTCCGAGGTCGAACACAGGGATTATATTGATTAAGTTTTCAATTGAATTTCATGCGTTGCAGGGGTAACCAATAAATAGTTCAAAGAATTGATTTTAATCGAAAGAAAGCGATTGTTTGTACACTAGACTAAAAATTATGGAATATGGAAAGCATGCAACAGAGCAAGTTCAGCTAAAGATGTGTGTGAATGGATAAAGAAAGGGTTCGGGTTGATTAACATCTAACATCGAAAACGCACAGTAGTATTCTATTTATACTTGCGACTATTCTCCCGGTTGTCAGCCGCTATGCGTTATATGTCTATAACACATAGGAGAGTGTTAAGAACCAAGGTTATTCCCATAGACAGGCAATACTACTTGGCCCTTGTCAATTGAGTTCCACAATCACTTACCCTTTCGAGCAGTTTGATTATTACTACTTATATCGATTTGTCAGATGGACATAAGCATCGGATTAAGCTCGCAGTTGACAAGATAAAATAGTTACACTGTGGTTCCTACTTTGATGCTAACGCTGCCCTAGACCCTTGAGTGATTAGTTACTCATGGTTTGAAAATAAAAAGTAGAAAGTTTAGAGAAATGAGTAGACATAGAAGATAATTATATTGATGAAACGAAATACAACTTTAGATGAGCTTAATGTCTTGACACAAATCTAAAATCAAGATAGAATAATAAGAAAGAAAGTAGGGAAAGGCGTCAATATCTTGAGTCGCCCGGATGGAAGCGTAAGGCTATGCTGTGAAGTGGTCCGGCGGAGGGAAGGCTCTTCTCTCTCGAGCTATTCGTCTCCTGTTGAAGTCTGGAGAGAACTCTGCTGTCACTTATGAAGTTCTTCCGCGAATTAAGAACCCTTTCTCATCTCGCAGAGCTACCCTTTTGTAGATGATGCGTTCGCAATTAATGGCAAATCTTCTTGATTGGCAGCGAGATTGATACTATGCGTCCATCTCGCCTTATTGCGTGATTCTCGGGTCAATTAAGATCCACCACTTTGGCCACAAATCATGTTCGTCAATCATCCGTCAATCTCTCAAGAGTCTGCTTTGATTCTTAGCGCCTTGCATTAATGGTCGTCTATGCGTCCATGAATAGTTTGGCCGATGTCAACGCGGCGTAGGTTGCTAACGCGTAGTCTTGCGTTGAGTAGTTGTTAACGCATCTTCAGGTTGTTTGCGTTTTGTTCAAATCATGCGTCCATGAAGAACAGATTGCTAACGCGTCGTCCGGCGTTAAGACGTCATCAACGCATCGTTTGCATTCCTGCGTTAAAACATGCACTTTAGGCTCAAAAAGTGGTAAAATCATTTATCTTCATAGAAATACAAGAGTATAACGCAAAGGAAGATTTATTAATAAAATCCACATAAACTGCCGCATGCTTCTCTATTTAATCTCTATTTATCTAAGAGAAAGGCTATTATAACTTGTATTTCTACAAGTTATTAGATAGTCTATTCATAGTTGCGACTTTTCTCCCAGTTGTCAGCCGCTATGCTTTATATGTCTATACTACATAGGAGAGTGTTAAGTACCAATGTTATTCCTATGTCTAGGTAACACTTCTTAGCCTTGTCAATTGAGTTCCACAATCCCTTACTCTCTCGGGCAGTCTGATTATTACTACTTACATCGATTAGCTAGATGGACATAAGCATTAGACTAAGATTATAATTGATAAGATGAAATAGTTACATTATGGTTCTTATTTAGATGCTAACGCAACCCGTGACGCTTGAAAGATTAGTTACTCATGGATTCAAAGTAATAAACGAAAAGTCTAGAGAAATGGATAGACATGGGAGAATTGTAGATTAATGAATGAAATACAATTTTAGAAAGTACAATGTCTTGATAAAAATCTAAAATCAAAGCTAGAAAAAGATAGAAAAAGATGGCCTTAGAGCCTTTGGCTTAAGTGGCTATTCGTTGGCTGGGTTAAGGTATGCGTCCATGAGAGTGAGCATGAGTGATGATTTGAAAATAGGTGAAGACCTTGGGTAGCCGAGCCCAAGCATGAAGGTTGATGTGTTGGCTTGTTGAGGCATGCATCCGAGAGGTTGAGCAAAGGCGATGGTTGGTGCTATGCGTTTGTTGAGGCCGTTGTGCAAGTGGCCATGCGTTGGTTGATGAAAGTAGGGGGTTGCGTTGGAGAAGCATGCATTCAAGAGAGCCTATGGGACAGACGCATGGTGCTATGTGTCCAAGCTAGCATCCAAGTTTGCCAAATAGGGCTGCATTCGTATGGTGAAGGAGTTATGTTGTTGGGATGCAATAAAGATCTGACGTGCAAAACTTGTTACTGCGTCTATCTATTTATTATTAAGCTTCCTATGCGTTTAACATACTATGCGTCTTACTTATGCTTAATGCTATACGTTGGTGATCTATCAAATTTTCCTATCCTTTACCCAAGTATAATCAAAGGAGTAGGTTTTCTCGGTGATTCCGAGGTCGAACACAAGGATTAGGTTGATTCTTTATTTAAGTGGATTATATGCGCCGTAGTGGTAACCAAGAATAATTTGAGAGAGGTGTTTGTTTCTAATTTAAAGAAAGCGATAACATATACACTAAACTAAAATGTGGAAGATGAAAAGGCATGCGACACAGCAAAATCAGCTAGGTGAGTTTAATGAATGTGTAAAAACAGGGTTAAGGTTGGTTAACATCTAACATCAGAAACGCATGGTGATATTCTATTCATACTTACGACTCTTCTCCCAGTTGTCAGCCGCTATGCGTTATATGTCTATAATGCATAGGAGAGTGTTAAGTACCAAGGTTGTTCCTATGTCTAGGTAATACTACTTAGCCTTGTCAATTGAGTTCCACAATCACTTACCCTTTCGAGCAGTCTGATTATTACTACTTATATCGATTAGCTAGATGGACATAAGCATCAGATTAAGATTACAATTGACAAGATCCAATAGTTACACTGTGGTTCTTATTTAGATGCTAATGCAACCCTTAACCAGTGATAGATTAGTTACTCATGGATTCAAAGTAGAAAGCGAACAATGTAGAAAAATGAGCAGACATGGAAGAAACATAGATTGATGAACGGAATACAACTTTAGATAGCTTAATGTCTTGACACAAATCTAAAATCAAACTAGAAAAACAAGATAGAAAGTAGGAAAAGGGCGTCAATGTCTTGAGTCGGCGGGATGGAAGCGTGAGGTTCTGCTTTGAAGTGGTCAGGCGGAAGGAAGACTCTTCTCTCTCAAGTTATTCGTCTCCAGTTGTGTTCTGGAGAGAACTTTGCTGTCACTTAGGAATTCTTCCGAGAATGAACCACCCTTTCTCATCTTGCAGGACTGCCCTTTTATAGATGTTGCGTTCGCAATCAATGGCAGATCTGCTTGATTGGTGGCGAAATTGATATCATGCGTCCATCTCGCCTAATTGCGTAATTCTCGGGTCAATTTAGATCCACCACTTTAGCAACAGATTATGTATGTCAATCTTCCGACAATCTCTCAAGATTATGATCTGATTTTCCGCTCCTTGCGTTTTTTATAATTATATGTTCATGGAGAAGTTTGGCGGATGTCAACGCGTCATAGGTTGCTAACGCATAGTCTTGCGTTGAGAGGTAGTCAACTCATCGTTTGCACTCCTGCGATAAAACATGCGTTTTAGGCTCAAAAAGTGGTAAAATTATTATCTTCATAAAAATACAAGAGTAGAACGCATAGGAAGATTTATTAGTAGAATTTAGCTTAAACTACCGCATGCTTCTCTTTTTAATCTCTATTTTTCTAAGAAAAAGGCTATAATAACTTGTATTTCTACAAGTTATTACACCCCCAAACTTAGATACATGCTCATCCTCAAGCATAACTTCTATCTAAGACACTTCAATCATCCCCAAAATTTTATCAACGCATTGACTAGTCTTTCAGAATGCTATACTCAATCAGCTACCCGTCAGTTATATTACTTCTCTACATCTATATTCTTTTCTTTAGAATGGGTCTAATTTGTATTCGGCAAGCTTTCTTTTCCAAATTCTTTACTCATTATTCACAAATTTTTTGTTTCTTCTTTTAACATTGAGTCTGAAAAGATGAAGACATAAAGTTCCTTTTTCTTTCATTTGTTTTATTGTTTATAAGTAACCATGAGTCAAGTAGGGTTACCCAACTTCGTTCTGACATACCAACTATGGGGTGCATGGAGGCAACCAACTACGAGCGAGTTCCCTTCTCGACTAAACTCTTATCTAAGTTCGGTTTCCTCACTAGACATTGGAGTTTGTTATTTTATCTATGTGTTGCTGATTACAATTACCCACATGAAGGTGGCCAACTACAGGCAGGTATCGTTTTCAGCTAAACTCTTAAGAAGATGAATATATTAGTCTTGTCAGCGGAGTTTTGCATTTAAAAGAATTTTTTTTTCTTTTTTTAGACATAAGTTCCTCATATTTCTATCTTTGACAGTTCAAACCTCTTCCATCCCCAAACTTGAGAGCAGCAAGGTCCTCATTGCTTAAATTGTAAACAAAGATGATGTTACAAAATTTTGTAAAAGAGGTTTGAATTGGCCGCTGGCATACATGCAAAGTAGGTTTGCGTTCTAAGGAATAGTATGCAGACGCATTGAAAGTAATCTAACTTAAGTGTGCACAAAGTGTAGGCATGATGATCATCACAATGACTAACTTTTCAACACAAAGATAAAAGTTGGGAATAATTATATATGTACTTAGAATGAATTTACAACAAAGGACAATGCAAAGAGATAATTAGAAACTCAATGCGATGGAGAAATTTTCATTCTATTAATTCTTTTCCACAAATGCATACATTCTATTGAAGATAAATACAAGAAAAGCTGTAAAGAAGATACAACTCTAACTACACCCTTAAATTTTAACTATCTTACTTGTCTTCATCAGGGTTGCGCTTTTGCTCTGGTGCAGGGCGTTGCGGCATTGGGAAGACAAGCAGATCTTGTAGACGTTCAGGAATGTTAGGGGGCGGGACTTCCGGTCGAATCGAAAACAGTTGGTGAATGTAATTTAGTGTGAAGTGAAACTGCTTCGTCTGCCGGCGTGCTAACATATTCATTGAATGCATCATTGGACGAAATATTGATTGTTGCAGCTATGTTTGCATTGTCTTCCAGCCAAGGTCGAGTTGGGCTTTTTGAGGTTGAAGCTGCGATTGTGGTTGAGGACGGGTTGGCTGAGGGTGAGAGGTTGATAGAGTTTCATCAAACGCAGGGGATGATGGACGCATAGTGGTTGCGCCAAAATCTCCGTAGTGTGAGTCATCAACTCTTATTAAGAAGGTTGGAGAGATAGGTTTTGTGGAAGGTTGAGGTTGAGAGGGTTCTGGGTGATGCGTCTTAGGAGGAGGTGGAGTTGGTTCACTTTTGATTGTTGGAAGTGGGAGCGAAGGACTTGAGGAAGAGGATGGTCTGCGTTTCTGTTTAGATGACTTCCCCTTCTTCTACATTTGCGGCTTTGGAGGCGACACGTTAGTTGATTGAGTGGGTTCATGAGGTCTTTTGGTGGCCTTAGCAGGCTCTGGAAGATGTTGCGATCCTCTCATCAACCGACGCAGAGTCTTATGGGCGATTACCCCATTGACTTCGATCATCTTCTCTGCATCTAACACTTCTGTCGGTCCTCCGATGGAAGCATTGGCGCTTAGGTTCATGATAAGTGTAGGGAAAAAAAGCTGGCCTCTTGGTTTGTTGAAGACCCCTCTTATTTGCGCCGCAATTATGCGTCCTACATCAAGGGGAATGCGACGCATAATGCAATAAGCTTCCATTACCCGATCCCTTGATACTATTCTGTCATGCGTCGTTGGGATTAGCCACTTCTTCACCAAGTATACCCATAGGTTCGCCTCTGGCTATAGGCTGTTAGCAGGCACGGTTTTAATGCCTGTGGGTGATACGTCAGTCACTTTCTTTTTCTTCTTTTTCAAGGCGCTGACACCTTGCTCCTCTAACGCATCCTCCCCTATGCGTTCTTTCCGTGTAGGCGAGTGGTGCCTACTTTTCTTTTTCTTTTTCTTCTTGCCCTCCCTATCTTCTTGGGCATTTATTTATTCAGTCAACTCCTCATCTTCTTCTATTTGCAGCTCTCTCTCCAGCTCTTCAGCTGCCTTTTCTAATCTTTCTTCTTCCCTCATTTCCTCCTCTAATGCCATAGCAGCTTTGTCAATTTGAGGATCAGGAAGGCCTTGCGTTTCTAATTCTTCCTCAGGTTGCACTACCCTGCACACCTTTTTGCTGGACAATGCGTCCTTAGCAATTTCTTTGCTCCTTTTCTTACGGCCCTGAGCTCTTTCCTCAACTTGGCCCTTTTCTTCTTCATCTTCTCTGCCAACCGATCAAAGGATGTCGCCACAATCGGGGACTCAGGTCCGTCTCCTTGCTCTGTGTTTTTCGGCTCTGCATCCTTGGCAGTTTCTTCTGATACCCTTCTTTTCTTCCTTATCAGGGGTACCACTTCTTCTTCTTCTTCTCTTCTTCTCTTGGCCTCTGTGGCCATCACAACTTTTTTGATAGGTCCTTCATTGGAGTCCAAGGTCGTCTCCACAGGACTGATGGACGTAGGGACTAACCCATGCATTTTGACTGGCTTGCCTACAACCTCCTTGCTGTAGGTGGCGTCTCCTTCCTTATTTCCCCTAGTCTCTTCACCCTCCCGAGTCTCTTTTGGTTGACTCTGGTCCTCTTTTATTGGTGAGGGTGATTTCCTTCTTGCGTCTGAAACGCATGCTTCAAACCGATCCCGTAGGCCGTCTAGGGAACGCGCAGAGTTCACTTCCCCTTCTTCCACCACCACATCCTCTTCTACTCCTCCCCCTACTTCATCAGTCCCTCTTGTGCTGGGATGTTTTGATGAAGGCAAAGGCTGGTTGACCTCCTCGTCATCCTCCCTAGCCTTTGAGTCTTTTTCCTCTTGACCAATCCTCTCGAGGATATCGCCGAAGACATTCCGTACAATGTGCTAGCTTCATCGCGAACCGTTCCAGGACCCAGTTGCTCAGCTTCAGAGTTTTTTGTGCTTAGGCGTTGGTTTCCGGCAGAGAACTCCTTGACACTCTTCATTCTGTGCTTTCGGATACAGGACTTGACTCGGCTCTTGGGTTTTGGAGTAGGTGCCGAGTAGATTCGGCTGAGGGATTGAATGTCAGGACTTCCACACAATCGTCTGAGTCAAGATCGACTACTGGTGGACGGACTGGCGGTCTGAAGAAGGGTCGGAGAAATGGGGTGATAGGTGGTCTTTGGGCACTTGCCCTGATTCGTGACGTTGAAAAATTTTGGATGAATGGAGGGCTGGGGCGGACCGGAGAAGCGAAAGGCCTCACAGGTCAGGTGGAAGAGAAAAATGGAGCTTGAGGGTTAAGAAATACCTTGGAGACTGGCGCGACTCGGATGAAGAAGAAGATCGGGTCCAATACTGGGTGTTGTAGAAGATATTGGGGAAACGTCGCCGGCCAAGTGTTCTTGATTTTGGGAGTCTGATTGGCTAGACATAAACAGAAGCGCGAATAATGCAAATTGTCGGAGGTTCTGAAGATGAAGGGGTTGAAAATGGTAAATGAAAAATCGAATCGCGTAAATAAAGGGCGAATTAAGCCGTCGACAATAAATGAAGATACGCGATATCCGAAATCCCACTGATCTAGGTAAATTTATTGAGCCGCACACCCATCAAGTGTGATGGGCGGCTAATGACGTAAATAAGCACTTGAGTGCTTCTGGGAAAATGCATCGACTCAAAAAATGCATGCGTTACCCGGTTTGCTCTTTCTAAACGCATTCATTTAATTAATAAACGCATACTGATGAACACATGGTTCTCAGTTCAGTTATACGTTGGACGCAGCATAAATGGCGGAGTATGCGGTGAAATCACAGTTTACATTAAAGCTTGACGCATAATTCCATGCTTATTTAATTTACACTACTCCTAAAACTGAATTAGAAGAATGAAAAATAAATACTAAAAACAAAGTATAAATAAAAGAGAAAAAAAAACAAAAGAAAAAAGTTAATACGAAGTAAAATAAAATAAAATAAATAAACACTAATACAAGTACGAATAAAAAGGAAGAACGCAAGAGTAAAAGAAAGCGTCCCTGGAAAAGTAGGCGCTCAGCAACCTTTCAATGCAAGCTCAGTTTTTACACTCGCGTAAGTCAATGGAGCTTTTATCGATTTCCAGCTCTCCAATGTGGTAGGGTTTTACCCTTTGTCCATTGACCTTGAAGAAGGTAGTTCCGTTTTCATTTGTTAGCTTCACATTACCGTACGAAAACACTTCCTCGATTATGAATGGTCCAGACCAGCAAGACTTCAGTTTACCTGGAAATAAACGCAACCTTGAGTTAAATAATAGGACCTTCTGGCCGACGTATAGCGTTTTCTTACTGATATTCTTGTCGTGCCATTTCTTGGTCCCCTCTTTATACAGCTTTGCGTTTTCGTAAGATGAGTGTCTCTACTCCATGAGTTCTTTTAATTGAAGCTTTCTTGCTTCACCCGTTGCGTCCTGGTCTAGATTGAGCTTCTTCATGGCCCACATGGCCTTGTGCTCCAGCTCTAACGGGAGATGACAGGCTTTTTCGAACACCAACGCATAGGGTGACATGCCTATGGGTGTTTTAAATGCCGTTCTGTATGCCTAGAGAGCTTCATCTAATCTCTCCGTCCAATCTTTCCTTGCTGTACTCACCACTTTTACAAGTATGGACTTAATCTCCCTATTTGTTATCTCAGCTTGGCCGTTTGTCTGTGGGTGATAGGCAGTTTCTACCCTGTGCGAGACATTAAATTTTGTCAATAAGTTAGTGATTATGCGATTAATAAAATGTGTACCTTCATCACTAATTATCGCCCTTGGTGTCCCAAACCGAGAAAAGATTTGTCTCTTTAAGAACTTGGACATCGTGTTTGTGTTGTTCTTCATATAGGCCACTGCTTCAACCCATTTTTATACGTAGTCGACCTCTACTAGGATGTATTGATTACTGCAAGACGGATGGAATGGTCCCATAAAATCGATTCCCCATACGTCGAACAACTCAACTTCTAGGATTGAGTTCAGAGGCATCTCATTTCAGTTGGAAATATTGCCTGTCCTCTGACAACGATCGCAAGCTACCGCATATGCCCTTGCGTCTTTGAATAATGTGGGCCAGAAATAACCACTCTGCAATACCTTCGCAGCTGTTCTCTGTCCCCCGAAGTGTCCTCCGTAAGGTGCTTCATGACAGCTTCTCAGAATGCTATGTGTTTCATATTCTGGAACACATCGACGCAAGATGTGGTCCGGGCCAAGTCTGTATAGATATGGCTCATCCCAGCAGTAGAACTTACTTTCGTGTCGGAGCCTTTTCCTTTGTTAAGCCTTGAAATCTTCAGGCCATTGGTTGCAGACCAAATAATTCACTATGTCTGCATACCACAGTTCCTGACTCTCTGCGTTCATGATGTGCTCGTCTGGGAACCGCTCCTCTATATCACTCCAACTTTCTTGGACCTCCTTATTTTCTAACCGAGATAGGTGGTCCGCAACCTGATTCTCGGTTCCCTTCCTATCTTTGATCTCCAAATCAAATTCTTGCAATAATAAGATCCATCGAATGAGCCTAGGCTTTGCGTCCTTTTTCGCCATTAAATACTTGATCGCAGAATGATCAATATAGATGGTCACCTTTGACCCTACCAAATACGCCCTAAATTTGTCAACCGCAAAGACTACAACTAACATTTTCTTTTCAGTAGTAGTGTAGTTCTCTTGAGCAGTGTTCAATGTTTCACTGGCATAAAAGATGGGGTGCATGATTTTCTCTTTCCTTTGCCCCAGCACTGCTCCCACTGCATGGTTGCTTGCGTTGCACATCAGCTCAAATGGGAGAGACCAGTCTGGTGCAACTAAAACTGGTGCTGATATTAGGGCCTGCCTTAAAGACTCAAATGCATGCAGACATGCGTTATCAAAGTTGAACTCCCTATTAGCTTCCAACAGTGCGCTCAGTGGTTTTGCGATTTGCGAAAATCCTTTGATGTATCGTCTATAAAAGCCTGCATGTCCTAGGAAACTTCGCAAAGTCTTTACATTTGTGGGGGCTGGCAGCTTGGCTATCGCATCTATTTTTGCTTGATCAACTTCTAGTCCAACCTTAGAAATCTTATGACCCAACTCAATACCTTCCGTGACCATGAAGTGGCATTTCTCCCAGTTGAGGACTAGGTTTGTGTCTTTGCATTTCTTTAATACTCGTTCTAGGTTGGCCAAGCATTCATCGTATGATTCCCCAAATACTGAGAAGTTGTCCATAAACACCTCCACTGAATGTTCCAGATATTCGGAAAATATTGCCATCATGCATATTTCGAACGTTCCTAGTGCGTTACATAGCCCATATGGCATGCGTTTGAACGCAAAGGTGCCATATGGGCAAGTGAACTTTGTTTTCTCTTGATCTTCTGGAGCTATCATGATTTGGTTATAGCCGCAATATCCGTCAAGGAAGCAAAAGAATTCATTTCCTGCTAGCTTATCTAGCATCTAGTCGATGAATGGCAATGGGAAGTGATCTTTCTTTGTCGCCGCATTCAGCTTGCGATAGTCCATACAGATGCACCAACCAGTGACCATTAGTGTTGGTATTAGCTCATTTTTACTGTTCGTAATCACTGTCATCCCTCTGTTCTTCTGTACACACTAAACTGGGCTTACCCAACTGCTGTCAGAGATTGGATAAATGACCCCTGCGTCGAGTCATTTGATGATTTCTTTCTTCCCAACCTCCTTCATGGCTGGGTTAAGCCTACGCTGCCTTTCTACTAAACCTGCCTTACCCTCTTCCAACCGAATTTTATGCATACAGTATGAAGGGCTTATTCCTCTTATGTCCGCTAAGGTCCATCCAATGGCTTTGATATGATTTCTCAGTATCTGCAGCAAAGCCTTTTCACGGTCTGTGGTCAACGCATAGGATATGATGACCTGTAGCGTGCTATCTTCTCCCAAATATGCATACTTAAAATGAGTCGACAGTGTTTTTAGCTCAAGGGTCGGTGGCTCTTCTAGAGATGGCTTTGTCTTCTCCGTGGATCGGTTGCTCAAATCTAGGCGTTCGAAGCTTGCGTTGGAGATTACACCGATTTTTGCCTCTTTTTCCTCATCCATTTCGTCCAGCATTGTTTCATCTTCTGACCATGCATCTATAATTCTTGCCTTTTCTTCAGTTATATCTTCAATCATCCAGCAAGAGTGAAAATCATCAAGATATTTCAACACATTAAAAACATTAAACTTTACCTGCTGGTCGTCCACACGAATTGTTAGTTCCCCTTCTTGGATGTCAATTAGGGCGCGTCCCGTAGCTAAGAAGGGTCTTCCCAGGATAATAGGCACCTCTCTGTGAGCTTCATAATCCAGGATTATGAAGTCAGTTGGGAAGATGAATTTGTCCACCTTCACAAGAAGATCCTCAATTTTGCCCTCGGGGTGCTTGATGGAGCGGTTTGCAAGTTGAAGTGTGACTGTAGTGGGCCGTGCTTCCCCTATACCCAACTTCTTGAATATAGACTGGCATTAAATTTATACTGGCTCCTAAGTCGCATAAGGCCTGACCTACGTCCATTCCTCCTATGGAGCATGGCAATGTAAAACTCTTTAGATCTTTTATTTTAGCAGGTATATTGTTTTTGAACAACGCACTGCATTCCCGCATTAATGCTACAGTTTCAAATTCTCCGAGCCTTCTCTTTTTGGATAGTATGTCTTTCAGGAATTTGACATAACTTGGCATTTGTTCCAGGGCTTCCACCAATGGAATGTTGATGTGAAGTTGTTTGAGAACGTCCAGAAATTTTCTAAATTGGCCCTCATCATTTTTCTTCTTTAGGCGTTGAGCAAAGGGCGGACGCATAGGGGGAGTGGTATCTTGATATACCGACACAGGTTCTGCCTGCGTTGCTTTTTCTCTCCTCCCTCTATTCTCCTGCTCTTGAGCAATTGTGGTGATTGATGATGGTTGCGGGTCATTGATTGGTGTTGTTGGAGTTGGTTGTGAAGTGATGTGAGGCTGCAAATTTTCTTGCGTCCTCTGGTCTTGCGTCTCAGTGGGAAGAGTTTTCCCACTCCTCAATGTCACAGCTTGACATTGTTCCTTACCATTGCCTCATGGGGCTTCGGTATTACTTGGCAATGCTCCTTGAGGTCTGTTTTTGAGCTCACTGCAATTTGTCCCATTTGAGCTTTAAATTGCGAATTACAGTGGCCTGCCTTTGGAACATCGCATCATTCTTACTGATATATTCTCGTAGTAGAGCTTCCATGGATGATGATGATGCGTTTGCTGACTGGTTTCTTTGTGGCTAATGCCCTTGAATACCTTGGTTGTGAACATGAGGGTTGCTTCTCTGCGGCTGTTGCTCAGTTCCCTGCGTCTGTTGCCTCCCCATCCAAAGTTAAGATTGTTCCTCCAACCGGGATTATATGTTTTAGCGTACGGGTTATTCTGAACATAGCAAATGGGTTGTGGATTGTAAGGACACATATCATACAGGTGGCCCTCACCGCATTGCACACAGCTTACAGATGTTGTTGCATTCATTACGTCCATCACAGCAACGGATCCACCTTGGTTGTTCAATGTTATTGTCTTCAGCAAAGATGTCATATTGGCAATCTGAGCTGCAAGATTAGTGGCCACATCAGTTTCAATCATACCAGCTTGCGTTCTTCTCTTGTCAATGAATCGAGATCCATATCCATCATCCACCCATTCATCAGTATTCCTCGAAATTCTATCGAGAATCTCCTTGGCTTGTGTATAGGTCTTGTCCATTAATCTCCCTGCCGCAGAGGCGTCGCCCACTGATTGTGATGTTTTATTTAATCCTCCGTAGAAAATCTCCATCTGTACATAGTCAGGGATGGCATTGTGGGGATAATTCCTTACCAGCCTCTTAAATCGGGCCCATGCCTCACTAAGGGTCTCTGAGTCCTTTTGCTCGAAGGTGATAATGTCTCGTTGCCTCTTTGCACTCATCGTCGGGGGAAAATATTTCTGCATAAATTTTTCAACCATTTTCCCCCAAGTTGTAATCTCACCAGGTTCAAATGAATACGCCCATTGTCTTGCCTCATCCCTGAGAGAGAATGGGAATAGCATCATTCTGATGCTGTCTTGCGGTACTCCAGACATGGTAAATGTGCTACATATCTCCAGAAAGCTTTTCACGTGTGCATGTGGGTTTTCACCCGTTGCACCCCCAAATTGCCCTGCGGTTTGCAACATCTGCAGCATTACTGGCTTCATTTCAAACCTTCTATTACCCTCAAAGGTTGGTTGTAAAATTCCCGATGCAAAATTATATAGATTTGGCGATGCATACTCCCTCATTAGGCGATTTCTATCATGCGCGAAGTGAATTGGTTTACTTCGTAGTTTGCATGCTCTTGCGCATCTGTGTTTTACTACGAACGAATGGTTGCTGTGTGTTGTGGTGACTACCAGCTATGCGTTGAGGAGCTCAATTTCATGGTAAATGGAAATATAATTTTGATTTCGGATAAACGCATAGGTTATAATTAAAGAGTTCAAAGAGTAGGAAGTTGGACGCATGGTACGATGCGGTAAGGTAAAAACGCATAGTAGTATGCATTTGGGACACTGACGCCTAGCAAGATACGGTGAAGAAATGGTTTCAAAGGTATTATGGCGAAGGTAAAAAAAAGTTGGTGAACGCACAAGGGCAGTATGATTAAATGAAAAGTTGTATATTGGAATATGTTAGACGTATAAGATAAGCTGATAAGGGCTAGGTGGCTTCATAAAACTTGACACCTTATAAGCAAGAGGTGTTAGAAGTATGTTAAGTACTTCATGCAAGGTGACACTTGGATAAATGCATGATTGGTTAGACATGCAGCTTGACATGTGGCAAGCAAATGGCAAAAAGGGAGAAGTAGTATGACCAGCCCTCTACTCCAAAACTATAAAGAGGACATTGAGGGAAAATGAGTGACTGATGATGCTGAAGTAAGAATTCTTGAGAGAAAGAAGGAATTCTGGTGTTCGTAATAGAAGTCTGCGGCCAAGGAAGAAGATATTCCAGACAACTTAGCTATATTTTGTGTCAAAGAAGTTGTCTTGCGTTTAAAAAGGGTCAACCTTGCGTCTAAGCTTCAAAGTGAATGATGCGTCCAAATTGGACCTTGCAGGGTCGACGCATCCAAAAAGAGAAGTAAGAGCTGACAACTGGGAGAAGAGTCTAGTATTGACAGATCAAAAGTCCAAAAACTTGTTATGCGTTTATCTTTATTATTAAGCTTACTACTATGCGTTCTAGCGTATTATGCATTTAACATGCTTAATACTATGCGTTTCTAATATGTCAAGTTTTCCTATTCTTAACCCAAGTATAAGCAAAGAAATAGGTTTACTCGGTGAGTTCGAGGTTGAACACAGGGACTATGCAGATTTTATAATTAATTGGATTATTTCAGTTGGAGTGCTAACCAAAAATATTTAACAACGGATGCGTCTAACTAAGAAAGTGACTATGCGTTAAACTAAAGAAAGCGATAACATGTACACTAGATTCAAAGGGTGGTGGATGGTAAGGTATGCAACATAGCAAAGTCAGCTAATGAGTTATGTTAATGGGTAAAAACAGGGTTCGGGTTGGTTAACATCGAAAATCAGAAACGCATAGTGATAGTCTATTCATACATGCGACTTTTCTCCCGATTGTCAGCCGCTATGCGTTATATGTCTATACCATATAGGAAAGTGTTAAGTACCAAGGTTATTCCTATGTCTAGGTAACACTTCTTAGCCTTGTCAATTGAGTTCCACAATCACTTACTCTCTCGAGTAGTCTGATTATTACTACTTATATCAATTTGCTAGATGGACATAAGCATCAGATTAAGACTACAATTGACAAGATGAAATAGTTACACTATGGTTCTTATTTAGATGCTAATGTAACCTGTGACCCTTGAAAGATTAGATACTCATGGATTCAAAGTAATAAGCAGAAAGTGTAGAGAAATGGATAGACATGGAAGAATTGTAGATTAATGAACGAAATACAATCTTAGACAGCTCAATGTCTTGATAACAAATCTAAAATCAAAGCTAGAAAAAGATAGAAAGCAGGAAAGCGTGTCAGTGTCTTGAGTTACAGGAATGAAAGCGTGAAGTTTTGCTATGAAGTGGTCAGGCGGAGGGAATGTAAGCTTTGACTTGCAATACCAAGTGTTGGGAGAGCTATGCGTTTGAGGTTATGGTATTATGCGTCGTCAGAAGGAGAATAGCAGAGAAGTAGCCAAGAAGGGGGTGAAATTTCGGTTAAGTATTGGCTAAGACCATGCGTTGATGAATGAAGTGAAAGTTGAAATATCTTGGGAATCATGCGTTGTTGAGTAAGTTGCGAAGGGCTGTGAGTTGAAGTAATCGTTGCATCGAAGAATAAATGATCATTGTCGGGGGAAGAAACACACTTAGAGCATGCATTGAAGAGGTTATATGCTGGTGCGTTGAGTCTTGCTCCGCATCGAGCCTGATAAGTTTTCGACGTTGGAGTGTTGAGTTTTGCTCCACTTCAACTAAGGGAAAGTATTGCACTTCAACTGTTTTCTCATGATTTGTTGAAAATCCTATATGAATTGATAAGGGAAATTAAGTTTGTTTAACTAATGTATTTGGAAGTAATTGCATGTTTTATATTGATGTTGAACTCAGTTTTACCACTGATGATTTCCGAACAAAATGGTTTGTTAAAATGGTCACTCACTGGGCCTTTAGCTCATGTTTTCAATGTTTTCTTTCCTCTCCAGGTAGCAAGGAAGTTCCAGATGCTTTGCCTACTCCAACTCGCCCTGCTTAAGCTTCGAGATTCAGAAAAACCCGACTTGTGGAAGTGTTGTTGTATGTTAAACCTCTATTAGGTGGCATGTAGATATACGTGTATAATTGTAAGAGATTGAACCATGGATTGTAATAGAACATATGAATGAGGTGAAGAAGTGGTTTGACTTGTTTATACTTTCCTATATGTGATATTTAAATGTCTTAGAATGTGAAATTTATTGTGAATAGTTCAGGATGTGTGTGAAGGGATGGATGGTATGCGTCACAAAATGGGTGATGTATACTATCCTCATGTCCCCTTTCAGGTTAAGTAGGTGAACTTGGGAGGGGGTGTGACGGGGAAGACTCCTCTCTCTCGAGCTATTCGTCTCCAGTTATCGTCTGGAAGGGATTCGGCAGTCACTTAGACATTCTTCCAAGAATCAACAACACTTTTTCAACTTGCAAGTCTATCCTTTTATTGAAGATGCGTTTGTAATCAATGGCAAATCTGCGTGATTGGAGGCGCAATTGATGTTGTGTGTCTATCTCGTCTAATTGCTTAATTCTCGGTTCAATTTAGATCCACCACTTTAGCCGCAGATCATGCCTGTCAATCTTTCCGACAATATCTCAAGATTTTGATATGATTTTCCTTTGCCTTGCGTTTCTGGTTGTTATGCGTCCATGGAGAACTTGGGTTCATGCGTTCACTTATGTCGACGCATCCATATGTTACTAACGCATCATCCTGCATTGAGCGGTTGTTAGCGCATCCATAGGTTGCTTGCGTTCTTACGTTAAAACATGCGTTTTAGGCTTAGAAATCTTCAAAACAATTATTTTCATCAATTAACAAGAGTAGAACGCATAGGAAGATTTATCAATAGAATTCAACACAAACTACCGCATGATTCTCTATTTAATCTCTATTTTTCTAAGAGAAAGGCTGTAGTAACTTGTATTTCTACAAGTTATCAGAGTCGCTAGTATGAAATAGACCCAACTATGCATTTCCGACTGTAGATGATAACCAACCTCAGCCCTATGTTTTACCATTCACATAACTTAATTAGCTGACTTTGCTGTGTGGCATACCTCTCCATCAACCCACTATAGCTTAGGTTTATTGCTCTGTAGTTAGTTACATGCATCACTTCTTATTGCGATGCAGATCTAAAGTGCAAAACTTGTTACTGCGTCTATCTATTATTATTAAGCTTCCTATGCGTTTAACATACTATGTGTTGAACATGCTTAATGTTATGTGTTTGTGATCTGTCAAGTTTTCCAATTCTTAACCCAAGTGCAAAGAAATAGGTATACTCAATGAGTCCGAGGTCGAACACAGGGACTATGCTGATTCTATAATTCGTTGGATTATCAGAGTTGGAGTGGTAACCAAAAATAGTTTAGAAGGATGCGTCTAACTAAAGAAAGCGATAACATGTACACTAGATTAAAATGTGGAAAATGGTAAGGTATGCGACACAGCAAAGTCAGCTAAATGGGTTAAATGAATGGATAAAAACAGGGCTCAGGTTGGTTAACATCTAAAATCAGAAACGTATGGTGATATTCTATTCATACTTGTAACTCTTCTCCCGGTTGTCAGCTGCTATGCGTTATATGTCTATACCGCATAGGAGAGTGTTAAGTACCAAGGTTGTTCCTATGTCTAGGCAATACTACTTAGCCTTGTCAATTGAGTTCCACAATCCCTCTCGAGCAGTTTGATTATTACTACTTATATCGATTAGCTAGATGGACATAAGCATTGGATTAAGATTACAATTGACAAGATGCAATAGTTACACTATGGTTCTTATTTAGATGGTAACGCAATTCGTGACCCTTGAAAGATTAGCTACTCATGGATTCAAAGTAATAAGCAGAAAGTGTAGAGAAATGGATAAACATGGAGGAATTTTAGATTAATGAACGGAATACAGTTTTAGATAGCTCAATGTCTTGACAAAAATCTAAAGTCAAAGCTAGAAAAAGAGATAGAAAGCAGGAAAGGCGTCAATGTCTTGAGTCGCCGGAATGGAAGCGTGAGGTTCTGCTGTGAAGTGGTCAGGCGGAGGGAAGACTCTTTTCTTTTGAGCTATTCGTCTCCAGTTTTCTTCTGGAAAGAACTCTACTGTCACTTAGGAATTCTTCAAAGAATAAACAACCAACTTGCAGGTTTGCCCTTTTATAGAGGCTGCGTTCGTAATCAGTGGCAAACCTGCGTGATTGGAGGAAATTGTTGTCGTGCGTCTTTCTCCCCTAATTACATAATTCTCGGTTCAATTTAGATCCACCACTTTAGCCACAGATTATGCATGTCAATCTTCTGACAATCTCTCAAGATTCTAATCTGATTTTCCGCTGCCTTGCGTTTCTGGTCGTTATGCGTCCATGAAGAATTTAAGTTCATGCGTTCACTCATGTCTATGCATCCATATGTTCTAACGCATCATCCTGCGTTGAGCGGATGTCAACGCGTCACAGGTTGCCAACACATAGTCCTGCTTTAAGAATCTACAGGTCGCTCGCGTTTCTGCGTTAAAACATGCGTTTTAGGCTCAAAAAGCTATAAAATAATTATCTTCATCAATTTACAAGAGTAGAACGCATAGGAAGATTTATCATTAGGATTTAACATCAACTGTCGCATGATTCTCTATTTAATCTCTATTTTTCTAAGAAAAAGACTGTAATAACTTGTATTTCTACAAGTTATCACTTCTCATTACCTTCTTCAAACGCATGACTCAAATAATCCAATTAATTATAGAATCTGCATAGTCCCTGTGTTCGACCTCGGACTCACCGAGTAAACCTCATTCTTTGCTTATACTTGGGTGAAGAATAGGAAAACTTGACAGATTAGTACCGCATACTATTAAGCATAGTTGAACGCATAGTAAGCTTAATAAAATAAACGCAACAAGTTTTTGGGACTTTAGATCTGTCAACAACAGGTACGGAGTTCGAAGTCTATTGTAATGCTTCTTGCCAGAGGATAGGCTGTGTGCTGATGCATGATGGTAAAGTAATAGCTTATGCTTCTAGGCAGCTGAGACCTCATCAAAGTAACTATCCTACCAATGATTTAGAGTTAGCCGTAGTTGTTTTGGCATTGAAGATATGGAAGCATTACTTATATGGAGAAAAGTGTCATATTTAAACAGATCACAAGAGTTTGAAATATCTTCGATAAGAAAAAACTTAACATGAAACAAAGGAGGTGGTTAGAGTTGATCAAAGATTTGCACTATTGAATATCATCTAGGGAAAGCGAACGTTGTGGCTGATGCCTGAAATAGGAAGTCTAAAGATGGTACGAGTTCATTAAATGTTATAAGAGTTACTTTGCTCAAGGAATTCAGAAGCAGTGCTGCTTGTTTAAAAGTGACAGATAAGGAGACATTGTTGGCAAATTCTAGCTGAGGCCCAAGCTAGTTGATGAGGTGATAAGAAAGCAGTCAAAGGATCTTGTGATTAAGAAACTGGTAGAAGAAGTAATATAAGCACTGGCTTATAATGCTAAGTGTTGGGACAAGACAATAGAAATGTTGCCATGCGTTGTTAGAGCAAAGTAGCCGAGAGTGGAAAAGTTAGGCATAGGCCAAGACCATGCGTTGGTGAAAACAAAGAGGAGTATTGTTCTTTTGAGTGACCATGCGTTGAAGGTGAAAATCACGAAGAGTTATGAGCTGAAGCAGTCACTTGCATTGGAAGAGGAATTTATCATTGGCGGGGAAGGAAGTGTTTTAAACAAGGAACTCCCTGCGTGTCCCTTTTCCTTCCTTCTTCTTCTCAAGCGATGGATCGGCCACTTTTTCTTTGCCTTTGGCCTTAGCAGAAATGTGACCCACTGTCTTTTTCTTGCTCTTAGCCACTTCAGTTGGAGTGTCAGTCACTTTCTCCTTCCCTTTGCGTTTCTATGGGTGAATGCCTAAGAGTTTGGTGACTGACTCCTGTTTTTCTTTCTTATTCTTTCTCAAGGTGCTGACACCTTGCTCTTCTAACGCATCCTCCCCGATGCGTTCCTTCCTTGTAGGCGAGTGGTGCCTACTTTTCTTCTTGTTTTCCTTCTTGCTCTCCCTCTCCTCTTGGGCACTTATTTTCGCAGCCAGCTCCCTATCTTCTTCTTTGAGCTCTTTTTCAAATTCTTCTGCTGCCTTTTCTATTCTTTCTTCTTTCCTCATTTCCTCCTCCAATGCATTAACGGCTTCATCAATTTGAGGATCAGGAAGGCCTTGCGTTTCCCATTCTTCTTCGGGCCACACTTCCCTACTCACCTTTTTGCTGGACAATGCGTCCTTAGAAATTTTCTCAACTCCTTTTCTTAGGGCCCTGAGCTCTTTCCTCAACTTAGACCTTTTCTTCTCCATCTTTTCTCCCAACCGATCAAAGGATGTTGCCGCAATCGAGGACTCAGGACCGTCTCCTTGGTCTGCATTTTTCGGCTCTTCATCCTTGGCAGTTTCTTGTGATACCCTTATTTTCTTCCTTATCAGGGGTACCATTTCCTTTTCTTCTTCTCTTCTTCTCGTGGCCTCTGTGGCCATCACAACCTTTTTGATAGGTCCTTGATTGGAGTCTAGGGTCATCTCCTCAGGACTGATAGACGCAGGCACTGACCCATAAGTTTTGAATGGGTCGCCTACGATCTCCTTGCTGTAGGCGGCGTCTCCTTCGTTATTTCCCTCAGTTTTTTCACCCTCTCGAGTCTTTTTTGGTTGACTCTAGACCTCATTTATTGGTAAGGGTGATTCGTGTCACACCCCCTCCCAGACTACCCTCACTTCGGGAAATGGGTGTGAACCAGCACACACTTGTATTCTAAAGTAACTAGAGAAAAATCAACTTTTGCTCATGCAACCTTATTTATATGCCAGATTATTCCATAAACTAACCCAACGCTTTAAAATGAGTGTTCTCTGTATACATTCAGAAACAAAATCCCTACAATCCTAAAGAACATGTTTGACAAAATAAAGCATTTACATATACGGGGAATTTACAACTATCCCAAGGACTGGTCCAAAATAAACCTAGACGAGGATCTTCTGTAAGCTAGGCGTCCCAGACACGCTCGCTACTTGAAACGAACAAACAAAAGAAACGCGTGAGCCTAATGCCCAGTGAGTGATAAACTTAAATTTTCCCAATTATTATTACACTACTTGAATACGAATTGGCATGATACATCAAAATATCACATGTCTATATAACCAGAAATTCAAGCTAACTCATGCTATAGAACACTAGTAGTACAATTATTCTTCCTTAGCTGTGGCAGAGTGATCTACGCACACAACTTCGTGTATCACTTCTCATCCCATCCATGTACGAATACTTCCACACTCCTCCCCTCGATATATAATCCCTCAACTGTCTTCACATACTGTCCCTCAGCATTGAGTTTTATCAGAATGGAGTTCCCATGTGCCTTCGCATTTAATTCCCTCAGCACTGGGTTCCCTCTCAATATACTGCTCATTTGCCTTCACCTGTGATCCCTCAGCACTAAGCTATTACATGCATTGGATTTCCACATGCCTTCACACATTGTCCCTGAGCATTGGAATCCACATCCACCAACTATTCAAGTGCCTTCACACATGGTCCCTCAGCAATGAGATCATACACATTCTTAGATTCTTATAGTACAACACAATCAATCCATAACTACTCTATATCACAGATTTCACATACCCGTTATCATTAAAAATGGCTAAAAGTATTTGATATATTAACAAATAATCACTCACAACTTGTCTTGGCTCTAAGTGGGTTATACACCTTCCTGAGCTCTCCCTGGCCTGTAAATACACATTTCTCGCGTTAGGTTTCTCGTTAAGCTTCCTTTTTATACCTATTTAGTATACATAATTAAACTCTATACTCGTTTCATCACCGAACTCTCTTTTTCGCAAGATATTCACAATTAGCGACACTCCATATCTTTTGGCGAGTTTACCAGCGAAACCACACTTTAGGACACTGTACTAGCGATACCCGATTGAACGAGACTAGCGAGATTACCTGAGGAGCGATACCCAGTGAGACTTCAGCGAGAGTTGTGAGACGCAAAATAATCAGACTGCTTCAAAGGGTAAGTGATTGTGGAACTCAGTTGACAAGGCTAAGAAGTGTTACCTAGGGATAGGAATAACCTTGGTACTTAACTGACACACCCCATCCCGAACTACCCTCCTGTAGCCCGAGACGGAGCATGAGGACAGCAGTCATCGACTCTATTATCAACTATTTAAGTGGATTATATGCGTTGTAGTGGTAACCACGAATAATTCGCGAGAGGTGTTTGTTTCTAATCTAAAGAAAGTGATAACATGTACACTAAACTAAAATGTGGAAGATGAAAAGGCATGCGACACAACAAAGTCAGCTAGGTGAATTTCATGAATGGGTAAAAACAGGGTTAGGGTTGGTTAACATCTAACATCAGAAATGCATAGTGATATTATTTCATCAAGCTGAATGCGGCAACAAAGAAGGACCACTTTCCACTGCTATTCATCGACCAGATGCTAGATAGGCTGGCAGGAAATGAATTTTTCTACTTCCTTGACGGGTATTCCGGCTATAACCAGATCATGATAGCTCCGAAAGATCAAGAGAAGACAACGTTCACTTGTCCATATGGCACATTTGCATTCAGACACATGCCATTCTGACTCTGCAATGCACCCGGAACGTTCCAAAGATGCATGATGGCAATATTTTCCGACTATTTGGAACAGTCAGTAGAGGTGTTTATGGACGACTTCTCAGTATTTGGAAAATCATACGATGAATGCTTGACCAACCTAGAAAGAGTGTTAAAGCGATGCGAAGACACAAATCTAGTCCTCAACTGGGAAAAATGCCATTTTATGGTCATTGAGGGTATTGTGTTGGGACAAAAGATCTCAAAGGTTGGATTGGAAGTGGATCAAACAAAGATAGATGCGATAGCAAAACTCCCAGCCCCCACAAATGTAAAAACTTTGCGAAGTTTCCTAGGCCATGCGGGCTTCTATAGAAGATTCATCAAAGGATTCTCGCAAGTAGCAAAACCACTGAGTGAGCTGCTGGAAGCCAACAGAGAATTCAATTTCGACGGTAACTGCCTAAACGCATTGAGTCTCTAAGGCAAGCTTTGATTTCAGCACCAATTTTTGTTGCACCTGACTGGTCTCTCCGATAGACTGTGCGTCAACGCAGAGTTCATGGAAGATGCGCCAGCCAGAGCAGTGAATGGAGTCCTTTCAGCGCAAACTCTGAGAAGGATATTAAAGGACTCACTACATTTGCTTGACGCAGCCAACGCAAAGAAGAGGCCGCCAAAGTCACAAGAACCATCACCCCCCCAACTTCCTCAACCTAAGAAGAGGAAACTGATCAAGAAGAATTTTGAGATTCCGACGTCCAGTTTACAACCTAGTGAAGCCGAAGAAACTGTTCCGCTCGAAGCCTACACCCAAGCATTGACCATTTATACTTCTCCCATCGATCCAATCACTGAGGTGCCCTCTTCACCACCAACTTTCCCTTTTCCTTCCCCTCAAATCCAAAAAGTGCCACTTCATCTCCCTACCACCCAACACGACCTTCCAACGCTTCTTCAGCTTCCTATCGCAGACTTAAACGAAGAGACGAAGGAAGTGTCGTCGCCTTCTTTGCCCCACCTGGAGTTAACCCTCTCCCCGCCTCAATCATCTACCTTTTGAGAGGCAACTACACCTCCACCGCCACCACTTTGAGCCGACCTTGACTCTGAATCCTGAGGAGTCAGTGCCTTTTCAATTCTCACCGCCTCGCCATGAACCTCAATTTTCCAATCTTCCAACTCCACCAACTACCAAACCTTCTGCCCGCCCAACATCTCAACCACAAGCAGAAGCATCTACCAGCACGCATCATCAACAAGAACCATATCACTTGCGGCACGCCTCTACTCCGCTGCCGTTTGTTGATTTAAATTTGGATGATTTGCTGCAGTACTTGGATGATGGGATTCTTCACCCCGTCATGGGAGACCTGGATGAAATTCAGCGCGAGGAGATGGAAAGTCTCCAGCGGCAAGAAGAGTTGGCTCAACAAATTTCACAATTGGGTCAGCAAGTGACTCAGATGGCGCGGCAACAATCGGAGCTTTAGAGTTTTGTTCAACCCCAAGCTCGGTGTCAGGATGAATAATTCAGCACTTTGATGAATTATATCTATGAAGTGTTTGTCCAACGCATCCCAGCGCAAGTTATTCCCCCTTCCCTTCAGCAACCCCTTAAGTTCAACGATCCAAATCCTCCCCCTGCTGACAACAATGACAACGCCCCGAGGAGAACTTAAATTTGGGGGTGTTCTTTTGGGATTTTTTTTTCCTTCTTTTCTTACGTTTATTCCTTTGATTTTTTTTGTAATTAGTACAACGCATAGTACATTTGCATCAATGCTATATCTTCATGAATCTTTTTGTTCTCTTTAGTTTATACTTTCAATTATTTCCTACTTTATTATTTTCTCTAGCTCGTTTTTGTTTCTCCGTCCAACCTCCATGATGAAATTTATGCACTTTACCTGTAGACTTATTGAAATAAGAGGATTAACTCACAAGCCTTAGGATATTACACTTGGTAAATTACTTCAAGAGTTAGTATGCGTTGCAAGCTTTGCCTCAAACATCTTTCACAAAATTTTTTCTAAGGCAATCTCATAACTCGATTTCATTAATGAGGACCTTGCTGCCTTCAAATTTGGGGGTAAGAAAGGTTTGAGCCATGCGTTCAGAATATAAAAAAAAAAAATATATATTAATATATTTCTTTGGACAAACAACTCCGCTAACAACGCATAAAATTAGCCTGTTAAGAGCTGAGTTGAGAATGACTCTTTAACACCCCATAATCAAAGGTGAGAGTCCAGGATCAGCGCAAAGTAAATAAATAGTACCACTGTTGACGCAACCAAAAAGGAACGCGATAAGTGCCGAGTTGTGAAAGGGTATTTGCTCGATGTTGGCTGCCTCCATGCACCCCATCGTTGGTATGTCAAAACGAAGGTAGATAGCCCGGATCAACGCAAGTCATATAAAAGAAAAATTATTTTTGAAACTTTATGAATGAATGAACTCCAAAGCACATTACTAAAATGAGGACATTAGATTGGCTAGAAATGAGTAAGGGTATTTTTGAGGAATAAGCTTGTCGCATCTAAAAATTAGAAGTACTTTCAAAGCGTCGATTGAAAAAGAACTTGGTATGGTTATCTGATTGTTGATATAGTCAAGGAATATAAGGCATGTTGAAAGGGTCCGCTTTTACTTAGACTCAGGCTGTTGAATTTAATAAATCTTCAAATAAATGTTCGAGGACAAACATTAACTCAAATTTGAGGGTGTGATAACTTGTAAAAATACAAGTTATTATAGTCACTATTTGATTTAATTAGAGTAACTTTGGAGCTAAAACACATGATTTTGGTAGTTGAATGATGAAAAATGTATCACCATGAGTTGGCACTATTTACAAAAGAAAATACCTAAAAGACGATGAGCTTTTCTGTTCCTAACGCAGGATTAAGAAGAAAAGAAGCACAAACAACCAAGTACGAAGAGACGAAGTTGCTGCGAGAACAAGTGGAAACCCATGCGTCCAGCCTATGCGTTGAGACCATGCGTCAAGAAAGAAATAGACGCATGCTCAAACAACTGTCATGTCATTATGAAAAAGGACAACACCCAATCAGATCATGGCAAAACAAATAGGCTGACAATCTGAAAAGTCTATGCAACGTGACTGAAATTTAATGCAAAGGTGTCAGGTCATCATGACATCAACTTTTTGACGCCTATAAATAGCCCAAAAGCTTCTCCAAAGAAGGGGAGAGAGACCAGTTCAAGAGGCGAAAGCTCTGCACTATTTCTCCCTCACCATAACCAGCCTCCATTTCGAGCTCTTCTGAGAGAAGGATTCTGAGCACCTTCAGTGTTGTCTCCCAGTGAGTGAGAATTTTCAACCTATGGAATCTATGTATCAGATAGCAACCATCTCAAGCCTCCATGAAGCAAGAAGTTGCCAGTGGCGGCTTAACGTCTTCCATTTCTGTTTATTTTCCATTTCCCTCCTTCTTGCTTATATTTTGTTAATGACATTCATGAGAATGATTTATTTTTTTAATATGAGTTCGATTGACTATTATCTTTCATCTATTTCTGTATTAAACACCGTACACCATGTTTGAATGCTAAATGAATTAGATGTTAAAAGTTAGTTTTTCTTGAGCAATTCTGAGTATATTACATCTTGATTAATGCATATCTTTAGCTTGCATAACTTTGTCTGACAAACAAAAGTAGTAAGCATGACTGTCGAGCTTGAGAGAGTGGACAGTTAATCTTTAGCATTTATTAAGACTAGATGAGTTGCAGAGATATAGTTCATCTTTTGCCAACGCAAACTTACCATGCTTCTTAGAGATAAGATTAATGTGGCGTCGAAACATCGAGAGATGGATTTTCAAACGTAGTTTGTAGGTATGTAATTGTACTTAGAAAACTTAGGTAACAACTAGCTCTTGCGTCAACTCTACTTCTATCGCATGGTTCCATTCATTCTCAACGCATGTTATCTGACACTAAATGACATATGACTAACCATCGCCGCGTCCACCTCATTGTTAGTATAGGAAATTCTTTTCATTCTTTATGTATATTTTTAGACACATACAAACAGCAAATGCATATATTACATGTATAGTTCACCGCATAGTCAAGCATCTAATCTCAACACCTAGTTATTACAATTCCCTACGTTCGACCCTGGACTCACCAGGAAACCTATAAATGCTTATACTTGGGTTTTTATAGGAAAACTTGCTTAATGATGATCACTTAGAGTAATTCTCGACGCATCCTTGTACCGAAAGGATAAATCTATTCTTGTGCAAATGGCTAAGAAACTCAATTTAATTCAAATAGAAAATTACACAAACAATTGCTCAAGAGGAAAGAGACGCAAGGGCGAGGGAGGATGACGGGGAGGTCAACCAGCCTATACCTTCATCAAGACACCCCAGCACAAGAGGGACTGATTAAGTTGGCGGAGGCGTTGAGAATGAGGTGGTAGTGGAAGAAGGGGAAGTGAACTCTGCACGTTCCTCGGACGAATGGGTCGCACATATTCTGAGTGGCCTGCGAGACCTGTTTGAAGCATGCATATCAGACGCAAGATGGGAATCACCCTAGCCAATAAAAGAGGTCCAGATTTCGCTAAAAGAGACTCGGGAGGTGAAAAGATTGGGGAAGTAGCCAAGAAGTAGAGTAAAATTTTAATTAAGTGGTGGCCAAGACAATGCGTTGGTGAAAGTAGCGGGAAGCTGGATTATTTGAGGAACCATGCGTTGTTGATTGAATCAAGAAGGGTTGTGAGATGAGGTAGTCGGCACATCAAAGGAAAAGTGATCATTGGTGGGGAAAGAAATATAATTGAGCCATGCGCTGAAGTCACATGGCGTCCAAGACCGAATGGTCTTGACGCGATGAAGCTAGTGATGTGAGTGACTGTTGTATGCATCGGAAGTAAGAGGCGCCGAGAACACCATGCTTTGGGAATGGTTAGTTGCTGAAGACACTGGAGAAGAACATAGACATGAGTGCCTTGCATCGAAGGAAAGACCAGCGCCAACCTACGGTGAGGGGTAAGTCGGCATTATCATCTTGGTACTTGTGAGAGATAAGTTGGCAGTATATATATTGGTGAATTTAATTATTTTAAGACATTTCGAGAAGTTAAGTCAGTTCCATCTTTCAGAGAAACCACCAAAGAAGGAAGAGGAAGGTGTTCTTATAGTTTTTGGGCGAAATTCTACCTGTTTTGGTGCTCAAATCCGAGCTAGAACAGATGACTGATCATAGACCCACAGACTGAACAGTGGTTGTTGTTTGGAGTAGAACGACACAAGAAAGCCGAGTTTGGGGCTGAAATTTTGAGGTAGTAAGTTAACATAATTCCTAACAAGTCTTAAGAAGGATGGTTAAGCTAAAATCGAATTTTATCACATGTATCCTTAGGTAAAAGCAATAACTACAGAACTGCTATGCAATCGAGAGCAACACGGAGTAATTTTGGCATAACTGGAGAACGAAAACGAGTTAAGCCCTGAAATTTTGAGGTAAGCTGTGGAGCTTAATTCTTTACAAGTTCATAGAAGAAAATAAGTCTTAACATGGGCTGGAAATGCGTTTTTAGTAGGGATTAAGTAGAGACATCAAGCTGTAACAGTCAGCTTGTTAAGGAGAAACTAAGGCTCAAGTGTTGATATAACAGCAAGTGAGCTGCACGTAAGGTGTTCTTGGAAATCAAGGTATAGCAGAAGGGTAAGGGATAACTTGTAGTTATAGATTTAGAGTTAAGGCTTGAGAATAAACTAATGAAAGCTTAACCGCATGATGTGCTATAAACATTGAACATATGATAAGTTGTTGTCTATGTTCTTATGAATGGAAAAGAAGTATAACAAGGGAAAATCTTTGTTTCAGGCCAAGAAGAGATAGGAAAGGCTTATAATCCATTCAAGGCCTAGAAAGAGTTGTGAGTGACATTT
Source organism: Citrullus colocynthis (assembly GCA_031780015.1). Taxonomy (NCBI): domain Eukaryota; kingdom Viridiplantae; phylum Streptophyta; class Magnoliopsida; order Cucurbitales; family Cucurbitaceae; genus Citrullus; species Citrullus colocynthis. Next base: position 1,993,035 of record QLSR01000222.1, on the reverse strand, counting down.
CTTTTGCTTTAAAATCATTTTGTTGAACATAATAGTTCGGTTTTCCAATGAAATGTGAATTTCTGATTAAATGCTTTATGAGACAAATGTTATGTTATTAAAGTTATTGAAAAGCATGTTGATGACATGTTATTGATCTAATAATTGCCCTATATTCTTATGAACGATTTGTATACGAATGGTTTGTATGAAATGTTGTTTCTAAAAAAGGGAAATGTTTTAGAGGAGATTCAATGCTAAAAAGGCATGTGAGTTTCCCCGGGACCCAGTACTCAAGGACATGAGAAGGTACATGGGCAACCCGCCATATTCCTATGTGCACATAAAGGTTATATGCTGGTGCGTTGAGTCTTGCTCCGCATCGAGCCTTATATGCTTTCGACGTTGGGGTGTTGAGTTTTGCTCCACTTCAACTAAGGGAAAAGTACTGCACTTAAACTGTTTTCTTATGATTTGCTGAAAATCATGTATGAAGTGATAAGGGCAATTAAGTTGTTTTAACTAATGTATTTGAAGTGATTACATGTTTTATGTTTGATGTTGTGCGTAGTTTACTACTGATGATTTCCGAACTAAAGTGGTTTGTTAAAATTGTCACTCACTGGGCCTTTAGCTCATGTTTTCAATGTTTTCTTTCCCCTCCAGGTAGCAAGGACGTTTTTGGTGCTTTGCCTACTCCCACTCGCCTTGCTTAAGCTTTGAGACTCTGAATAATTCGACTTGTTGAAGTGTCAGTTGTATGTTAAACCTTTATTAGGTGGCATGTAGATATGTATGTACAATTACCAGGGGTTGATCTATGTGTTGTCTAAGGACATGTAAAAGAATTGAGAAAATTATGTTTTGGCTTGTATATACTTTTCCATATGCGATGTTAAATATGTTTTAGAATCTGGAGATTACATGGTGAACAGTTCAGAATGTGTGTGAGGGAACGGATGGTATGCGTCACAAGAGGGGTGATGTATACTATCCTCACATCTCCTTACAGGTTGTACAGGTAACTTGGGAGGGGGTGTGACATAGGCACCAATGACTGAATGCCCTTTGGGGAAGTGTTCCACTCTGACCCCGGTTTGGCGATGATTGTGAGGGCGTCATTCATTTCGGCGTCTGTAGGCGCGACATTATTCTATTACCTTCTGCCGCCACCATGTTGGGAAGTTCAAACAATATGTTGATCTCTTGAGGCTCGAAGCAAATCACCTCATCTTCAACTTTGACTAAGTGTGCCTTGCGGTGAATTGTTCCTTCGTAGAATGCCTCCACGGCGGTGGGTTGGATGACTTGGCCACTTTCACAAAATTGCATCCAACCCAATGCGTCAACTCCTTGTATGATGAAGGCGGGCAGCTCAATTGGCTCTAGGAAAAATCCCACTTCAGTGTAGAGCCCACTGAATTGTTTCTTTCGACTCTTCGCCACCTCCTTTGTTGGTTCCTCAACCAATTTTTCTTTTCCCTTCTCATTCCTACTGATGGGACTAGCAGGCGTTCTCCTTGCTCTGCCTGCGTCCAAGTCCCTAATGACAACTCCAGGTGCCTTAGCCATCTCAGTCTTCTTTTTTTTCTCCGGTAGCTTCTCCTTGGTGACTGCTACCTCTTTTTCTTTCTTCTTCTCCTCCCTTATTTTTTTTATATTCTTCTTGATGCGTTCAACTTTGGGTGGCCTCTCCGCATCACTCACTTCTAACTCTACTTCTAGTTCTGTCGCAATCTCTGCTATTCGACGGAGAAACTCGGCTTTTCTGGCAGCCTTTTCAACAGCTTGTTCGCCAGCCGCAATTTCCTATTTTCTTTTCTTCTTTGCGGCGAGAAACGACTCCGTCCTTTCTTTCATCTTTTTGATGTCGTCTTTCAGTTTCTTGGACTTCTCTGCCGCTCTCACTGCTAACCGCTCGACAGATGATGCGGCGACCGATGATGCGATAACCTCGGATGTCCCCACGTCCTTTACTTTCTCATTTTTCCTTCTGACGGGAGGTACATCTTCCTCGGCTTCTTCTTCCCTGGCCCTTATTGGCCTGATTTTCTTTTCCTTGCCGGATTTCTTCTTTTCCACCGCCATATTACCTTTCTTATAGGTCTTTCATCGAAGTCCGACTCCTCAAGACCACTCATCCTAGGGACTGACCCACGCGATTCATTTTTCATCCTCTGGTCGACCAACCCGTCCAACCAGTCATCGTCTTCTTCATCGATGGTGTCTAGAATATCTCCGAAGACGATAGATTCGTCATTCCTTCCCACCTTTTGGGCTTCAGATAGTCCCTATAGCTTAGCGAAGATGGGGATGATGTCGCATCCAACTCAGGACTATTAGGGCGAACAATGGCGAGGGGTTCCGTTGTGGTGGCCGTAGTGGACAGATTCCGACTACCATGCCTTGAGGATGAGGCCATAGGTTTAGGGCTTTTGGAGGAAGTGGGTTGCTGGGAAGCCATGGAAATGGCATCAGTGAAAAGAGAGAAAAATGGGTGAGAATCGGAAGAGTTTTTCAAATAGACCGAAAATTGCACCGGAAATCTGAGAATTCAGAGAGATATGGAAGCGTAACTTGGAAAAGGGGTGAAGAGGGGTTTATAAAGGGTTTAGGCTGAGCGCGTGGGTTATCGGCTCGATGCGTGACATCATAGCTGCATTAAATGCTCTGACATCCGTCGATGTCAGTCGGCTTAAGCGCCATCAGCCTTTTCGAATTCTTGATCTCAGCGATCTGACAGAATTGTTTCAGATTTCCCTCTAGGTGTCGAGATAATCGTATCGCATCGTTTTAGATGTCAACACCTTGAAATTTAGAGTTCAGTTTTCACTCAACGCAAGATAATAGATAGCACCAAACAAAAATTTTTCAACGGAAATAAAAATAAGCTAAAATAAAATAACATAAAATAAATCAAAAAAAGTTAGAAATAAACTAAAAATAAAAATCAAATCAAATCAAATCAAATGACAAAAAGAAAGGGAGAAATGAAACAATGCGGTAAGAGGGTACAAAAGTTAGGATGCGTCCCTGGGATATAAGTGCTTGTTGTCAACGCAGGGTGCGTCCATTTTTTCCTCATTCGATCTTTGCTAGGTCAACGGTTACTTTCTTGCGTTCCAGGCCATCTCCATAATATGGCTTCACGCGTTGACCATTAACTTTGAATGCGTTGATGCCATCTTTATTCATCAACTGTATTGCACCATGAGGAAAGATTTCCTTGATCACGAAGGGACCAGGCCATCTTGTTTTTAATTTTCCTGGAAATAAACGCAGTCTTGAGTTAAAAAGGAGGACCTTTTGACCTACATGCAAAGATTTCTTACTGATGCGTTGATCGTGCCAACACTTTGTTTGCTCCTTGTATATTTTTGCGTTCTCATAGTGTAAGCACCTAATTGGTAAGCACGTTCAAAAGCTTTAAATGAATTAGTATTAATAATGTCATATTGTATATTTTTTTTTTAAAAAAAAAAAGGAATTAGAAGTTAAACAGAAGAAAAGAGAAAAAAAAGAAAAAGAAGAAGAAAGGATAAGGATGAGTTCGTCGGTTATAAACTTTCATTTGGATAGAAAAGTTGCCGACTTCTTTCTACTCATTTCCAAACTCAATTCTATGCTCTTTTTCAGCTGCACGTTGTGGAGAGGTTGAAGAAGAGTTCTAGGGCAATTTCGTGCAAGGTTTTAGAAGATTTCATGGTAAAACTTAAGCTGAAATAGAAGCTTCATCTGCTGTCGCACCGCTCGAACCAGGTTTGGTGATTGGTGAATATCGAGCAGAAGAGATTGAATTTTGGGCTGAAATTTTAAGTTTAGTAAGTTAACTCAATTTCGAACAACTTTTATGAAGGATGCTTGAGTTGAAATGGATTAGAAACATGTAAACGTTTAGCTGGAAGTTACTGATACGAAATTTCTGTGCAATCTGAAGTAGAGGAGAGAAAACTTGCAATATCTGACGAACCAAGACGAGTTAAGCCACGAAATTTTGAGATAGGCTAGAAAACATGTTTCTCTACAAGTTTGTAGAAGGAAAAAAGTTCTAAATCTGGCTGAAAGTATGACTTTGAATTGATAGAAGTGAGAACAAACAGGAAAGGAGGAAACTCTGCTGTCAGGTGTCGTTTGGAAGCAGGTAACGCTGAGAATTGGAGTCTGAGTAGCGACACTGGTCTCGCTAATCGTGTAAAGGAGGATTTTCTCTGACAAATCTCGCTAGCTCTCGTTCAGTATCACTCCTCAGGTAGTCTCGCTGGTCTGGCTTATGCTGGTGTCGCTAGTGTCGTGACCTGTTGTGTAATTTCATTAGTAATCTCGCTAGTAAGGTGAAATCTCGTTGGTAATCTTGCTAATGACATAGAATCTCGCTTATCATGTGTATTTTAGGAAAGAAAGGGAGTCTCAGCGGTGAATCATGATTAGAGTTTAAGTATACAAATTTAATGATCGTGTAAAGGAAGTTTAAGGAAAACGTAACGTGAGGAATATGTATTTACAGGCCAAGAAGAGCTCGGGAAGGCATATAATTCACTCAAGGCCTAAGGACAAGTTGTGAGTGACACTTCTCTTTCTTTGAAAACGAATTTATTGAAAATGTTTAATTTGGTTTTTCTTATGAGATATGGCTTTGAGATAAACTGTTTTCTTGAAAAGCATGATGTTTCATGATATTGTTCACAAGGCATGTTTTATCCATTTTCTATAAGATGTTAAATGGCATGTCTTGAAATGTTGTTTATCGTGATATATCTGATTTTCAAGAAAGATTTTCATGTGAACTATTTACGTATAATACTGGTTTCTAAAATGTTTTAGAGGAGGCTCAATGCTGAAGGACATGAGAAAGCATGTGAGTTTCTTCGGGACCCAGTACTGAAGGACTCGTAGAAGGTACTTGGGCAACCCGCCATATTCCTATGTGCATATAGAGGTTGTGACGTTGGGTGTGTTGGGTCTTGCTCCACCCCAACTAAGGATTTTTATCGACGTTGAGTCCGTTGAGTTTTACTCCACCTCAACTAAAGATGTTTTCGACGTCGGGTGCGTTGAGTCTTGCTCCGCCCTAACTAAAGGAAACTTTTGAGAACGAACAGTTTTTCGTATACGATCAGTTTGGTATGAACATATGTGATTTGTTTACGTTGTTGAAATTATGATTTTACAGAAAAGATTATTTGATTCACGTTTACGTTTATGGTGTTATTATGATTTTAACATGCCTGTTTTCGAACAAAATATAGTTTTACAAAATTAGTCACTCACGGGGCTTTTAGCTCACGTTTTCCATGTTTTCTTTTCCTCCCAGGTAGCAAGGACGTTCCTGGTGCATTGCCTACTCCAACTCGCCCTGCTTAAGTTTCGAGTTTCCAAAAACAGTTTATTTTCTCGTTGTTGTACGTGTAAATAACTTAACATTGGTGGCATATAGATTTAGTTGTTTATAAATGGGTTATGAGAGAATATGTTATAAAAGTGTACTGTGTACAGGAAGGATTACTATATTATGATCATGCGTTAATATGGCTGAATTCTATGAATGTATACGTATGGAGATGTTTGTGCAGGAAGTTATGTAAGATGGGGCAATATGAGTCACAAGAGGGGTGATGTATATTGTCTTCACATCTCCTTTTAGGTTAAGTAGGTAATTAGAGAGGGGGTGTGACAAGTTGGTATCAGAGTGAAAGAGTCTTGGGAATAGGATCATGCATTATAGTGTAGGAACATGTAATTTTTAGCCAATAGTAACATCGTGTTGTCATATAGGAAAACATGCTACCTTGAAGCAGGCGAGTGAGGCAATCAGCAACCATAACTCCTCAAGCTACTGGAGACCGTGGAAATATGTTAGAGGGTGAATCTAGTCATCCTCAAGTTGGGGTCAATGTCGAGGAGCATATATTTACTAGAATTGCTGAAAGATTGGTTGCAAGCATTGGATTAGTGTAAGCAGATCCAGAAAAGAAATATAGTATAGAAAGATTGAAGGCTTTGGGTGCCACTACTTTTGAAGGCACTGTTGATCCTACAGAGGCGGAGGCATGGTTGAATCTGCTTGAGAAATGCTATCGTGTGATGAGATGTCCCGATGGTAAAGAGGTGGAATTGGCAGTGTTTTTGCTCCAAAAAGGGGTAGAAGATTGGTGGAGAATGGTAAAGAGCCGGAAGGAAGATATGGGAGAAATAGGTTGGAATTAGTTTAAGAAGATATTCCAAGAGAAGTATTGTCCGAGATCATTCCGAGATGCAAAACGAAATGAGTTTCTGCGGTTAGTACAGGGATCCAAGTCAGTGGCGGAATATGAAAAGAAATATACAGAACTATCTAAGTATGCCATGACGATTGTTGCAGATGAGATTGACAGGTGCAAAAGATTTGAAGAAGGTTTACGGGAGGAGATACGTACTCCTGTAACTGCTAGTGCGGAGTGGACAGGTTTCTCTAAACTCGTAGAAGCAGCTATGTGAGTTGAAAGGAGTTTGATGGAAAGGAGAAAGGAACGAGAATCAGCTGGAGGTAGACGGACAATCCACACTTCTGGTACTACTCAGGGGTAGTCAGGTAGGAGATTTGTACCAGGTGTATTTAGTGGAGGAAATTTTAAGACCAGATCGAGTGGACAGGGTACTTCCAAGGGAGGTACTGGAGGAAGTGCACGGAAGCAAGAACCAAGGAGTTCTACTGGCCCAACTCAAACAGTAGAAGGTTCTCGAAGTGGACAACCTGGAGAGCCCACAGCTAGTTCCGCAAGGAAACCATTATGTCCTAACTGCGGGAAGTATCATTGGGGATAGTGTAAGGGCAACGTATGTTATCATTGTGGATAAGCGGGCCACTATAAACGAGAATGTCCCCAGTTGATGCAAGAATTTAAAGCTGAACAGAGGACTGGTTCATCTATAGCTAGTCAACCACAACGACCTGCAGGAATTGCTGATGAAGGAACTAGTGGATCAAGACAGAAGGGAGCTACAGGGTGACCAAAACAGCAAGGAAAAGTCTTTGCAATGACTCAGCAAGAGGCTAAAGATGCGCCTAATGTGGTTACTGGTACACTTTCTATATGTTATACTTCTGCTCATGTTTTGATAGACCCTGGTGCTACCCATTCTTTTATTGCTAAAATGTTTGCTGTGAATATAAATAGTACATTAGAATCTTTGCCTGAGGAACTGTTTGTTTATACCCCTGTTGGTGATGTGTTTGTGGCTAGCAAAGTGTATAAAGACTGTGTGATTGAAATTGATGGGGTGACTATGTTAGCCAACTTGATACCCTTAGATATTCAGGAGTTTGATGTGATATTGGGATGGATTTCTTATCCAAATATCGAGCCACTATGGATTGTTTCCATAAGGAAATCGTGTTTAGAGGATTCGAAGAAAATGAAGTTATTTTCAAGGGTGACAGGAAATTCTTTCCTACTTGTGTAATATCTGCAGTTAAAGCTAGGAAGTTGTTAAGCAAAGGTTGTTCAGCATACCTTGCTTACGTGGTTGATACATAGGCTGGTAAGTTAAGACCAGAAGATATTCCTGTGGTGAATGAATTTCTTGATGTAGTTCCTTAAGAGTTGCCAAGGTTACCACCTGATAGAGAAGTGGAGTTCATTATTGATCTAGTCCCTGGAACAACACCCATTTCTCAAGCACCATATGGCACCATCAGAACTGAAGGAGTTAAAGGTGCAGTTACAGGAACTAATAGATAAGGGGTATATTCGGTGTTATTTGTGAAGAAAAAGGACGGTACTTTGAGACTGTGCATTGATTATCGTCAGCTAAATAAGGTCACTATACGCAACAAATATCATTTGCCTCGTATTGATGAGTTGTTGGATCAGCTTAGAGGGGCATCAGTGTTTTCAAAGATAGACCTAAGATCGGGATATCATCAGTTAAAGGTCAGAGAGACAGATGTACCGAAGACAACTTTTAGAACGAGGTATGGACATTATGAATTCCTCGTGATGCTATTCACACTACTAGCAATGCGATTAAGGTTATGCGTTGCTAGAAGAAAAGTAGCCGAGAAGTAGAGCAAAATTTTGGTTAAGGGTTGGCCAAGACCATGCATTGGTGAATGTAGTGGGAAGTTGAATTATTTGAGAAACCATGCGTTGTTGATTGAATCACGAAGGGTTGTGAGATGAAATAGTCGTCGCATCGAAGGATAAGTGCTCATTGGCGGGGAAAGAAATATGCTTGAACTATGCGTTGAAGTCACCATGCGTTGAAGACAGCCATGCGCTGAAGTCACACTGCGTCCACAACAGAATGGTCTTGACGCGATGAAGCTAGTAGTGTGAATGACTATGTTGTATGCGTTGAAAGTAGGAGGCGCCGAGAACACCATGCGCTGAGAGTGGTTAGTGGCTGAAGGCGCTGAAGGAGAATATAGACATGAGTGCCTTGCGTCGAAGAGAAGACCCGCGCCAGCCTACGGGTGAGGGTTAAGTCGGCATTATCATCTTGGTACTTGTGAGGGATAAGTCGGCAGTATATATAGGTGAGTTTAATCACTTTCAGACATGTTTCGAGAGCTTAAGTCTGTTCCATCTTTTAGAGAAACCACCAAAGAAGGAAGAGGAAGGTGTTCTTATAGTTTTTGGGCGAAATTCTACCCGTTTTGGTGCTGAAATCCGAGCTGGAACAGAGGATTGATCGTAGACGCACAGACTGAACAGTGGTCCATGTTTGGAGTAGAACGACTCAAGGAAGCCGAGTTTGTGGCTGAAATTTTGAGGTTAGTAATTTAACATAATTCCTAACAAGTCTTATGAAGGATGATTAAGCTGAAATTGAGGTTAATCACATGAATCTTTAGGTAAAAGCAGCAACTACAGAACTGTTATGCAATCTGGAGCAACGTGGATTGATTTTGGCATAACTGGAGAATGAAAAAGAGTTAAGCCTTGAAAGTTTGAGGTAAGCTGTGAAACTTAATTCTTTACAAGTTTGTAGAAGGGAAGAAGTCTTAATATGGGCTGGAAATACGTTTTTAGCAGGGATTAAGCAGAGACATCAAAACTGTAACAGTCAGCTTTGTTAAGAAGAAGATAAAGCTCAAATGTTGGTATAATAGCAAAAGTGAGCTGCACGCAAAATGTTCTTTGAATTGAAGTCCAACAGAAGGGTAAACAACAGCAACTAATGAAAGCCTACCTACATGATGAACTACAAACATTGTGCATATGTTGAGTTGTTGTTTATATTAAAGTGAATGGAAAAGAAGTATAACAAGGAAAAGTATTTGTTTCAGGCCAAGAGGAGATAGAAAAGGCATATAATCCACTCAAGGCCTAGGAAGAATTGTGAGTGACACTTTTCTTACTTTAAAACAATTATGTTGAATATGATAGTTCGGTTTTCCAATGGAATATGATTTTGTGATCAAATGATTTATGAAGCATACGTTATGTTCTTAATGTTATTAAAAAGCATGTTTGTGAAATGTTATTGATATAATAATTGCCCTGTATTCTTATGAATGATTTGTATACAATCTGTTTATATAAAGTGTTGCTTCTTAAAAGAAAAATGTTTTAGAGGAGGCTCAATGCTGAAGGACATGAGAAGACATGTAAGTTTCCCCGGGACCCAGTACTAAAGGACATGGAGAAGGTACTTGGGCAACCCACCATAGTCCTATGTGCACATAGAGGTTATATGCTGGTGCGTTGAGTCTTGCTCCGCATCGAGCCTTATATGTTTTCGACGTTAGGGTGTTGAGTTTTGCTCCACTTCAACTAAGGGAAAAGTATTGTATCTAAACTGTTTTCTTATGATTTGTTAAAAAATCATGTATGAATTGATAAGGGCAATTAAGCTTGTCTTAACTAATACATATGAAGTGACTTCATGTTTTATACTTGATGTTGAACTCAGTTTTATTCCTGATGATTTCGAACTAAAATAGTTTGCTAAATTAGTCACTCACTGGGCTTTTACCTCATGTTTTCCATGTTTTCTTTCCCCTCCAGGTAGCAAGGATGTTCCTGGTGCTTTGCCTTCTCCCACTCGCCCTACTTAAGCTTCGAGTACCCGAAAAATCTGACTTGTTGAAGTGTTGTTTGTATGTTAAACCTTAATTAGGTGGCATGTAGATATGTATGTACAATTACCAGGGGTTGAATTATGGGTTGTGTAGGGACATGTAAAAGAGTTGAGAAATTTCGTTTTTGGCTTGTATATACTTTTCTATATGTGATGTTTAAAATGTCTTAGAATGTGGAGATTACATTGTGAACAGTTTAGAATGTGTGTGAAGGAATGGATGGTATGCGTCACAAGAGGGGTGATGTATACTGTCCTCACGTCTCCTTTTAGGTTGTGCAGGTAAACTTGGAAGGGGGTGTGACATGATGAATAAGATTTTCCATCCTTACTTGTATCAGTTTGTGATTGTATTTATTTATGATATTCTAGTGTATTCTAGAAGCAAGGAAGAACATGCAGGACATCTTAGAATTGTATTACAGACTTTGAGAGAAAAAAGATTGTATGCAAAATTCAGCAAATGCGAGTTTTGGCTAGAACGAGTAATGTTTCTGGGTCATATTGTTACTGCTGCAGGAGTTGGAGTAGATCCTCAAAAGACCGAGGCAATTACCAGATGGGAATAGCCAAGGACAATGACAGAGGTCCGTAGTTTTTTGGGACTCGCAGGTTATTATCGGTGCTTTGTACAGGGTTTTTCCAAGATAGCATTACCACTGACTCGTTTGATTAAAAAGGGAACTAAATTTGAATGGAACGAAAAATGTGAACAAAGTTTCCAAGAGTTAAAGAAGAGATTAGTGACAGCACCTATTTTAGCACTTCCAGAGACAGGGAAGGAGTTTGAGGTGTATTGTGACGCCTCTAGTCAAGGGTTAGATTGTGTACTGATGCAAGAAGGTAAAGTTATAGCTTATGCCTCTAGGCAGTTGAGGCCGTATGAAATTAATTACCCTACACATGACTTAGAACTGGCAGCAGTGGTGTTGGCATTAAAGATGTGGCGGCATTATTTGTTTGGAGAGAAGTGTCATATCTATACGGATCACAAAAGTTTGAAATACATCTTTGATCAGAAAGAACTTAACATGAGACAAAGGAGATGGTTGGAACTGATCAAGGATTACAATTGCACTATAAATTATCATCCAGGGAAAGCAAATGTTGTAGCTGACGTGTTGAGTAGGAAGTCGAGACAAACCAAGACTTCATTGAATACTATTAGTGCAGAATTGACGAAGGAGTTAAAGAGTTCAAATACATCTTTATCGGTAGACAAGTTGGGAGGTTTGCTTGCACACTTCCAGGTAAGACCTACTTTGATGAGTGAGATTGTTAGCAAACAGATGGAAGACTCTGTACTCAAGAAGATAGTAGAAGAGGTGAATCACAACCAAAGAACGGATTTTGATATAACAGACGATGGAGCTTTAATGAAACAAGGAAGATTGTGTATCCCAAATGACTTGACATTGAAAAATACTATTCTAGAGGAAGCTCATAGTTCTGCATATGCGATGCATCCAGGTAGTACAAAGATGTACAGGACTTTGAGAGAATATTATTGGTGGCCAGGAATGAAACGGGAAATTGCTGAATGTGTAGCAAGATGTTTGATATGTCAGCAAGTAAAGCCAGAAAGACAAAGACCTGGTGGACTTTTAAAACCACTCCCCGTACCTGAGTGGAAATGGGAACATATCACGATGGATTTCTTATTTGGTCCTCCTAAAACTCAAAATGGGTATGATGGAATATGGGTGATAGTTGATAGATTTACTAAAACTGCCCGATTCTTACCAGTTAAAGTGACATTTACTTTAGATAAACTGGCCAAATTGTATGTTGAGAAGATAGTAAGTCAGTATGGAGCTCCTGTGTCTATTATTTCTGATAGAGACCCGAGGTTCACATCTAAGTTCTAGCCGAGTTTACAACAAGCATTGGGAACTAAACTTAAGTTTAGTACAACTTTTCATCCTCAAATTGATGGAGAATCAGAAAGAACGATTCAGACTCTAGAGGATATGTTGCGTGCTTGTGCGTTGCAATTTAAAGGAAGCTGGGATACTCATCTATCTTTGATGGAGTTTGCGTATAATAATAGTTACCATTCTAGTATTGGAATGGCACCCTATGAGGCATTGTATGGCAGACATTGCAGAACTCCTATAAGTTGGGGCGAAGTAGGAGAAAGGAAGTTAATGGGACCAGAGTTAGTCCAAACTACATTTGAGGATGTGAAATTCATAAGAGAAAGGTTGAAGACGGCACAGGATAGACAGAAAAGCTATGCTGATAAGAGGCGTCGAGATTTAGAATTTGAAGTTGGTGATAAAGTCTTCTTGAAGTTATCTCCCTGGAAAGGAATTTTGAGATTCGGAAGGAAAGGGAAGTTGAGTCCGAAATATATTGGGCCTTATGAGATTCTAGAACGCATAAGACCGTCGGCTTATCGGTTAGCGTTACCTATGGAATTGTCTAAAATACATGATGTATTTCATGTTTCTCTACTAAGGAAGTACATTCCAGATCCTACACATGTTTTGGAAGCTCAACCTATTCAAGTAAATGAAGATTTATCTTATGAAGAGGAACCTGTGCAAATTCTTGATCGAAAGGAACAAGTTCTGAGAACAAAAACGATACTGCTTGTTAAAGTTTTGTGGAGAAATCACAAAGCAGAAGAGGCAACGTGGGAAAGTGAAGATCAAATGAAGATCAAATACCCTCATCACTTTACGGAGTGACTTAACTTGAATTTCGAGGACGAAATTCTCAAAAAGGGGGTAATGAATTGTAAGCACCTAATTGGTAAGCACGTTCAAAAGCTTTAAGTGAATTTGTATTAATAATCTCATATTGTAAATTTAAAAAACCAAAAAAAAAAAAAAAAAGGAATTAGAAGTTAAAAAGAAGAAAAGAGAAGAAAAGAAAAAGAAGAAGAAAGGATAAGGATGAGTTCGTTGGTTATAAACTTTCATTTGGACAGAAAAGTTGCCGACTTCTTTCTACTCATTTCCAAACTCAATTCTATGCTATTTTTCAGCTGCACATTGTGGAGAGGTGGAAGAAGAGTTCTAGGGCAATTTTGTGCAAGGTTTTGGAAGATTTCATGGTAAAACTGAAGCTGAAACAGAAGCTTCACCTGCTGTCGCACCGCTCGAACCAGGTTTGGTGTTTGGTGAATATCGAGCTAAAGAGATTGAAGTTCGGGCTGACATTTTAATGTTAGTAAGTTAACTCAATTGTGAACAACTTTTATGAAGGATGCTTGAGTTGAAATGGATTAGAAACATGTAAACTTTTAGGTTGAAGTAACTGAGACGAAATTTTTGTGCAATCTGGAGTAGCGCAGAGAAAATTTGCAATATCTGACAAACCAAGACGAGTTAAGCCACGAAACTTTGAGGTAAGCTAGAAAAAATGTTTCTCTACACGTTTGTAGAAGGAAAGAAGTTCTAAATCTAGCTGGAAATATGATTTTGAATTGACATAAATGAGAACAAATAGGAAAGGAGAAAACTCTGCTGTCGGGTGTCATTTGGAAGCAGGTAACGCTGAGAATTGGAGCGTGAGTGGCAATATTGGTCTCATTGACCATGTAAAGGAGCATTTTCTCTCACTAATCTCACTGGCTCTCGCTCAGTATCACTCCTCAGGTAGTCTGCTGATCTCGCTTATGCTGGTGTCGCTAGTGCCGTGACCTGTTGTGTAATTTCGTTAGTAAACTCGCTTGTAAGGTGAAATCTCGTTGGTAATCTCGCTAGTGACATAGAATCTTGCTTATTATGTGTATTTTAGGAATGAAAGGGAGTCTCGGTGGTGAAACATGATTAGAGTTTAAGTATACACATTTAATGATCGTGTAAAGGAAGTTTAAGGAAAATGTAACGTGAGGTGTAAGCACCTAATTGGTAAGCATGTTCAAAAGCTTTAAGTGAACTAGTATTAATAATCTCATTTTGTAAATTAAAAAAAAAAAAAAAAGGAAGAGGAAAAACAAAAAAGGGGAAGAAGACAAAAGAAAAAGGGATTTTAAAAGAAGAAAAGAGAAGAAAAAGAAAAAGAGAAGAAAAGATAAGGATGAGTGTCGGTTATAAACTTTCATTTGGACAGAAAAGTTGCTGACTTCTTTCTACTCATTTCCAAACTCAATTCTATGCTATTTTTCAGCTGCATGTCGTGGAGAGGTTGAAGAAGAGCTCTAGGGCAATTTCATGCAAGGTTTTGGAAGATTTCATGGTAAAACTGAAGCTGAAACAGAAGCTTCATCTGCTGTCGCACCGCTCGAACCAGGTTTGGTGTTTGGTGAATATTGAGCTGAAGAGATTGAATTTTGGGCTGCAATTTTAAGATTAGTAAGTAAACTCGATTTTGAACAACTTTTATGAAGGATGCTTGAGTTGAAATGGATTAGAAACATGTAAACTTTTAGCTAGAAGTTACTGATACGAAATTTCTTTGCAATCTAGAGTAGCACGGAGAAAACTTACAATATTTGACGAACCAGGACGAGTTAAGCCACAAAATTTTGAGGTAAGCTAGAAAAAATGTTTCTCTACAAGTTTGTAGAATGAAAGAAGTACTAAATCTGGCTGGAAATATGACTTTGAATTGACAGAATTGAGAACAAACAGAAAAGGAGGAAACTCTGCTGTCAGGTGTCGTTTGGAAGCAAGTAACGCTGAGAATTGGAGCGTGAGTAGCGACACTGATCTCGTTGGTTGTGTAAAGGAGGATTTTCTCTCACAAATCTCGCTGGCTCTCGCTCAATATCGCTCCTCAGGTAGTCTCGATGGTCTCACTTACGCTGGTGTCGCTAGTGTCATGACCTGTTGTGTAATTTCGTTAGTAATCTCGCTAGTAAGGTGAAATCTCGTTGGTAATCTCGCTAATGACATAGAATCTCGCTTATTATGTGTATTTTAGGAAAGAAAGGGAGTCTCGGTGGTGAATCATCATTAGAATTTAAGTATACACATTCAATGATCGTGTAAAGGAAGCTTAAGGAAAACGTAATGTGAGGAATGTGTATTTACAGGCCAAGAAGAGCTCAGAAGGGCATATAATCCGCTCGGAGCCTAAGGACAAGTTGTGATGACACTTTTCTTTCTTTGAAAACAAATTTATTGAAAATGTTTAGCTTGGTTTTTCTTATGAGATATGGCTTTGAGATAAACTGTTTTCTTGAAAAGCATGATGTTTGATGATATTGTTCACAAGGCATGTTTTATCCGTTATCTATAAGATGTTGAATGGCATGTCTTGAAATGTTGTTTATTGTGATGTATCTTATTTTCAAGAAAGATTTTCATGTGAACTATTTACGTATAATACTGGTTTCTAAAATGTTTTAGAGGAGGCTCAATGCTGAAGGACATGAGAAGGCATGTGAGTTTCCCCGGGACCCAGTACTGAAGGACTCGTACAAGGTACTTGGGCAACCCGCAATATTCCTATGTGCACATAGATGCTGTGACGTTGGGTGTGTTGAGTCTTGCTCCACCCCAACTAAGGATTTTTATCGACGTTGAGTGAGTTGAGTTTTACTCCACCTCAACTAAGAATGCTTTCGACGTCGGGTGCGTTGAGTCTTGCTCCGCCCTGACTAAGGGAAAGTTTTGAGAACGAACTGTTTTTCGTGTGAGATCATTTTTGTATGAACATATGTGATTTGTTTACGTTGTGGAAATTATGATTTTACAGAAAAGATTATTTGATTAACGTTTACGTTTATGGTGTTATTATGATTTTAACATGCCTGTTTTCAAACAAAAGATAGTTTTACAAAATTAGTCACTCACGGGGCTTTTAGCTCACGTTTTCCATGTTTTCTTTTCCTCCCAGGTAGCAAGGACGTTCCTGGTGCATTGCCTACTCCGACTCGCCCTGTTTAAGCTTCGAATTTCCAAAAACAGTTTATTTTCTCGTTGTTGTACGTGTAAATAACTTAACATTGGTGGCATGTAGATTTAGTTGTTTATAAATGGGTTAAGAGAAAATATGTCATAAAAGTGTACTGTGTACAGGAAGGATTACTATATTATGATCATGCATTAATATGGCTGAATTCTATGAATGTATACGTATGGAAATGTTTGTGCAGGAAGTTATGTAAGATGGGGCAATATGCGTCGCAAGAGGGGTGATGTATATTGTCTTCACATCTCCTTTCAGGTTAAGTAGGTAATCAGAGAGGGGGCGTGACACATAGATCTGCAGTCTCCATTCCTCTAGTTCATTCGATTGAAGCTGACGCGCTTCTCCAGCTGCTTTCAGGTCCATGTTCAGTATCTTGGCAGCCCATAATGCTTTATGTTCTAGCTACAATGGCAGAAGGCATGCCTTTTCAAAGACCAGTGCGTACGGTGACATACCGATAGGCGTTTCGAATGCTATACGATATGCCCATAACGCCTCGTTTAAATTGGACGCCTAGTTCTTTCGAGAGGAGTTAACTAACTTTTCCAAAATAGTTTTCAACTCACTATTGAAAATTTCTGCCTGCCCATTTATCTGTGGGTGGTATGCAGTTGCCACCATTCATCGCTAATAAGGGCTCTTGGCGTTCCAAATCTCGTGAATATATTCTTCTGAAGAAAATTTGAGACTGTCGCCGCGTCATTCCTAGCGCATGAGATTGCTTCGACCCATTTTGATACATAATCCACAGCTACTTGTATATAGTTGTGGCCGTTTGATGGCGAAAATGGGCCCATAAAATCAATATCCCAAACGTCAAAGAGCTCAACTTCTAAGATAGAGGTAAGTGGCATTTCGTTCCGACTTGAGATATTTTCGATGCATTGACATCTGTCGCATCTGATCGCATAGTCCATGGCGTCTCTAAAAAGAGTTGGCCAGAAGTGTCCGCTTTGTAAGACCTTGGCCGCAATTCGCTGTCCTCCAAAATGTCCTCCATAGGGGGAGTCATGACATTGAGATAGGATGCATTGATACGAAGTCTCTGGGACGTAGAGTCTGAAGATGTGATCCGGCCCCCTTTTGTAGAGCTGGGGCTCGTCCCAATAATAGAACTTCGCGTCATGCATCAACTTCTTCTTCTGCTATGCGTTGAAATATTCGGTTAATTGCTTGCACAACAAAAAGTTGACAATATCTGCATACCATGGCGCGGACTCGGTGACTTTTAATACAGCTTCTTCTGGAAAGCTTGTGTTGACGTCCAACTGTTTACCATCGTGTTCCATATTCTCAAGTCTGGAAAGATGATCTGCCACGTTGTTTGATGAGCACTTTGAGTGTTAACCGCAAGTGTACGGTTCAAGTTTAATATAAGATGATTAAGTCCGAATATCGTTCCACTGGAGATCCAGTTGTGAAGGTTTAAGTTACTTAGCTATTCTAGAGTTGAATCAATTTTATTTGAGGATTGAAATTGAAAATTATGAGTTATGAAAAATACAAATCAAATAAGGAAAGTATTAAAGTGAGAAACACAAGAGTCAAAGAGAGTTCTAGGGTAATGAATCCTTGTTTATTTCATCATGCAATATTATAGATTTCATGGATTTTATTGTCATTCATATGCCTAAGTCTAGATACTTAATTCCAAGTTATTTTCTCTCAAAAGCAACCCTTTCTCATGCAACTCGATTGATTATTAATCTCTTAAAACCAATACAAAATTACATGGCATTAAAAATAGTCTTCAGCAACTTTTATTGTCAACCTAACTACTCTTGTGATAGATTAACAACAATTCATTGTTATAGATCAAGTTAAACATACAATCTCTCAATCATACATCTAACCTAACATGTGAAAATGACCAATCTACAAGAATTAAACACAATAACAATGAAAAGCATAATCATTCCAACAAAACCATGAAAGTCTACAAGATCAACATAAATTCATAAACAAATCATCAAAACCCTAAAACTAAAGAGTTTAGCCACTCATAGCTTGAAGCAACATGTTTGAGCAAAATAAACAAAGAAAGAGTGTAAAGAAAGGAAAACTGTCACACCCCCTCTCTGATTACCTACTTAACCTAAAAGGAGATGTGAAGACAATATACATCACCCCTCTTGTGACACATATTGCCCCATCTTACATAACTTCCTGTACAAACATCTCATACGTATACATTCATAGAATTCAGCCATAATAACTCACGATCACAATATAACAATCCTTCCTGTACCCATTACACTTCTATAACATACTCTCTCATAACCCATTTATAAACAACTAACTCTACATGCCACCAGTGTTAAATTATTTACACGTACAACAACGAGAAAATAAACTGTTTTTGGAAACTCGAAGCTTAAGCAGGGCGAGTTGGAGTAGGCAATGCACCAGGAACGTCCTTGCTACCTGGGAGGAAAGAAAACATGGAAAACGTGAGCTAAAAGCCCCGTGAGTGACTAATTTTGTAAAACTATCTTTTGTCCGAAAACAGGCATGTTAAAATCATACTAACGCCATAAACGTAATCGTGATTAAAATAATCATTTCTATAAAATCATAATTTCAACAACTTAAACAAATCACATATGTTCATGCCAAAATGATTGTATGCGGAAAACAGTTCATTCTTGAAACTTTCCCTTAGTCAGGGCGGAGCAAGACTCAACGCACTCGATGTCGAAAACATCCTTAGTTGAGACAGAGTAAAACTCAACGCACTCAACGTCGATAACAACCTTAGTTGGGGTGGAGCAAGACTCAACACACCCAACGTCACAACCTCTATGTGCACATAGGACTATGGCGGGTTGCCCAAGTACCTTTTCCATATCCTTCAGTACTGGGTCCCGGGGAAATTCACATGCCTTCTCATGTCCTTCAGCATTGAGCCTTCTCTAAAAAATTTTAGGAACCGATATTATACGTAAATAGTTCACATGAAAACCTTTCATGAAAATCAGGTATATCACGATAAACAACATTTCACCACATGCCATTCAACGTCTTATAGAAAGCGTATAAAACGTGCCTTATGAACAATATTAACAAACATCATGCTTTTCAAGAAAACAATTCATCTCAAAGCCATATTTCATAAGAAAAACCAAACTAAACATTTTCAATAAATTTGTTTTCGAAGAAAGAAAAGTGTCACTCACAAGTTGCCCTTAGGCCCTGAGCAGATTATACGCCTTTCCAAGCTCTTCTTGGCCTGTAAATACACATTCCTCACGTTACATTTTCCTTAAACTTTCTTTACATGATCATTAAATGTGCATACTTTAAACTATAATCATGATTCACCACCGAGACTCCCTTTCTTTCCTAAAATACACATAATAAGCGAGATTCTATGTCACTAGTGAGGTTACCAATGAGATTTCATCTTACTAGCGAGTTTTCTAACGAAATTATACAACAGGTCACGGCACTAGCGACACCAGCATGAGCGATACCAGCGAGACTACGTGATGAGCGATACTGAGCGAGAACTAGCGAGATTTGTGAGAGAAAATCCTTCTTTACACGACCAGTGTGACCAGTGTCGCTACTCACGCTCCAATTCTCAGCGTTACCTGCTTCCAAACGACACCCGACAACAGAGTTTCCTCCTTTCCTGTTTGTTCTCACTTCTGTCAATTTCAAGTCATATTTCCAGCCAGATTTAGAACTTCTTTCCTTCGACAAACTTGTAGAGAAACGTGTTTTCTAGCATACCTCAAAATTTCGTGGCTTAACTCTTTCTGGTTCGTCAGATATTGCAAGTTTTCTCTGCGCTGCTCCAGATTGCACAGAAATTTCGTATCAGTAACTTCCAGCTAAACGTTTACATGTTTCTAATCCATTTCAACTCAAGCATCCTTCATAAAAGTTGTTTAAAATTGAGCTAACTTACTAACCGTAAAATTTCAGCCGAAAATTCAATCTCTTCAGCCCGATATGCACCAAACACCAGACCTGGTTCGAGCTGTGCGACAGCAGATGAAGCTTCTAGTTTAGCTTCAGGTTTACCATAAAATCTTCCAAAACCTTGCACGAAATTGCCCTAGAACTCTTCTTCAACCTCTCCACGATGTGCAGCTGGAAAATAGCATAAAATGGAGTTTGGAAATGAGTAGAACGAAGTCGGCAACTTTTCTGTCCAATGAAAGGTTAAAAACCGACTTCCCATCCTTATCCTTTCTTCTCTTTTTCTTTTTATTCTCTTTTCTTCTTTTAAATTCCTTTTTCTTTGGTCTTCTTCCCCTTTTTGTTTTTTTCTCTTCCTTTTTTTTTCATTTTTTTTTTAATTTACAATATGAGATTATTAATACTAGTTCGCTTAAAGCTTTTGAACGTGTTTACCAATTAGGTGCTTACAAAAACTCTACTGAAAAGAGGCTCTTGATTGAGGTAGCACCGTTATGATCTCCTTGGCTCTCACGTTAGAATTCGAAGGGCACCACGACTATCTCGAACTCTTTTCCTCTTCCTTGCAACTAACTCATTCTTTGAACTCTCACTCAATTCTCTCCTTTTTGTGCCTTTTTAGGTCTGCAGCTTCCTTGATTTGATTTGATGCCTATGGCTGCTGGAAACCCCCAAATTTATAGAGTTTGGCCGCCCAAAAACTTACCAAAAATAACAATTTTTCATTTAAGGAAAACTGACGTTGTGGCGCTGGTCTATAGTGCTGCGACGCTAGTGACAATTTTGGAACGGCGCCACGACTCTGTTGGAGAGCGCCGCGGCACTACGTCTGCATCCAGAAAAACTTGCTCTCGGGTTTTAGGACCGCGGCAGCACCGTCTAAGCGCCGCGGCGCTGCCCCAGTTTGTGCCGTTTTGAGTTTTTCAGCTCTTTTTCGCGGTATTCTTGCTCGGTTTTGATCTTTTAGTCTTTTCTTCTAATTTTCCTCATTTTAGCCTAAAAACCACTAGCAAACAAGTGAAATCTAATATAAACTCCCTTAATTTGAGAGAATAGAAAGCACTTTTTAAGTGCTTATCATTCTTCTCTGTACCTTTGCAATCAACTATCTCTGCGTCGAACTCTTGAAGAAACAGAACCCATCGGATGAGCCTCGGCTTGGCATCTTTTTTAGTCATCAAATATCAAGTAGTTGAGTGGTCAGTATGGATATGACTCTCGACCCTAGAAGATATGCTCTAGATTTTTCAACAGCGAATACTACTGCCAACAACTCTTTTTCTGTAGTGGTATAATTTGCTTGGGCTGCGTTGAAAGTTTTGTTGGAGTATGCTATGGGATGCAAAATTCTGTCTCTGTGTTGAACCAACGCAGCGCCCATCGCATAGTCGCTGTCATCACACATTAGTTCGAATGGCTGCGACCAATCTGGGGCAATTAAAACTGGTGCTGACATCAGTGCTGCTTTCAGAGTCTCAAACGCCTTGAGGCATTCTTCATCAAAATTGTAAGGTCGATTCTGCTCTAGCAATTAGCTTAAAGGGCGTGCAATTTTTGAAAAGTCCTTGACAAACCTTCTATAAAAGCCTGCATGTCCCAAGAAGCTGTGAAGTGTCTTTACATTTGTAGGCGGTGGGAGCTTTTCTACGGCTTCAATTTTTGCCTGATCGACTTCAAGGCCCTACTTGGATATCTTGTGACCGAGGACAATTCCTTCATTCACCATGAAGTGACATTTTTCCCAATTGAGCACTAAGTTGGTGTCCTCGCATCTTTTCAGTACTTTCTCCAAATTGGCTAAACAGGCTTCAAACGAATCTCCAAAGACCGAAAAATCGTCCATGAATATCTCCACAGATTCTTCTAGAAATTCAGAGAAGATTGCCATCATACACCGCTGAAAGGTGCCTGGGGCATTACATAATCCAAACGGCATGCGTCGAAATGCAAATGTACCATAAGGATATGTAAATGTTGTCTTCTCCTGGTCATCTGGAGCAATCATGATCTGGTTGTAGCCTGAATAGCCATCCAAGAAGCAAAAGAACTCATTTCCTGCAAGTCTATCTAACATTTGGTCAATGAAGGGTAGCGGGAAGTGATCTTTCTTTGTCGCCGCGTTGAGCTTCCTGTAGTCCATGCAAATTCTCCACCCCGTGACAGTGCGGGTGGGGATCAATTCGTTATTCTTGTTTCGGACTACAGTCATACCTTCTTTTTTGGGAACACATTGCACAGGACTTACCCATTTGCTATCAGAGATGGGAAAGATGACGCCTGCGTCCAACCATTTAAGCACTTCTTTCTTGATAACACTTCTTTCATCGCTGGGTTTAGCCGCCTTTGGGCCTCGATAGATCCGTCTTTTCCTTCTTCTAGACGAATTTTATGCATGCAGTATGTGGGGCTGATCCTCTTGATATCAGCCAACGTCCATCCGACAGCTCAGATCTGCTTTTTCAGAATGAATAACAAGGCTGATTCTTGATTAGGGGACAGAGCAGCTAAAATAGTAACTGAAAGAGAGTTACCTTCTCCTAAGTAGGCATATTTCGTT
Source organism: Citrullus colocynthis (assembly GCA_031780015.1). Lineage (NCBI taxonomy): Eukaryota > Viridiplantae > Streptophyta > Magnoliopsida > Cucurbitales > Cucurbitaceae > Citrullus > Citrullus colocynthis. Next base: position 1,970,642 of record QLSR01000222.1, on the reverse strand, counting down.
CGTTGGTTGATCTGATCCGGAGTCAAGGGTTCAAAGGAAGAATGGACCAAAGCACAGCATTGTTCAGGCTGTTACGTGTCCAGATATGCAATAGTTTCATCATTTACTTCAAGCAACATTTCATGGAACTCATCTTCTGCGTCGAGGTTTTGGCAGGTCTCCTACTCTCCTGGATATTCTAATGCCTTAAAAACGTTGAATATCACTTCTTGATCATTAACTCTCAAAATGATCTCCCCCTTGTCGACATCAATGAGTGTACGACCCATCGATAGAAACGGGCGTCCAAGTATGATTGGGACGTCCTCTTCTGCTTCATAATCCAGGATAATGAAGTTGGCGGGGAGAATAAACTTGTCTACCTTTACCAACATATCTTTGATCCTTCCTTCAGGATGCACAACGGATTGATCCGCCAATTGTAGGGTAACTGTTGTTGGCTGCGATGCGATCCCCAATTTGTTGAATACTGACTGGGGCATGAGATTAATGCTAGCCACTAGATCACACAACGTTGTTCCTATGTGAATTCCTTCAATAGAACAAGGAATGGTGAAGCTCCCTGGGTCTTTCATCTTTGTGGGGACGCGTTCACAGACCATGTCACTGCACTCCTACGTTAGAGCTATGGTCTCATATTCACCCATTCCTCTTTTTTTAGATAGTATGTCCTTGAGGAATTTAGCATAAGTGGGCATTTGTTCCAACGCTTCCACCAGCGGGATGTTGATGTGCAACTGTTTGAGTACATCTAGGAAGCGTTTGAACTGCCTCTCATTATTTTTCTTCCTTCTTAACCACTGAGGATAAGGAGGCGTTTGCAGCTCAGCTGACATGCTTGTTGATGTGTCTTTCCCTGATAAACTTTTTTGCATGTCAACTTGTTTTTGTTGCGTTGATTGGTCAGAATCAGTGGTGGGGTTGGAAAGATGAATTGAGTTCTCTGGGCGAGGAAGTTCATTCATGGCTCTTCCACTTCGTAATGTCATAGCTTGACATTGTTCTTTTCCTGAATTGCCCGTACCGTGTGGGGTTCTGGTGTTGCTCGGAAGAGAACCTTTCTGCCGCGTCTTAAACTCTCCAGCAATCTGGCCAATCTAAAGCTCTAAATTCTGAATGGATGACGCCTGGGTTTGTAATGAGGCGTCATTCTTCTGCATATATTCCTTTAGAAGAGCTTCTATGGATGATGATGGACTAGGCGCTGATTGATGTGAATTTTGCCTCTGATGTCCATGGGGGAATCCAGATGATCCTCCCCTTTCGTGCGTAGGTGCACCTTGCTGCTCAGGTTGGTGATTACCACCCATGAGAAATTCGGATGATTCCTCCAGCCAGGGTTGTAGGTATTGGAATAAGGGTTGTTACGTATAAAGCATACAGATTGAGGGTTCTGTGAACATACCTCATACACATGGGGCTCCTCGCATCCAACGCATCCCGCAGAGTTCACTTGATGCACTGCGTTCACTTGGCCACCGCCTCCTGTATTTGACTGATTTAGGGCCATAGTCTATAACATGTTAGTCATGGCGGTGACTTGAGCTAGTACTGCAGCAACACTATTATGTTCAGGTGCTTTTGACGCATTGTTTTGCCTGCGGCCAGATCGGCTATATCCATGGTCCTCCCAATCCTCATGGTTTCTTGATATTCTATCGAGAATTTCCTTGGCCTCGGTATAAGTTTTATCCAGTAGTCCTCCCGCTGCGGCAGCATTTGCAGCGGTCTGAGATGCCTCGATCAAGCCATCATAGAATATCTCCATTTGAACACAGTCAGGGAAACCATTATGCGGGCAGTTTCTCACCAATCTCTTAAATCTTGCCCAACATCGCTCAGGGTTTCTCTATCTTTTTGTTGAAAATTGGCGATGTCTCTTCTTCTTCGAGCATTCTCCATTGGTGGGAAGAACTTTTTCATGAACTTCTCGATCATTTGGTTCCACGTAGTGATATCACCTGGTTCCAAAGAGTATGCCCACTGTCTCACCTCATCTCTGAGGGAGAATGGGAACAGCGTCAACTAGATGTCATCTGCACTTATGTTTGGGATGACGAAGGTATTATAGATTTCAATGAAGCTTTTTAGGTGAGCATGAGGGTCTTCACTGGGTGATCCCCCAAACTGACCTACTGTTTGTAGCATTTGAAGCATGACTGGCTTCATTTCAAATCTTGAACCTTGAGACTCAGGTCGCATAATTCCAGGTGAAAAATTATACAAGATGGGCGACGTGTAATCCCTGATCGGACGATTTCGATCATGTACCAATAAGATGGGATGAGTTTGTTGATCAATCTGCAGCTGAGCTTGAAGCTGCGCTTGGGCTAACGCATGGTTCATTGCTTCTTCTCGTCTGTCGTCAGCCTCATTGTTAGCTCTCAATTGCTGATTGACGTTGTTTGCTTGATTTTCCATTTTTTTCTCTCTGTAAAGTTGTCGCTGCCTTTGGAATGTCTTACTTCTTTTCCGAAAGGTTCTCTCGATTTCAGGGTCAGAAATGAACGCAAGCTATTCTTTGTTCATAAACTATCAGATACGTCTTTGGCTAAACGCTCTGTACGGCCCAAGATTGAGATTTTCTGCATAAATCAATAAATAATATCAAAACCTAAATTAATTCAATTCCCCGGCAACGGCGCCAAAAACTTGTTCGTGTAATTTTCTATTCGAATTAAATTGAGTTTCTTAGCCATTTGCACAAGAATAGATTTATCCTTTCAGTACAAGGATGCGTCGAGAATTACTAAGTGATTATGATTAAGCAAGTTTTCCTATAAAAACCCAAGTATAAGCATTTATAGGTTTCCTTGTTACACCCTTTTTCTAAGACTTACGTGAAAGAGTCTATGAAAAGGAGAAATAGGACAAGAGTAGTTGTGCACAAGGGTTGGATTACATAAGCCGTAAAAGAAACTTGAAGTAAAAGGATTTGATAAAAAGGTTGCGTTGAGTAAATTTTGAATCTTGGAATCAGAGTAAGTTTTAAAGTTAAGAATTCTAATGTAGGATAAACGGATTAAGAGAATGCAACCGTGATTTTAAGCTTAGAAGTAAGCGAAGTTGGATGTATACTAAGCTGGAAATACCATGTTGGACGCATGGTAGAGACGCAGGAACAAACGCATAGAAGTAAGCATTTGAGACTTTAATGCTGGGTAGTATGAGGTAGGGAAATACTGTAAGCTCCTATCCGACATTGGGAGTTGACAAGTTAAGGATAAAATATGATATGTGTAGTGAATAAGTCAGCTGAATATTATGGGAGCAGAAGTGGCTAAGAGTTGACCATGCGTTAATGGGGTTACGCGTTGAGAATATGTTGGAAGCCACGATGCGTTGGAAGTCACCATGCGTAGAAGGCAACCATGCGCTGAAGTTACACTGCGTCCAAGACAAAACGGTCTTGACACGATGAAGGTGATGGTGTGAAAGATTATGTTGTATGCATCAGAAATAGGAGGCGCCGAGGACACCATGCGCTAAGAAGGGTTAGTTGCTAAAGGCGCTGAAGGAGAATTTAGATGGGAGTGTCTTGCGTTGAAGAGAAGACCCGCACCAGCCTACGGGTGAGGGGATAAGTCAGTATTATCATTTCGATACTTGTGATGCTTAAGTCGGTAGTATATATAGGTGAGTTTAATCACTTTCAGACATTTCGAGAGCTTAAGTCAGTTCCATCTTTAAGAGGAAACACGAGAAGATAGAGGAAGGAGTTCTTATAGTTTTTAAACGAAATTTCACTCGTTTTGGTGCTGAAATCAAAGCTGGAACAGAAGATTTATTTGCAGACGCACAGATTGAACAGTGGTCGATGTTTGGAATAGAACGACTCGAGAAAGCCGAGTTTAAAGCTGAAATTTGGAGGTTAGTAAGTTAACACAATTTCTAACAAGTCTTATGAAGGATGGTTAAGCTGAAAGTGAAGTTAATCATATGAATCTTTAGGTAAAAGCAGCAGCTACAGAACTGCTATGCAATCTGGAGCAACGCGGAGTGATTTTGGCATAACCAGAGAACGATAAAGAGTTAGGGCTTGAAATTTTTAGGTAAGCTGAAGAACCTAATTCTTTACAAATTTGTAGAAGGGAAGAAGTCTTAGTTTAGGCTGGAAATGCGTTTTTAGCAGAGACAAAGCAGAGCATCAAAGCTGTAGCAGTCAGCTTTGTTAAGGAAAAAGTAAGGCTCCAACGTGAGTATAGCAGTAGAAACAAGTTACACATAAAGTATCCTTAAGATTAAGGTACAACAGAAGGATAGGGAACACCTAGTAGTTATAGCTTTAGTGTTGAGACTTGAGAGTAAACCGATGAAAGCTTAACTGCATGATGAATAATTAGCATTAAGCATGTGATGAGTTGTTGCTTTTGTTTTAATGAATGAAAAAGGAAGCATAACAAGAGAAAGTGTCTATTTCAAGTCAAGAGGAGCTAAGGAAAGCATATAACCCGCTTGGCGTCTGAAAGAAGTTGTGAGTGACTTTATGGTTTAGTATAAGTTAACTTGAATGTTAATATCTCCTATATGCTTAATGATACCTCTGAGATGAGATGTGTTACTATGTATGAAACTAGCATATTTCTTAAACGTGAGATAAAGATTGATAATGTATTAAATAATGTGCTAAACCTCATCAAGCTAGTTGCTACATAATGTTCAGGGAAGCTAAGATATCATGATTATAGTTAATGCGGAGAAACGTATTATGTATGTTTGTGTACTAGAATTATTTGAATGGGACCCAATGCTGAAGGACATGAGAAGGCATATGGGCAGCCCTAGCATCTCTTTTAAGCTCTCACCTAAGGATATAAAGACGGTGATTAAGTACTTTCCCTGGGACCCTAGTACCAAAGGACATGAGAAGGTACACGGGCAGCCCGAGAACAGACAGATTTATAAGCAGAATAAAAGAGCATTTGACGCTGTTGTGTTGAGATTACTCCACACAGCTAAGGCTTATTGATGTTAGGTGCGTTGAGTTTGCTCCACCCTAACTAAGGTTCGATGGAAAGATATCCATTTATGTAATGCTAATACCTTTCAGTCATGGTTAATTACAAGTTTATGAATGGAATGTGAAGCATGGTTAAACAGGTTATAAAAATGATTGTAGTTATATGTTATTGAGTTATTTCTTAGTTAGTCACTCACTGAGCATTGTAGCTCATAATGTTTTTCTGTTGTTTTCCTTCCAGGTAGCAAGCGTAATCGCGGTACCTAGCTTACCCTCCAGATTTGTCTGAGCTAAACTAGAATTTTGTTTTAAGTGAACTTTGTAAACTCCACTCCCATGTAAAAGTTGTTCATACTTGAAAGGCAATTAGGTAGATTACCTGGTATATATGTAAACCTTATACAAAGTCCTTTAACTCTTACTTTTGATGCTACCTCATTAGGAACATTTGCATAACTATTAAAAAGGTTAACCATTTTGTCGGGTAGTTATGATATAAAATGTATATATAACGATGTTTAGCAGAATACAGATTAAATAACACTCACTCCTAGATAAAGATATAGATATAAATAAATATCTAGGTTGAGGGTGTTACATTCCTGGTGAGTCCAGGGTCGAATGCAATGAATTATAATAACTAGGCGTTAAGATCAGATGCTTGACTATGCGGTGAACTATACATTTAATATGTGCATTTGCTGTTTGTATGTGTCTAAAAGTATACATAAAGAATGAAAAGAATTTGCTATACTAACAATGAGGTGGACGCGGCGATGGTTAGTTATATGTCATTTAGTGTCAGATAACATGCGTTGAGAATGAATGGAACCATGTGATAGAAGTAGAGTTAACGCAAGAGCTAGTTGTTACCTGAGCTTTCTATGTACAATTACATACCTACAAACTGCGTTTGTGAATCCATCTCTCGATGTTTCGACGCCACATTAATCTTATCTCTAAGACGCATGGTAAGTTTGCGTTGGCAAAAGATGTACATCTCTGCAACTCATCTAGTCTTAATAAATGCTGAAGATTAATTGTCTACTCTCTCAAGCTCGACAGTCATGCTTACTACTTTTGTTTGTCAGACAATGTTATGCAAGCTAAAGATATGCATTAATCAAGATGTAATATACTCAGAATTGCTCAAGAAAAACTAACTTTTAACATCTAACTCATTAAGCATTCAAACATGGTGTAAGGTGTTTAATATAGAAATAGATGGAAGATAATAGTCAATCGAACTCATATTAAGAAAATAAATCATTCTCACGAATGTCATTAACAAAATATAGGCAAGAAGGAGGGAAATGGAAAATAAACAGAAATGGAAGACGTTAAGCCGCCACTGGCAACTTCTTGCTTCATGGAGGCTTAAGATGGTTGCTATCTGATAGTTGCCTCATGGAGGCTTGAGATGGTTGCTATTTGATACATAGATTCCATAGGTTGAAGATTCTCACTCACTAGGAGACGACTCTGAAGGTGCTCAGAATCTTTCTCTCAAAAGAGCTTGAAATAGAGGCTGGTTATGGTGAGGAAGAAATAATGCAGAGCTTTCGCCTCTTGAACTGGTCTCTCTCCCCTTCTTTGGAGAAGCTTTTGGGCTATTTATAGGCGTCAAAAAGTTGATGTCATGATGACCTGACACCTTTGCATTAAATTTCAGCCACGCTGCATAGACTTTTCAGATTGTCAGCCTATTTGTTCTGCCATGATCTGATTGGGTGTTGTCCTTTTTCATAATGACATGACAGCTGTTTGGGCATGCGTCTGTTTCTTTCTCGACGCATGGTCTCAACGCATGGGTTTCCACTTGTTCTCGCAGCAGCTTCGTCTCTTCGTACTTGGTTGTTTGCGCTTCTTTTCTTCTTAATCCTGTGTTAGGAACAGAAAAGCTCATCGTCTTTCAGGTATTTTCTTTTGTAAATAGTGCCAACGCATGGTGATACATTTTTCATCATTCAACTACCAAAATCGTGCGTTTTAGCTCCAAAGTTACTCTAATTAAATCAAATAGTGACTATAATAACTTGTATTTCTACAAGTTATCAGAATCCTCTCGAGGATGTCGCCGAAGACATTTCGCTCGTCTTTGCGGCGAACTTCACTACTTCCATATAGTGTGCTAGCTTCATCACAGACTGTTCCAGGACCTAGTTGCTAGGGCTTTGGAGTTTTTTGTGCTTAAACATTGGATTCCGACATTGAAGTTTGCAGCGGAAAGCTCCCTCACATTTTTCATTCTGGGCTTTGAAATGTAGGACTTGACTCGGCTTTTGGGTTTTAGAGTAGGTGCCGGTTCGATTCGGCTCAAGGGTGGGATGTTTAGGACTTTCAGGCAGTCGTCTGAGTCAAGGTCGACTACTAGTGGACGGACTGAAGGTCTGAAGAATGGTCGGAAAAATGGGGTTACATGCAGTCTTTGGGCACTAGCCTGATTCGTGACGCCGAGAAAGTTGGATAAATGCTGGGCTAGGGTTTGAAGGTCTAGGGCGTACCGGAGGAGGGAAAAGCCTCACAGGTCGGGTAGGTCGGAATAGTGCTGGAGAGAAAAATGGAACTCGAGGGTTAGGAAATACCTCAGGGGCTGGTCACGATTCGAATGAGGAAGAAGATGGGGTCGAGTATTGGGTATTGTAGGAAGATATTGGGGAAACGTCGCTGGCGAAGTGTTCTTGGTTTTGGGAGTCTGATTGGCTAGACATAGACAAAGGTGCAAAGAACTCAAATTGCCTGAGGTTTGAGAGATGAAAGGTTCTGAAAATAGAAAATAGAAAATCGAATCGCGTTTATAAAGGCTAGTTAAGCCGCTATATCCGAAATTGTTGTTGATAGATAAAATAAGTCCCCGGCAACGGCGCCAAAAACTTGTTGCGGTGCAGATCTGAAGTGCAAAACTTGTTGCTGCGTTTATCTATTATTATTAAGCTTCCTATGCGTTTAACATACTATGCGTTTAACATACTATGTGTTGAACATGCTTAATGTTATGCGTTTATGATCTGTCAAGTTTTCCTATTCTTAATCTAAGTATAAGCAAAGAAATTGGTATACTCGGTGGGTCCGAGGTCGAACACAGGGACTATGCTTATTCTATAATTCGTTGGATTATTAAAGTTGGAGTGGTAACCAAAAATAGTTGATGAGGATGTGACTAACTAAAGAAAGTGATAACATGTACACTAGATTAAAATATGGTAAATGGTAAGGTATGTGACACAGCAAAGTCAGCTAAAAGGATTAAATGCATAGATAAAAATAGGGTTCGAGTTGGTTAACATCTAAAATCAGGAACGCATGGTGATATTCTATTCATACTTGCGACTCTTCTCCCGGTTGTCAGCTGCTATGCGTTATATGTCTATACCACATAGGAGAGTGTTAAGTACCAAGGTTATTCCTATAGATAGGTAACACTTCTTGGCCTTGTCAATTGAGTTCCAAAATCACTTACCCTCTCGAGCAGTCTGATTATTACTACTTATATCGATTAGTTAGATGGATATAAGCATCGGATTAAGATTACAATTGACAAGATGCAATAGTTACACTATGGTTCTTATTTAGATGCTAACGCAACCCGTGACCCTTGAAAGATTAGCTACTCATGGATTCAAAGTAATAAGCGGAAAGTGTAGAGAAATGGATAAACATGGAAGAATTTTAGATTAATGAATGGAATACAATTTTAGACAGCTCAATGTCTTGACACAAATCTAAAATCAAAGCTAGAAAAAGAGATAGAAAGCAAGAGAGGCGTCAATGTCTTGAGTCGCCAGAATGGAAGCGTGAGGTTCTGCTGTGAAGTGGTCAGGCGGAGGGAAGACTCCTCTCTCGAGCTATTCGTCTCCAATTGTCTTCTAGAGAGAACTCTGCTATCACTTAGGAATTCTTCTGAGAATGAACAACCCTTTTTCAACTTGCAAGTCTGTCTTTTTATAGTGGCTACGTTCGTAATCAGTGGCAAATCTACGTGATTGAAGGAAATTGATGTCGTGCGTCTATCTCCCCTAATTGCGTAATTATCGGTTCAATTTAGATCCACCACTTTAGCCACAGATCATGCATCTCAATCTTCCGACAATCTCTCAAGATTCTGATCTGATTTTCCGCTGCTTTGCATTTCTGGTCGTTATGCGTCCATGAAGAATTTAGGTTCATGTGTTGACGCATCCATATGTTCTAACGCATCATCTTGCGTTGAGCAGATGTCAACGCGTCACAGGTTGCCAACGCATAGTCCTGCGTTAAGAATCTACTGGTTGCCCGCATTCCTGTGTTAAACATGCGTTTTAGGCTCAAAAAGCTATAAAATAATTATCTTCATCAATTTACAAGAGTAGAACGCATAGGAAGATTTATCAATAAAATTTAACATCAACTGCCGCATGATTCTCTATTTAATCTCTATTTTTCTAAGAAAAAGGCTGTAATAACTTGTATTTCTACAAGTTATCAGAAATCCCACTGATCTAGGCAAATTTATTGAACCACACAGCCATCAAGTGTGATGGGTGGCTAAATGACGCAAATAAGCACTCGAGTGCTTCTAGGCAAACGCATAGACTCAAAAGACGTATGTGTTCCCCAGATTGCTCTATCTAAAACACAGTGAATTCTATTGATAAACGCATAACTGATGAACGCAGGGTTCTCAGTTCAATTATGCGTTGGACGCAGCATCAATGGTAGAGTATGCGGTGATATCAAATAGTTTGCATTCAAGCTTGACGCATAATTTCATGCTTATTTCATTTACACTACACCTAAAACTGAATTTAAAGAAAGAAAAATAAATACTAAAAACATTACGAAAAAAGGAAAGTAAGCAAGAGTAAAAGAAAGCGTCCTTGGAAAGTTAGGCGTTCAGCAATGCAAGGACCTTTCAACGTAAGCTCAGTTATGCTTGTGTAGGTCATTAGAGCCTTTATCACATTCATGGTTTAATGCAGAGGAGACAATGAATTGCAGTATGATCTCCCTCAAGTGCATGTACTTGGGATGCGTTGTTCTTATTTCTAGCTCATGCTTTGAAGGCTCTTCTAATAACGGCTTGATCTTTGTCGAGGATCTGTTGCTTCGGTCTGATTTCTCAAATATACGATCAGAGAGTAATTTGATTTCTTCCTCTTCACCATCTTCATTGTCTTTGAGGACTTCATCTTTCAACACTGCATTTGTGGGTCTTGTTTTCTCCTTGATATCAATGATTATTTGACAAAATTGGAAGTCATCAGGATCTTTCAATGCGTTAACCACATTAAATTTTACCTGTTGATCACCCACGCGTTTCGTTGATATTCCTTCTTTGATGTCAATCAGGACGCGTCTAGGAGTGGTATCTTTATATACAGACGCAGGTGGAGCGGAATCCATATCCGTCGTCCACCCACTCATTAGTCTTCTACGAAATTCTGTCGAGAATATCTAGGGCTTGCGAGTAGGTCTTATTCATTAATCCTCCTACTTATGTGGATAATTCCTCACTAGCCTTTTGAATCAGGTCCAAGCAACGATTGGTCCTTCTTCGATTCTGCCTTGTCCTTCGTCTAAAGGCCCACTCAATCTCAGGGTCAATATCAAGTTCTGGATTACTCCTGTCACTTAAATACTGTTTGGAGCTTCTAGCAGAGGAGAAACTCATAATACTCCTTTAACTGAGGAATTCCTACAACAAAAATAATCCAAAAAAAATAAATCAATGCAAAAATCACCGGCAACGGCGCCAAAACTTGTTGTGCAATAGATCTAAAGTCCAAAAAATTGTCATGCGTTTATCTTTTTTATTAAGCTTACTACTATGCGTTTCTAATCTGTTAAGTTTTCCTATTCTTAACCCAAGTATAACCAAAGAAGTAGGTTTACTCGGTGAGTCCGAGGTCGAACAGAGGGACTATGCAAATTCTATAATTAATTGGATTATTTCAGTTGGAGTGGTAACCAAAAATATTTAACAAGGGATGCGCCTAACTAAAGAAAGCGACTATACGTTTAACTAAAGAAAGCGATAACATGTACACTAGATTAAAAGGGTGGTGGATGGTAAGGTATGCAACACAGCGAAGTAAGCTAATGAGTTATGTGAATGGAGAAAAACAGGGTTCGGGTTGGTTAACATCTAAAATAAAAAACGCATATTGATAGTCTATTCATACTTGTGACTCTTCTCCCGGTTGTCAGCCGCTATGCATTATATGTCTATATCGCATAGGAGAGTGTTAAGTACCAAGGTTATTCCTATAGACAGGTAACACTTCTTAGCCTTGTCCATCGAGTTTCACAATTACTTACTCTCTCGAGCAGTCTGATTATTACTACTTATATCGATTAGCTAGATGGACATAAGCTTCAGATTAAGATTACAATTGACAAAATGCAATAGTTACACTATGGTTCTTATTTAGATGCTAACGCAACCCATGACCTTGAAAGATTAGTTACTCATGGATTCAAAGTAATAAGCAGGAAGTCTAGAAAAATGGATAGACATGGGAGATGTGTAGATTAATGAACGAAATACAATTTTAGATAGTACAATGTCTTGATAACAAATCTAAAATCAAAGCTAGAAAAGATATAAAGGAGGAAGGCGTTTCAATGTCTTGAGTTGCCTGAATGGAAGCGTGAAGTTTTGCTGTGAAGTGGTCAGGCAGAGGGAATACTCTTCTCTCTCGAGCTATTTGTCTCCGGTTGTCTTCTGGAGAGAACTCTGTTGTCACTTAGGAATTCTTTTGAGAATCAACAACAAGTTTTTGCTTGCAGGTCTGCCCTTTTATAGAAGTTGCGTTCGTAATTAGTGGCAAATCTGCGTGATTGGAGGCGCAATTAATGTCGTGCGTCTATCTCACCTAATTGCATAATTCTTGGCTCAATTTAGATACACCACTTTAGCCGCAGATCATGTGATAACTTGTAGAAATACAAGTTATTACATCCTTTTTCTTAGAAAAATAGAGATCAAATAAAAAATCATGTTGTAGTTGATGTTAAATTCTATTGATAAATCTTCCTATGCTTTCTACTCTTGTAAATTGATGAAGATAATTATTTTATAGCTTTTTGAGCCTAAAACGCATGTTTTAACGCAGGAACGCAAGCAACCTGTGGATGCGCTGACAACTGCTCAACGCAGGATGATGCGTTAGTAACATATGGATGCGTCGACATAAGTGAACGCATGAACCCAAGTTCTCCATGGACGCATAACGACCAGAAACGCAAGGCAGCGGAAAATCAGATCAGAATCTTGAGAGATTGTCGGAAAGATTGACATGCATGATCCGCGGCTAAAGTCGTGTATCTAAATTGAACCGAGAATTACGCAATTAGGCGAGATAGACGCATGACATCAATTGTGCCTCTAATCACGCAGATTTGTCACTGATTAAGAATGCAACTTCTATAAAAGAGCAGACCTGCACAAAAACTTGTTGTTGATTCTTAGAAGAATTCCTAAGTGACAGCAGAGTTCTCTCCAGAAGACAACCGGAGACGAATAGCTCGAGAGAGAAGAGTCTTCCCTCCGCCTGACCACTTTACAGTAAAACTTCACGCTTCCATTCCAGCGACTCAAGACATTGAAACGCCTTCCTGCTTTCTATCTTTTTTCTAGCTTTGATTTTAGATTTGTTATCAAGACATTGTACTGTCTAAAATTGTATTTCGTTTATTAATCTACAATTCTCCCATGTCTATCCATTTTTCTAGACTTTCTACTTATTACTTTGAATCCATGAGTAACTAATCTTTTAAGGGTCACGGTTGCGTTAGCATCTAAATAAGAACCATAGTGTAACTATTGCATCTTGTCATTTGTAATCTCAATCTGATGCTTATGTCCATCTAGCTAATCGATATAAGTAGTAATAATCAGACTGCTCGAGAGAGTAAGTGATTGTGGAACTCAATTGACAAGGCCAAGAAGTGTTACTTGTCTATAGGAATAACCTTGGTACTTAACACTCTCTTATGCGGTATAGACATATAACCATATACAGTTGGCATGTAGACCTAGATGTACATAGGTTGGGATGTGAGATAGGATGTTAGTATAAGTATGTCGTAGACAAGTTGAAAGTTTAAATATATAAATATAAGTACTTATAGTTCTTGTTGTATGAAGAGATATGTATGTTATGAATTGTCAAGATTATCAGGTACAAATGGACAGTATACGTCACAAGAGGGGTGATGTTTATTGTCCTCACATCTCCTCTCAGGTTGAGTAGGGTAGTTGGGGAGGGGGTGTGACAGCCTAAGTCTCGTATTTGGGACCCGGTACTGAAGGACTTGAGAAGGTATTCGAACAACCCATGATATGATATCTATGTGCACATAGAGGTATGATAGATGTTGTTGTGTTGAGATTACTCCACACAGCTAAGGATATTCAACTTTGGGTGTATCGAGATTACTCGGCCCCAACTAAGGATGTTTTCGACGTTTAGTAGCGTTGAGCTCCGCTCCGCCTGAACTAAAGAAAATGTTTCTGAAAACGTTATTTGAGCATGATTTGCCTAGACATGGAAATGTATCATTTACTATTTGTCTATTATAATAATTAAAACACGATTTTGATTTATTTCTGAGCTTGGAAAGGTTTTTCTAGACTTATCACTCACTAGGCAACCTAGCTCATGTTTCCATGTTTTTCTGTTTTCCAGGTAGCGAGTGAATTTGGAGTGCTTAGCCTACACAACAACTTGTCTGGGCCTACCAACAACAACTTGTATGGGCTACCAACAGTGTCTCTAAACTTTGAATAATGTAACTATTTGATCTTAAATATGTGTCGTGCATATAGAGGGTTAATGAGCGGGAGCTAGTGAACTCATGTAACCGTTAATTTTGAATGTAAGTCAGAATTTGTATGATAGCTTAACTATGGTAAAAGATTGATGTCCAATTATAGTTTAGAATTGCTTATTAGGTGTTTGATCACAGTAAAAGGTTGATTATATATGACCATGTTGTACACAAACAATTTTTCTTAGGATGTTGATAGATTCCATGCCTTTGGGAAAGTGTTGAAAGTTCATATGGAATTTGGAGTAGGGCTCTTTTTTCTTCTAAGCTATTGTACTAAAAAGTAGTTTGATAACTTGTAGAAATACAAGTTATTATTGTCTCTCGCTTAGAAAAATAGAGCTTAAATAGAGAATCATGTGGTAGTTAGTGTTAAATTCTATTGCTAAATCTTCCTATGCGTTCTACTCTTGTAAATTGATGGAGATAATTAGTTTGAAGCTTTTTGAGCATTAAAGGCATGCTTTGACGTAGGAACGCAAGCAACCCGTGGATGCGTTGGCAACCTCTTAATGCAGGACTATGCATTGGCAACCTGTGGATGAATTGGCAACCCTTCAACATAGGTTGATGCGTTAACAACCTATGGATGCATTGACATAATTGAACGCCTGAACCCAAGTTATCTGTGGACGCATATGAAGAAGCAATAGAGAATCAAATAAGAATCTTGAGAGATTGATATGCTTGATATGCGGCGAGAGTAGTGGATCGAAATTAAACCGAAAATCACGCGATTAGGCGAGATGCACCCAAGGCAGAAATTTATCCTCCAATCATGCAGATTTGCCAGCAATTGCAATGCAACATCTATAAAAAGGCAAACCTGAAGACGAAAAGGTTGTTGAACCTCTTGGAAGAATTTCTAAATGACAGCAGAGTTCTCTCCAGACGACAACCGGAGATAAATAACTCGGAAGAGAAGAGACTTCCTTCCGCCTGACCAGTTCACAGTAGAATTCACACCACTAGCCCGGTGAGCTCAAGACATTGAGAAGCCATTCCATGCTTTCTATCTCTTTTCTTACTTACGTATTAGTCTATAGCAAGGAATTGTATTTTCTAAAATAGTTATTCCGTTCATCAATCTATACATCTTCCATGGCTATTCATTTCTCATCACTTTCCATTTGCTGTTTATCGTCCATGAGCAACTAACTCTCTCGAGGGTCACAGGTTGCGTTATCATCTAAATAAGAAATGTAGAAGACTATTTCATCTTGTCAAATGTATTTTTAATCAAATGCTTATGTCCCGCTAATCGATATAAGTAGTAATAATCAGACTTCTCGGGATAGTAAGTGATTGTGGAACTCAGTTGACAAGGCTAAGAAATGTTACCTAGGAATAGGAATAACCTTGGTACTTAACACTCTCCTATGCGTTATAGACATATAACGCATAATGGCTGACAACCGGGAGAAGAGTCACTGGTATGAAATAGATCTCACTATGCGTTTCTGACTTTAGATGATAACCAACCGCAGCCCTGCGTTTACCATTCACATAACTCAATTAGCTGATTTTGCTGTGTCGCATATGTCACACCCCTTCTCGAACTACCCTCTTGTAGCCCGAGACGGAGCATGAGGACAACAGTCATCGACCCTATTATCGACTTTCACTCTTAACACTTCCTTTATGCCTAATTAACCACACCTCTAGGACGACGATACCATTAACTCTTGACAAACCTCGACTTCGATCGGCAACGGGAACTGTCATGCTACCTGAAAATGGAAAACATATGAAAGAGTGAGCTAAAAGCCCAATGAGTGACAGATTTTGTAAAACTATCTTTAGTTCGAAAGAGGCTTGTTCAAATTATTGTACACCATAGTCGTAAAACATGGATTCAAATCATCATTACCGCAAAATCGTACTTTCCAACTTCTTAATCAAATAACATAAGTACGTTCTAGAATAGTTGTACATGAAATCAATTCGATCTTTAAGGATTTCCCTTAGTTGAGGTGGAACAAAACTCAACGCTCTCAACGTCGAAAACATCCTTAGTTGGGGTGGAGCAAGACTCAACACACCCAATGTCGAAATCATTCCTGGCTCGATGCAAAGCAGAACTTGATGCACCAGCAATATCAACCTCTATGTGCACATAGGAACATGGCGGGCTGCCCAAGTACCTTCTACATGTCCTTCAGTATTGGGTCCCGGGGAAACTCACATGCCTTCTCATGTCCTTCAGCATTGAGTCTCCTCTAAAACATTTTAGAAACCAACATTTCTCATAATTAGTTCATATGAAACCTTTCATGAAAAATAAGATATTTCTCGGTAAACTACATTTCACAACATGCTTTTCAACAATTTATAGAAAATAGATAAGACGTGCCTTGTGAACTATATATTCAAGCATCACGCTTTTCAAATAAACACTTTTCATCAAATCATAGCTCATAATAAAATCAGAATAACATTTCCAATAAAACATTTTCATAGAAAGAAAGATGTCACTCACTAAACACTTTAAGGATAGTTTCTCCTCTATCCTGCTATTTCCTCTTTCCCGAGCTTCTTGGACGTAGCGTTCTAACCTTGGAATGCACGGCCTTATATTCCTCTAGCAGCTCAGTTGGTCGTAACCCTGCCCTTGGACGCAAGGTTGATAGCTAACGTGAGGTGCTTCCCAACTCTTCCTTACTTCTCTCTTTAGATGCGTCGACCGCGCAAGGTCCAACTTGGACGCATCGTTCACCTTGAACGCATCGTTCGTCTTAACCTGACCCTTTTAGATGCAAGACAACTTCTTTAACACAAGATATAGCTAAGATGTCAAAATATCTTCTCTCTTGGCTGCAGACTTCTACTACGGACGCAAGGATTCCTCCTTTCTCTCAAGAATTCTCACTTCAGCATCATCAGTCACTCCTTTTCTCTCAAGGTCCTATTTATAGCTTTGGAGTAGAGGGCTGGTCTACTACTTCTCCTATCTTTCTGCCACTTGTTTCCACATGTCACACTACAACTTAACCAACCATGCATTTATCCAAGCGTCACCTTGCATGCAACACTTAACATGCCTTCTAACACCTCCAGCTTATAAGGTGTCAAGTTTATATGAACCCACCTAGCCTTTATAAGCTTATCTCATATGCCCAACATATTCTAATATACAAACTATTCATTCAATCATACTGCCCCTATGCGTCCACTGAATTTCCTTTAAGGTTTTAGCTTCATTATTTACTTTCTTTACTCTTCACCATAATACCTTTGAACCCGTTTCACCAACGCTTACTACTAGGCGTTAATATCCCAAACGCACACTACAACCTTACCGCATCGTACCACGCATCCAACTTTCTTCCCTTTAAGCTCTTGGTTACATCCTATGCGTTTACCCGAAATCAAAGTTATATTTCCATTTACCATGGAATTGAGCTCCTCAACGCATAGCGCATAGCAACCCTTCAATCATAATTACCTTAAACACTAAATGTCCTTATTTTTGACATAGACTTCTTTATCAATACCAAAATCCTTACTAACGCATAATAAACCTTCAATGCATGCTGCTCACGCCTTAAGATTCTTTGGTTTCTCTTTTCTTTCTAGCTTAACACCCTCTAAAAACTAATCCCATAACTTGTTAATTTCCAAGACTAAGTGTGAGCCATGCGTTTCCTCTTTTTCCTAATTCTTGTTTCCTTTTCAAAATTCAATATCAAATTCCCTCTAAATTAAAGTACCACACTTTAACGCTTTACCACCTATGCATTAACCGGACTATGCTCAAAATACATCTATGCCTCCAATCCTTCATTCTCACTCTTAGTGGAATATCCATTCTTTTCCTAATATTATGCGTTCAACTAGTCTTACTTCTTTTCTTACTTCTTTTCTTACTAGCCATCTTAAGAACTCTGAGTTAGGGTCTTACAACATACCTCTCCATCAAACCACTTTAGCTTAGGTTTATTACTGTTGGGTGTCGTTTGGAAGCAGGTAATGCTGAGGAATTGGAGCGTAAGTAGCGACACTAGTCTCACTGGTCGTGTAAAGAAGGATTTTGTCTCACAAATCTCGCTGGTTCTCGCTCAGTATCGCTCCTCAGGTAGTCTCGCTGGTCTCGCTTATGCTGGTGTCGCTAGTGCCGTGACCTGTTGTGTAATTTCGTTAGTAAACTCGCTAGTAAGGTGAAATCTCGATGGTAATCTTGCTAGTGACATAGAATCTCGCTTATTATGTGTATTTTAGAAAAGAAAGGGAGTCTCGGTGGTGAATCATGATTAGAGTTGAAGTATGCACGTTTAATGATCATGTAAATGAAGTTTAAGGAAAACGTAATGTGAGGAATGTGTATTTATAGGCCAAGAAGAGCTCGGAAAGGCATATAATCCACTTAGGGCCTAAGGACAAGTTGTGAGTGACACTTTTCTTTCTTTGAAAACGAAATTTATTGAAAATGTTTAGTTTGGTTTTTCTTATGAGTTATGGCATTGAGATAAACTGTTTTCTTGAAAAGCATGATGTTTGATGATATTGTTCACAAGGCATGTTTTATCTGTTTTCTATAAGATGTTGAATGACATGTTTTGAAATGTTGTTTATCGTGATATATCTAAGTTTCATGAAAGATTTTCATGTGAACTATTTACGTATAATACTGGTTTCTAAAATGTTTTAGAGGAGGTTCAATGTTGAAGAACATGAGAAGGCATGTGAGTTTCCCCGGGACCCAGTACTGAAGGACTCGTAGAAGGTACTTGGGCAACCCGCCATAGTCCTATATGCATATAGAGGTTATATGCGGGTGCGTTGAGTCTTGCTCCGCCCTTACTAAGGGAAAGTTTTGAGAACGAACTGTTTTTCGTATACGATCATTTTGGCATGAACATATGTGATTTGTTTATATTGTTGAAATTATGATTTTACAAAAATGATTATTTGAATCACGTTTACGTTTATGGCGTTATTATGATTTTAACATGCCTATTTTCTAACAAAAGATAGTTTTACTAAATTAGTCACTCATGGGGCTTTTAGCTCATGTTTTCCATGTTTTCTTTTCCTCCCAGGTAGCAAGGAAGTTCCTGGTGCATTGCCTACTCCAACTCGCCCTGCTTAAGCTTCGAGTTTCCAAAAACAGTTTATTTTCTCGTTGTTGTACGTGTAAATAACTTAACACTGGTGGCATGTAGATTTAGTTATTTATAAGTGGGTTATGAGAGAGTATGTTATAAAAGTGTACTGTGTACAGGAAGGATTATTATATTATGATCATGCGTTAATATGGCTGAATTCTATGAATGTATACGTATGGAATGTTTATACAGGAAGTTAGGTAAAATGGGACAATATGTGTCACAAGAGGGATGATGTTTATTGTCTTCACATCTCCTTTCAGGTTAAGTAGGTAATCAGGGAGGGGGTGTGACAACGAGGCAAGCACAAAGGTAATATCGCCTCTCTCTTCTAGTAAGAACTCTATGCATGATAAGCCTCCTTTGAATGGTAAGACTAATAGCATGCTTGATGTTAAATTAGAAAATCCTATAAAGCATGTTTCTAGTTGTGATAATTCTCCTAGTTCTTATTTCATGCCTCCTAAACCTATAATGAATTATGAAGAAATCATGGAGAAGCATGTTAAAAATGAAGTGGTGAGTCTGGTAAAATCTAAGCATGATGACTCCTTAATGATTCTTGACTACATTAGTAAAGATGACGTCCAACTTAATAATGATTTGTTGACTAACTCACTAAATGCTAATGAATATGTTTGTGAGTGTCAACGTGGGCGAATACTAAAAGTTGTAGGTGATCCAAAGGTTGAAAGGAAGAAACCACCTTGGGATCCACCATGATTCGCGAGCTCCGTCTAGCTAGAAATCGTTAAACCAAGCACTTATTGGGAGGCAACCCAATTTTATTGCTTTCTTTACTTTTTTTTTTTAATAAATCTTTGAGTCAGTCATATGCTTTATCTCTCAGGAACTTGGTTTATCACACAAAGTACTCCTTACACCAAGCCTGTTTGGTGGCTTCCCGTTTGATTATAGGCTTGTTCTTTCTTTGTTAGATGCTCTTATGCATTGGGGACAATGCATGATTCTAAATTTGGGGTAGGAGGTGTCTCTCGTATTTTTGTGTGTTTTCTTATGCTGCTATGCATGTTTGTGAAGGTTTTAATGATCATATGCATGTTAATTTTGAAAAGTTTTGAAAATTTTGGAGATTTCAAAGTGAATAGGAATGTTGTTTATGGTTGTGTGCCTTGATGTTGATTGCCCATGATGAGATTCGAATTTGCATGATAGATGACTTATTGTGAAAATGGAATAACACTATCTTGAGTTAAATTCATTTAAGTCCCTCTTAAAATCTTTCATATTCTTGAGCACGTAGCCATTTTAATTTTGAATCTTTAACTGAAAAAAGGATTAAGTTGCACGTATTTGGTTGTCACTCTGAAAGGCCCTACCGGTTAGAGAGTGGAAATGCACGATAGCTTGTAATCTCAAACTAAGGAAAAAGAAAAGAGTATACATGCCTTGAGAAAAGAAAAAGTGTACACAAAATGTATGAGCTTTATTTGACTACTTTTTTAATGTTAAACTTGTAACGAGTATGCATGGATAGGGGTAAAAAGAGCTGCCTTTACTGTGATCAGTAAGGATGCCTGGGAATTGACTAGATATGAGTCCCTACAGTGAATGTGTGAAAGCTAGTGCCTCTAGGTAAAAGAATGCAAGTTTAGGGCCAATGAAAAAAATATGATTGAAAGGCACCTTAGTGGACATATTACTCACTTGAAATGTATGAAAGCTTGAAGATTGGTGCATGAGCTAGAGTAAGGGGAAAACTAAAGAAACTCTCTTAAGTCCTAATTTGAGTTCTAGTATTTAAAATTGAAGGAGGCTTGCACACACACACATGGGAGATAACAAGATTTGGCCTTCAATGATTATAACAATATTGATATGCTTGCATGTTTCTACTTAAGCTCTAAATGCTATTCTCGGAGACATGAGTCAATTGCACACTTCTTCATCTAAACTCCCTATTATTTGATTTTATTCTTTGCTCGAGACTAGCAAATCTCAAAGTTTGGGGTGTTGATAAGCGCTTGAAAAGTGCTTTCTATCCTCTCAAATCAATGGAGTTTATATTAGATTTCACTTGTTTGCTAGTACTTTTCAGATTAAAATAAGGAAAATTAGAAGAAAAGACCAAAAGATCAAAACTGAGCAAGAATACGGCGAAAAAGAGAAGAAAAATTCAATATGACAAAAATTAGGGCAGCGCTGTCGCGGCGCTAAAACCTGAGAGCAAACAATTTTGCACACAACCTTAGCGCCGCGGTGCCGTCTTCAAATTTTCAAAAGCGCCACGGCGCTAGTTTTCCATAAATGTAAAATTGGTATTTTTGGTAAGTTTTTGGGCGGCCAACTCTATAAATTTAGTGGTTTCCAGTAACCCTAATCATCAATCTACCATCAATCTATAGACCAAAAGAGGCACAAGAAGGAGAGAATTGAGTGAGAGTTTATAAAAGAATTCAAGGAGTGAGTTAGTTGCAAGGAAGAGGAAAAGAGTTCGAGATAGTTGTGGTGCCGTTCAAATTCTGATGTGAGAGCCAAGGAGATCATGACGGTGCTACCTCAATCAAAAGCCTCTTTTCAGTAGAGTTTTCCTCTCTTTACACTCTTTCTTTGTTTATTTTGTTTAAACATGTTGCTTCAAGCTATGAGTGGCTAAACTCTTTAGTTTTAGGGTTTTGATGAATTGTTTATGAATTCATGTTGATCTTGTAGACTTTCATGGTTTTGTTGGAATGATTATGCTTTTCATTGTTATTGTGTTTAATTCTTGTAGATTGGTCATCCTCAGATGTTAGGTTAGATGTATGATTGAGAGATTGTATGTTTAACTTGATCTATAACAATAAATTATTGTTAATCTATCACGAGAGTAGTTAGGTTGACAATAAAAGTTGCTAACGACTATTTTTAATGCCATGTAATTTGTATTGGTTTCAAGAGATTAGTAATCAATCGAGTTGCATGAGAAAGGGTTGTTTTTTGAGAGAAAATAACTTGGAATTAAGTTTCAAGATTTAGACATATGAATGACAATAAAATCCATGAAATCTATAACATTGCATGATAAAATAAACAAGGATTCATTACCCTAGAAGTCTCTTTGACTCTCGTGTTTCTCACTTTAATACTTTCCTTATTTGGTTAATATTTTCCATAATTAACATTATTAATTCCAATCCTCAAATAAAATTTATTCAACTCTAGAATAGCTAAGTAACTTAAACCTTCGCAATTGGATCTCTAGTGGAACGATATTCGAACTTCACCATCTTATATTATAACTTAACCCGTGCACTTGCGGTTAACACTAAAAGTGCACATCAACTACCCTACTCATGGTCTGGAGTTAGCTGCTGTCGTTCTAGCATTCAAGATATGGTGGCATTATTTGTATGGAGAAAAGTGCCATATCTACACAGATCACAAGAGTTTCAAATACATCTTTGATTAGAAAGAGCTTAACATAAGACAAAGGAGGTGGTTGGAATTGATCAAGGATTATGATTGTACTATTGAACATCCGGGGAAAGCAAATGTTGTAGCTGATGCCCTAAGTAGAAAGTTTCAAAGTGGAGTAAGTTCTTTGAATACATTTAGGGTCACTTTGCTCAAGGAATTTAGGAATAGTGCAGCTAGCCTAAAGGTAACTGGTACGAGAACATTATTAGCACATTTCCACTTGAAACCTAAGTTGGTAGATGAGGTTATAAGAAAGCAAATAGAAGATCCTATAATTAAGAAGTTGATAAAGGAGGTAAAAGCTCAGCAAAGAGTAGACTTTGAGCTCAAACCTGATGGTGTGCTACTAAAACAGGATAGGATTTATGTGCCAAGAGATGAGGAAGTTAAGTAGGCAATACTTGAGGATATTCATAGCTCGGCTTATGCTATGCATCCTGGTAGTACCAAGATGTACAGAACGTTAGAGAATTCTACTGATGGCCAGGTATGAAAAGAGAAATAGCAGAGTTTCTAGCAAAGTGTTTAATTTGTTAGCAAGTTAGGCCTAAACGGCAAAGGCCAGCAGGGTTATTGATCCACTTTCTATTCTTGAGTGGAAATGGGAACATGTTACTATGGACTTTCTATTTGGGTTGCCAAGAACTCCAACAGGTGTTGACAAAATTTGGGTGATTGTTGATAGACTAATGAAGACAGCTTGTTTCTTGTCAGTTAAAGAAACTTATACACTGGACAGATTAGCACGGATGTGTGTAGACAAGATTGTAAGTCAGTACACAGTACCGGTGACTATGACATCAGACAGGGAACCTAGGTTTACTTCTAAATTCTAGAGGAGTTTGCAACAGGCTTTAGGAACAAAGTTGCAGTTTAGTACTACCTTTCATCCTCAGACTGATGGACAATAAGAAAAGACGATCCAGACTTTAGAAGACATGCTTCTAGCTTGTTGTTGATGTGAAATGCTAAAGTGCCAAAAACTTGTTGCATTTATTTATTAAGCTTACTATGCATTCAACATGCTTAATACTATGCGTTACTGATCTGTCAAGTTTTCCTATCCTTCACCCAAGTATAAGAAAAAAATGAGGTTTTCTCGGTGAGTCCGAGGTTGAACACAGGGACTATGCAAATTCTATAATTAATTGGATTACTTGAGTCATGCGTTTAAAGAAGGTGCTGAGAAGTGATGTGTTTAACTAACTATAAAAGCAGTAAACCTAAGCTAATATGGGATGATGAAGAGGTATGCGACATAGCAAAACCAGCTAATTGAATTGTATGAAGGGTAAAAGAAACAGGGCTGGGGTTCGTTATCATCTAAAGTCGGAAACGCATAGATAGGTCTATTTCATACCCACGACTCTTCTCTCGGTTGTCAGCCTCTATGCGTTATATGTCTATAACGCATAGGAGAGTCTTAAGTACCAAGGTTATACCTATCCCTAGGTAACACTTTTTAGCCTTGTCAACTGAGTTCCACAATCACTTACTCTCCCGAGCAATCTGATTATTACTACTTATATCGATTAGCTAGATGGACATAAGCATTTAATTAAAAATACATTTGACAAGATGAAATAGTCTTCTACGGTTCTTTATAGATGCTAACGCAACCCGTGACCCTTGAGAGAGTTAGTTACACATGGATGGTAAACAGCAAATGGAAAGTGATGATAAATGAATAGCCATGGAAGATGTATTGTAAGCACTGACTTGTAATACCAAGTGTTGGGGAGAAGCAATGAGATTGAGGCCATGCATTGCTAGAGGAAAAGTAGCCGAGAAATAGCCAAGAATGAGAGCAAAAATTTTTGGAGAGCAAAATTTTGGTTGTGTTAGCCAAGACTATGCGTTGGTGAATGAAGAGGAAAGTTGAATTATTTGAGAAACCATGCGTTGTTGATTGAATCACGAAGGGTTGTGAGCTGAAGTAGCTGCTCGCGTCGAAGGATAAGTGATCGTTGGCAGGGAAAGAAATATGCTTGAACCATGCGTTGAAGTCACTCTGCGTCGAAGGCAGAGCGATCTTGACGCGACGAAGTTAGTGGTGTGAATGACTGAGTTGCATGCGTCGAAAGTAGGAGGCGTTGAGAGGAGGTGTTGAGAGCACCATGCGCTGAGTGTGGTTAGTTGCTGAAGGCGTTGAAGGAGAATTTTGACATGAGAGCCTTGCTTGAAGAGAGGACCCCGCGCCAGCCTGCGGGTGAGGGTTAAGTCGGCAACATAAATCTTGGTGCTTGTGAGGGTTAAGTCGGTAGTATATATAGGTGAATAAATTAAATGTTTAATCATTTTTAGACATTTTTGAGAGCTTAAGTCGGCTTCATTTTTCAGAGAAACCACAAGAGAGGGTAGAGGAAGGTGTTCTTGTAGTTTTTGGGCGAAATTCTACTCGTCTTGGTGCTGAAAACAGAGCTGGAGCTGAAGATTGATTCTTAGTCGCACAGACAAAACAGTGGTTGATTTTCGGAGTAGAACGAATCGAGGAAGCCGAGTTTAAGGCTGAAATTTTGAGGTAAAAGCAGCAATTACAGAATTGTTAGGCAATTTGGAGCAACGCAGAGTGATTTTGGAATAACTGGAGAACGAAAAAGAGTTAAGCCTTGAAACTTTGAGAGATGAATCAAAGATACCAAAGCTGCAGCAGTCGGCTTTGTTAAGGAGAAGGTAAGACTCAAAACGTTGGTGTGGCAGAAGAAGTGAGTTGCACGCAAATTTTTCTTCAAATTAAGGTATAACAAAAGGGTAAGGAACAACTTGCAGTAATAGCTTTAGTGTTTAAGGCTTGAGTATAAACCAATGAAAGCCTAACCGCATAATGAACTATAAACATTGTGCATATGATGAGTTGTTTATGTTTAAGTGAATGGAAAAGAAGTATAACAAGGGAAAGTATTTATTTCAGGCCAAGAGGAGATAGGAACGGCGTATAATCCACTCAAGGCCTAGAAAGAGTTGTGAGTGACACTTTTCTTACTTTAAAACAATTTTGTTGTACATGATAGTTCGGTTTTCCAATGGAATATGATTTTGTGATCAAATGTTTTATGAAGCGTACTTTATGTTCTTAAAGTTATTGAAAAGTATGTTTATGAAATGTTATTGATATAATAGTTGCCCTGTGTTCTCATGAATGATTTGCATACGATTTGTTTGTATAAAGTGTTGCTTCTTGAAAGGAAAAACGTTTAAGAGGAGGCTCAGTGCTGATGGACTTGAGAAGGCACGTGAGTTTTCCCGGGACCCAGTACTGAGGGACATGAGAAGGTACTTGGGCAACCCACCACATTCCTATATGCACACAGAGGTTATAGGCTGGTGCGTTGAGTCTTGCTCCGCATCGAGCCCTATTCGTTTTCGATGTTGGAGTGTTGAGTTTTGCTCCACTTCAACTAAGGAAAAGTATTGTAACTAAACTGTTTTCTGATGATTTGCTGAAATCATGTATGATTTGATAAGGGCAACTAAGGAGAAGTATTGTAACTAGTGATTTCATGTTTTAAACATGACGTTGAACTTAGTATTATTCCTGATGATTTTAGAACTAAAACAGTTTGTTAAATTAGTCACTCACTGAGCTATTAGCTTATGTTTTCAAGTTTTCTTTCCCCTCAAGTTAGCAAGGACGTTCCTGGTACTTTGCCTACTCCAACTCACCCTGCTCAAGCTTTGAGTTTCCAGAAAATCTGACTTGTTTTGAAGTGTGGCTTGTATGTTAAACCTTATTTAGGTGGCATGTAGACCTAGATGTACATTTACAAGGGGTTGAACTATGGTTTATATAAGGGCGTGTGAATGAGTTGAAGATTTGAATTATCGGCTTGTATAGAACTTCCTATGTGTCATATTTGAAATGTCTTAAGGTGTGAAATGTATATTATGGACAGTTCAGGTTATTTATTGAAGGAATGGATGGTATGCGTCACAAGAGGGGTGATGTATACTGTTCTCACATCTCCTTTCAGGTTATATAGGTAAATTTGGGAGGGGTGTGACATGTATAGATTAATGAACAGAATAACTGTTTTAGAAAATACAATTCCTTGCTAATAGACTGAAAGAAAAGTAAGAAAATAGATAGAAAGCATGGAATGGCTTCTCAATGTCTTGAGCTCGCCTGGATAGTAGCGTGAGTTCTGCTATGAAGTGACAAAGCAGAGGGAAGACTCTTCTCTTCCGAGCTATTTGTCTCCTATTGTCGTTTGGAGAGAACTCTGCTGTCACTTAGGAATTCTTCCGAGAGGTCCAACAATATTTCTTCTACAGATCTGCCCTTTTATAGATGTTGCATTGCTATCGCTGGTAAATCTGCATGATTGGAGGCTGAATTTCTACCTTGCGTTCATCTCGCCTAATCGCGTGATTTCTGGTTTAATTTTGATCCACCACTCTCCCTGTATATCAAGCATACCAATCTCCCGACAATCTCTCAAGATTATTATCTGATTCTCCGCTGCCTTGTTGATATGCGTTCACGGATAACTTCGGGTTCATGCGCTCAAGTATGTCAACGCATCAACCTGCATTGAAGGGTTGCCAACGCATAGTCCTGTGTTAAGAGGTTGCCAATGCATCTATAGGTTGCTCGCGTTCGTGCGTTAAAACATGCGGTTTTGATTCAAAAAGTTATAAAACAATTATCTTCTTCAATTTACAAGAGTAGAACACATAGGAAGATTTATCAATAAAATTTAACACTAATTATCGCATGATTCTTTATTTAAGCTCTATTTTTCTAGGAGAAAGACATATAATTACTTGTATTTCTACAAGTTATCAGGGATGCGTCCAACCTGCTATGCGTTGATGAGGTTGTTGGCCCAGCAGCTATGCGTTGGTTGAGATTCGGTAGGGAGGTTGCGTTGGCGTTGGCGAAGTATGCGTTCAACGGTGCTATTGTCACACCCCCTCTCTAATTACCTACTTAACCTGAAAGGAGATATGAAGACAATATACACCCCTCTTGTGACGTATATTGCCCCATCTTACATAACTTCCTGTACAAACATTTCATACGTATACATTTATAGAATTCAGCCATAATAACGCATGATCATAATATAATAATCCTTCCTGTACCCAATACATTTTTATAACATACTCTCTCATAACCCACTTATAAACAACTAACTCTACATGCCACCAGTGT
This sequence comes from Citrullus colocynthis, assembly GCA_031780015.1. Taxonomy (NCBI): domain Eukaryota; kingdom Viridiplantae; phylum Streptophyta; class Magnoliopsida; order Cucurbitales; family Cucurbitaceae; genus Citrullus; species Citrullus colocynthis. The sequence goes on along the minus strand of QLSR01000222.1, from coordinate 1,943,191 downwards.
TAAATTATTTACACGTACAACAACGAGAAAATAAACTGTTTCTGGAAACTCGAAGCTTAAGCAGGGCGAGTTGGAGTAGGCAATGCACTAGGAACGCCGTTGCTACCTGGGAGGAAACGAAAACATGGAAAACGTGAGCTAAAAGCCCCGTGAGTGACTAATTTTGTAAAACTAGCTTTTGTTCGAAAACAGGCATGTTAAAATCATAATAACGCCATAAACGTAAATTGCAATATCATAATTTCAACAACATAAACAAATCACATATGTTCATGCCAAAATGATCGTATACGAAAAACAGTTCATTCTCAAAACTTTCCCTTAGTCAGGGCGAAGCAAGGCTCAACGCACCCGACGTCGAAAACAAGTAAGGCTCGATGCGGAGCAAAACTCAATGCACTAGCATATAACCTCTATGTGCACATAGGACTATGGCGGGTTGCCCAAGTACCTTCTCCATGTCCTTCAGTACTGGGTCCCCGGGAAACTCACATGCCTTCTCATGTCCTTCAGCATTCAGCCTCCTCTAAAACATTTTAGGAACCAATATTATACGTAAATAGTTCACATGAAAATCTTTCATGAAAATCAAGTATATCACGATAATCAACATTTCACAACATGCCATTCAACGTCTTATAGAAAACGTATAAAACCCACCTTATGAACAATATCATCAAACATCATGCTTTTCAAGAAAGCAGTTCATCTCAAAGCCATATTTCATAAGAAAAACCAAACTAAACATTTTAAATAAATTTGTTTTCAAGGAAAGAAAAGTGTCACTCACAACTTGTCCTTAGGCCCTGAGTGGATTATATGCCTTTCCGAGCTCTTCTTGGCCTGTAAATGCACATTCCTCACGTTACGTTTTCCTTAAACTTCCTTTACATGATCATTAAACGTGCATACTTAAACTCTAATCATGATTCAACATCAAGACTTTCTTTCTTTCCTAAAATACACATAATAAGCGAGATTCTATGTCACTAGCGAGATTACCAACGAGATTTCACCTTACTAGCGAGTTTACTAATGAAATTACACAACAGGTCACGGCACTAGCGACACCAGCATGAGCAATACCAGCGAGACTACCTGATGAGTGATACTGAGCGAGAGCTAGTGAGATTTGTGAGAGAAAATCCTCCTTTACATGACCAGTGAGACCAGTGTCGCTACTCAAGCTCCAATTCTCAGCGTTACCTGCTTCCAATGACACCCAACAGTAAAGTTTCCTTCTTTCCTGTTTGTTCTCACTTCTGTCAATTCAAAGTCATATTTCCAGCCAGATTTAGAACTTCTTTCCTTCTAAAAACTTGTAGGGAAACATGTTTTCTAACTTACCTCAAAATTTCATGGCTTAACTCATCCTGGTTCGTCAGATATTGCAAGTTTTCTCCGCGCTACTCCAGATTGCACATAAATTTCGGATCAGTAACTTCCAACTAAAAGTTTACATGTTTCTAATCCATTTCAACTCAAGCCTCCTTCATAAAAGTTGTTTCAAATTGCGTTAACTTACTAACCTTAAAATTTCAGCCCAAAATCCAATCTTTTCAGCTCGATATTTACCAAACACCAGACCTGGTTCGAGCTATGCGACAGCAGATGAAGCTTCTGTTTCAGCTTCAGTTTTACCATGAAATCTTCCAAAACCTTGCACGAAATTTCCCTAGAACTCTTCTTCAACCTCTCCATGACGTGCAGCTGAAAAATAGCATAGAATTGAGTTTCGAAATGAGTAGAAAGAAGTTGGCAACTTTTCTGTCCAATGAAGGGTTATAACCGACGCATCCATCCTTATCCTTTCTTCTTCTTTTCCTTTTTCTTCTCTTTTCTTCTTTTTAAATTCCTTTTTCTTTTGTATTCTTCCCCTTTTTGGTTTTTCCTCTTCCTCTTTTTGTTTTTTTTTTTTTTAATTTACAATATGAGATTTTAGTACTAGTTCGCTTAAAGATTTTGAACGTGCTTACCAATTAGGTGCTTACAGCTATGGTTCAGACGCATGGTGCGATGCGTCCAAGATATGCATTGTGTGAGTTATTCTAGGTCGTATGTTAGTCTACTACGGTGTGGTAAACTTGGGTATGACTACAGGATAAGTGCTATACTAAGTTTTCAATATTGGAAAGGGAAACGAGCTTTGAGGTTGGATAAATTATCATAGTTATAACTGATGAGTTAGTTATGTGCAAGTGGTATGAGTAAGACTTGCAGAAGATGCATCATAACCCAGTAATTAGTTAGTATAGAGTGTGTTGATTTTGAAACTTTAGATAAGACTATATAAGAATAAAGGGAATTCTAGTTAAAAATAAGAGATTGGTGGATGTAATACCAAAGTAAGACATGGTTGTCAAACATGTAGACAAATGCTGCCAGGAAGAATATGGCATAGTTCAGCAGTAGCTGAGGAGACTTCAAGTATTAGTAGAATACATTACATGTCGGCCTTAAGAGTATTTATGTATAATTAACTCAAAAACAATGCATTCATTTATCTCTGGTGTTGAGTTAAATTTGAAAATGAGGGAAAGGTCAATGATTGATACTTTTTGGTGTTATTACTTGTTAGTAAAGTGTGGTTAATTGATTTATCAGCTATGCATTCGTTTGTTTCTCGTGTGTTGCTGTGCAAGTCAATAGGAGTTTAAGCTTTTACCCGATGCCTTGTTAGTGCATACTTCTATTGATGAATCTGTAACTATAGAGCATGTTTATTATGAATGTGAGTTAGGGATTGATAATGTGGCGTTGTTAGCTAATCTGTTATCTCTAAATTTATAGAGTTTGATATTATTTTGGCATGGACTTTTTGTCAAAGTATCATGCTAATGTTGATTGCTTTAAGAAGGAAGTAAGGTTTGTGAAGCCGATGGGGTTGAGGTGATCTTTAAGGAAGGAGAGTTCTTCCTACCTATGTGATCTCGACAGTAAAGGCCAGGAAGTTGTTGAATAAGGGATGTGAAGCATAACTGGCACATGTGACTGAAGCGATGGCGAAAAAGTTGAAACCAGAAAATGTGCCAGTGGTATGAGAGGTTTTAGATGTGTTCCCTAAGGAGTTGTCTGGGTTGCCACCTGATAGAGAGGTGGAGTTTACTATTGATCTAGCACCGAGTAGAATGCCTATTTCTCAGGCACCATATCGTGTGGCACCGTCAAAATTGAAGGAGCTGAAGGTGCAACTACGAGAGCTAGTAGACAAGGGATACATTTGACCAAGTGTATCTCCATAGGGTGCGCCAGTGCTATTTGTTAAGAAGAAGGACGACACCATGAGGTTATGTATTGACTACCGCTAGTTAAATAAGGTAACAATACGTAACAAACACCCTATGCCTCGTATAGATGATTTGTTTGACCAACTTAGGGGAGCGTCGGTGTTCTCGAAGTTAGACCTGAGGTCAGGGTATCACCAACTAAAAGTTAGGGAATCGGACATACCTAAGACAACTTTCCGCATGAGGTATGGACATTATGAATTTCTGGTGATGCCATTTGGCTTGAGGAATGTACTAGCAGTATTCATGGATTTGATGAATAGGATCTTCCATCCCTATCTGGACCAGTTTGTAATTGTGTTCATTGATGATATATTGGTGTATTCAGGAGACAGAGGTAAATGTGCTGAACAGCTCAGGACTGTTTTCCAGACTTTGGGAGAAAAGAAATTGTATACAAAGTTCAGTAAATGTGAGCTTTGGTTAGATTAGGTCGTGTTTTTAGGCCATGTGGTATCAGCTGTGGGAGTTAATGTAGATCCCCAAAAGACTGAGGATATAGTCAGGTGGGAATGGCTTAAGACTATGACAAAGATGCGTACTATTTTGGGTTTAGTAGGATACTATAGGAGATTTGTTTAGGGATTCTCCAAGATAGCTCTACCATTCACTAGTTTGACTCAGAAGAATACTAAGTTTGAGTGGAATAAGAAGTGTGCACAGAGTTTCCAGGAACAAAAGAGGAGATTAGTGACTACACCTATTCTAGCACTTCCGGAGTCGGGAAAGGAATTTGAGGTTTACTGTAACGCTTCTCGCTAGGGGTTAGGCTGTGTGTTGATGCAGAGTGGTAAAGTAATAACGTATGCTGTTGACAACTCTTGTTGCTACTGGTTGTATATTTTAATAATCTATCAAGTTTTCCTATTCTTCACCCAAGTATAAGCAAAGAATGAGGTTATCTCGGTGAGTCCGAGGTTAAACACAAGGTTTATGCAGATTCTAGAATTCGTGGATTATTTGAGTCATGCGTCTAATAGAAGTAAAGAGTGGTGATGCGTTTGACTAACTACAAAGCAGTAAAACTATCGTAAGGTGATTGAATGGAGAGCTATGCGACACATCATAATCCAAGTAATTGAATTGTATGAATGGTAAAAACAGGCCTTGGGTTGGTCATCATCTAAATTAAAAAACGCATAGGTAAATTATTTCATGCCAGCGACTCTTCACTCGGTTGTAAGCCTTCCACCAAACCCAACTCCTCAATAAGAGTTGATGACTCACATTATGGGGATTTTGGCGCGACTTTTATGCGTCCATCATCCCCTGCGTTTGATGAAACTCCATCAACCTCTCGCCCTCAGCCAAACCTACCTCAACCACCAACGCAACCACAACCGCAAGAAGCCTAACTCGACCTCGACTGGGAAACAGTGCAAACACACCTGCAACAATCAATCTTGCGTCCAGTGATTCACTCATTGAATATGTTAGCACGACGGCAGACGGAGCAGTTTCACTTTACACTGAATTACATACATCAACTATTCTCGATTCGACCGGAAGTCCCGCCCCCTAACATCCCTGAACGCTTACAACAAACGCTTGTCTTTCCAAAACCGCAGTGCCTTGCACTTGAGCAGGAACGCAGACCTGATGAAGACAAGACAGATTAGGGGTGTAATTACGAGTTGTATCTTCTTTAGAACTTTTATAGCATTATCTTCATCTCCAATTGTATGCGTTGTGGATGATTCAATTAATAAAATGAAAAAATTACTTCGCCGCATGGAATTTCTAATTGCTTCTTTTGCATGGTCCTTTGCTGTAAATTCATTCTAAGTACATATATAATTATTCCCAACTTTTATCTTTGCGTTGAAAAATCAGTCACTATGAGGATAATCATGCTTACACCTTTTGTACTCTTTAAGTTAGATTACTTTCAATGCGTCTACATACTATTCCTTAGAAACGCAAACCTACTTTGTATGTATGCAAGTGGCCAATTCAAACCTCTTTTACAAAATTTTGCAACTTAATCTTTGTTTCCAATTTAAGCAATGAGGACCTTGCTACTCTCAAGTTTGGGGGTGGAAGAGGTTTGAACTGTCAAAGATAAAAATATGAGGAACTTATTTCAAACATGTTAAAAAAAATAATAAATAAATAAAGAAATTTTTTTTTTTTTAAACGCAAAACTCCATTGGCAAGACTAACATATCTATCTTGTTAAGAGTTTAGCTAAAAACGACACCTGCTCGTAGTTGGCCGCCTCTATGCACCCCATAGTTGGTGTGTCAAAACGAAGGTGGGTAATCGTAATCAGCAACGCATAGATAAAATAACAAACTCCAATGTCTAGTGAGGAAACCGAACTTAGATAAGATTTTAGTCGAGAAGGGCACTTGCTCGTAGTTGGCTGCCTCCATGCACCCCATAGTTGGTATGTCAAAACGAAGGTGGGTAACCCTACTCGATGCATGCTTAATATATACATAAGAAAACAAGAAAGAAAAAGGAAATTTATATCTTCATCTTTTCAGACTCAGTGTTCAAAAGAAGAAACAAAAATTGAGTGAATAATGAGTTAAAGAATTTTGAAAAGAAAGCTTGCCACATACAAACTAGACTCGTCCTAAAGAAGAGAATATGGAGGTAGAGAACTACCATAACTGACGAGTAGCTGATTGAGTATAGCATTCTGAGAGACTAGTCAATGCGTTGAGAAAATGTTTAGGATAATTGTAAATTTCTTAGATAGAAGTTATGCTTGAGGACAAGCATTTATCTAATTTTGGGGGTGTGATAACTAGAAATATAAGTTATAATAGCCTTTCTCTTAGATAAATAGAGATTAAATAGAGAAGCATGCGGCAGTTTATGTGATTTTTATTAATAAATCTTCCTTTGCGTTATACTCTTGTATTTCTATGAAGTTAAATGATTTTACCACTTTTTGAGCCTAAAACGCATGTTTTAACGCAGGAATGCAAACGATGCGTTGATGACGTCTTAACGCAGGACGACGCGTTAGCAATCTGTTCTTCATGGACACATGATATGAACGGAACGCAAACAACCTGAAGATGCGTTAACAACTACTCAATGCAAGACTATGCGTTAGCAACCTATGCCGCGTTGACATCGGCCAAACTATTCATGGACGCATAGACGACCATTAATGCAAGGCATTGAAAATCAAAGCAGAATCTTGAGAGATTGACGGATAATTGACGAACATGATTTGTGGCCAAAGTGGTGGATCTTAATTGACCCGAGAATCACGCAATCACTCGAGATGGACGCATAGTATCAATCTCGCCGCCAATCAAGCAGATTTGCCATTAATTGCGAACGCATCATCTATAAAAGGGCAGCTTCGCGAGATGAGAAAGGGTTGTTGATTCTCGAAAGAACTTCATAAGTGACAGCAAAGTTCTCTCCAGACTTCAACCGAAGATGAATAGCTCGAGAGAGAAGAGTCTTCCCTCCGCCGAACCACTTCACAGCATAGCCTCACGCTTCCATCTGGGCGACTCAAGACATTGACGCCTTTCCCTGCTCTCTTTCTTATTGTTCTATCTTGATTTTAGATTTGTGTCAAGACATTGAGCTCATCTAAAGTTGTATTTCATTTCATCAATATAATTATCTTCCATGTCTACTCATTTCTCTAAACTTTCCGCTTTTTACTTTCAAACCATGAGTAACTAATCACTCAAGGGTCTAGGGTTGCGTTAGCATCTAACTAGGAACCACAGTGTAACTATTTTATCTTGTCAACTGCGAGCTTAATTCGATGCTTATGTCCATCTGACAAATCGATATAAGTAGTAGTAATCAAACTGCTCGAGAGGGTAAGTGATTGTGGAACTCAATTGACAAGGGCCAAGTAGTATTGCCTGTCTATGGGGATAACCTGGTTCTTAACACTCTCCTATGCGTTATAGATATATAACGCATAACGGCTGACAATCGGGAGAAGAGTCGCAAGTATGAATCGAATACTACTGTGCGTTTCCGATGTTAGATGTTAATCAACCCGAACCCTTTCTTTATCCATTCACACACATCTTTAGCTGAACTTGCTGTATCGCATGCTTTCCATATTCCACAATTTTAGTCTAGTGTACAAACAATCGCTTTCTTTAGATTAAAATCAACCTTCTGTACTATTTATTGGTTACCACTGCAACGCATGAAATTCAATTAAAAACTTAATCAATATAATCCCTGTGTTCGACCTCGGACTCACCGAGAATACCTAGTCTTTTGCTTATACTTGGGTAAAGGATAGGAAAACTTGACAAGACCACCAACGCATAGTAGTAAGACGCATAGCATGCTCAAAGTATGACATGTTGAACGCATAAACACATCATTTAACACTCTACGTTAGAACAATTTACACATACAAAATAACAACAATAAAGACGCATAGCATGCTCAAAGCATGACATGTTGAACGCATAAAGACATCATTTAACACTTTGCGCTAGGACAATTTACACACATACAAAATCCACCAACAACACAGCCTTAACCGCACCCGTAAACTTATCTTGATAAACACAGAGATCGTTTATCGATGAACGCATGCACGAATGACAGAGTATGCAGTGACAAATCGATATAAGTAGTAGTAATAATTTGCATTGAAGCTCGACGCATAATTTCATGCTTATTTAATTTACACTACTCCTAAAACTGAATTCAAAGAATGAAAAATAAATACTAAAAACAAAGTAAAAAGAAAATAAGCAATAGTAAAAGGAAGCGTCCCTGGAAAATTAGGTGTTCAGCAACGCAGGGACCTTTCGACGCAAGCTCAGCCATTACACTCGCGTAGGTCACTGGAGGTTTTGTCGATTTCTAGCTCTCCAATGTGGTAGGGTTTTACCCTTTGTCCATTGACCTTGAAGGAGGTGGTTCCGTCTTCATTTGTTATCTTGACAGCACCATGTAGAAACACTTCTTTGATTATGAATGGTTTAGACCAGCGAGACTTCAGCTTACCTAGAAATAAACGCAACCTTGAGTTAAATAATAGGACCTTCTGGCCGATGTATAGCATTTTTTTACTGATATTTTCGTCGTGCTATTTTATGGTCCTTTCTTTATATAGCTTTGCATTTTCGTAAGCTGAATGTCTCTACTCCATGAGTTCGTTTAATTGAAGCTTTCTTGCTTCGCTAGTTGCTTCTTTGTCTAGATTGAGCTTTTTCATGGCCCACATGGCCTTGTGTTCTAGCTATAGCGGAAGACGGTATGCTTTTCCAAACACCAACGCATAGGGTGACATGCCTATGGGTGTTTTAAATGTTGTTTTGTATGCCCAGAGAGCTTCATCTAATCTCTTCGTCCAATCTTTCCTTGATGTGCTCACAACTTTTTCAAGTATGGACTTAATCTCCCTGTTTGTTATCTCAGCTTGCCCGTTTATCTATGGGTGATGGGCAGGTGCTACCCTGTGCAAGACATTAAATTTTGTCAATAAGTTAGTGATTATGCAATTTATAATATGTGTACCTTCATCACTAATTCGCCCTTGGTGTCCCATATCGAGAAAAGATTTGTCTCTTTAAGAACTTGGACACCGTGTTTGCGTCGTTCTTCACACAGGCCACTGCTTCTACCCATTTTGATACGTAGTCAACCGCTACCAGGATGTATTGATTACCGCAAGAAGGAGGGAATGGTCCCATGAAATCGTTTCCTCATACGTAAAACAACTCAACTTCCAGGATTGAGTTCAGAGGCATCTCATTTCGGTTGGAAATGTTGTTCTCTGACAACGATCGCAAACTACCGCATACGCCCTTGCGTCTTTGAATAATGTGGGCCAGAAATACCCACTCTGCAACACCTTCGCAGCTGTTCTTTGTCCCTCGAAGTGTCCTCCTTAAAGTGCTTCATGAAAACTTCTCAGAATGCTATGCGTTTCATATTCTGGAACGTATCGACGCAGGATGTGGTCTGGGTCGAGTCTGTATAGATACGGCTCATCCCAGCAGTAGAACTTACTTTCGTGTCGGAGCCTCTTCCTTTGTTGAGCGTTGAAATCTTCAGGCCATTGTTTGCAGACCAAATAATTTACTATGTCTGCATACCACGGTTCCTGACTCTCTGCGTTCATGATGTGCTCGTCTAGGAACCGCTCCTCTATATCAGTCCAACTTTCTTGGATCTCTTTATTTTCCAACCGAGATAGGTGGTCCGCAACCTGATTCTCGGTTCCCTTCCTATCTTTGATCTCCAAATCAAACTCTTGTAATAATAAGATCCATCGGATGAGCCTAGGCTTTGCGTCCTTTTTCGCCATTAAATACTTGATCGCAGAATGATCAGTATAGATGGTCACCTTCGACCCTACGAAATATGCCCTAAATTTGTCAACCGCAAAGACTACGGCTAACATTTCCTTCTTAGTAGTAGTGTAGTTCTCTTGAGCAGTGTTCAATGTTTTACTGGCATAAAAGATGGGGTGCATGATTTTCTCTTTCCTTTGCCCCAGCACTGCTCCCACTGCATGGTTGCTTGCGTCCCACATCAGCTCAAATGGGAGAGACCAGTCTGGTGCAACTAAAACTGGTGCTGAAATTGGGGCCTACCTTAAAGACTCAAACGCATGCAGACATGCATTATCAAAGTTGAACTCCCTATTAGCTTCTAGTAGCGCGCTTAGTGGTTTTGCGACTTGCGAAAATCCTTTGATGAATCTTCTATAAAAGCCCGCACGACCTAAGAAGCTTCGCAAAGTCTTTACATTTGTGGGGGCTTGAAGTTTGGCTATCGCATCTATTTTTGCTTGATTAACTTCCAGTCCAACCTTAGAAATCTTATGTCCCAACAAAATACCTTCCGTGACCATGAAGTGGCATTTCTCCCAGTTAAGGACTAGGTTTGTGTCTTCGTATTTCTTTAATACTCGTTCCAGGTTGGCCAAGCATTCATCGTATGATTCCCCAAATACTGAGAAGTCGTCCATAAACACCTCTACTGAATATTCCAAATATTCGGAAAATATTTCCATCATGCACCTTTGGAACGTTCCTGATGCGTTACATAGCCCGAATGGCATGCGTCTGAAAGCAAAGGTGCCATATGGGCATGTGAACATTGTCTTCTCTTGATTTTTAGGAGTTATCATGATCTGGTTATAGCCGGAATATCGTCAAGGAAGCAGAAGAATTCACTTCCTGCTACCTTGTCTTGCATCTGGTCGATGAATGGCAATGGGAAGTGATCTTTCTTTGTCACCATGTTCAGCATACGGTAGTCCATACAAATGCGCCAACCAATGACCTTTCGTGTTGGTATCAGCTCATTTTTACTGTTCATAATCACTGTCATCCCCTCTTTCTTCGATGCATACTAAATTGGGCTTACCCAGCTGCTGTCAGAGATTGGATAAATGACCCCGCGTTGAGCCATTTGATGATTTATTTCTTCACAACCTCCTTCATGGCTTGGTTAAGCCTGCGCTGCCTTTCTACTGAACCTTCCTTACCCTCTTCTAACTGAATTTTATGCATGCAGTGTAAGCCCTTACCTGGCATTGGGAGATGGCAAGTTAAGAAGAGACTATGAGATGGGCCTTGAATAGAGAGAGTTGGCAGCAAAAGTGGCTAAGTGTTAGCCACGTGATAACTTGTAGAAATACAAGTTATAATAGCCTTTCTCAGGTGCAGGGCGCTGCAGTATTGGGAAGACAAGCGTCTGTTGTAAGCGTTCAGGGATGTTAGGGTGTGGGACTTCCGGTCGAATTGAGAACAGTTGATGTATGTAATTCCATGTAAAGTGAAACTGCTCTGTCTGCTGTCGTGCTAACATATTCAATGACGCAAGATTGATTGTTGCAGGATGTTTGCACTGTTTCCCAGTCGAGGTCGAGTTGGGCTTCTTGCGGTTGTGGTTGCGTTGGTGGTTGAGGCAGGTTTGGCTGAGGGCGAGAGGTTGATGGAGTTTCATCAAACGCAGGGGATGATGGACGCATAAAAGTCACGCCAAAATCCCCATAGTGTGAGTCATCAACTCTTATTGAGGAGATTGGGGAGGGGGTTTGGCGGAAGGTTGAGGTTTAGAAGGTTTTGGGCAATACTTTTTAGGGGGAGGTGGAGGTGGCTCAGGGTGATGCGTCTCAGGAGGAGGTGGAGGTGGAGTTGGTTCCCTTCTGGTTGTTGGAAGTGGGGGTGAAGGGCTTGAGGTTGGGAAAGGTCTAATGGTGGCATCAGGACTTGCCACAGCCTTGGTTTCAGCTTGGACGGCTTCCCCTTCCTCTATGGTTGCAGCTTTGGAGGTGGATTGTGATCCTCTTATCAACCGACGCAGAGTTTTGTGGGCGATGACGCCACTGACTTCAATCATCTTCTCTGCGTCTAACACTTCCGTTGGCCCTCCGATGGAAGCATTTGCGTACAAATTTATGATAAGAGTGGGGAAAAAGAGTTGGCCCCTTGGCTTGTTAAACACCCCTCTTATCTGCGCAGCGATTATGCATCCAACATCCAAGGGAATGTGACGCATAATGCAATATGCTGCCATCACCCGATCCCTTGATACTGTCTTGTCATGCGTTGTAGGGATCAGCCGCTTCTTCACCAAGTATACCCACAGTTTTGCCTCTGGTTTTAGGCTGCTAGCTGATAGTGTTTTGATACCTGTGGGTGAAACATCCCACTTAGCCCTAGGCTTCGCCAATACCCGGATTGCGTCTTCTATTAACTCCGGTGGAGTTGATTCTATGATCTTGTTTCCTTCCGCATCCGGGTTGTCCCTCAACTGATAGATTGCATTTATTTCCCTTGCGTTGAACGGGATTTCAGTTTCATCCACCACCACCATGTCTTCCTCTTCATCTATGCGTCCATTATAAAAACTTCAGACTATGTCAGGTTGGACCCAAGAGGTGCTGGAACAGAAGTTTCTTTAGCCGTGGTGGTCAATAATTTCGGTGATGTATGGCGGCAATGGGGCTTCTCCAAGGAAAAATCCCACCTCAATCATCAAATCAAGGAATGCCCTGCGTCTTCCTTTTCCTTCCTTCTTTTGTGGCGACACATCAGCCACCTTAGTTTTTCCTTTGGCCTTAGCGGGAATTTTGTCGACAGTTCTCTTCTTGCTCTCGGCCACTTCAACTGGTGCTTCAGTCACCTTCTCCTTCCCTTTGCGTTTCTCATTATCCGTGCTTGGGAGTTTGGCGACTGACACCTCTTTTTCTTTCTTCTTCTTTTTCATCAAGGTGCTGACACCTTGTTCCACTCTCGCATCCTCCCCGACGCGTTCCTTCCTTGTAGGCGAGTGATGCCTACTTCTCTTCTTTTTTTTCTTCTTTTCGTCCCCCTCTTCTTGGGCTTTTATTCTAGCAACCAGCTCCTCATCCTCTTCAATTTGTAGTTCTTTCTCAAGTTCCTCGGCTGCTTTTTCTATTCTTTCTTCTTCCCTGATTTCCTCTTCTAATGCCAATGCGGCTTCTTCTATTTGAGGATCAGGAAGGCCTTGCGTCTCCCCTTCTTCTTGAGGCCACACTTCCTTGCGCGCTTTCTTGCCGGACAATGCGTCCTTGGCAATTTTCTCAGCTCTTTTTCTGAGGGCCCTGAGCTCTTTTCTCAACTTGGCCCTCTTCTTCTTCATTTTCTCTGACAGCCCATCAAAGGATGTTGCCGCAATTGGGGACTCAGGACCGTCTCCTTGCTCTGTGGTTTTTGGCTCTTCATCCTTGGCAGATTCTTGTGATACCCTTCGCTTCTTTCTCAACAGGGGTACCACTTCCTCTTCCTCTTCTCTTCTTCTTTTGGCCTCTGCGGCCATCACAACTTTTCTGATTGGTCCTTCATTGGAGTCCAGGGTCATCTCCTCAGGACTGATAGACGCAGGGACAAACCCTTGCGTTTCACGTGGCTCGCCTACGACCTCCTTGCTGTAGGCGGCTTCTCCTTCCTTATCTCCCTCATTCTTTTCACCCTCCCGAGTCTCTTTCAACTGACTCTGGGCTTCTTTTATCGGCGAGGGTGATTCCCGTCTTGCGTCTGAAACGGTTGTGTCCATTAGGTCACGCAATCCGCTTAGGATCTCGGCTATCCATGCGTCTGGGGAACGTGCGGAGTTTACTTCCCCCTCTTTGACAGCCACCTCGTTTTCCACTTCTCTTCCCATCTCTTCTGTTCTTCTTGTGCTGGGCGGATGAGGTGAGGGTAAAGGCTGGTTGACCTCCCCTTCATCCTCCCGATCCTTTGCTTGCCTCTCCTCTTGAGCAATTCTTTCCAGGACGTTGCCGAATACCTCTCTCTATTCTCTTCGGTGAACTTCGCTGCTTCCGTACAGTGTGCTGGCTTCATCGCGAACCGTTCTAGGACCCGGTTGCTCGGCCTCGGAGTTTTCCGTGCTTAGCCTTTGGTTTCCGACATTGAAGTTCGTGGCAGAAAACTCCTTCACATTCTTCATTCTGGGCCTAGAGATATAAGATTGGACTCGATTTTTGGGTTTTGGAGTAGGTACCGGGTCGATTCGACTCAAGGGGCACATATTCAAGACTTCCACACAGTCTTCTGAGTCAAGGTTGACTACTGGTGGACGGATTTGGGGTCTGAAGAATGGTTGGAAAGATGGGTTTATAAGCGGTCTTTAGGCAGTAGCCCTGAATCTCAACGTCGAGAAAGTTGGGATAAATGGGGGACTGGGATTTGGAGATCTTGGGCGGAACGGAGAAGCAAAAGGCCTCACTGGTCGAGTAGGTCGAAATAATGGTGGAGAGAAAAATGGAGATCGAAATACCTCAGGTGATGATGAAGAGGATGGAGTTGAATACTTGGTATTGTATGAGGATATTAGGGAAACGTCGCTGGTAGAGTGTTCTTGATTTTGGGAATCTTAACTCGACGTAGACAAACATGTGAAGAACACAAATAACCTGAGGTTTTAGAGGGAAGGGTTTCGAAAATGGAAAATGGGAATTCGAATCGCGTTGATAAAGGGCTGATTGGGCCTTTGGTAATAAATGCAGATACGCAATATCCAAAATCCCACTGATTTAGGCAGATTTTCTTGAGCCGCACACCCATCAAGTGTGATGGGTGGCTACTTAACGCACATAGAGCACTTGAGTGTTTTTCTGGAAAAACGCGTAGCTGAGAAGGCATATGCATTTCACCTATTGCTCTATCTAAAACGCAATGAACTAATGATAAACGTATAGCTAATGAACGTATGGTTCTCAGGTTAGATTGTGCGTTGTAAGTTAAGTATTATGCATTTGAAGAAATATGTATGGCTCTAACCTTACCCCTAACCTTAACTCGACAAACACAGAAATTGTTTATCGATGAACGCATAGTTTACTTATGCGTTGATTGGCAAAGAAAGCAGTGAAATCATATAGTTTACATTAAAGCTCGACGCCTAATTTCATGCTCATCTAATTTACACTACTAAAACTGAAATTAAACAAAAAGAAATAAATACTAAAAACAAAGTATAAATAGAATAGAGAAAGCAAAATAAAATAAAATAAAATAAAAATAAATAATAGAACAAGTTCGAATAAAAAGAAAGCAAGGGTAAAAGAAAACATCCCTGGACAAGTAGGCGTTCAGAACCGTAGGGACCTTTCGACGCAAGCTCAGTTATTACACTCGCGTAGGTCAATGGAGGTTTTGTCAATTTCGAACTCTCCAATGTGGTAGGGTTTTACCCTCTGTCCATTGACCTTGAAGGAAGTGGTTCCGTCTTCGTTTGTCAGCATGACCGCACCGTGCGAGAACACTTCCTTGATTATGAATGGACCCGACCAGTGAGACTTCAGCTTATCTGGAAACAAACGCAACCTTGAATTAAATAACAGGACCTTCTGGCCGACGTATAGAGTTTTCTTACTAGTGTTTTTGTCGTGCCATTTCTTGGTCCTTTCTTTATACAACTTTGCGTTTTCGTAAGCTGAATGTCTCCACTCCAGGAGTTCGTTTCATTGAAGCTTTCTGGCTTCACCGCTTTCGTCTTGGTCTAAATTGAGCTTCTTCATGGACCAGATCGCCTTGTGTTCCAGCTCAAGCGGGAGATGGCATGCTTTCTGCACATCATGCATCAACTTCTTCTTCTACTGTGCGTTGAAGTCTTCGGGAAATTGCTTGCACACCAAGAAGTTGACAATGTCTGCATACCACGGCGCGGACTCGGTGACTTTCAATACAGCTTCATCTGGAAAGCTTGCATTGACATCCAGCTGTTTAAGATCGTGTTCCATATTCTCGAGTCTGGAAAGATGATCTGTTACGTTGTTCTTCGTACCTTTGCGATCAATTATTTCAGCATCAAACTCTTGAAGAAGCAGAACCCATCGGATAAGCCTCGGCATGGCATCTTTTTTAGTCATCAAGTATCGAATAGCTGAGTGGTCAGTATGGATAATGACTTTTGACCCCAGAAGATATGCTCTGAATTTCTCAACAGCGAACACTACTGCTAACAACTCTTTCTCTATAGTGGTATAATTCGCTTGGGCTGCGTTGAAAGTTTTGCTGGCATAGGCTATGGGGTGCAGCATTCTGTCTTTGCCTTGAACTAACGCAGCGACCATCGCATAGTCGCTGGCATCGCACATTAGTTCGAATGGCTGTGACCAATCTGGAGCAATTAAAATTGGTGCTGACACCAGTGCTGCTTTCAGCGTCTTAAATGCCTTGAGACATTCTTCATTAAAAATGTAGGGTCGATTTTGCTCCAGCAATGAGCTTAAAGGGCGTGCAATTTTTGAGAAGTCCTTGACGAACCTCCTATAGAAGCCTGCATGTCCCAAGAAGCTACGAAGCGTTTTTATGTTTGTAGGCTGTGGGAGCCTTTCTACGGCTTCAATTTTGGCCTGGTCAACTTCCAGGCCCTTCTTGGATATCTTGTGACCGAGGACAATTCCTTCAGTCACCATTAAGTGACATTTTTCCCAATTAAGCACTAGGTTGGTGTCCTCGCATCTTTTCAGTACTTTCTCCAAATTGGCTAAACATGCTTCAAACGAATTTCCAAAGACCGAAAAATCATCCATGAATATCTCAACAGATTCTTTTAGAAATTCAGAGAAGATTGCCATCATACACCTCTGAAAGGTGCCTGGGGCGTTACATAGTCCAAATGGCATGCGTCGAAATGCAAATGTACCATAAGGACATGTAAATTTGGTCTTCTCCTGCTTTTCTGGAGCAATCATAATCTAGTTGTAGCCTGAATAGCCATCCAAGAAGCAGAAGAATTCATTTCCCGCAGGTCTATCTAACATTTGGTCAATGAAGGGTAACGGGAAATGATCCTTCTTCGTCGCCGCGTTGAGCTTCCTGTAGTCCATGCAAATTCTCCACCCCGTGACAGTGCAGATGGGGATCAATTCGTTATTCTTATTTGGGACTACAGTCATACCTCCTTCTTTGAGAACGCATTGGACAGGACTTACCCACTTACAATCAGAAATGAGGAAGATGACGCCTGCGTCCAACCATTTAAGCACTTCTTTCTTGACAACATCTTTCATTGCTGGATTGAGCCGTCTTTGGGCCTCGATAGATCCGTCTTTTCCTTCTTCTAGAAGAATTTTATGCATACAGTATGTGGGGCTGATCCCCTTGATATCAGCCAACGTCCATCCGACAGCTCGGATGTGCTTTTTCAGAATGAATAACAATGCTGATTCTTGACTAGGGGATAAAGCAGCTGAAATAATAACTGGAAGAGAGTTACCTTCTCCTAAGTAAGCATACTTGAGGTGAGTTGGCAACACTTTTAACTCGATTTCTGGCGCTTCTTCCAGAGATGGTTTTGTTTGTTGGTTGATTCGATTCGGAGTCAAGGTTTCAAAAGCAGAATAGGCCAAAGCACAGCATTGTTCAGGCTGCTGCGCGTCCAGATTTGCGATAGTTTCATCATTTTCTTCAAGCCACCTTTCATGGGACTCATCATTTTCTTCAAGCCACCTTTCATACGTTGGTATGGCGTTGAGGTTTTGGCAAGTTTCCTGTTCCCTTGGATATTCCAACGCCTTAAAGACGTTGAATATCACTTCCTAATCATTAACTCTCATGATAATTTCCCCCTTGTGGACGTCAATGAGCGTACGACCCGTTGACAGAAACGGGCGTCCAAGTACGATTGGGACGTCCTCATCTGCTTCATAATCCAGGATAATGAAGTCTGCGAGGAGAATAAACTTGTCGACATTTACTAACACATCCTCAATCCTTCCTTCAGGATACACCATGGATCGATCCGCCAATTGTAGAGTAACTGTTGTTGGCTGTGATGCAATCCCCAACTTGTTGAATACTGACAGAGGCATAAGGTTAATTCTAGCCCCTAGATCACACAACGCTTTTCCTATGTGAATTCCTCCAATAGAACAAGGAATGGTGAAGCTCCCTGGGTCTTTCATCTTTGTGGGGACGCGTTCACAGACCATGTCACTGCACTCCTGCGTTAGAGCTATGGTCTCATGTTCTTGAAGAATTTAGCATAGGTAGGCATTTGTTCCAACGCTTCCACAAGCGAGATGTTGATGTGCAATTGTTTGAGTACATCTAGGAAGCGTTTGAACTGCCTCTCATTGTTTTTCTTCCTTCTTAGCCGCTGAGGATAAGGAGGCATTTGCAGCTCGGCTGACATGCTTGTTGATGCGTCTTTTGCTGATGAACTTCTTTGCATGTCAGCTTGTTTTTGTTGCGTTGATTGATCAAATTCAGTTGTGAGGTTGGAATGATGAATTGTTGGTTGAGAGTTCTCTGTGTGGGGAAGTTCATTCATTGTTCTTCCACATATCAGTGTCACATCTTGACACTGTTCTTTTCCTGAACTGCCCGTACCGCGTGGGGCTTCGGTGTTGCTTGGAAGAGAGCCTTTTTGCCGTGTCTTCAATTCTCCTGCGATCTGGCCAATTTGAAGCTCTAAATTTCGAATGGATGACGCCTGAGTTTGTAACAAGGCATCATTCTTCTGCATATATTCCTTTAGAAGAGCTTCCATGGATGATGGACCAGGCGCTGACTGATGTGAATTTTGCCTCTGATGTCCATGGGAGAATCCAGATGATCCTCCTCTTTTGTGCATTGGGGCACCTTGCTGCTCAGGCTGGCGATTACCTCCCCATGAGAAATTCGGATGATTCCTCCAACCAGGGTTGTAGGTATTGGAATAAGGGTTGTTACGTATAAAACACACAGACTGAGGGTTCTGTGGGCATACTTCATACGCATGCGGCTCCCCACATTCCACGCATCCTGCAGCGTTCATTTGATTTACTGCATTCACTTGGCCGCCGCCTCCTGTATTCGACTGATTCAAGGCCATAGTCTGTAACAGGTTAGTCATGGCGGTGACTTAAGCTTGCAATGCAGCAACACTATTATGCTCAGGTGCTCCTGACGCATGGTTTTGCCTGCGGCCAGATCGGCTATATCCATGGTCCTCCCAATCCTCGTGATTTCTTGATATTCTGTCGAGAATTTCCTTGGCCTCAGTATAAGTTTTATCCAGCAATCCTCCCGCTGCGGTAGCATTTGCAGCAGTCTGAGAGGCCTCAGTCAATCAATCATAGAATATCCCATTTGAACACAGTTGGGGAAACCATTATGCGGGCAATTTCTCACCAACCTCTTGAATCTTGCCCAAGCATCGCTCAGGGTTTCTCTGTCTTTTTGTTGGAAATTGGCGATGTCTCTTCTTCTTCGAGCATTCTCCGTTGGTGGGAAGAACTTTTTCATGAACTTCTCAATCATTTGGTTCCAGGTGGTGATCTCGCCTGGTTCCAAGGAATATGCCCACTGTCTCGCCTCATCTCTAAGGGAGAATGGGAACAGCGTTAATCGAATGTCATCTGCACTTATGTTTGGAATGACGAAAGTGTTGCAGATTTCAATGAAGCTCTTTAGATGAACATGAGGGTCCTCACCAGGTGATCCCCCAAACTGTCCTGCTGTTTGCAGCATTTGAAGCATGACTGGTTTCATTTCAAATCTTGATCCTTGGGACTCGGGTCGCATAATTCTAGGTGAAAAATTATACAAGATGGGTGACGCATAATCCCTGATTGGACGATTTCGATCATGTGCCAATAAGATGGGATGAGTTTGTTGATCAATCTGCTGAGCTTGAAGTTGTGCTTGGGCAAACGCATAGTTTACTGCTTCTTCTCGTCTGTCAGCCTCATTGTTAGCTCTCAAAGGCTGGTTGGCGTTGTTTGCTTGATTTTGCATCTTTTTCTCTCTATAAAGTTGTCGCCGCCTTTGAAATGTCTTGTTTCCTTTCCCAAAGGTTCTCTCGATCTCAGGGTCAGAAATGAACACAGGCTGCTCTTTGTTCATAAACTGTTAGATACGTCTTCGACTAAACGCTCAGTACAGCCCAAGATTGAGACTTTCTGCATAAATCAAGAAATAATATCAAGACCTAAATTATCAATTCAAATCCCCGGCAATGGCGCCAAAAACTTGTTCGTTATTATTTCTTATTTGAATTAAGTTGTTTCTTAGCTTGTTGCACAAATTAGATTTTAACATTTTTTGTACAAGGATGCGTCGAGAATTACTCTAAATGTGCTCATGATTAAGCAAGTTTTCCTATAAAGACCCAAGTATAAGTATTTATAGGTATCCTGGTGAGTCTAGGGTCGAATGCAAGGATTTGTAATATCTAGGCGTTGAGATTATAAGCCTGACTATGCGGTGAACTATACATGTAATATATGCAATTGTTTGTTGTGTAAAACTATACATTAAGAATGAATAGAATTTCCTACTACTAATAATGAGGTGGACGCGGTGATGGTTAGTCATATGTCATTTAGTGTCAGATAGCATGCGTTGAGAATGAATGGAACCATGCGATAGGAGTTATGCAAGAGTTAGTTGTTACCTAAACCTTCTGAGTACAATTTCATACCTACAAACTGCAATTGTGAATCCATCTCTCGATGTTTCGATGCCACATTAATCTTATTTCTAAGATGCATGGTAAGTTTGCGTTGGCAAAAGATGAACTACATCTTTGCAACTCATCTAGTCTTAATAAATGCTAAAGATTAACTATCCACTCTCTCAAGCTCAACAGTTATGCTTACTACTTGTGTTTGTCAGACAAAGTCATGCAAGCTAAAGATATTCATTAATCAAGATGTAATATACTCAGAATTGCTTAAGAAAACTAACTCTTAACATCAACTCATTCATTCAAGCATGGTGTAAGATGTTCAGAATAAAGATAGATGGAAGAGAATAGTCAATCAAACTCATATTAAGCGAATAAGTCATTCTCTCGAATGTCATTAACAAAATATGGACAAGAAGGAGAAAAATGTAAATAAAATGGAAATGAAGGGTGTCAAGCCGCCACTGGCAACGTCTTGCTTCATGGAGGCTTGAGATGGTCGCTATCTGATACATAAATTCCATAAGGTGAATGTTCTCACTCACTGGGAGATGACTCTGAAAATGCTCAGAATCCTTCTCTCAGAAGAGCTCGAAATGGAGGCTGGTTATGGTGAAGGAGAAATAGTGTAGAGCTTTCACCTTTCGAACTCGTCTCCCTCTCTTTAAGAAGCTTTTGGGCTATTTATAGGCGTCAAAAGGTTGATATCATGATGATCTGACACCTTTGCATTAAATTTCACCCATGCTGCATAGACTTTTCAGATTTGTCAGCCTATTTGTTCTGCCATGATCTTGATAGGTTGCTACTCTTTTTCGTAATGACATGATAGCTGCTTGAGCATGCTTGAGTTTCTTCTTCGACGCATGGTTTTCAACGCATGACCTCACCGCATAGGCTCGACGCATGTTCTCGCCGAAGCTTCAACTCTTCGTACTTGGTTGTTCCTACTTTTCTTCTCAACCCTGCGTTAGGAACAGAAGCTTATCATTTTTCAGGCATTTTTCTTTTTGCAAGTAGTGCCAACTCATGTTGATACATTTTTCATCATTTAACTACCAAAATCATGTGTTTAACTCCAAAGTTACTCTAATTAAATCAAATAATGACTATAATAACTTGTATTTCTACAAGTTATCACATTCCCAAACACCAACGCATAGGGTGACATGCCTATAGGTGTTTTGAATGCCGTTCTGTATACCCATAGAGCTTCATCTAATCTCTCTGTCCAATCTTTCCTTGATGTGCTCACGACCTTTTCAAGTATGGACTTGATCTCCCGGTTTGTTATTTCAGCTTGGCCGTTTGTCTGTGGGTGATAAGCAATTGCTACCCTGTGCGAGACATTAAATTTAGTCAGTAAATTAGTGATTATGCGATTTATAAAGTGTGTACCTTCATCACTAATTATCGCCCTTGGTGTCCCAAATCGAGAGAAGATTTGTTTCTTTAAAAACTTGGACACTGTGTTTACGTCATTCTTTGCACAGGGTGCTGCTTCTACCCATTTTGATACGTAGTCGACCGCTACTAAAATATATTGATTGCCGCAAGAAGGAGGAAATGGTCCCATGAAATCGATTCCCCATACGTTGAACAACTCAACTTCCAGCATTGAATTCAGAGGCATCTCATTTCGGTTGGAAATGTTGCCTGTTCTCTGTCAACGATTGCAAGCTACCACATATGCCCTTGCGTCTTTGAATAATGTGGGCAAGAAATACCCACTTTGCAACACCTTTGCAGCTGTTCTCTGCCCTCCAAAGTGTTCTCCGTAAGGTGCTTCATGACAGCTCCTCAAAATGCTATGCGTTTCATATTCTGGAATGCATCGACGCAGGATATGGTCAGGGCCAAGTCTGTATAGATATGGCTCATCCCAGCAATAGAACTTACTTTCATGTTGGAGCTTTTTCTTTTGTTGAGCATTGAATTCTTCAGGCCATTGGTTGCAGACCAGGTAATTTACTATGTCTGCATACCATGGTTCCTGACTATCTGCTTTCATGACATGCTCGTCTGGGAATCGTTCCTCTACATCACTCCAGCTTTCCTGGACCTCTTTATTTTCCAACCGAGATAGGTGGTCCACAACCTGATTCTCGATTCCCTTTCTGTCTTTAATCTCCAAATCAAATTCTTGTAACAGCAGTAACCATCGGATGAGTCTAGGCTTTGCGTCCTTTTTCACCATCAAATATTTGATCGCAGAATGATCACTATAGATGGTCACCTTTGACCCTATCAAATATGCTCTGAATTTGTCAACCGCAAAGACTATGGCTAACATTTTCTTCTCAGTAGTCGTGTAGTTCTCCTGAGACGCATTCAACATTTTACTAGCATAATGGATGGGGTGCATTATTTTCTGTTTTCTTTGCCCAGTACTGCTCCCACAGCATGGTTGCTTGCGTCGCACATTAATTCAAATGGGAGAGACCAGTTAGGTGCAACTAAAATTGGGCTGAAATCAGAGCTTGGCTTAGAGACTTGAATGCGTTTAGGCATTTACCATCGAAATTGAATTCCCTATTGGCTTCCAGCAGTCGCTCAGTGGTTTTGCTACTTGCGAGAATCCTTTGATGAATCTTCTATAGAAGCCCGCATGGCCTAGGAAACTTCGCAAAGTCTTTACATTTGTGGGGGCTGGGAGTTTTGCTATCGCATCTATCTTTGCTTGATCCACTTCCAATCCAACCTTTGAGATCTTATGTCCCAACACAATACCCTCAGTGACCATAAAATGGCATTTTTCCCAGTTGAGGACTAGATTTGTGTCTTCGCATCGTTTTAACACTCTTTCCAAGTTGGTCAAGCATTCATCGTATGATTTCCCAAATACTGAGAAGTCGTCCATAAACACCTCTACTGACTGTTCCAAATAGTCGGAAAATATTGCCATCATGCATCTTTGGAACGTCCCTGGTGCGTTGCATAGTCCGAATGGCATGCGTCTGAACGCAAAGGTGCCATATGGACAAGTGAACGTTGTCTTCTCTTGATCTTCCGGTGCTATCATGATCTGGTTATAGCCGGAATACCCGTCAAGGAAGCAGAAAAATTCATTTCCTGCCAGCCTATCTAGCATCTGGTCGATGAATGGCAGTGGAAAGTCGTCCTTCTTTGTTGCCGCATTCAGCTTGCGGTAGTCCATACAGATGCGCCAGCCAGTGAACGTTCTTGTTGGTATCAACTCATTCTTACTGTTCATGATCACTGTCATTCCCCCTTTTTTAGGTACACACTGAACTGGGCTTATCCAGCTGCTGTCGGAGATTGGATAAATGACTCCTGCGTCGAGCCATTTGATGACCTCTTTCTTTACAACCTCCTTCATCGCAGGGTTAAGCCTACGTTGCCTTTCAACCGAGCCATCTTTACCCTCTTCCAACAAAATTTTGTGCATGCAGTATGAAGGGCTTATTCCTCTAATGTCCGCTAAGGTCCATCCAATGGCTTTGATATGATTTCCAATATCTCCAGCAAAGCCTTTTCACAATCTATGGTTAACGCAGCGGATATGATGACCGGTAGCGTGCTCTCTGCCCCCAAATATGCATACTTTAGATGCGTCGGCAGCGTTTTTAGCTCAAGGACGATTTTGTTTTCTCAGTGGATCGGTTGCTTAAGTCTAAGCGTTCAAAACTTGCATTGGAGATTACACATATTTCCGCTTCTCTTCCCTCATCCATTTCGTCTAGCATTGTTTCGTTTTCAGCACATGCGTCTATGATACTTGCCTTTTCTTCAATTATATCTTCGATCATCTGGCAAGAATGAAAATCATCAGGATATTTTAACGCATTAAAAACATTAAACTTTACTTGCTGGTCGTCCACTCGAATGGTTAACTCCCCTTTCTGGACGTCAATCAGGGCGCGTCCAGTAGCTAAGAAAGGTCTTCCCAGGATGATGGGCACCTCTCTATCAGCTTTATAATCCATAATTATGAAGTTGGCTGGGAAGATCAATTTATCTACCTTCACAAGAACATCCTCAATTTTCCCTTTGGGATGCTTAATGGAATGGTCAACAAGGTAAAGTGTGACTTGGCCATGCTTCCCCTATACCCAACTTTTTGAATATAGACAGTGGCATTAAATTTATGCTGGCCCCTAAGTCGCATAATGCCTGACCTACGTCCATTCCTCCTATAGAACGTGGCAATGTGAAACTCCCTGGATCTTTCATTTTGGCGGGTATATTGCTTTTGAACAATGCACTGCATTCCCGCGTTAATGCGACTGTCTCAAACTCCCCAAGCCTTCTTTTCTTCGATAGTATGTCTTTCAGAAATTTGACATAGCTAGGCATTTGTTCCAGGGCTTCCACCAATGGAATGTTGATGTGAAGTTGTTTGAGAACATCCAGGAATTTTCTAAATTGGCCCTCATCATTTTTCTTCTTTAGGCGCTGAGGAAAGGGTGGATGCATAGGGGGAGTGATATTTTGAGATACCGGCGCAGGGTTTGCCTGCATTTCTTTTTCTCTCCCCTTTCCATTCTCTTGTTCTTGAGAGGCTGTGGTGGTGGATGAAGATTGCGGTTCACTAGTAGGTGTTATTGGGGTTAGTTGTGGAGTGATGTGAGGCTGCAGATTTCCTTGCGTCCTCTGATCTTGCATTTCAGTGGGAAGAATCTTCCCACTCCTCAATGTCACAGCTTGACATTGTTCCTTACCGTTGCCACGTGGGGCTTCGGCATTACTGGGCAATGCTCCTTGGGGTCTGGTATTGTACTCGCTTGCCATTTGTCCCATTTGAATTTCTAAATTTCGGATTGCAATGGCATGGCTTTTTATTTCACCCATTTGGTTTTGGAGCATTGCTTCCAACGACTTACGCGTTTCTTCATTTTGAGTGATCGTTTGTCGCATAAGTGCTTCAAAGGATGATGATGATGAGTTTGCTGACTGGTTTCTTTGTGCTTGATGCCCTTGAACACCTTGGTTGTACACGGGGTTGTTGCTTCTCTGCGGCTGTTGTCCAGTTCCCTGCGTCTGTGATTGGTTTCCTCCCCATCCAAAGTTAGGATGGTTCCTCCAACCCGGATTATAAGTCTTGGAGTACGGGTTGTTCTGAACATAATAGACGGATTATGGATTATGGGCTGGAGTACCGCATTGCACACAGCTTACAGATGCTGTTGCATTCACCGTGTTAATTGCGTCCATTGACGCAACTGTTCCACCTTGGTTGTTCAATGCTATTGTTTGAAGCAAGGATGTCATATTGGCGTCTGAGCTGAGAGATTATTAGTCGTGTCAGTTTCAATCATTCCAGCTTGCGTTCGTCTTTTATCAATGTACTGGGATCCATACCCATCATCTACCCATTCATCAGTGTTCCTCGAAATTGTGTCGAGGATCTCCTTGGCTTGCGTATAAGTTTTGTCCATCAATCCTCCTGTTGCAGAGGCGTCAGCCACTGATTGTGATGTTTTATTTAATCCTCCGTAGAAGATCTCCATCTGCACACAATCAGGAATACCATTATGGGGACAATTCCTTACAAGCCTTTTAAACTGGGCCCATGCTTCACTAAGTGTCTCCGAGTCCTTTTGCTCGAAGGTGACAATGTCTCGTCTCCTCTTTGCACTCACCGTCAGAGGAAAATATTTCTGCATGAATTTTTCAACCATTTGGCCCCAAGTTGTAATCTCACCAGGTTCAAATGAATATGCCCATTGTCTTGCCTCATCTCTGAGAGAAAATGGGAATAGCATCAGTCTGATGCTATCTTGCGGTACTCCAGCCATAGGGAATGCGCTACAAATTTCCAAGAAACTTTTCACGTGTGCATGTGGGTCTTCACCCGTTGCACCCCCAAACTGCCCTGCGGCTTGCAGCATCTGCAACATTATTGGTTTCATTTCAAACCTTCCATTACCCTCGAAGGTTGGTTGTAAAATTCCCAGTGCGAAATTGTATAGATTTGGCGACGCATACTCCCTCATTGGGCGATTTCTATCATGCGCCAAGAGGATTGGGTTTGTATCATTGTTTGCTTGCTCTTGCGCATTTGCATTCTGCCTAACCCCAGCATGAGGTTGATTATTTTGAGCATCCATATTTTCTTTAGTTTGATTGCTCCTTCTTTGTTTATTCTGTCTTATCCTTCTTCTGAAGGTCCTCTCAATCTCTGGGTCAATATCAAATGTTGGGTTGTCCCCTTCACTCATATACTGTTAGAAACCTCTGAAAGAAGAGAAGTTTGCTATACTCCGTCGACTGAGGAATCCTGCAACACAATAACCCAAAGAAAATAATTAAATCAATAAAATAATCCCCGGCAATGGCTCCAAAAACTTGTTGTTTTTATTTTGTATGTGTAAATTGTCCTAACGCAAAGTGTTAAATGATGTGTTTATGCGTTCAACATGTCATGCTTTGAGCATGCTATGCATCTTACTACTATGCGTTGGTGGTCTTGTCAAGTTTTCCTATCCTTTACCCAAGTATAAGCAAAAGACTAGGTATTCTCAGTGAGTTCGAGGTCGAACACAGGGATTATATCGATTAAGTTTTCAATTGAATTTCATGCGTTGCAGTGGTAACCAATAAATAGTTCAGAGAGTTGATTTTAATCTAAAGAAAGTGATTGTTTGTACACTAAAAATTATGGAATATGGAAAGCATGCGACATAGCAAGTTCAGCTAAAGATGTGTGTGAATGGATAAAGAAAGGGTTCAGGTTGATTAACATCTAACATCGGAAACGCACAGAAGTATTCTATTTATACTTGCGACTCTTCTCCCGGTTGTCAGCCGTTATGCGTTATATGTCTATAATGCATAGGAGAGTGTTAAGAACCAAGGTTATCCCCATAGACAAGCAATACTACTTGGCCCTTGTCAATTGAGTTCCACAATCACTTACCCTCTCGAGCAATTTGATTATTACTACTTATATCGATTTGTCAGATGGACATAAGCATCGGATTAAGCTCGCAGTTGACAAGATAAAATAGTTACACTGTGGTTCCTAGTTAGATGCTAACACAACCCTAAACCCTTGAGTGATTAGTTACTCATGGTTTGAAAGTAAAAAGTGGAAAGTTTAGAGAAATGAGTAGACATGGAAGATAATTATATTGATGAAATGAAATACAACTTTAGATGCGCTCAATGTCTTGACACAAATCTAAAATCAAGATAGAACAATAAGAAAGAAAGCAGGGAAAGGCGTCAATGTCTTGAGTCGCCCGGATGGAAGCATGAGGGTATGCTGTGAAGTGGTCCGGCGGAGGGAAGACTCTTCTCTCTCGAACTATTCGTCTCCGGTTGAAGTCTGGAGAGAACTCTGTTGTCACTTATGGAGTTCTTTCGAGAATCAACAACCTTTTCTCATCTCGCGGAGCTGCCCTTTTATAGATGATGCGTTCGCAATTAATGGCAAATCTGCTTGATTGGCGGCGAGATTGATACTATGCATCCATCTCGCCTGATTGCGTGATTCTCGGGTCAATTAAGATCCACCACTTTGGCCACAAATCATGTTCGTCAATCATCCGTCAATCTCTCAAGAGTCTGCTTTGATTCTCAGCGCCTTGCATTAATGGTCGTCTATGCATCCATGAATAGTTTGGCCGATGTCAACGCGGCGTAGGTTGCTAACGCGTAGTCTTCCGTTGAGTAGTTGTTAACGCATCTTCAGGTTGTTTGCGTTCCGTTCAGATCATGCGTCCTGCGTTAAGACGTCATCAACGCATCGTTTGCATTCCTGCGTTAAAACATGCGTTTTAGGGTCAAAAAGTGGTAAAATCATTTATCTTCATAGAAATACAAGAGTATAACGCAAAGGAAGATTTATTAGTAAAAATCACATAAACTGCCACATGCTTCTCTATTTAATCTCTATTTATCTAAGAGAAAGACTATTATAACTTGTATTTCTACAAGTTATCACCATGCGTTGGTGAAGCTATGCGTTGAGGTGTGTCTGAGGCTTGACAAGACCACTGGTAGCTACGCGTTGAAGAAAGGAGCTCGGCATGGATGCAGATGCGAAGACTACTATGCGTTGAAGGCCACTAGGCATTGAAGGTCACTATGCGTTGAATGCGACTATGTGTTGAAGGTTCGTGCATAGAAGAGTGGCCGAGAGGACCATGCGTTAGTCGGCTATCCGGCGATGGGGCGTTGGGCAATTTTAACACAGTAAGTTGGGACTATGGGTTCTTGAATCCATGCGCGGAAGGTTTGTGTTGGCCAACCTAAGTAGGAAGGTGAAGATGTTGCTGGTGAGTCAGTGATCTATATTTATATATAAGTACACCGAATAAATACACACTTTAGACATATTTCGAACTCAGACTGATCCTATTTCGCAGACGAACAACGAGGAGAGGTGTAAGAAGGTGGTTATATCGAATTTCAGTAGAATTCAAATCATTTTCATGGAGAAATTGAAGCTGGAACCAGAAGCTTGATTGTTGTTGATAAATCTGGACATCATTCGGTATTTGAAGAAGAGTGAGCTGAGGAAGTTGAAGCTATGGTTGAAAGTTTAAGGTTTGTAAGTTAACCTAATTCTTAGCAACTTCCATGAAGAATGTTTAAGCTGAATTTGAACTGAAATTTGTTAAATTCTAGGAGGAAGTAATCAAAGTTGAACTGTTAGACGATTCAAAGCAGCTAGAGATATTTGAGGATAGCTCTCAAAACAAGAAGAGTAATGATTTGAAATTTTGAGGTAAGTTAGAAAGCTCATTTCTTTACAAGTTTGTAGAAGGGAGGAAGTTCTGAATTTGGCTGGAATTTAATGTTTAGCAGGTTAAAGAACAAATCAGAAGGGAAAGAAGAAAACAGTGGCTGTCTGGGATAGTTAAGGCGTAGTATCGCTAAAGAGCAGGAGAGTGAGCAGCGAAACGAGTGTCGCTAGTAACGCAAAGAGGCTTTGCGTCTCACAACTCTCGCTGAAGTATCACTAGGTGTCGCTCCTTAAGGTGATCTAGCTAGTCTCGCTAAGCCTAGTCTTGGATTATAAGCAGGTCTCGTTATTAATATCGCTGATACTTGTGGATATCGCTCATTATGAAAATTGCTAACAAGAGAGGGATTGGCGATGAAATACATGTTGAGATGTTTAAGCACATGTAGTAAATATAAAGATGAATATTAGTAATATCTAACATGAAAAAGGTGTGTTTACAGGCCAAGAGGAGTTAGAGGAAGTGTATAACCTGCTCGGAGCTTGGAATAAGTTGTGAGTGACATTATAGTTTGTGATAAGCCAGTTTGATTATTATTTTCTATATGCTTAGTGATATCTATGACACATGACTGAAGTGTACTCTTATGCATGAAACAAGCACATATCTTATATGTAATTTAAAGCTTGAATATGTATTGGTTAATGCTCCTAAGTTAGTTGTTAGCTGAATGTTCTGAAAAATCTGAGGTATCATGATTTATGTTAATTTATGATTAATGTGACGCGCATATCGGTACCTTAGAAAGTTTGAAATGGGACCCTATGCTGAAGAACATGAGAAGACATATTGGCAGCCCTAGTATTTCAATAAAGCTCTCACCAAAGGACATAGAGAAGGTGATTGAGTATGAACTGGGACCCTAATACCAAAGGACATGAGAAGGTATACGGGCAGCTCGAGATCAGTCAGACATATAAGCAAATTAAAAGACACGTGACGCTGATGTGTTGAGGTTACTCAACACAGCCAAGGTTTATTGACGTTGGGTGCGTTGAGTTCGCTCCGCCTCAACTAAGGTTTAATGAAAGAAGCTTAGTTGTGTGATTATAATAATTGCAAGTTTACAGTGCATGACTAAGCAGATTATATTTGTGATTATAGCCAAGCTTTATTGAATTATATTTCAGATAGTCACTCACTGAGCATTGTAGCACATAAAATTCTTGTTTCTTTGATGTTTTCTTCTAGGTAGTGAGCATGTTCGGGGTGCTTAGCCTACCACCAAGACTCGTCTGAGGCTATTTAGGATTTTTGTACTAGGAACTTGTAAATCCCATCCCTATGTAGATATTGCTTTTATTTTGAGTGGCATAGTGAGAATCATCAGGCATACTTGTAATTCTTACACATGGTCTCTTAAATATTTCTCATGATGCTATATTATCAATAGATCCTTGCATAACTATTGTAAAGCTAAGTCAATTGTCAGCAGGTTATGATTTATAAATATGTTCATAACAAGTTTTAGAGAAGAAGGAAAAATAGTTTTAACACTCACTCCTAGGTATAAATATAGATGTATATATATCTAGGATAGGGGTGTTACATATGAAGGGCTTATTCCTCTAATGTCCGCTAGGGTCCATCCAATGGCTTTGATATGATTTTTCAGTATCTGCAACAAAGCCTTTTCACGGTCTGTGGTCAACGCAGAGGATATGATGACCGGTAGCGTGCTCTCTTCTCCCAAATATGCATACATAAGATGCGTCGACAGTGTTTTTAGCTCAAGGTTTGGCGGTTCTTCTAGAGATGGCTTTGTCTTCTCCGTGGATCAATTGCTCAAATCTATGCGGTCGAAACTTGCGTTGGAAATTACATCGATTTCCTCCTCTTTTCCATCTTCTAATTTATCCAAAATTGCTTCATCTTCTAACAATGCATCTGTAATACTTGCCTTTTCTTCAGTTATGTCCTCAATCACTTGACAAGATTGAAAATCATCAAAATATTTCAACGCATTAAAGACATTAAACTTTACTTGCTAGTCGTCCACACGGATTGTTAGCTCCCCTTCCTGAACGTCAATCAGGGTGCGTCCTGTAGCTAAGAAAGGTCTTCCTAGGATAATGGGCACCTCTCTATCAGCTTCATAATCCAGGATTATGAAGTTGGCTGGGAAGATGAATTTATCCACCTTCACAAGAACATCCTCGATTTTGCCTTAGGGATGCTTGATAGAGCGATCTGCAAGTTGAAGTGTGACTCTAGTGGGTCGTGCTTCCCCTATACCCAACTTCTTGAATATTGGCAGTGGCATTAAGTTTATGCTGGCTCCTAAGTCGCATAATACCTGACCTACATCCATTCTCGCTATAGAGCATGACAATGTAAAACTCCTTGGATCTTTCATTTTAGCAGGTATATTGTTTTTGAACAACGCACTGCATTCCTACGTTAATGCGACTGTCTCAAATTCTCCGAGCCTTCTCTTCTTGGATAGTATGTCTTTCAGAAATTTGACATAACTTGGCATTTGTTCCAGGGCTTCCACCAATGGAATGTTCATGTGAAATTGTTTGAGAACGTTCAAAAATTTTCTAAATTGGCCCTCATCATTTTTCTTCTTTAGGCATTGAGGAAAGGGTGGACGCATAGGAAGAGTGGTATCTTGATATACTGACGCAGGTTTTACCTGCGTTGCTTTTTCTCTCCTCCCTCAATTCTCATGCTCTTGAGAAGTTGGGGTGATTGATGATGGCTGCGGATCATTAATTGGTGCTGTTGGAGTTGGTTGTGGAGTGATGTGAGGCTGCAGGTTTCCTTGCGTTCTTTGATCTTGCGTTTCAGTGGGAAGAATTTTCCCACTCCTCAATGTCACAGCTTGACATTGTTTTTTACCGTTACCTTGTGGGGCTTTGGTATTACTTGGCAATGCTCCTTGAGGTCTATTTTTGAGCTCACCTGCAATTTGTCCCATTTGAACTTCTAAATTGCAAATTGCAGTGGCCTGACTTTGGAGCATCGCATCATTCTTACTGATATATTCTCGTAGTAGAGCTTTCATGGATGATGATGATGCGTTTGCTGACTGGTTTCTTTGTGGTTGATGCCCTTGAATACCTTGGTTGTAAACAGGAGGGTTGCTTCTCTGCGGCTGTTGCTCAGCTCCTTGCGTCTGTTGTTGGTTTCCTCCCCATCCAAAGTTAGGATGGTTCCTCCAACCCGAATTATACGTTTTAGCATACGGGTTGTTTTGAACATAGCAAACGGACTATGGATTTGTAAGGACACATATTATACAGATGTCACTCACCACATTGCACACAGCTTATAGATGTTGTCGCATTCATTGCGTCCATCGCAACAACGGATCCATCTGAGCTGAAAGGTTAATGGCAGCATCAGTTTCAAGCGTACCAGCTTGTGTTCGTCTCTTGTCAATGGATCGAGGTCCATACCCATTATCCACCTATTCATCAGTGTTCCTCGAAATTCTATCGAGAATATCCTTGGCTTGCGTATAAGTTTTGTCCATTAATCCTCCTGATGCGGAGGCGTCAGTTGCTGATTGTGATGTTTTGTTTAATCCTCCATAGAAGATCTCCATCTGCACACAATCAGGAATGCCATTGTGCGGACAATTCCTTACCAGCCTCTTAAATCGGATCCAAGCCTCACTAAGAGTCTCCAAATCCTTTTGCTCAAAGGTGACAATGTCTCGTTGCCTCTTTGCACTCACCATCGGAGGAAAATATTTCTGCATAAATTTTTCAACCATTTGCCCCCAAGTTGTAATCTCACCAGGTTCAAATGAATATGCCCATTGTCTTGCCTCATCTCTGAGAAAAAATGGGAATAGCATCATCCTGATGTTGTCTTGCGGTACTCCAGCCATGGAGAATGTGCTACATATCTCCAAGAAGCTTTTCAAGTGTGCATGCGGGTCGTCACCCATTGCACCCCCAAATTACCCTGCAGCTTGCAACATCTGCAACATCACTGGCTTCATTTCAAGCCTTCCATTACAAAGGTTTGTTGTAAAATTCCTGGTGCAAAATTATACAGGTTCGGCGACGCATACTCCCTCATTGGGCGATTTTTATCATGCGCCAAGAGAATTGGGTTTATCTATTGGTCTGCATGCTCTTGCGCATCAGCGTTTTGCCTAACCCCACCTTGAGGAACTTGAGGCTGATTGTGTTGTGCTTCCATATGATGTAGCTCGGTTGTTCCTTCTTTGTTTATTCTGTCTTGTCCTTCTCCTGAAGGTCCTCTCAATCTCTGGGTCAATATCAAGTGTTGGGATGCTCCTGTCACTCATACATTGTTAGAAGCTTCTCACAGAAGAGAAACTTGCTATACTCCTATGACTGAGGAATTCCAACAACACAAATAATCCAAACAAAAAGATTGAATCAATACAAAAGTCCCCGGCAACGACGCTAAAACTCGTTGCGGTGCAGATCTGAAGTGCAAAACTTGTTGTTGCGTTTATCTACTATTATTAAGCTTCCTATGCGTTTAACATACTATGTGTTGAACATGCTTGTTATGAGTTTATGATCTGTCAAGTTTTCCTATTCTCAACCCAAGTATAAGCAAAGAAATAGGTATACTCGGTGAGTCCGAGGTCGAACACAGGGACTATGCTGATTCTATAATTCGTTGGATTATTAGAGTTGGAGTGGTAACCAAAAATAGTCGATAAGGATGTGTCTAACTAAAGAAAGCGATAACATGTACACTAGATTAAAATATGGTAAATGGTAAGGTATGCGACACAGCAAAGTTAGCTAAAAGGATTAAATGAATGGATAAAAACAGGGTTCGGGTTGGTTAACATCTAAAATCAGAAATGCATTGTAAGCACCTAATTTGTAAGCACGTTCAAAAGCTTAACGCGAATTAATGTTAATGTTAATAATTTCATTTTGTAAATTAAATAAAAAAAAAAGACAAAAGAAGAAGAAGAAAGGAAAGGAAAACAAAGGGGAAAGAAGACAAAAAGGAAATTAGGGAAAAAAAAAAAGAGGGGGGAAAAAGAAATGAGAAAGAAAGTGGAGGGAAGTCGGTTATTATTTTTATTGAAGGGATGAAACTTGCCGACTCATTTCTATCCATTTCCAAACTCATTTCTATGCTATCTTTCAGTTGCATGTCGTGGAAAGGTTGAAGAAGAGTTATAGGGCAAATTCGTGCAACGTTTTGGACGGTTTCATGGTAAAACTCAAGCTGAAACAGAAGCTTCATCTGTTGTCGCATAGTTTAAACCAGGTTCAGTGTTTGGTGAATATCAAGTTGAAGAGGTGGAATTTTGGGCTGAAATTTTAAGATTAGTAAGTTAGTTCAATTCTGAACAATTTTTATGAAGGATGCCTGAGTTGAAATGGAATAAAAACATGTAAACATTTAGGTGGAAGTTACTGATATGGAATTTCTGTGCAATCTGGAGTAGCGCGGAGAAATCTTGCAATATCTGACAAAAAAGGACGAGTTAAGCCACGAAAATTTGAGATACGCTAGAAAACATATTTCTCTACAAGTTAGTAGAAGGAAAGAAGTTCTAAATCT
Source organism: Citrullus colocynthis (assembly GCA_031780015.1). Lineage (NCBI taxonomy): Eukaryota > Viridiplantae > Streptophyta > Magnoliopsida > Cucurbitales > Cucurbitaceae > Citrullus > Citrullus colocynthis. The sequence goes on along the minus strand of QLSR01000222.1, from coordinate 1,908,834 downwards.
GGCTGTAAATATAACTTTTAACTGATAGAAGTGAGAACAAAAAGGAAAGCAGGAAACTCTGTTGTCGAGTGTCGCTAGAAAGCTGGTGTCGCTGAGAATTGGAGGGTGAGAAGCGAGACAAATCTCGCTGGTGGTGCAGAGGAGCTTTTCATCTCACAAATCTCGCTGACTCTCGCTAGGTTTCACTCCTCAGGTAATCTCGCTAGTCTCACTTATCCTGGTGTTGCTAGTGCCATGTACCTTTTGTGTAATTTCGCTAGTAATCTTGCTAGTAAGGTGAAATCTCCCTGGTAACCTCGCTAGTGACACAGAATCTCGCTTATTATATTTACTTAGGAAAAAAAAGAATCTCAATGATGAATCATGATTAGAGTTTAAGTATGCATATTGAATGATCATGTAAAGGAAGTTTAAGGAAAGCGTAACGTGAGGAATGTGTATTTACAGGCCAAGAAGAGTTCAGAAAGGCATATAATTCGCTCAGGGCCTAAGGCCAAGTTGTGAGTGACATTTTTCTTTCTTTGAAAACGATTTTATTGAAAATGTTCAGTTCGGTGTTCTTATGAAATATGGCTTTGAGATGAACTGTTTTCTTGAAAAGCATGATGTTTGATTATATTGTTCACAAGACATGTTTTATCTGTTTTTTAAAAGATGTTGAAAGGCATGTTGTGAAATGTTGTTTATCATGAAATATCTGATTTTTCATTAAATATTTTCATGTGAACTATTTATGTAAAATACTTGCTTCTAAAATGTTTTAGAGGAGGCTCAATGCTGAAGGATGTGAGAAAGCATGTGAGTTTCCCCGGGACCCAGTACTGAAGGATATGTAGAAGGTACTTGGGCAACCCGCGATATTCCTATATGCACATAGAGGTTGGTATTGCTGGTGCGTTGAGTTTTGCTCCGCATCGAGCCATTATTTCGATAATGCTGGTGTGTTGAGTTTTGCTCTACATCGAGCCATGGTTTTCGATGTTGGGTGCGTTGAGTCTTGCTCCCCCTCAACCAAGGAAAAATTTTTAAGAACGAACTGATTTCTTGTACTACCATTCTGGCATGAACGTATGTGATTTGATGACATTGTTGGAAATTATGATTTTACAAAAATGATGATTTGAATCATGTTTTATGTATATTGTGTTATAATGACTATAACATGCTTGTTTTCGAACAAAGATGGTTTTACGAAATTAGTCACTCACGGGGCTTTTAGCTCACGCTTTCCATGTTTTCTTTTCCTTCCAGGTAGCGAGGATGTAAGACCCTAACTTATAATTTTTAAGAAGGCCAGTAAGAGAAGAAGTAAGAAAAGAAGTAAGACTAGTTGAACGCATAATATTAAGAAAAGAATGAATATTCCACAAAGAGTGAGAATGAAGGATTGAATTCATAGTTTGGGGATTAGTTAAAAATTTAGATGTATTTTTTAGCATAGTCCGGTTAATGCAAAGATGGTAAAGCGTTAAAGCGTGGTACTTTAATTTGAATGGAATTTGATATTGAATTTTGAAAAAGGAAAATGAGAATTAGGAAAAAGAGGAAACGCATGGCTCACACTTATTCTTGGAAATTAACAAGTTACGGGATTGGTTTTGGAGGGTGTTAAGCTAGAAAGAAAAGAGAAGCCAAAGAACCTTAGGGCGTGAGCAGTGTCACAATCGCTCACTTTAGAATACGAGACGGCGATTGTGCGGCACTGCTCTAACCCGGCGAGCAAGTCAGCCGTACAAAAACCATGGGTCGCGGGTAAACTCGGGGTATGATGTAGCCTCTACTCGCGTTTTGAGAGAAAATGGTTTTATAAAACGAGAGAGAGGAAAAGCTTTGTAAACATCATTTGATAAAGCATTGAGGACTGACAATTACAAGAAAGCTTGTTTGCAAAGAGTACAACAATACTTGGTCGGGGAGTCAACTAGTGGGGGTCCCCTATAGTACATTCTAAGCAAAAACTAGTCTGCCAGCCTTGCATATGAAAACTGGCGAAATGTCACTCGAAAGGAAAACAACATGAAAATAAAAACAACTTCCTAAGCTACTTGCAAGACATAAATACAAGGTGGTTGAGGGTGGTTTGGGCATGCGGCCATAGGCAAACACTCCCTGGACAAACATGCTCAAGACACTCTCCCCCACTTAATCAGTTGACGTCTCTGTCGACTGGCGGAGCTTGAACTCTTCGATCTTCGGCTTCCACGCTTCCAAATCTTCGAGGCATTCCCAACTCGTTTCTTCTGCGGGGAGATTTTTCCACTTGACAAGGAACTCGAGGACTCTTCGAACAGGTCTTCCAACTTTCCTGACTCTGTCTGCGAGGATCTCTTCAACTTCCTTCTCGTATGTGTGCTTGAGATCGATATCTGGCCGAACAGTGACATTGCGGCTACCATCATTGGGGTCGGGATGATAGGATTTGAGGTTGCTTACATGAATTACTGGGTGAATTTTCATCCATGGGGGCAACACCACCCTATATGAAGCGTTCCCGACCTTCTTCAGGACTTCTACTGGACCTTCATACCTTCTGACGAGGCGTTGGTCCTTTCGGCTTCGGAATCGAATCTGTTCGGCTCTCAGCTTGATCAGAACCTGATCCCCTACTCGAAATTCAAGGGGGCGTGGCTTCTTGTCCGCCCACTTCTTCATGCGTTTGGAGGCTTTTTCCAAGTAGGCTCGTGCAATCTCAATGGTCTGTTTCCACTCCTTTGTAAAGCTGCGGGCTTGGGGGTTCTTTCCTGCGTACGGATGATCAATAATGTGGGGCAACAAGGGTTGTCTTCCGCTTACGACTTCAAAGGGACTCTTCCCTGTTGATGAGCTTGTTTGGCAATTGAAGCAGAACTGGGCCACATCTAACAACTGCACCCAATTCTTTTGCCGGGCGTCGACAAAGTGACGCAAATATTCTTCTAGCAGGCAGTTAAACCTTTCTGTCTGGCCGTCTGTTTGGGGATGGTAACTCGAGGATATGTTCAGGCTTGTCCCTAAGAAGGAAAATAGTTCGGTCCAGAAGGTGCCTATGAACCTGCCATCTCTGTCGCTGACAATACTGGTTGGAATTCCCCATAGCTTCACCACGTGTTTGAAGAACAATTGGGCTGTCATTTCAGCAGAGCATAGTTTTGGGGTAGCTATGAAGGTGGCATACTTCGAAAATCGATCAACGATAACTAAAATGGCTTCGTGCTTGCCTACCTTAGGCAGGTGGGTGATGAAATCCATGGACACACTCTCCCACGGTCTAGATGGCACTAGTAGGGGTTCGAGGAGTCTGGCGATTTTCGCTTTCTCAACCTTGTCTTGCTGGCAAATGAGGCAGGTCTGGGTGTACTGTATGACATCGTCTCGCATACTGGGCCAGAAGTAGCCCTTCTTCAATAGTGCATAGGTTCTTTGCCATCCTGGATGGCCTGCCCACAAGGTGTCAAGACACTCGTGTAACAACTTCTTCCTCAGGTCTCCTGTTCTAGGAACATACAACCGGTTCCCTTTTGTCAACAGCAGGTCTCCCTCGACCCAGAATTGTCTGGTCTTGCCAGCTTTGGCTAAGGATACTACGGCTTGAGCGGAAGGGTCTTTCTGTAGAAATTCTTTGATGATCTCCCGCATCGATCCATTGACTTTGCTTGATTGAATATGGCCCAATATGCACATGGCTGCATGCTCGCCTTTTCGGCTAAGGGCATCGGCAGCTTGATTGCTTCTCCTCGTCTTGTGTTCGAAACTGAAGTCAAATTCGGCCAGAAACTCTTGCCACCGCGCTTGCTTTGAAGTTAATTTTGGCTGGCTAAAAAAATGGCAGATCGCAGCATTGTTTGTCTTAACTACGAAACATGATCCCAGCAAGTATTGCCTCCAGACTATAAGGCAGTGGACCACGGCCAGCATTTCTTTCTCAGAGATAGTGTATCTTCTTTCTGCACTGTTGAGTTTCCGACTTTCGTAAGCTATGGGGTGGCCTTCTTGAAGAAGGACGCCTCCTAGGGCATAATCTGAAGCGTCTGTCTCTACTTCAAACGGTTTAGCGGCATCAACTAGACCGAGGACAGGGCCCCTCGTCATAGTTGCTTTAAGCTATTCGAAGGCCGACTGACATTCGGCTGACCACTGCCAGGTGGTGTCTTTCTTCAACAACTCAGTCAAGGGGGCAGCTCTTCTTGAAAATCCTTGGACGAAACGACGGTAGTAGTTTGCTAGACCCAAGAAAGAGCGCAACTCGGGCACCGAGGCAGGAACTCTCCACTCCTGGATGGCTTTCAACTTGTCACTGTCCATCCTGATCTTCCCATGTTCGATCACATGGCCCAAGAAGTTAATACGCTTTTGGGCGAAAGCACACTTCTCTTTCTTCACATAGAGTTGATTCTGCCGTAGTTTATCAAAGACTAATCGGAGGTGAACCTTGTGCTCTTCCAAAGTGGGGCTATACACAACAATGTCGTCGAGGTAGACCACTACAAACTGATCAGATATTCGTGGAACACTTGGTTCATCAGTGTACAAAACGTGGTTGGCGCGTTGGTGAGTCCAAAAGGCATCACGAGGAATTCGAAGGCCCCATATCTAGTCACACAGGTGGTCTTCGGTTCGTCCCCCTGGGCGATGCGAACTTGTTAGTACCCTGACCTGAGGTCAAGTTTTGTAAAGTATCGGGCTCCGTTCAACTGGTCAAACAGATCAATGATGATCGGTAAGGGGTACTTGTTTCGGACTGTTACTTTGTTTAGGGCCCTATAGTCGATACAGAGTCGTAGTGTTCCATCCTTCTTCTTTTGGAACAGCACTGGGGCCCCATATGGTGCTTTTGCAGGGCGAATGAATCCCGCAGTCAGCAACTCATCCAACTGCTTCCTGAGCTCAGCTAGTTCGGGGGAGGCCATCCTGTATGCGTTCTTCGCTGGAGGTTTGGCTCCAGGGATAAGTTCAATCTCGTGATCAATCCCATGCCGCGGAGGTAAAGACTTTGGTAAACTTTGTGGCATAACATCAACATACTCGTTCAGGATCTCTTGGATTTCTGGAGGGACGAACTCGGTCTCGGTGATCTCGTCGAACACCGGGATAGCCATGAAGGTGGGTTCCTCTCGACCTAGACCTTTCTTCAATTGCAGGGCAGAAATCATTCTTACTCCACTAGGCTGCTTTATATCTGCCGAGAATACTATGGGGTTACCGCTAGTGACAATTAGGCACTTGGCCAAGGGCATGGGGATGACTTTGTGTTCCAAGAGGAACTCCATTCCGAGCACGACGTCGAATTCGTCCATGCGTACCACGACCAGATCGACATTCCCAGTCCACCCAGCTAGCTGTAAAGGTACCCTCGTGGACACCCCAACGATGGGCAGGGCTTCCGAATTAACGGCCTTCATCTTACCCGTGTCTTTCTCAATTTTGAGTTCTAAGCGACGGGCTTCCTGTTCAGAAATGAAGTTGTGTGTTGCACCAGAGTCTATCAAGGTGCCTCTAGCAGGTTTGGAGTTGATGTTCGCGTCAACAAACATAAGCCCCTTTTCTACTGTATCTTTCTGGCGGGCAGTTTTCTTCTGAATTGCAGACAAGAACTTCAATGCTCCCATTCTAGGGGTTTCTTCATCTTCTTCTCTTTCTGCCTCTGCTTCCGTCTCGGGTTCGTTACAACTTTGAACTGAGGCTTGTAAGGCCGTCAAAGCGCCCCGATGTGGACATTCGGCTACTCGGTGGGGGCCTTTGCATAAGAAGCAAGAGATGGGTCTGGGTTGGTTCTGGCCGGTTGGATAGGGCCCCCGGGAGGGGCCGGTTCCTGGGGCTTGCCACTTCCTTTCCGAATTGAAGCTCTTCGGAGGGTTGGATTTTGTGGCCTTGTACCCAGTATTCGGGGGCGCCGTGTTCTTCTTTTGTGGCGTCTGATCACCACTGTAATCTAATAGTCTCTCAGCAGCAGCTAGAGCGGAGGCCAGGTCTTGTACTTTCTGCTCGTAGAGTTTAGTCCTGGCCCATGGCTTTAAGCCCTTAACAAAACAGAACACCTTATCCTTCTCGGACATATCTCTGATGTCTAACATAACAGTAGAGAACTGTTTCACGTACTCACGGATGGTTCCCGTGTGTTTGAGTTCCCTTAGCTTCCTCCTCGCTATGAACTCCACGTTTTCGGGGAAGAACTGAGCCCTCAACTCTTTCTTAAAATCTCCCCACGTATCGATGGTGCATCGACCATCTTCGACATCATTAACTTTGGATCTCCACCACAATTTTGCATCGTCGGAGAGATGCATGGAGGCTAACGTGACCTTGACTTCCTTTGACACGGTTCCATTCGCTTTAAAATACTGATCCATGTCAAAGATGAAGTTCTCCAATTCTTTAGCGTCGCGGTTCCCACTAAAGGCCTTGGGTTCCGGAATCTTGAATTTGTTGGGCATAGCAAGCGTTTGATTCAGAGTTTGGTTCCCCACAGCTCGCATCGTTAAGTTGACCTGAGTCTTCATCTCGGTCATCTCAGCCCTGATGGCTTCCACTGTTATTCTGAAATCGTCGATCAAGTCATTAAACAACTTTAACATGACCTTGTGGGAGCTATCGAGCTCTTCGACACGCTCTTCCATGTGTGCGATAGAGCTTGTGGAGCTATCCCCACGTTCGAAACTACCAGGACGTGTAGTTTTGTGTTCCAAAGAGTCGACCCTTAGCGTCAACTAGGTGATCGGTAGCGCGTCTACTCGAATGTTTAACGCATCAATTTCTCTGACCTTCTCATCTAACCCTTCTAGTCGGGCTTGGATGAATCTCACATCGTCGGGAACTTCCCTTAGATATAGCCATTGCTCTTCTATCTTAGTAAGTCGCTCAGACTGCGACTTGCTCAGTTGCTTTACAGTTAACATGATAGCGGTACTTGACAGCCAAGGAGCTAACTAGGCTCTAATACCACTTGTCACAATCGCTCACTTTAGAATACGAGACGGCGATTGTGCGGCACTGCTCTAACCCGGCGAGCAAGTCAGCCATACAAAAACCGCGGGTCACAGTTAAACTCGGGGTATGATGTAGCCTCTACTCGCGTTTTGAGAGAAAATGGTTTTATAAAACGAGAGAGAGGAAAAGCTTTGTAAACATCATTTAATAAAGCATTGAGGACTGACAATTGCAAGAAAGCTTGTTTGCAAAGAGTACAACAATACTTGGTCGGGGAGTCAACTAGTGGGGGTCCCTATAGTACATTTTAAGCAAAAACTAGTCTGCCAGCCTTGCATATGAAAACTGGCGAAATGTCACTCGAAAGGAAAACAACATGAAAATGAAAACAACTTCCTAAGCTACTTGCAAGACATAAATACAAGGTGGTTGAGGGTGGTTTGGGCATGCAGCCATAGGCAAACACTCCCTGGACAAGCATGCTCAAGACAAGCAGCATGCGTTGAAGGTTTATTACGAGTTAGTAAGGATTTTGGTGTTGATAAAGAAGCCTATGCTCAAAGACAAGGACATTTAGTGTTTAAGGTAACCAAGGGTCGCTAAGGCTATGCGTTTAGGAGCTCAATTCCATGGTAAATGGAAATATAACTTTGATTTCGGGTAAACGCATAAGATGTAACTCGAGCTTAAAGGGAAGAAAGTTGGACGCATTGTACGATGCGGTAAGGTTGTAGTGTGCGTTTGGGACATTGACGCTGGTAGTAAGTGATGAAGAAACGGGTTCAAAGATATTATGGCGAAGAGTAAAGAATAGTTAGCTAAAACCTTAAAGGAAATTTAGTGGACGCATAGGGGCAGTATGATTGAATGAATAGTTTGTATATTAGAATATGTTGGGCATATAAGATAAGCTTATAAAGACTAGGTGGCTTCATATAAACTTGACACCTTATAAGCGGGAGGTGTTAGAAAGCATGTTAAGTATTTCATGCAAAGTGACGCTTAAATAAATACATGGTTGGTTAAGTTGCAGCGTGACATGTGGAAGCGAATGGCAGAAGAGAGGAAAAGTAGTATGACCAACCCTCTACTCCAAAGCTATAAATAGGACCTTGAGGAAAAAGGAGCGACTGATGATGTTGAAGTAAGAATTCTTGAGAGAAAGGGGAGAGAGAAGGCAGAAAAGAGGAATCCTTGCATCCGTAGTAGAAGTCTGTGGGCAAGAGAGAAGATATTCTTAACAACATAGCTATATCTTGTGTTAAAGAAGTTGGCTCGCGTCTTAAAGGGTCAGCCTTGCGTTTAAGTTTCAAGGTGAACGATGCATCCAAGTTGGATCTTGCGCGGTCGACACATCCAAAAAGAGAAGTAAGGAAGAGTTGGGAAGCACCTCGTGTCACACCCCCTCCCAGGCTACTCTACCAAACCCGAGAAGTGATGTGAAGACAGCATACATCACCCCTTTTTGTGACGCATACCATCCACTAACATACTTGTCCTATACTATTCACAACATACATAACACTCCTTAATATATATCAATCATAACATATAGGGAATTACATACATAACGATAGTTCAAAATACAACTCTTCCATAAAGCCCTTATACCAAACCATGTTTCAACTCCCAGTAAATGTACAACTAGGTCTACATGCCACCTATATAAGGTTTTACATATATGCAACTTTCCAAAACAGAACAATTTTTTGGAAACTCAAAGCTCAAGCAGGGCGAGATGGAGTAGGCAATGCACCAGGAACGTCCTTGCTACCTGGAAGGGAAAGAAAAACTTGAAAACATAAGCTAACAGCTTATCATCAAACATTATGCTTTTCAAGAAAACAGTTTATCTCAAAGTCATATCTCATAGGAAAACCAAACTAAACATTTTCAATAAATTTCGTTTTCAAAGAAAGAAAAGTGTCACTCACAACTCTTTTCTAGGCCTTCAGCGGATTATACGCCTTTCCTAGCTCTTCTTGGCCTGAAAATACACATTTCTTGGTTTAGGCTTCCCTAAACTTCCTTTCCATAACCAACAAACTTTAACCATTCATGTTTGATCGATAAACCTTAAGGAGCGAGATTCAACTCTACTAGCGAGATCACTAGCGAGACTAGACTACACTACACGCCACTAGAGATACCAGGGTGAGCAAGACTAGCGACACTCACCTGATCAGCGAGACCCAGCGAGACCCAGCGAGAATTATGAGACGCAAGGCTTCTAGCAACACCTGTGTTACCCGTCTCGCTTCTCACGCTTAAACTCTTAGCATTACTTGCAGTCCAGCAATACTTATCTTCCACAGCTTCTGCCTTCCCTCTTATTCTCACTTCTATTTGTTACAAATCATATTTCCAGCCAAATTTAGAACTTCTTCCCTTCTATAAACTTGTAAAAAAATGTATTTCCTAGCTTACCTTAAGATTTCAGAACATAACTCCCCTTCATTTGATAGATGTTCACAAATAACTTCGAGCTGCTCCAAATTGCTTAGAAAATCTGTTTCAGTCACCTTCACCATAAAATTTCGTTTCTTATATCAAAATCTGTTCTTTGCTTGAGTTTCACCTCTTCCACTATCTTTTTTAGTACAGAGTCTTCCATCTGTTTATTAACAATCTCACCCATCAAAGTGGGTCTCACTTGGAAGTATGCAAGCAAACCTCCTAATTTGTCTATCAATAAGGATGCATTTGAGCTCCTTAACTCCTTTGTCAATTCTGCACTTATAATATTCAATGAAGTCTTGGCTTGTCTTCCTACACAATGCATCAGCTACAACATTTGCTTTCCCTGGATGATAATTTATAGTACAATCATAATCCTTGATCAACTCCAACCATCTCCTTTGTCTCATGTTGAGTTCTCTCGGATCAAAGATGTATTTCAAACTTTTGTGATCCGTATAGATATGGCATTTCTCTCCAAACAAATAATGTCGCCACATCTTTAGTGCCAACACCACCGCCGCCAGTTCCAAGTCATGGCTAAGGTAATTAACTTGGTGTGGCCTCAGCTGCCTAGAGGCATAAGCTATAACTTTACCTTTTTGCATCAGTACACAACCTAACCCCTGACTAGAGGAATCATAATACACCTCGAACTCCTTTCCTGTCTCTGGAAGTGCTAAAATAGGTGCTGTCACGAGTCTCTTTTTTAACTCTTGGAAACTTTGCTCACATTCTTCATTCCATTCAAATTTAGTTCCCTTCTTAGTCAAACGAGTCAATGGTAATGCTATCTTGGAAAAACCCTATACAAAGCGTCGATAATAACATGTGAGTCCCATAAAACTACGAACCTCTATTACCATCGTTGGCTGTTCCCATCTGGTAATTGCCTTGGTCTTTTGAGGATCTACTCCAACTCCTGCAGTAGTAACAATATGGCCCAAAAACATTACCCGTTCAAACCAAAACTCGCATTTGCTGAATTTTGCATACAATCTCTTTTCTCTCAAAATCTGTAGCACAACTCTAACATGTTCTGCGTGTTCTTCCATACTTCTAAAATACACTAGAATATCATCAATAAATACAATCACAAACTGATCTAAGTAAGGATGGAAAATCTTATTCATCAAGTCCATAAACATGGCTGGGGCATTTGTCAGACCAAAACGCATCAAGAGGAATTCATAACGTCCATATCTCGTTCTAAAAGCCGTCTTCGGTACATCTGTCTCTCTGACCTTCAATTGATGATATCCCGATCAGGTCTATCTTTGAGAACACTGATGCCCCTCTAAGCTGATCCAACAAATCATTAATACGAGGCAAGGGATATTTGTTGCGTATAGTGACCTTATTTAACTGACGATAATCAATGCACAGTCTCATAGTATCGCTTTTTTCTTCACGAATAACACCGGTGCACCCCACGGAGACACACTCGGTCTTATATACCCCTTATCTATTAGTTCCTGTAACTGCACCTTCAACTCCTTCAGTTCTGATGGTGCCATACGGTATGGTGCCTGCGAAATGGGCGTTGTTCCAGGAACTAGATCAATAATAAACTCCACTTCTCTATCAGGTGGTAACCCTAGCAGCTCCTCAGGGAATACATTAAGAAACTCATTTACCACAGGAATATCTTCTGGTCTTAACTTACCGGCCTGTGTATCAACCACGTAAGCAAGGTATGCTGAACAACACTTGCTTAACAACTTCCTAGCTTTAACTGCAGATATCACACAAGTAGCAAGGAATTTTCGGTCCCCTTTGACAATAACTTCATTTCCTTTGAATCCTCTAAACACGACTTCCTTCTGGAAACAATCAACAGTGGCTCGATATTTGAATAAGAAATCCATTCCCAATATGACATCAAACTCCTGAATATCTAAGGGTAACAAATTGGCTATCATAGTCACACCATCAATTTCAATCACACAATCTTTATACACCTTACTAGCCACAAAGACATCACCAACAGGGGTATAAACAAACAGTTCCTTATGCACGGATTCTAATGTACTATTTATATTCACAGCAAACAGTCTAGCAATAAAAGAATGGGTAGCACCAAGGTCTATTAAAACATGAGCAGAAGTATGACATATAGAAAGTGTACCAGTAACCACATTAGGAGCTTTCTGAGTCATAGCAAAGACCTTTCCTTGCTGTCTTGGTCGCCCTGTAGCTCCCTTCTGTCTTGATCCACTAGTTCCCTCATCAGTAATTCTTGCAGGTCGTTATGGTTGACTTGCTGTAAAAGAGCCAGTTCTCTGTTCAGCTTTAAATTCTTGCATCAACTGAGGACATTCTCGTTTATATTGACCCGCTTGTCCACAATGATAACATACGTTGCCCTTAAACTGTCCCCAATGATACTTCCCGTAGGTGCGACATAACGGTTTCCTCGTCGAACTAGCTGTGGACTCTCCAGGTTGTCCACTTCAAGAACCTTCCACTGTTTGAGCTGGACCAGTAGAACTCCTTGGTTCTTGCTTCCGTGTACCCCCTCCAGTACCTCCCTTGGAAGTACCCTATCCACTCGATCTGGTCTTGAAATTTCCTCCACTAAAAACACCTGGTACAAATCTCCTACCTGACTGTCCCTGAGTGGTACTAGAGGTGTGGATTGTCCGTCTACCTCCAGCTGATTCGCGTTCCGTCCTCTTTTCCATCAAACTTCTTTGAACTCGCATTGCTGACTCTACTAATTTAGAGAAGTCTACCCATTCAACACTAGAAGTCATAGGGGTACGTATTTCTTCCCGCAAACCTTCTTCAAAATTCTTGCACCTGTCAACCTCATCAGCAACAATAGTCGTGGCATATTTGGATTATTCAGTATATTTCTTTTCGTATTCTACTACTGACATTGATCCCTGTACTAACCTCAGAAACTCATTCCGTTTGGCATCTCGGAATGATCTTGGACAATATTTCTCTTGAAATGCCTTCTTAAACTCATTCCAACCTATTTCTCCTATGTCCTTGTTGTCGGATTTTGTATGTGTGTAAATTGTCCTAACGCAAAGTGTTAAATGATGTCTTTATGCGTTCAACATGTCATGCTTTGAGCATGCTATGCTTCTTACTACTATGCGTTGGTGATCTATCAAGTTTCCCTATCTTTTACCCAAGTATAAGCAAAGGAGTAGGTTTTCTCGGTGAGTCCGAGGTCGAACACAGGGATTATGTTGATTCAATATTTATTTGAATTACATGCGTTGCAGTGGTAACCAAGAAATAATGGGGAGAGTGTTTGTTTCTGATCTAAAGAAAGCAATAATATGTACACTAGACTAAATGTGGAAGATGGAAAGGCATGCGACACAGCAAGTTCAGCTAAAGATGTGTATGAATGGATAAAGAAAGGGTTCGGGTTCATTAACATCTAACGTCGGAAATGCACAGTAGTATACTATTCATACTTGCGACTCTTTTCCCGGTTGTCAGCCGCTATGCGTTATATGTCTATAACGCATAGGAGAGTGTTAAGAACCAAGGTTATCCCCATAGACAGGCAATACTACTTGGCCCTTGTCAATTGAGTTCCACAATCGCTTACACTCTCGAGCAGTTCGATTACTACTACTTATATCGATTTGTCAGATGGACATAAGCATCGGATTAAGCTCGCAGTTGACAAGATAAAATAGTTACACTGTGGTTCCTAGTTAGATGCTAACGCAACCCTAGACCCTAGAGTGATTAGTTACTCATGGTTTGAAAGTAAAAAGCGGAAAGTTTAGAGAAATGAGTAGACATGGAAGATAATTATATTGATGAAACGAAATACAACTTTAGATGAGCTCAATGTCTTGACACAAATCTAAAATCAAGATAGAACAATAAGAAAGAAAGCAGGGAAAGGCGTCAATGTCTTGAGTTGCCCGGATGGAAGCGTGAGGCGATGCTGTGAAGTGGTCCAGCGGAGGGAAGACTCTTCTCTCTCAAGCTATTTATCTCCGGTTGAAGTCTGGAGAGGACTCTGCTGTCACTTATGGAGTTCTTCCGAGAATCAACAACCTTTTCTCATCTCGCGGAGCTGCCCTTTTATAGATGATACGTTTGCAATTAATGGCAAATCTGCTTGATTGGCGGTGAGATTGATACTATGCGTCCATCTCGCCTGATTGTGTGATTCTCGGGTCAGTTAAGATCCACCACTTTGGCCACAAATCATGTTCGTCAATCATCTGTCAATCTCTCTAGATTCTACTTTGATTCTCAGCGCCTTGCATTAATGGTCGTCTATGTGTCCATGAATAGTTTGACTGATGTCAACGCAGCATAGGTTGCTAACGTGTAGTCTTGCGTTGAGAAGTCATCAACGCATCGTTTGCATTCCTGCGTTAAAACATGCGTTTTAGGCTCAAAAAGTGGTAAAATCATTTATCTTCATAAAATACAAGAGTATAATGCAAAGGAAGATTTATTAGTAAAAATCACATACACTGCCGCATGCTTCTCTATTTAATCTCTATTTATCTAAGAAAAAGGCTATTATAACTTGTATTTCTACAAGTTATCACACCCCCAAACTTAGATAAATGCTTGTCCTCAAGCATAACTTCTATCTAAGAAACTTACAATTATCCTAAACATTTTCTCAACGCATTAACTAGTCTCTCAGAATGCTATACTCAATCAGCTACCCATCAGTTATAGTACTTCTCTACCTCCATATTCTTTTCTTTAGGACGAGTCTAGTTTGTATGCGGCAAGCTTTCTTTTCAAAATTCTTTAACTCATTATTCACAAAATTTTTGTTTCTTCTTTTGAACACTGAGTCTGAAAAGATGAAGATATAAAGTTCCTTTTTCTTTCTTGTTTTCTTACGTATATATTAAGCATGCGTCAAGTAGGGTTACCCACCTTCGTTCTGCATACCAACTATGGGGTGCATGGAGGCAGCCAACTACGAGTAAGTGCCCTTCTCGACTAAACTCTTATCTAAGTTCGGTTTCCTCACTAGACATTGGAGTTTGTTATTTTATCTATGCGTCGCTGATTATGATTACCCACCTTCGTTTTGACACACCAACTATGGGGTGCATGGAGGCGGCCAACTACGAGCAGGTGTCGTTTTCAGCTAAACTTTTAACAAGATAAATATGTTAGTCTTACCAGCGGAGTTTTGCGTTTAAAAGATTTTTTTTTTTTAATAGACATGTTTGAAATAAGTTCCTCATATTTTTATTTTTGACAATTCAAACCTCTTCCACCTCCAAACTTGAGAGTAGCAAGGTCCTCATTGCGTAAATTGTAAACAAAGACTAAGTTGCAAAATTTTGTAAAAGAGGTTTGAATTGGCCACTTGCATACATGCAAAGTAGGTTTGCGTTTCTAAGGAATAGTATGCAGACGCATTGAAAGTAATCTAAATAAAGAGTGTACAAAATGTGTAAGCATGATTATCCTTATAGTGACTAATTTTTTTCAACGCAAAGATAAAAGTTGGAAATAATTATATATGTACTTAGAGTGAATTTACAGCAAGGGACCATGCAAAAGAAGTAATTAGAAATTCCATGCGGCGAAGAAATTTTTCATTCTATTAATTGAATAATACACAACGCATACAATTGGAGATGAAGATAATGCAATAAAAGTTCTAAAGAAGATACAACTCTTAACTACACCCCTAAATTTTTAACCATCTGCCTTGTCTTCATCAGGTCTGCATTTCTGCTCAAGTTCAGGGCGTTGCGGTATTGGGAAGACAAGCGTTTGTTGTAGGCGTTCAGGAATGTTAGGGGGTGGGACTTCCGGTCGAATCGAGAACAGTTGATGAATGTAATTCAGTGTAAAGTGAAACTGCTCCGTCTGCCGGCGTGCTAACATATTCAATGAGTGCATCACTGGACGCAAGATTGATTGTTACAGATATGTTTGCACTGTTTCCCACTCTAGATCAAGTTGGGCTTCTTGCAGTTGTGGTTGCGTTGGAGGTTGAGGCAGGTTTGGCTGAGGGCGAGAGGTTGATGGAGTTTCATCAAACGCAGGGGATGTTGGACGCATAAAAGTCGCGCCAAAATCCCCATAGTGTGAGTCATCAACTCTTATTGAGGAGATTAGGGAAGAGGGTTTTGCGGAAGGTTGAGGTTTAGAAGGTTTTGGGCGATACGTTTTAGGAGGAGGTGGAGGTGGAGTTGGTTCTCTTCTGGTTGTTGGAAGTGGGGGTGAAGGGCTTCAAGTTGGGGAAGGTCTAATGGTGGCATCAGGACTTGCCACAGCCTTGCGTTTCAGTTTGGACGCTTCCTCTTCTTCTGCGGTTGCGGCTTTGGAGGCGGAATGGGTTGATGAGGTCTTTTAGTGGCCTTAGCAGGCTCTGGCAGATATTGTGATCCTCTCATCAACCAACGCAGAGTTTTGTGGGCGATTACACCACTGACTTCAATCATCTTCTCTGCGTCTAACACTTCTGTTGGCCCTCCGATGGAAGCATTGGTGTACAAATTCATGATAAGAGTGGGGAAAAAGAGTTGGCCCCTTGGCTTGTTGAACACCCCTCTTATCTGCGCCGTGATTATGCGTCCAACATTCAGGGTGATGCGATGCAAAATGCAATAAGCTGCCATCACTCGATCCCTTGATACTGTCTTGTCATGCGTTGTAGGTATCAGCCGCTTCTTCACCAAGTATACCCACAGGTTTGCCTCTGGTCTTAGGCTGCTAGCGGATAGCGTTTTGATACCTGTGGGTGAAACATCCCACTTAGTCCCAGGCTTCGCCAATACCCGGATTGCGTCCTCCATTAACTCCGTTGGAGTTGATTCTATAATCTTGTTTCCTTCTGCATCCGGGTTGTCCCTCAACTGATAGATTGCATTTATTTCCCTTGCGTTGAACAGGACTTCAGTTTCATCCACCACCACCACGTCTTCCTTTTCATCTAAGCGTCCATTATAAAAACTTCGGACTACGTCAGGTTGGACCCAAGAGGTGCTGGAACAGAAGTTTCGCCAGCCGTGGTGGTCAATAATTTCGGTGATGTATGGTGGCAATGGGGCTTCTTCAGGGAAAAATCCCACCTCAGTCATCAAATCAGGGAACGCCCTGCGTCTCCCTTTTCCATCCTTCTTTTGTGGCGATGCATCTGCCACCTTAGCTTTTCCTTTGGCCTTAACGAGAATTTTGTCGACAGTTCTCTTCTTGCTCTCAGCCACTTCAACTGGTGCTTCAGTCACCTTCTCCTTCCCTTTGCGTTTCTCATTATGCGTGCTTGGGAGTTTGGTGACTGACACCTCTTTTTTTTTTTTTTTTTTCTTCTTCTTCTTCTTCAAGGTGCTAACACCTTGTTCCTCTCTCGCATCCTCTCTGATGCGTTCCTTCCTTGTAGGCGAGTGATGCCTACTTCTCTTCATCTTTTTCTTCGTTTCTTCCCCCTCTTCTTGGGCTTTTATTCTAGCAGACAGCTCCTCATCCTCTTCAATTTGTAGTTCGTTCTCAAGCTCCTCGACTGCTTTTTCTATTCTTTCTTCTTCCCTCATTTCCTCTTCAAATGCCAATGCGGCTTCTTCTATTTGAGGATCAGGAAGGCCTTGCGTCTCCCCTTCTTCTTGAGGCCGCACTTCCTTCCGTGCCTTCTTGCCGGACAATGCGTCCTTGGCAATTTTCTCAGCTCCTTTTCTTAGGGCCCTGAGCTTTTTCCTCAACTTGGCCCTCTTCTTCTTCATCTTTGCTGCCAACCTATCGAAGGATGTTGCCGCAATTGGGGACTCAGGACCGTCTCCTTGCTCTGTGGTTTTCGGCTCTTCATCCTTGGCAGTTTCTTCTTATACCCTTCTCTTCTTTCGTATCAGGGGTACCACTTCTTCTTCCTCTTCCCTTCTTCTCTTGGTCTTTGTGGCCATCACAACTTTTTTGATGGGTCCTTCATTGGAGTCTAAGGTCGTCTTCTCAGGACCAATGGAGGCAGGGACTAACCCATGCATTTCAACTGGCTAGCCTACGACCTCCTTGCTGTAGGCGGCTTCTCCTTCCTTATTGACCCCGGTCTCTTCACCCTCCCAAGTCTCTTTTGATTAACTCTGGTCCTCTTTTATCGAGGAGGGTGATTCCCATCTTGCATCTAAAACGGTTGCGTCCATTGGGTTGCAATCCGCTCAGGATTTCGGTTATCCATGCTTCCGGGGAACGTGCGAAATTCACTTCCCCCTCTTTGACAGCCACCTCTTCTTCTACTTCTCTTCCCATCTCTTCAGTTTCTCTTGTGCTGGGCGGACGAGGTGAGGGTGAAGGCTGGTTGACCTCCCCATCATCCTCCCGATTCTTTGCTTGCTTCTCCTTTTGAGCGATTCTCTCTAGAATGTCGCCGAATACCTCTCTCTCTTCTCTTCGGCGTACTTCGCTGCTTCCGTAAAGTGTACTGGCTTCATCGCTAACTATTCCAGGACCCGATTGCTCTGCCTCGGAGTTTTCCGTGCTTAACCGTTGGCTTCCGACATTGAAATTTGCGGCGGAAAACTCCCTCATGTTCTTCATTCTAGGCCTTGAGATGCAAGATTTGACCCGATTTTTGGGTTTCGAATTAGGTACTGGGTTGATTTGGCTCAAGGGGCGGATATTTAGAACTTCCACACAGTCGTCGATGTCAGTGTCAACTACTGGTGGACGGGTTGGGGGTCTGGCGAATGGTCGAAAAAAATGGGTATATGGGTGGTCTTTGGGTAGTAGCCCTGATTCTAGATGCTGAAAAGGTTGGAATAAACAGTGGGCTGGGATTTTGAGGTCTTGGTCGGACCAGAGAAGCAAAAGGCCTCACATGTCTGGAACGATGAAATGTAGGTGGAGAGAAGAATGGAGATCGAGGGTTAAGAAATACCTGGGGAGCTGGTGTCTGTGATGATGAAGATCTTGGGGAAACGTCGCTGGCGAGGTGTTCTTGGTTTTGTGGATTTGAATGGCTAGACATATGAGGTTCTGTGTAGAACACAAATCGCCGGAGGTTATAGAGGTGAAAGGTTTCGAAAATGGAAAATGGGGAATCGGATCGCGTTTATAAAGGGCTAATTTAGCTGTCGGTAATAAATGCGGATACGCGATATCCGGAATCCCACTAATCAAGGCAAATTTTATTAAGCTGCACACCCATCAAGTGTGATGGGCGGCTACTTAACGCACATAGAGCACTTGAGTGTTTTTCTGGGAAAAACGCGTAGACTGAGAAGACATGTGCGTTTCACCTATTGCTCTATCTAAAACGCAATGAACTAATGATAAATGCATAGCTGATGAACGCCTGGTTCTCAGGTTAGATTGTGTGTTGTAGGTTAAGTATTATGCGTTTGAAAAAAATATGTACGGCTCTAACCTTACCCCTAACCTTAACTCGACAAACACAGCAATCGTTTATCGATGAACGCATAGTTTACTTATGCGTTGGACGCATGCATGAATAATAGAGTATGCGGTGAAATCAAATTGTTTATATTAAAAACTCAACGCCTAATTTCATGCTTATCCCATTTATACTACTAAGCTGAAATTAAAGAATAAATAAATGCTAAAAACAAAATATACACAGAAGAAGGAAAGCAAAATAAAATAATAAAAAAAATAAATACTAGAACAAATTCAAATGACAATAAAGCAAGGGTAAAAGAAAGCGTCCCTGGAAAAGTAGGCATTCGGCAACGCAGGGATCTTTCGACGCAAGCTCAGTTATTACATTTGCGTAGGTCAATGGAGGTTTTGTCAATTTCGAACTCTCCAATGTGGTAAGGTTTTACCCTCTGTCCATTGACCTTGAAGGAAGTGGTTCCGTCTTCGTTTGTCAGCATGACCGCACCATGCGGGAACACTTCCTTGATTATGAATGGACCCAACCAGCGAGACTTCAGCTTACCTGGAAACAAACGCAACCTTGAATTAAATAACAGGACCTTCTAGCCGACATATAGAGTTTTCTTACTAATGTTTTTGTCGTGCCATTTCTTGGTCCTTTCTAACAGCTTTGTGTTTTCGTAAGCTGAATGTCTCCACTCCAAGAGTTCGTTTAATTGAAGCTTTCTGGCTTCACCGCTTGCGTCCTGGTCTAAATTGAGCTTCTTCATGGCCCAGATGGCCTTGTGTTCCAGCTCAAGCGGGAGATGGCATGCTTTCCCAAACACTAACGCATAGGGTGACTGATAAGCACTTGAAAAGTGCTTTCTATTCTCTCAAATTAAGGAAGTTTATATTAGATTTCACTTGTTTGCTAGTGATTTTCAGGTTAAAATGAGGAAAATTAGAAGAAAAGACTAAAATATCAAAACAGAGCAAGAATACCGCGAAAAAGAGCTGAAAAACCCAAAATGGCAGAAATTGGGGCAGTGTCGCGGCGCTAAAACCCGAGAGCTAGCTTTTCTGATCTCAGTCCTAGCGCCGCGGCACTCTCCAACAGCGTCACGACGCTGTCCCAGAATTTTCAATAGCGCCGCGGCGCCAATTTTCCTTAAATGAAAAATTGTTATTTTTGGAAAATTTTTGGGCGGCCAAACTCTATAAATTTGGGGGTTTCCAGCAGCCCTAGGCATCAAAATAAAATCAAGGAAGTGCAGACCTAAAGAGGCATAAACAGGAGAGAATTGAGTGAGAGTTCAAAGAGTGAGTTAGTTGCAAGGAAGAGGAAAAGAGTTCGAGATAATCGTGGTGCCCTTCAAATTCCGACGTGAGAGCCAAGGAGATCGTGACGGTGCTACCTCAATCAAGAGCCTCTTTTCAGTAGAGTTTCCCTTTCTTTACATCTTTTTTTGTTTATTTTGCTCAAACATGTTGCTTCAAGCTATGAGTGGCTAAACTCTTTAGTTTTAGGGTTTTGATGATTTGTTTATGAAATTATTTTGATCTGGTAGACTTTCATGGTTTTGTTGGAATGATTATGCTTTTCATTGTAGTTGTGTGTAATTCTTGTGGATTGGCCATCTTCACATGTTAGGTTAGATGTATGATTGAGAGATTGTATATTTAACTTGATCCATAACAATGAATTGTTGTTAATCTATCACGAGAGTAGTTAGGTTGACAATAAAAGTTGTTAAAGACTATTTTTAATGCCATGTAATTTTGTATTGGTTTTAAGAGATTAATAATCAATCGAGTTGCATGAGAAAGGGTTGTTTTTGAGAGAAAATAACTTGGAATTAAGTTTCTAGACTTAGGCATATGAATGACAATAAAATCCATGAAATCTATAATATTGCATGATGAAATAAACAAGGATTCATTACCCTAGAACTCTTTTTGACTCTTGTGTTTCTCACTTTAATATTTTCCTTATTTGATTTATATTTTCAATAACTCATAATTTTCAAATTCATTCCTCAAATAAAATTGATTCAACTCTAGAATAGCTAAGTAACTTAAACCTTCACAATTGGATCTCCAGTGGAACGATATTCGGACTTAATTGTCTTATATTATAACTTGACCCATACACTTGCGGTTAACACTCAAAGTGCGCATCAGTGACATGGCTATAGGTGTTTTGAATGCCGTTCTGTATGCCCATAGAGCTTCATCTAATCTCTCTGTCCAATCTTTCCTTGATGTGCTCACGACCTTTTCAAGTATGGACTTGATCTCCCGGTTTGTTATTTCAGCTTGGCCGTTTGTCTGTGGGTGATAAGCAGTTATTACCCTGTGCGAGACATTTAATTTAGTCAGTAAATTAGTGATTATGCGATTTATAAAGTGTGTACCTTTATCACTAATTATCGCCCTTGGTGTCCCAAATCGAGAGAATATTTGTTTCTTTAAATACTTGGACACTGTGTTTGCGTCATTCTTTGCACAGGCTGCTGCTTCTACCCATTTTGATACGTAGTCGACCGCTTAGAATATATTGATTGCCGCAAGAAGGAGGAAACGGTCCTATGAAATCGATTCCCCATACGTCAAACAACTCAACTTCCAGCATTGAATTCAGAGGCATCTCATTTCGGTTGGAAATGTTGCCTGTTCTCTGACAACGATTGCAAGCTACAGCATATGCCCTTGCGTCTTTGAATAATGTGGGCCAGAAATACCCACTTTGCAACACCTTTGCAGCTGTTCTCTGCCCTCCAAAGTGTCCTCCGTAAGGTGGTTCATGACAACTTCTCAAAATGCTATGCGTTTCATATTCTGGAACGTATCTACGCAGGATATAGTCAGGGCCAAGTCTCTATAGATATGGCTCATCCCAGCAGTAGAACTTACTTTCATGTTGGAGCTTTTTCTTTTGTTGAGCATTGAATTCTTCAGGCCATTTGTTGCAGACAGGTAATTTACTATGTCTGCGTACCATGGTTCCTGACTATCTGCTTTCATGACATGCTCGTCTGGGAATCGTTCCTCTACATCACTCCAGCTTTCCGGGACCTCTTTATTTTCCAACCGAGATAGGTGGTCCGCAACCTGATTCTCAGTTCCCTTTCTGTCTTTAATCTCCAAATCAAATTCTTGTAACAGCAGTACCCATCGGATGAGTCTAGGCTTTGCGTCCTTTTTCGCCATCAAATATTTGATCGCAGAATGATCACTATAGATGGTCACCTTTGACCCTATCAAATATGCTCTGAATTTGTCAACCACAAAGACTATGGCTAACATTTCCTTCTCAATAGCAGTGTAGTTCTCCTGAGACGCATTCAACGTTTTACTAGCATAATAGATGGGGTGCATTATTTTCTCTTTTCTTTGCCTCAATACTGCTCCCACAGCATGGTTGCTTGCGTCGCACATTAATTCAAATGGGAGAGACCAGTCAGGTGCAACTAAAATTGGTGCTGAAATCAAAGCTTGCCTTAGAGACTCGAATGCGTTTAGGCATTAACTGTCGAAATTGAATTCCCTATTGGCTTCCAGCAGTCGCTCAATGGTTTTGCTACTTGCGAGAATCCTTTGATGAATCTTCTATAGAAGCCCGCATGGCCTAGGAAACTTCGCAAAGTCTTTACATTTGTGGAGGCTGGGAGTTTTGCTATCGCATCTATCTTTGCTTGATCCACTTCCACTCCAACCTTTGAGATCTTATGTCCCAACACAATACCCTCAGTGACCATAAAATGGCATTTTTCCCAGTCGAGGACTAGATTTGCATCTTCGCATCGCTTTAACACTCTTTCCAAGTTGGTCAAGCATTCATCGTATGATTTCCCAAATACTGAAAAGTCGTCCATAAACACCTCTACTGACTGTTCCAAATAGTTGGAAAATATTGCCATCATGCATCTTTGAACGTCCCTGGTGCGTTGCATAGTCCGAATGGCATGCATCTGAACGCAAAGGTGCCATATGGACAAGTGAACGTTGTCTTCTCTTGATCTTCCGGAGCTATCATGATCTTGTTATAGCCGGAATATCCGTCAAGGAAGTAGAAAAATTCATTTCCTGCCAGCCTATCTAGCATCTGGTCGATGAATGGCAGTGGAAAGTGGTCCTTCTTTGTTGCTGCATTCAGCTTGCGGTAGTCCATACAGATGCGCCAGCCAGTGACCGTACTTGTTGGTATCAACTCATTCTTACTGTTCATGATCACTATCATTCCCCCTTTCTTAGGTACACACTGAACTGGGCTTACCCAGCTGCTGTCAGAGATTGGATAAATGACCCCTGCGTCGAGCCATTTGATGATCTCTTTCTTTACAACCTCCTTCATCGCAGGGTTAAGCCTGCATTGCCTTTCAACTGACCCATCTTTACCCTCTTCCAACCGAATTTTGTGCATGCAGTATGAAGGGCTTATTCCTCTAATGTTCGCTAAGGTCCATCCAATGGCTTTGATATGATTTTTCAATATCTCCAGCAAAGCCTTTTCACAATCTGTAGTTAACGCAGCGGATATGATGACCGGTAGCGTGCTCTCTGCCCCCAAATATGCATACTTTAGATGCGTTGGCAGTGTTTTTAGCTCAAGGGTTGGCGGCTCTTCTAGGGACGGTTTTGTTTTCTCCGTGGATCGGTTGCTTAAGTCTAAGCGTTCAAAGCTTGCATTGGAGATTACACCTATTTCCACTTCTCTTCCCTCATCCATTTCGTCCAGCATTGTTTCGTCTTCAGTACATGCGTCTATGATGCTTGCCTTTTCTTCAATTATATCTTCGATCATCTGGCAAGAATGAAAATCATCAGGATATTTCAACGCATTAAAAACATTAAACTTTACCTGCTGGTCGTCCACTCGAATGGTTAACTCCCCTTCCTGGACGTCAATCAGGCTGCGTCCAGTAGCTAAGAAAGGTCTTCCCAGGATGATGGGCACCTCTCTGTCAGCTTCATAATCCAGAATTATGAAGTCGGCTGAGAAGATGAATTTGTCTACCTTCACAAGAACATCTTCAATTTTTCCTTCGGGATGCTTAATGGAACGGTCAGCAAGCTGAAGTGTGACTGTGGTTGGCCGTGCTTCCCCTATACCCAACTTTTTGAATATAGACAGTGGCATTAAATTTATGCTAGCCCCTAAGTCGCATAATGCCTGACCTACGTCCATTCCTCCTATAGAACGTGGCAATGTGAAACTCCCTGGATCTTTCATTTTGGCGGGTATATTGCTTTTGAACAATGCACTGCATTCCCGCGTTAATGCGACTGTCTCAAACTCTCCAAGCCTTCTTTTCTTAGATAGTATGTCTTTCAGAAATTTTACATAGCTCGGCATTTGTTCCAAGGCTTCCACCAACGGAATGTTGATGTGAAGTTGTTTGAGAACATCCAGGAATTTTCTAAATTGGCCCTCATCATTTTTCTTTTTTAGGCGCTAAGGAAAGGGCGAACGCATAGGGGGAGTGATATTCTGAGATACCGACGCAGGGTTTGCCTGCGTTGCTTTTTCTCTCCCCTTTCCATTCTCTTGTTCTTGAGAGGCTATGGTGGTGGATGAAGATTGCGGTTCGCTAGTAGGTGTTATTGGAGTTAGTTGTGGAGTGATGTGAGGTTCCAGATTTCCTTACGTCCTCTAATCTTGCATTTCAGTGGGAAGAATCTTCCCACTCCTCAATGTCACAGCTTGACATTGTTCCTTACCGTTACCACATGAGGCTTCGGTATTACTGGGCAATGCTCCTTGGGGTCTGGTATTGTGCTCACTTGCCATTTGTCCCACTTGAATTTCTAAATTTCGGATTGCAATGGCATGGCTTTTGATTTCACCCATTTGGTTTTGGAGCATTGCTTCCAACGACTTACGCGTTTCTTCATTTTGAATGATAGATTGTCGCATAAGTGCTTCAAGTGATGATGATGATGAGTTTGCTGACTGGTTTCTTTGTGCTTGATGCCCTTGAACACCTTGGTTGTACACGGGGTTGTTGCTTCTCTGCGGCTGTTGTCCAGTTCCCTGCATTTGTAATTGGTTTCCTCCACATCCAAAGTTAGGATGGTTCCTCCAACCCGGATTATAAGTCTTGGAGTACGGATGTTCTGAACATAACAAACGGATTGTGGGTTGTAGGGACACATATCGTACAAGTGACCATCACCGCATTGCACACAGCTTACAGATGCTGTTGCATTCACCGTGTTCATTGCGTCCATTAACGCAACTGTTCCACCTTGGTTGTTCAATGCTATTGTTTGCAGCAAGGATGTCATATTGGCGATCTGAGCTGAAAGATTACTAGTGGCGTCAGTTTCAATCAGGGATTTTATGGGGACAATTCCTTACAAGCCTTTTAAACCGGGCCCATGCTTCACTAAGTGTCTCCGAGTCCTTTTACTCGAAGGTGATAATGTCTCCTCGCCTCTTTGCACTCATCGTCGGAGGAAAGTATTTCTGCATGAATTTTTCAACCATTTGGCCCCAAGTTGTAATCTCACCAGGTTCAAATGAATATGCCCATTGTCTTGCCTCATCTCTGGGAGAAAATGGGAATAGCATCAGTCTGATGCTATCTTGCGGTACTCCAGCCATAGGGAATGCGCTACAAATTTCCAAGAAACTTTTCACGTGTGCATGTGGGTCTTCACCCATTGCACCCCCAAACTGCCCTGCGGCTTGCAGCATCTACAACATTACTGGTTTCATTTCAAACCTTCCATTACCCTCGAAGGTTGGTTGTAAAATTCCCGGTGCGAAATTGTATAGATTTGGCGACGCATACTCCTTGATTGGGCGATTTCTATCATGCGCCAAGAGGATTGGGTTTGTATCATTGTTTGCGTGCTCTTGCGCATTTGCTTTCTGCCTAACCTCAGCATGAGGTTGATTATTTTAAGCATCCATATTTTCTTCTGTAGTTTGATTGCTCCTTCTTTGTTTATTCTGTCTTATCCTTCTTCTGAAGGTCCTCTCAATCTCTGGGTCAATATGAAATGTTGGGTTGTCCCCTTCACTCATATACTGTTAGAAGCCAATGACAGAAGAGAAGCTTGCTATACTCCGTCGACTGAGGAATCCTGTAACACAATAATCCAAAGAAAATAATTAAATCAATGCAATAATCCCCGGCAACGGCACCAAAAACTTGTTGTTGGATTTTGTATGTGTGTAAATTGTCCTAACGCAAAGTGTTAAATGATGTCTTTATGCGTTAAACATGTCATGCTTTGAGCATGCTATGCGTCTTACTACTATGCGTTGGTGATCTGTCAAGTTTTCCTATCCTTTACCCAAGTATAAGCAAAAGAGTAGGTTTTCTCGGTGAGTCCGAGGTCGAACACAGGGATTATGTTGATTGAATATTTATGCGAATTACATGCGTTGCAGTGGTAACCAAGAAATAATGGGGAGAGTGTTTATTTCTGATCTAAAGAAAGCGATAATATGTACACTAGACTAAATGTGGAAGATGGAAAGGCATGCGACACAGCAAGTTCAGCTAAAGATGTGTGTGAATGGATAAAGAAAGGGTTCGGGTTGATTAACATCTAACATCGGAAACGCACAGTAGTATTCTATTCATACTTGCGACTCTTCTCCCGGTTGTCAGCCGCTATGCGTTATATGTCTATAACGCATAGGAGAGTGTTAAGAACCAAGGTTATCCCCATAGACAGGCAATACTACTTGGCCCTTGTCAATTGAGTTCCACAATCGCTTACACTCTCGAGCAGTTTGATTATTACTACTTATATCGATTTGTCAGATGGACATAAGCATCGGATTAAGCTCGCAATTGACAAGATAAAATAGTTACACTGTGGTTCCTAGTTAGATGCTAACGCAACCCCCTAGAGTGATTAGTTACTCATGGTTTGAAAGTAAAAAGCGGAAAGTTTAGAGAAATGAGTAGACAAGGAAGATAATTATATTGATGAAATGAAATACAACTTTAGATGAGCTCAATGTCTTGACACAAATCTAAAATCAAGATAGAATAATAAGAAAGAAAGCAGGGAAAGGCGTCAATGTCTTGAGTCGCCCGGATGGAAGCGTGAGGCTATGCTGTGAAGTGGTCCAGCGGAGGGAAGACTCTTCTCTCTCGAGCTATTCGTCTCCGGTTGAAGTCTGGAGAGGACTCTGCTGTCACTTATGGAGTTCTTCCGAGAATCAACAACCCTTTCTCATCTCGCAGAGCTGCCTTTTTATAGATGATGCGTTCGCAATTAATGGCAAATCTGCTTGATTGGCAGCGAGATTTATACTATGCGTCTATCTCGCCTGATTGCGTGATTCTCGGGTCAATTAAGATCCACCACTTTGGCCACAAATCATGTTCGTCAATCATCCGTCAATCTCTCAAGATTCTGCTTTGATTCTCAGCGCCTTGCATTAATGGTCGTCTATGGGTCCATGAATAGTTTGGTCGATGTCGACGCGGCGTAGGTTGCTAACGCGTAGTCTTGCGTTGAGAAGTCATCAACGCATCGTTTGCATTCCTGCGTTAAAACATGCGTTTTAGGCTCAAAAAGTGGTAAAATCATTTATCTTCATAAAAATACAAGAGTATAACGCAAAGGAAGATTTATTAGTAAAAATTACATACACTGCCGCATGTTTCTCTATTTAATCTCTATTTATCTAAGAAAAAGGCTATTATAACTTGTATTTCTACAAGTTATCAATCCTCTTTCCTGCTCTATAAAATTCTGCACCAATCTTCTGCCCCTTTTTGGAGCAAAAACACTGCCAATTCCACTTTTCTGTCATCAGGGCATCTCATCACACGATAGCATTTCTAAAGTAGATTCAACCATGCCTCTGCTTCTATAGGATCAACAGTGCCTTTAAAAGTAGTGCCACCTAATGCCTTCAATCTTTCTATACTGTATTTCTTTTCTGGATCTGATTCCACTGATCGAATGCTTACAGCCAATCTTTCAGCAATTCTAGTAAATATATGTTCCTCGACATTGACCCCAACTTGAGGATGACTAGATTCACCCTCAGACATATCTCCACAGTCCCCAGTAGCTTGAGGAGTTGCGGTTGCTGATTGCCTTGCTCGCCTGCTTCGATGTGGCATGTTTCCTATATGACAACACATTATTACTTTTGGCTAACAATTTACATGTTTCTACATTACAATGCATGATCCTATTCCCAGACTCTTTTGCTCTGATACCAAATTGTCACACCCCCTCCCAGGCTACTCTACCCAACCCGAGAAGAGATGTGAAGACAGCATACATCACCCCTTTTTGTGACACATACCATCCACTTTTACACACTTACCCTGCACAGTTCACAACATAAATATCACTCCTTAATACATTTCAACCATAACATATAGAAGATTATATACATGTTTATAATTCTTAATACAACTCTTTCATTAAGCCCTTATACAAAACCATATTTCAACTCTACTAAATGTACAACTAGCCCTACATGCCACCTATATAAAGTCTTACATTCGTACAACTCTTCAAAATAGGACAATTTTGTGGAAACTCGAAGCTTAAGCAGGGCGAGTTGGAGTAGGCAAAGTGTCACACCCTTCCCAAATTTACCTATATAACCTAAAAGGAGATGTGAGAACAGTATACATCACCCCTCTTGTGACGCATACCATCCATTCCTTCAATAAATAACCTGAACTGTCCATAATATACATTTCACACCTTAAGACATTTCAAATATGACACATAGGAAGTTCTATACAAGCCGATAATTCAAATCTTCAACTCATTCACACGCCCTTATATAAACCATAGTTCAACCCCTTGTAAATGTACATCTAGGTCTACATGCCACCTAAATAAGGTTTAACATACAAGCCACACTTCAAAACAAGTCAGATTTTCTGGAAACTCGAAGCTTGAGCAGGGTGAGTTGGAGTAGG
Source organism: Citrullus colocynthis (assembly GCA_031780015.1). Taxonomy (NCBI): domain Eukaryota; kingdom Viridiplantae; phylum Streptophyta; class Magnoliopsida; order Cucurbitales; family Cucurbitaceae; genus Citrullus; species Citrullus colocynthis. The sequence continues at coordinate 1,880,275 of QLSR01000222.1, read as the reverse complement.
CAAAGTACCAGGAACGTCCTTGCTAACTTGAGGGGAAAGAAAACTTGAAAACATAAGCTAATAGCTCAGTGAGTGACTAATTTAACAAACTGTTTTAGTTCGAAAATCATCAGGAATAATACTAAGTTCAACGTCATGTTTAAAACATGAAATCACTTCATATAGATTAGTTCAGATATACTCAGTTGCCCTTATCAAATCATACATGATTTTCAGCAAATCATAAGAAAACAGTTTAGTTGCAATACTTCTCCTTAGTTAAAGTGGAGCAAAACTCAACACTCCAACGTCAAAAACGAATAAGGCTCGATGCGGAGCAAAACTCAACGCACCAGCATATAACCTCTATGTGCACATAGGAATGTGGCAGGTTGCCCAAGTACCTTCTAATGTCCCTCAGTACTGGGTCCTGGGGAAACTCACGTGCCTTCTCAAGTCCATCATCACTGAGCCTCCTCTTAAACGTTTTTCCTTTAAAGAAGCAACACTTTATACAAATAAATCGTATGCAAATCATTCATAAGAACACAGGGCAACTATTATATCGATAACATTTCATAAACATACTTTTCAATAACTTTAAGATCATAAAGTACGCTTCATAAAACATTTGATCACAAAATCATATTCCATTGGAAAACCGAACTATCATGTACAACAAAATTGTTTTAAAGTAAGAAAAGTGTCACTCACAACTCTTTCTAGGCCTTAAGTGGATTATATGCCTTTCCTATCTCCTCTTGGCCTAAAATAAATACTTTCCTTTATTATACTTCTTTTCCATTCACTTAAACATAAACAACTCATCATATGCATAATTTTTATAGTTCATCATGCGGTTAGGCTTTCATTGGTTTATTCTCAAGCCTTAAACGCTAAAGCTATTACTGCAAGTTGTTCCTTACCCTTCTGTTATACCTTAATTTCAAGAAAAATTTGCGTGCAACTCATTTCTTCTGCCACACCAACGTTTTGAGTCTTACCTTCTCCTTAACAAAGTCGACTGCTACAGTTATAGTTTTTAGACGAAATTTCACTCATTTTGGTGCTGAAATCAGAGCTGGAATAGAAGATTGATTTGCAGACACACAGATTGAATAGTGGTTGATGTTTGGAATAGAACGACTCGAGGAAGCCGAGTTTAAAGCTGAAATTTGGAGGTTAGTAAGTTAACACAATTTCTAACAAGTCTTATGAAGGATGGTTAAGCTGAAAGTGAAGTTAATCATATGAATCTTTAGGCAAATGCAGCAGCTACAGAATTGTTAAGCAATCTAGAGCAATGCGGAGTAATTTTGGCATAACTGGAGAACGATAAGGAGTTAAGCTTTGAAACTTTAAGGTAAGCTGAGGAACCTAATTCTTTATACGTTTGTAGAAGGGAAGAAATCTTAGTTTAGGCTGGAAATGCGTTTTTAGCAGAGACTAAGTAGAGACATCAAAGCTGTAGCAGTTAGCTTTGATAAGGAAAAATTAAGGCTCCAACGTGAGTATAGCAGCAGAAACAAGTTACACACAAAGTATCCTTAAAATCAAGGTACAACAGAAGGATAAGGAACATCTAATAATTGTAGCTTTAGTGTTGAGACTTGAGAGTAAACCGATGAAAGCTTAACTGCATGATGAACAATTAATATTAAGCATGTGATGAGTTGTTGCTTTTGATTTAATGAATGAAAAGGAAGCATAACAAGAGAAAGTGTCTATTTCAGGTCAAGAGGAGCTACGGAAAGCATATAACCCGCTTGGCGTATGAAAGAAGTTGTGACTGACTTTATGGTTTAGTATAAGTTAACTTGAATGTTAATATCTCCTGTATGCTTAATGATACCTCTGAATTAGGAGATGAGATGTGTTACTATGTATGAAACTAGCATATTTCTTAAACATGAGATAGAGATTGATAATGTATTAAATAATGTGCTAAATCTCATCAAGCTAGTTGCTACATAATGTTCTGGGAAGCTAAGATATCATGATTATAATTAATGCGGAGAAACGTATTATGTATGTTGTGTACTAGAATTATTTGAATGGGACCTAATGCTGAAGGACATGAGAAGGCATATGGGCAGCCCTAGTATCTCTTTTAAGCTCTCACCTAAGGATATAAAGACGGTGATTGAGTACTTTCCCTAGGACCCTAGTACCAAAGGACATGAGAAGGTACACGGGCAGCCCGAGAATAGACAGATTTATAAGCAGAATAACAGAGCATTTGACGCTGTTGTGTTGAGATTACTCCACACAGCTAAGGCTTATTGACGTTAGGTGCGTTGAGTTTGCTCCGCCCTAACAAAGGTTCAATAGGAAGATATCTATTTATGTAATGCTAATACCTTTCAATCATGGTTAATTACAAGTTTATGAATGGAATGTGAAGCATGGTTAAACAGGTTATAAAAATGATTGTAGTTATATGTTATTGAGTTATTTCTTTAGTTAGTCACTCACTGAGCATTGTAGCTCATAACGTTTCTCTGTTGATTTCTTTCCAGGTAGCAAGCGTGATCGCGGTACCTAGCCTATCCTCCAGATTTGTCTGAGATAAATTAGAATTTTGTTTAGGTGGAACTTGTAAACTCTATTCCGATGTAAAAGTTGTTTATATTTGAAGGGGATTTGAGTAGGTCACCTGGCACACCTGTAAACTTTTCACAGAGTCTCTTAACTTTTACTTTTAATGCTATCTTATTAGGAAAATTTGCATAACTATTGTAAAGGTTAAACATTTTGTTAGCTAGTTATGATATAGAATGTATATGAATAGCGATGTTTAGCATAATACATATTAGGTAACACTCACTCCTAGAAAAGAATATAGAGATAAATAAATATCTAGGTTGAGGGTGTTACACTGATGATGCTGAAGTGAGAATCCTTGAGAGAAAGAAGGAATTCTAGTGTCCGTAATAGAAGTCTGCAGCCAAGGAAGAAGATATTCCAGACAACTTAGCTTATCTTGTGTTAAAGAAGTTGTCTTGCGTCAAAAAGGGTCAGTCTTGCGTTTAAGTATCAAGGTGAACGATGCGTCCAAGTGGGACCTTGTGCGGTCGACGCATCCAAAAGAGAAGTAAGAAAGAGTTGGGAAGCACCTCGCGTTAGCTATCAACCTTGCATCCAAGGCCAGGATTGCGACCAACCGAGCTGCCAGAGGAATATAAGGCCTTGCGTTCTAGGATTAGAACGCTGCGTCCAAGAAGCTCGGGGAAAAAGGAAATAGCGGGATAAAGGAGAAACTATTCTTAAAGTGATCTGTGAGTGACACCTTTCTTGTTTATTTTGAAATGTTATTCTAGTTTCATTATGAGCTATGATTTGATGAAAAATGATTATTTGAAAAGCATGGTGCTTGAATTTATTTAGTTTACAAGGCATGTCTTATTGTTTTCTATAAGTTGTTCAAAAGCATGTGGTGAACTATATTTTATTGAGGAATAGCTGATTTTTCATGAAAGACTTTCATGTGAACTATTTACGTAAAATACTAGTTTCTAAAATGTTTTAGAGGAGGCTCAATGCTGAGGGACATGAGAAGGCATGTGAGTTTCCCAGGGACCCAGTACTGAGGGACATGAGAAGGTACATGGGCAACCTGCCATATTCCTATGCGCACATAGAGGTTGATATTGTCGGTGCGTCGAGTTTTGCTCCGCATCGAGCCAGGAATGATTTCGACATTGGGTATGTTGAGTTTTGCTCCACTCCAACTAAGGATGTTTTCGACGTTGAGAGCGTTGAGTTTTGCTGCGCCTCAACTAAGGGAAATTGTTGAGAACAAACTGATTTTATGTACAACTACTCTGGAATGTATTCATATGCTTTGATTATAAGTTGAAAAGTATGATTTTATAGAGGTGATGATTTGAATTAAGTATTTTGTGAGATAATGATGGTAACATGCCTGCTTTTGAACTAAAGATAGTTTCATAAAATCTGTCACTCGTTGGGCGTTTAGCTCATCTTTTTATATGTTTTTCATTTTCCAGGTAGCATGACAGTTCCCGTTGTCGATCGAAGTCGAGGTTTGTCAAATGTATAATGGTATCATCGTCTTATGAAAGATGATTAAATAGGCATAAAGGAAGTGTTGACAGTGGAAGTCGATAATAGAGTCGACGACTGCTATGCTCATGCTCCGTCTCGGGCTACAGGAGGGTAGTTAGGGATGGGGTTTGACAAACAGCCCAGTGAGTGACTAATTTTTAAACAAATTAATTTATTTCGAATTCATCATGATTTAAATAAATTCTGACAGCATGAGTAAAATATAGAATCACCTCATTTTCATTGAGTAAATCACGTTTAAATGCCGTTATTAAATCATACATGGTTTTTCAACAATTCATAAGCAAAACAGTACGGTTACAATACTTTCTCTTAGTTGAGGTGGAGCAAAACTCAACGCCCCAACGTCGAAAACAAGTAAGGCTCGATGCAGAGCAAAACTCAACGCACCAGCATATAACCTCTATGTGCACATAGGAACATGGCGGGTTGCCTAAGTGCCTTCTCCATGTCCATCAGTACTGGGTCCCGGGGGAACTCACGTGCCTTCTCCATGTCCATCAGCACTGAGTCTCCTCTAAAACATTTTTCCTTTAATTTAATGCAGTACTTTATACAAAACAGTTCATAGTCAAATCTTTCATAAGAAAACAGGGCAATTCATAAATCAATAACATTCCATAAACATACTTTTCAATATCGTTTAGCAAAACATAAAGAAATAAGAAAAAGCAATCTAACATGTACAATGGAATCGTTGAAACAAGAAAAGAAGTGTCACTCACTACTTGTCCTAGGCCTTTAGCGGATTATACGCCTTTCCTAGCTCTTCTTGGCCTAAAAATACACATTTCTTGGGTTAGGCTTCCCTAAACTTCCTTTCCATAACCAACAACTTTAACCATTCATATTTGATCAATAAACCTTAATGAGCGAGATTCAACTCTACTAGCGAGACCACTAGCGAAACTGGACTACACTACATGCCACTAGCGATACCAGGGTGAGCAAGATGTTGCTATTATTTTGTATGTGTAAATTGTCCTAACGCAAAGTGTTAAATGATGTGTTTATGCGTACAACATGTCATGTTTTGAGCATGCTATGCGTCTTACTACTATGCGTTGGTGGTCTTGTCAAGTTTTCCTATTCTTTACCCAAGTATAAGCAAAAGACTAGGTATTCTCGGTCAGTCTGAGGTCGAACACAGGGATTATATTGTTTAAGTTTTCAATTGAATTTCATGCGTTGCAATGGTAACCAATAAATAGTTCAGAGAGTTGACTTTAATCTAAAGAAAGCGATTGTTTGTACACTAGACTAAAAATTGTGGAATATGGAAAGCATGCGACACAGCAAGTTTAGCTAAAGATGTGTGTGAATGGATAAAGAAAGGGTTCGGGTTGATTAACATCTAACATCGGAAACGCGCAGTAGTATTCTATTTATACCTGCGACTCTTGTCCCGGTTGTCAGCCGCTATGCGTTATATATATGTCTATAACGCATAGGAAAGTGTTAAGAACCAAGGTTATCCCCATAGACAGGCAATACTACTTGGCCCTTGTCAATTGAGTTCCACAATCACTTACCCTTTCGAGCAGTTTGATTATTACTACTTATATCGATTTGTCAGATGGACATAAGCATCGGATTAAGCTCGCAGTTGACAAGGTAAAATAGTTACACTGTGGTTCCTAGTTAGATGCTAACGTAACCCTAGACCCTTGAGTGATTAGTTACTCATGGTTTGAAAGTAAAAAGCGGAAAGTTTAGAGAAATGAGTAGACAAGGAAGATAATTATATTGATGAAATGAAATACAACTTTAGATGAGCTCAATGTCTTGACACAAATCTAAAATCAAGATAGAATAATAAGAAAGAAAGTAGGGAAAGGCGTCAATGTCTTGAGTCGCCCGGATGGAAGCGTGAGGCTATGCTGTGAAGTGGTCCAGCGGAGGGAAGACTCTTCTCTCTCGAGCTATTCGTCTCCGGTTGAAGTCTGGAGAGGACTCTGCTGTCACTTATAGAGTTCTTCCGAGAATCAACAACCGTTTCTCATCTCGCGGAGCTGCCCTTTTATAGATGATGCGTTCGCAATTAATGGCAAATCTGCTTGATTGGCAGCGAGATTAATACTATGCGTCCATCTCGCCTGATTGCGTGATTCTCGGGTCAATTAAGATCCACCACTTTGGCCACAAATCATGTTCGTCAATCATCCGTCAATCTCTCAAGACTTTGATTCTCAGCGCCTTGCATTAATGGTCGTCTATGCGTCCATGAATAGTTTGGCCAATATCAACGCGGCGTAGGTTGCTAACGCGTAGTCTTGTGTTGAGTAGTTGTTAACGTATCTTCAGGTTGTTTGCGTTCCGTTCAGATCATGCGTCCATGAAGAACAGATTGCTAACGCGTCGTCCTGCGTTAAGACGTCATCAACGCATCGTTTGCATTCCTGCGTTAAAACATGCGTTTTAGGCTCAAAAAGTGGTAAAATCATTTATCTTCATAGAAATACAAGAGTATAACGCAAAGGACAATTTATTAATAAAAATCACATAAACTGCCGCATGCTTCTCTATTTAATCTCTATTTATCTAAGAGAAAGGCTATTATAACTTGTATTTCTACAAGTTATCACAAGACTAGCGACACTCACCTGATCAACGAGACCCAACAAGACACAGCGAGAATTGTGAGAGGCAAGGCTTCTAGCAACACCTGCGTTACCCATCTCGCTTCTCACACTTAAACTCTTAGTGTTACTTGCAGTCCAGTGATACTTATCTTCCACAGCTTCTGCCTTCCCTCTTATTCTCACTTCTATCTGTTACAAATCATATTTCCAGCCAAATTTAGAACTTCTTCCCTTCTATAAACTTGTAAAAAAATGTATTTCCTAGCTTACCTCAAGATTCTAGAACATAACTCCCCTTCATTTGATAGATGTTTACAAATAACTTCGAGCTACTCCAAATTGCCTAGAAAATCTGTATCAGTCACCTTCACCATAAAATTTACATATTTCCCTTCAAATTCAGTTCAAACACCCTTCATAAAAGTTGCTAAGAATTGAGTTAACTTACCGACCACAAATTCTCAGCCCTAAACTCGATCTCCTCGATTCGTTTCACTCCAAACATCCGATACTGTCCAGCTTGTACGTCCGCTAATAACGTGTTGTTCCAGCATAGATTTCGATATCTAAACGAGTAGACTTCTATTCGAAATCTACAAGATCACCTTCTTCTTTTTCTCTTGCAGTTTGTCTGAAAAATGGAACCGACTTAAGCTCTTGAAAATGTCTAAAAATGATAAAATATTCAATTTACTCACCTATATATACTGCCGACTTAACTCTCTTATGCAAGCTGGCGCGCAGGGTTTCCCTTCTCAATTCAAGGTAAGGCATTCAACGCAGCATACCATCAATGCCCTCAGCAGACGGCCACCGTCAATGCATGGTGTCCTCAGCGCCTCCTACCTTTAACACATACAACTCAATCAGTTATGTCTGTCTCCAACGCATGGAGACCTTAACGCATGCAACCTCACCAACGCATAGTTGTTCAAAACACTTCATTCCCCGCCAATGATAAATTCATCTTCCAACACAAGTGACTGCTTCAGCTCATAACCCTTCGTTATTTTCACCTTCAACGCATGGTCACTCAAAAGAACAATACTCCTCTCTGTTTTAATCAACGCATAGTCTTGGCCCATGCTTAACTCTTCCACTCTCGGCTACTTTTCTCTAACAACACATGGCCACATTTCACTTGCCTTGTCCCAACACTTAGTATTTTAAGCCAGTGCTTACAGTGACGTATGCCTTTTCATCTTCCACATTTTAGTTTAGTGTACATGTTATCACTTTCTTTAGATTAGAAACAAACATCTCTCGCGAATAATCCACTTAAATATAGAATCAACATAATCCCTGTGTTCGACCTCGGACTCACCGAGAAAACCTTGCCCTTTGCTTATACTTGGGTAAAGGATAGGAAAACTTGACAGATCACAAACGTATAACATTAAACATAAGTAAGAAGCATAGTATGTTAAACGCATAGGAAGCTTAATTATAATAAATAAACGCAGTAACAAGTTTTGTATTTCAGCATTGCATGCACAACAACAAGGATTCCTCAGTCGAAGGAGTATAGTAAGTTTCTCTTCTGTCAAAGCTTCTAACAGTACATGAGTAACACTATGGTTCTTATTTAGATGCTAACGCAAACCCTTAACCCTTGATAGATTAGTTACTCATGGATTCAAAGTAAAAAGCGGAAAGTGTAGAGAAATGAGTAGACATGGAAGAAATATAGATTGATGAACGAAGTACAACTTTAGATAGCTCAATGTCTTGATACAAATCTAAAATAAACCTAGAAAAACAAGATAGAAAGCAGGAAAAGGGTGTCAATGTCTTGAGTCGCCGGAATGGAAGCGTGAGGATCTGTTGTGAAGTGGTAAGGCGGAGGGAAGACTCTTCTCTCTCGAGCTATTCGTCTTCGGTTGTCTTCTGGAGAGAACTCTGCTGTCACTTAGGAATTCTTCCGAGAATGAACAACCCTTTCTCATCTTGCAGGACTGCCCTTTTATAGATGTTGCGGTCGCAATCAATGGCAGATCTGCTTGGTTGGTGGCGAAATTGATATCATGCGTCCATCTCGCCTAATTGCGTAATTCTCGGGTTCATTTAGATCCACCACTTTAGCCACAGATTATGCTTGTCAATCTTCCAACAATCTCTCAAGATTATGATCTGATTTTTCGCTCCTTGCGTTTTTTACAATTATATGTTCATGGAGATGTTTGGCGGATGTCAACGCGTCATAGGTTGCTAACGCACAGTCTTGCGTTAAGACATAGTCAACTCATTGTTTGCATTCCTGCGTTGAAACATGCGTTTTAGGCTCAAAAAGTGGTAAAATTATTATCTTCATAAAAGTACAAGAGTAAAACGCATAGAAAGATTTATTAGTAGAATTTAGCTTAAACTACCACATGCTTCTCTATTTAATCTATATTTTTCTAAGAAAAAGGTTATAATTACTTGTATTTCTACAAGTTATCAAACCCCCAAACTTCGATAAATGCTTGTCCTCAAGCATAACTTCTATCTACGACACTTCAATCATCCCCAAAGTTTTATCAACGCATTGACTAGTCTCTCAGAATGCTATACTTAATCAGCTGCTCGTCAACTCTTCTCCCGGTTGTCAGCCGCTATGCATTATATGTCTATACCGCATAGGAGAGTGTTAAGTACCAAGGTTATTCCTATGTCTAGGTAAACTTCTTAGCCTTGTCAATTGAGTTCCACAATCACTTAATTTCTCGAGCAGTCTGGTTATTACTACTTATATCGATTTGTTAGATGGACATAAGCATCAGATTAAGATTACAATTGACAAGATGCAATAGTTACACTATGGTTCTTATTTAGATGCTAACACAACCCGTGACCCTTGAAAGATTAGCTACTCATGGATTCAAAATAATAAGCGGAAAGTCTAGAAATGGATAGACATGGGAGAATTGTAGATTAATGAACATAATTCAATTTTAGACAGTACAATGTCTTGATAACAAATCTAAAATCAAAGCTAGAAAAAAAGATAGAAAGTAGGAAGGCGTTTCAATGTCTTGAGTCGCCGGAATGGAAGCGTGAAGTTTTGCTGTGAAGTGGTCAGGCGGAGGGAAGACTCTTCTCTCTCGAGCTATCCATCTCCGGTTGTCTTCTGGAGAGAACTCTGTTGTCACTTAGGAATTCTTCCGAGAATCAACAACCCTTTTTCAGCTTGTAGGTCTATGTTGTAGTGCATGCAATGCTGAAGTACAAAACTTGTTGCTGCGTTTATTGATTATAATTAAACTTTTTATGCGTTTATCATTCTATGCGTCTTTCTTATGCTTAATATTATGCGTTCATTATTTGTCAAGTTTTCCTATCCTTTACCCAAGTATAAGCAAAGGACTAGGTTTTCTCGGTGAGTCCGAGGTCGAACACAGGGATTATGTTGATTCTATATTTAAGTGGATGATATGCGGTGTAGGGGTAACGAAGAATAATTTGCAAGATATGTTTGTTTCTAATCTAAAGAAAGCAATAACATGTACACTAAACTAAAATGTGGAAGATGAAAAAGCATGCGACACAGCAAAGTCAGCTAGGTGAATTTAATGAATGGGTAAAAATAGGGCTCGGGTTGGTTAACATCTAACATAAAAAACGCATGGTGTAGTCTACTTATACTTGCGACTTTTCTCCCGGTTGTCAGCCGCTATGCGTTATATGTCTACAATGTATAGGAGAGTGTTAACTGCCAAGGTCGTTCCTATGTCTAGGCAACACTACTTAACCTTGTCAATTGATTTCCACAATCATTTACTATCTCGAGCAGTCTGATTATTACTACTTATATCGATTAGCTAAATGGACATAAGCATCGGATTAAGATTACAATTGACAAGATCCAATAGTTACACTATGGTTCTTATTTAGATGCTAACGCAACCCTTAATCCTTGATGGATTAGTTACTCATGGATTCAAAGTAAAAAGCGGAATAATGAGTAGACATGGAAGAAATATAGATTGATGAACGGATTGCAACTTTGGATAGCTCAATGACTTGACACAAATCTAAAATCAAACTAGAAAACAAGATAGAAAGCAAGAAAAGGGCGTCAATGTCTTGAGTCGTCGGAATAGAAGCGTGAGGATCTGTTGTGAAGTGGCCAGGCGGAGGGAAGACTCTTCTCTCTCGAGCTATTCGTCTCCGGTTGTGTTCTGGAGAGAACTCTGCTGTCACTTAGGAATTCTTCCGAGAATGAACAACAACCTTTCATCTTGCAGAGCTACCTTTTTATAGATGATGCGTTCGCAATCAATGGCAAATCTTCTTGATTGGCGGCGAGATTGATATCATGCGTCCATCTCGCCTGATTGCATAATTCTCGGGTCAATTAAGATCCACCACTTTAGCCACAGATCATGTTTGTCAATCATCTGACAATCTCTCAAGATTCTGATCTGATTGTCCGCTGCCTTGCATTGATGGTTGTTTATGCATCCATGGATAGTTTTGCCGATGTCGACGCATTGTAGGTTGCTAACGCATAGTCTTGGGTTGAGTAGTTGTTAATGCGTCTTTAGGTTGTTCGCGTTTCGTTCAGCTCATGCGTCCATGACGAACAGATTGTTAACGCGTAGTCCTGCGTTAAGAAGTCATCAACACATCGTTTGCGTTCCTACGTTAAAACATGCGTTTTAGGCTCAAAAAGTGGTAATGTAAGCACTGACTTGTAAAACCAAGTGTTGGGGAGAGCAATGCGATTGTGGATATGCGTTGCAAGAGGAAAAGTTGCCGAGAAGTAGAGCAAAATTTTGGTTAAGTGTTGGCAAAGACCATGCGTTGGTGAATGTAGTGGGAGATTGAATTATTTGAGAAACCATGCGTTATTGATTGAATCACGAAGGGTGTGAGCTGAAGCAGTAGCCGCATCGAAGAATAAGGGATCATTGGCGGGGAAAGAAATATGCTTGAACCATGCGTTGAAGTCACCAAGCGCCAAAGACAGCCATGCGTTGAAGTTACCATGCATCGAAGATAGCCATGCGCTGAAGTCACATTGCGTCCAAGACAGAACGGTCTTGACGCGATGAAGCTAGTGATGTGAATGAATATGTTGTATGTGTCGGAGGTAGGAGGCGCCGAGAACACCATGCGCTGAGAAGGGTTAGTTGTTGAAGACACTGGAGGAGAACATAGACATGAGTGCCTTGCGTCGAGGGAAAGACCAGCGCCAGCCTACGGGTGAGGGGTAAGTCGGCATTATCATCTCGGTACTTGTGAGGGATAAGTCAGCAGTATATATATAGGTGAGTTTAATTATTTTTCTGACATTTCGAGAACTGAAGTCAGTTCCATCTTTCAGAGAAACCACCAGAGAAGGAAGAGGAAGGTGTTCTTAAGTTTTTGGGCAAAATTCTACCTGTTTTGGTGCTGAAATCCTAACTGGAACAGGAGACGATTGCAGACGCACAAACTGAACAGTTGTTGTTGTTTGGAGTAAAACGACTCAAGGAAGCCGAGTTTGGAGCTGAAATTTTGAGGTTAGTAAGTTAACGTAATTTCTAACAAGTCTTATGAAGGATTGTTAAGCTGAAATTGAGGTTAATCACATGAATCTTTAGGTAAAAGCAGTAACTACAGAACTGCTATGCAATCCGGAGCAACGCTGAGTAATTTTGGCATAACTGGAGAACGAAAAAGAGTTAAGCCTTGAAATTTTGAGGTAAGCTGTGGAACTTAATTCTTTACAAGTTTGTAGAAGAGAAGAAGTCTTAATATGGGCTGGAAATGCATTTTTAGCAGGGATTAAGCAGAGATAGCAAAGCTGTATCCGTCCGCTTGGTAAAGAAGAAAATAAAACTCAAATGTTGGTATAATAGCAAGAGTGAGCTGCAAGCAAAGTGTTCTTTGAATTGAAGTCTAACAGAAGGGTAAGCAACAGCTAGTAGTAATAGCCTTAGTGTTTAAGGCTTAAGAATGAACTAATGGAAGTTTGACCGTATGATAAACTATAGGCATTGTGCATATGTTGAGTTATTGTATATATTAAAGTGAATGGAAAAGAAGTATAACAAGGGAAAACATTTGTTTCAGGCCAAGAGGAGATAGGAAAGGCTTATAATCCATTCAAGGCCTAGGAAGAATTGTGAGTGACACTTCTTTTACTTTTAAACGATTTTGTTGCACATGATAGTTCAGTTTTCCAATGAAATGTGATTTTGTGATTAAATGCTTTATGAGGCATACGTTATGTTCTTAAAGCTATTGACAAGCATGTTTATAAGATGTTATTGATATAATAATTGCCTTGTATTCTTATGAACGATTTGTATACGAACGGTTTGTATGAAATGTTGTTTCTAAAAAGGAAAATGTTTTAGAGGAAGCTCAATGCTAATAAGGCATGTGAGTTTCCCCGGGACCCAGAACTTGGGCAACCCGCCTATAAAATGTTTTAGAGGAGGCTCAATGCTAGCAAGGCATGTGAGTTTCCCCGGGAACCAGTACTCAAAGACGTGAGAAGGTACTTGGGCAACCTGCCATATTCCTATGTGCACATAGAGGTTATATGCTGGTGCGTTGAGTCTTGCTCCGCATCGAGCCTAATATGTTTTCGACGTTGGGGTGCTGAGTTTTGCTCCACTTCAACTAAGGGAAAAGTACTGCACTTAAACCGTTTTCTTATGATTTGCTGAGAATCATGTATGAAGTGATAAGGGCAATTAAGTTTGTTTTAACTAATGTATTTGAAATAATTACATGTTTTATGTTGAAGTTGATCATAGTTTTACTACTGATGATTTCCGAACTAAAATGGTTTGTTAAAATTGTCACTCACTGGGCCTTTAGCTTATGTTTTCAATGTTTTCTTTCCCTTCCAGGTAGCAAGGACGTTTCTGGTGCTTTGCTTACTCCCACTAGCCCATAAGACTCTACGTCGGTTGATGAGAGGATCACAACATCTGCCAGAGCCTGCTAAGGCCATCAAAAGACCTCATCAACCCACTCAATCAACTAGAGTGTCGCCTCCAAAGATGCAAATCCAAAAGAGAGGGAAGCCATCTAAACAAAAACGCAAGATTGTGGCAAGTTCTGATGCCACCATTAGACCATCCACCTCCTCAAGTCCTTCACCCTCACTCCTAACAACCAGAAGAGAACCCACTCCACCTCCATCATCTTGGGAAGACCTTTCTTAGCTACTGGACGCGCCCTAATTGACGTCCAGGAAGGGGAGTTAACCATTCGAGTGGACGACCAGCAGGTAAAGTTTAATGTTTATAATACGTTGAAATATCCTGATGATTTTCATTCTTGCCAGATGATCGAAGATATAATTGAAGAAAAGGAAAGTATCATAGACGCATGTGCTGAAGACGAAACAATGCTGGACGAAATTGATGAGGGAAGAAAAGCGGAAATATGTGTAATCTCCAATGCAAGTTTTAAACGCTTAGACTTAAGCAACCGATCCACTGAGAAAACAAAACCGTCCCTAGAAGAACCGCCAACCCTTGAGCTAAAAACGCTGCCGACGCATCTAAAGTATGCATATTTGGGGGCAGAGAGCACGCTACCGGTCATCATATCCGCTGCGTTAACCACAGATTGTGAAAAGGCTTTGCTGAAGATATTGAAAAATCATATCAAAGCCATTGGATGGACCTTAGCGGACATTAGAGGAATAAGCCCTTCATACTGCATGCACAAAATTCGGTTGGAAGAGGGTAAAGATGGCTCGGTTGAAAGGCAACGCAGGCTTAACCCTGCGATGAAGGAGGTTGTAAAGAAAGGGATCATCAAATGGCTCGACGCAGGAGTCATTTATCCAATCTCCGACAGCAGCTGGGTAAGCCCAGTTCAGTGTGTACCTAAAAAAGGGGAATGACAATGATCATGAACAGTAAGAATGAGTTGATACCAACAAGAACAGTCACTGGCTGTTGCATCTGTATGGACTACCGCAAGCTGAATGCGGCAACAAAGAAGGACCATTTTCCACTGCCATTCATCGACCAGATGCTAGATAGGCTGGCAGGAAATGAATTTTTCTGCTTCCTTGACGGGTATTCCGGCTATAACCAGATCATGATAGCTCCGGAAGATCAAGAGAAGACAATGTTCACTTGTCCATATGGCACCTTTGCGTTCAGACGCATGCCATTCGGACTATGCAACGCACCAGGGATGTTCCAAAGATGCATGATGGCAATATTTTCCGACTATCTGGAGCAGTCAGTAGAGGTGTTTATGGACGACTTCTCAGTATTTGGAAAATCATACGATGAATGCTTGACCAACCTAGAAAGAGTGTTAAAACGATGCGAAGACACAAATCTAGTCCTCAACTGGGAAAAATGCCATTTTATGGTCATTGAGGGTATTGTGTTGGGAAATAAGATCTCAAAGGTTTGATTGGAAGTGGATCAAGCAAAGATAGATGCGATAGCAAAACTCCCAGCCCCTACAAATGTAAAGACTTTGCGAAGTTTCCTAGGCCATGCGGGCTTCTATAGAAGATTCATCAAAGGATTCTCGCAAGTAGCAAAACCACTGAGTGAGCTATTGGAAGCCAACAGGGAATTCAATTTCGACGGTAAATGCCTAAATGCATTCGAGTCTCTAAGACAAGCTCTGATTTCAGCACCAATTTTAGTTGCACCTGACTGGTCTCTCCCATTTGAATTAATGTGCAACGCAAGTAACCATGCTGTGGGAGCAGTACTGGGGCAAAGAAAAGAGAAAATAATGCACCCCATCTATTTGATAGTGTCAAAGGTGACCATCTATAGTGATCATTCTGCGATCAAATATTTGATGGCGAAAAAGGATGCAAAGCCTAGACTCATCCGATGGGTACTGCTGTTACAAGAATTTGATTTGGAGATTAAAGACAGAAAGGGAACCGAGAATCAGGTTGCGGACAACCTATCTCGGTTGGAAAATAAAGAGGTCCAGGAAAGCTGGAGTGATATAGAGGAACGATTCCCAGACGAGCATGTCATGAACGCAGAGAGTCAAGAACCATGGTATGCAGAAATAGTAAATTACTTAGTCTGCAACCAATGGCCTGAAGAATTCAATGCTCAACAAAAGAAAAAGCTCCAACATGAAAGTAAGTTCTACTGCTGGGATGAGCCATATCTATAGAGACTTGGCCCTGACGATATCCTGCGTAGATACGTTCCAGAATATGAAACGCATAGCATTTTGAGAAGTTGTCATGAACCACCTTACGGAGGACACTTTGGAGGGCAGAGAACAGCTGCAAAGGTGTTGCAAAGTGGGTATTTCTGGCCCACATTATTCAAAGACGCAAGGGCATATGCAGTAGCTTGCGATCGTTGTCAAAGAACAGGCAACATTTCCAACCGAAATGAGATGCCTCTGAATTCAATGCTGGAATATGAGTTGTTTGACATATGGGTAATCGATTTCATGGGACCATTTCCTCCTTCCTGCGGCAATCAATATATTTTAGTAGCGGTCGACTACGTATCAAAATGGATAGAAGCAACACCCTGTGCAAAGAATGACGCAAACACAGTGTCCAAGTTTTTAAAGAAACAAATCTTCTCTCGATTTGGGACACCAAGGGCGATAATTAGTGATGAAGGTAGACACTTTATAAATCGCATAATCACTAATTTACTGACTAAATTTAATGTCTCGCACAGGGTAGCAACTGCCTATCACCCACAGACAAACGGCCAAGCTAAAATAACAAACCGGGAGATCAAGTCCATACTTGAAAAGGTCGTGAGCATATCAAGGAAAGATTGGACAGACAGATTAGATGAAGCTCTATAGGTATACAGAACGGCATTCAAAACACCTATAGGCATGTCACCCTATACGTTGGTGTTTGGGAAAGCATGCCATCTCCCGCTTGAGCTGGAACACAAGGCCATCTGGGCCCTGAAGAAGCTCAATGTAGACCAAGACGCAAGCGGCGAAGCCAGAAAGCTTAAATTAAACGAACTCTTGGAGTGGAGACATTCAGCTTACGAAAACGCAAAGCTAAATAAAGAAAGGACCAAGAAATGGCATGACAAAAACATTAGTAAGAAAACTCTATACGTCGGCCAGAAGGTCCTGTTATTTAATTCAAGGATGCGTTTGTTTCCAAGAAAGCTGAAGTCTCGCTGGTCGGGTCCATTCATAATAAAGGAAGTGTTCTCGCATGGTGCGGTCATGCT
This sequence comes from Citrullus colocynthis, assembly GCA_031780015.1. Classification (NCBI taxonomy): domain Eukaryota; kingdom Viridiplantae; phylum Streptophyta; class Magnoliopsida; order Cucurbitales; family Cucurbitaceae; genus Citrullus; species Citrullus colocynthis. The sequence continues at coordinate 1,863,480 of QLSR01000222.1, read as the reverse complement.
AACAAACGAAGACGGAACCACTTCCTTCAAGGTCAATGGACAGAGGGTAAAACCCTACCACATTGGAGAGTTCGAAATTGACAAAACCTCCATTGACCTACGCGAGTGTAATAACTGAGCTTGCGTCGAAAGGTCCCTACGATTCTGAACGCCTACTTGTCCAGGGATGCTTTCTGTTACTCTTACCTTGCTTTTTTTTTTTTTATTCGCACTTGTTGTATTGATTTCTTTATCTTATTTTATTTTGCTTTCTTTCTTTTATTCGCAATTTGTTTTTAGTATTTTCTTTTTCTTTTCTCTTGAGTTTCAGTTTTAGGAGTAGTGTTAGCGAGAGAAGCATGAAATTAGGCGTTGAGTTTTTAATATAAACAATTTGATTTCACCACATACTCTATTATTCATGCATGCGTCCAACGCATAAGTAAACTATGCGTTCATCGATAAACGATTTCTGTGTTTGTCGAGTTAAGGTTAGGGGTAAGGTTAGAGCCGTACATATTTCTTCAAACGCATAATACTTAACTTACAACGCACAATCTAACCTGAGAACCATGCGTTCATCAGCTATGCGTTTATCATTAGTTCATTGCGTTTTAGATAGAGCAATAGGTGAAACGGACATGCCTTCTCAGCCTACGTGTTTTTCCAGAAAAAAAAGACTCAAGTGCTCTATGTGCGTTAAGTAGCCGCCCATCACACTTGATGGGTGTGCGGCTCAAGAAAATCTGCCTCAATCAGTGGGATTTCGAATATTGCGTATCTGCATTAATTACCGACGGCCCAATCAGCCCTTTATCAATGCGATTCGAATTCCCATTTTCCATTGTCGAAACCCTTCCCTCTAAAACCTTCGGCTATTTGTGTTCTTCACCTGTTTGTCTATGTCGAGCCAAGATTCCCAAAATCAAAAACACTCTACTGGCGACGTTTCCCCAATATCCTCATACAATACCCAGTATTCGACTCCATCCTCTTCATCATCACCTGAGGTATTTCGATCTCCATTTTTCTCTCCACCATTATTCTAACCTACTCGACCTGTGAGGCCTTTTGCTTGTCCGGTCTGCCCAAGATCTCCAAATCCCAGTCCCTCATTTATCCCAACTTTCTCGGCGTTGCGAATCAGGGCTACTGCCCAAAGACCGCTTATAAACCCATTTTTCCAACCATTCTTCAGACCCCAAATCCGTCCACCAGTAGTCGACCTTGACTCAGACGACTGTGTGGAAGTCTTGAATATCCGCCCCTTGAGCCGAATCGACTCGGTACCTACTCCAAAACCCAAAGGCCGAGTCAAATCTTGTATCTCTAGACCCAGAATGAAGAATGTGAAGGAGTTTTCTGCCGCGAACTTCAATGCCGGAAACCAAAGGCTAAGCACGAAAAACTCCGAGGCTGAGCAACCGGGTCCTGGAACGGTTCGCGATGAAGCCAGCACACTGTACGGAAGCAGCGAAGTTCGCCGAAGAGAAGAAAGAGAGGTATTCAGCGACATTCTGGAGAGAATAGCTCAAGAGGAGAGGCAGGCAAAGGATCGGGAGGATGACGGGGAGGTCAACATGCCTTTACCCTCACCTCATCTGCCCAGCACAAGAGGAACAAAAGAGATGGGAAGAGAAGTGGAAGACGAGGTGGCTGTCAAAGAGGGGGAAGTAAACTCCGCACGTCCCTCGGACGCATGGATAGCCGAGATCCTGAGCGGATTGAGTGACCCAATGGATGCAACCGTTTCAGACGCAAGACGGGAATCACCCTCGCTGATAAAAGAAGCCGAGAGTCAGTTGAAAGAGACTCGGGAGGGTGAAAAGAAGAAGGGAGATAAGGAAGGAGAAGCCGCCTACATCAAGGAGGTCGTAAGCGAGCCACTTGAAACGCAAGGGTCTGTCCCTGCGTCTATCAGTCCTGAGGAGATGACCCTGGACTCCAATGAAGGACCAATCAGAAAAGTTGTGATGGCCGCAGAGGCCAAAAGAAGAAGAGAAGAGGAAGAGGAAGTGGTACCCTTGTTGAGAAAGAAACGAAGGGTATCACAAGAATCTGCCGAGGATGAAGAGCCGAAAACCACAGAGCAAGGAGACGGTCCTGAGTCCCCAATTGTGGCAACATCCTTTGATAGGCTGGCAGAGAAGATGAAGAAGAAGAGGGCCAAGTTGAGAAAAGAGCTCAGGGCCCTAAGAAAAGGAGCTGAGAAAATTGCCAAGGCCGCATTGTCCGGCAAGAACGGGCGCAAGGAAGTGCGGCCTCAAGAAGAAGGGGAGACGCAAGGCCTTCCTGATCCTCAAATAGAAGCAGCTGCATTGGCATTTGAAGAGGAAATGAGGGAAGAAGAAAGAATAGAAAAAGCAGCCGAGGAGCTTGAGAAAGAACTACAAATTGAAGAGGATGAGGAGTTGGCTGCTAGAATAAAAGCCCAAGAAGAGGGGGAAGAAAAGAAGAAAAAGAAGAAGAGAAGTAGGCAACACTTGCCTAGAAGGAAGGAACGCATCGGGGAGGATGCGAGAGAGGAACAAGGTGTCAGCACCTTGAAGAAGAAGAAGAAGAAAGAAAAAGAGTTGTCAGTCGCCAAACTCCCAAACACGGATAATGAGAAACGCAAAGGGAAGGAGAAGGTGACTGAAGCACCAATTGAAGTGGCCGAGAGCAAGAAGAGAACTGTCGACAAAATTTCCGCTAAGGCCAAAGGAAAAACTAAGGTGGCTGATGCGTCGCCACAGAAGAAGGAAGGAAAAGGGAGACGCAGGGCGTTCCCTAATTTGATGATTGAGGTGGGATTTTTCCCTAAAGAAGCCCCATTGCCGCCATACATCATCGAAATTATTGACCACCACGGCTGGAGAAACTTCTGTTCCAGCACCTCTTGGGTCCAACCTGACATAGTCTGAAGTTTTTATAATGGACGCATAGATAAAGATGAAGACGTGGTGGTGGTGGATGAAACTGAAGTCCCGTTCAACGTAAGGGAAATAAATGCAATCTATCAGTTGAGGGACAACCCGGATGCGGAAGGAAACAAGATCATAGAATCAACTCCACCGGAGTTAATGGAAGACGCAATCCGGGTATTGGCGAAGCCTAGGGCTAAGTGGGATGTTTCACCCACAGGTATCAAAATACTATCAGCTAGCAGCCTAAAACCTGAGGCAAAAAACTGTGGGTATACTTGGTGAAGAAGCGGCTGATCCCTACAACGCATGACAAGACAGTATCAAGGGATCGGGTGATGGCAGCATATTGCATTATGCGTCACATTCCCCTGGATGTTGGACGCATAATCGCGGCGCAGATAAGAGGGGTGTTTAACAAGCCAAGGGGCCAACTCTTTTTCCCCACTCTTATCATAAATTTGCACACTAATGCTTCCATCGGAGGGCCAACGGAAGTGTTAGACGCAGAGAAGATGATTGAAGTCAGTGGCGTCATCACCCGCAAAACTCTTCGTCGGTTGATGAGAGGATCACAATATCTGCCAGAGCCTGCTAAGGCCACCAAAAGACCTCATCAACCCAATCCGCCTCCAAAGCCGCAACCACAGAAGAAAGGGAAGCCGTCCAAGCTGAAACGCAAGGCTATGGCAAGTCCTGATGCCACCAATAGACCTTCCCCAACCTCAAGCCCTTCACTCCCACTTCCAACAACCAGGCGAGAACCTACTCCACCTCCACCTCCTCCTGAGACGCATCACCCTAAGCCACCTCCACCTCCCCCTAAAACGCATCGCCCAAAACCTTCTAAACCTCAACCTTCTGCCAAACCCCCGTCCCCAATCTCCTCAATAAGAGTTGATGACTCACACTATAGGGATTTTGGCGCGACTTTTATGCGTCCATCATCCCCTGCGTTTGACGAAACTCCATCAACCTCTCACCCTCAGCCAAACATGCCTCAACCACCAACGCAACCACAACCGCAAGAAGCCCAACTCGACCTCTACTGGGAAACAGTGCAAACATACCTGCAACAATCAATCTTGCGCTCTGTGATGCATTCATTGAATATGTTAGCACGATGGCAGACGGAGCAGTTTCACTTCACACTGAATTACATACATCAACTGTTCTCGATTCGACCGGAAGTCCCACCCCCTAACATCCCTGAACACTTACAACAGACGCTTGTCTTTCCAATACTGCAGCGCCCTGCACCTGAGCAGGAACGCAGACTTGATGAAGACAAGACAGATTAGGGGTGTAATTACGAGTTGTATCTTCTTTCGAACTTTTATAGCATTATCTTCATCTCCAATTGTATGCGTTGTGGACGATTCAATTAATAAAATGAAAAAAATGTCTTCGCCGCATGGAATTTCTAATTGCTTCTTTTGAATGGTCCTTTGCTGTAAATTCATTCTAAGTACATATATAATTATTCCCAACTTTTATCTTTGCGTTGAAAAATCAGTCACTATGAGGATAATCATGCTTACACCTTTTTTACTCTTTAAGTTAGATTACTTTCAATGCGTCTACATACTATTCCTTAGAAACGCAAACCTACTTTGTATGTATGCAAGTGGCCAATTCAAACCTCTTTTACAAAATTTTGCGACTTAATCCTTGTTTCCAATTTAAGCAATGAGGACCTTGCTACTCTCAAGTTTTGGGGTGAAAGAGGTTTGAACTGTCAAAGATAAAAATATGAGGAACTTATTTCAATCATGAAAAAAATAATAATAATAATAATAATAAATATTAAAAAAAATTTAAACGCAAAACTCTGCTCGCAAGACTAACATATCTATCTTGTTAAGAGTTTAGCTGAAAACGACACCTACTCATAGTTGGCCGCCTCCATGCACCCCATAGTTGGTGTGTCAAAACGAAGGTGGGTAATCGTAATCAGCGACGCATAGATAAAATAACAAACCCCAATGTCTAGTGAAGAAACCGAACTTAGATAAGAGTTTAGTCGAGAAGGGCACTTGCTCGTAGTTGGCTGCCTCCATGCACCCCATAGTTGGTATGTCAAAACGAAGGTGGGTAACCCTACTCGACGCGTGCTTAATATATACATAAGAAAACAAGAAAGAAAAAGGAACTTTATATCTTCATCTTTTCAGACTTAGTGTTCAAAGGAAGAAACAAAAATGGTGTGAATAATGAGTTAAAGAATTTTGAAAAGAAAGCTTGCCGCATACAAACTAGACTCGTCCTAAAGAAGAGAATACGGAGGTAGAGAAGTACCACAACTGATGGGTAGCTGATTGAGTATAGCATTCTGAGAGACTAGTCAATGCGTTGAGAAAATGTTTAGGATGATTGTAAGTTTCTTATATAGAAGTTATTCTTGAGAAGTTATGCTTGAGGACAAGCATTTATCTAAGTTTGGGGGTGTGATAACTTATAGAAATACAAGTTATAATAGCCTTTCTCTTAGATAAATAGAGATTAAATAGAGAAGCATGCGGCAGTTGATGTGATTTTTATTAATAAATCTTTCTTTGCATTATACTCTTGTATTTCTATGAAGATAAATGATTTTACTACTTTAGAGCCTAAAACGCATGTTTTAACCCAGGAATGCAAACGATGCGTTGATGACGTCTTAACGCAGGACGACGTAGCAATCTGTTCTTCATGGACGCATGATCTGAATGGAACGCAAACAACCTGAAGATGCGTTAACAACTACTCGACGCAAGACTAAGCGTTAGCAACCTACACCGCGTTGACATCGGCCAAACTATTCATGGACGCATAGACGACCATTAATGCAAGGCGCTGAGAATCAAAGCAGACTCTTGAGAGATTGACGGATGATTGATGAACATGATTTGTGGCCAAAGTGGTGGATCTTAATTGACCCGAGAATCACGCAATCAGGCGAAATGGACGCATAGTATCAATCTCGCCGCCAATCAAGCAGATTTGCCATTAATTGCGAACGCATCATCTATAAAAGGGCAGCTCCGCGAGATGAGAAAAGGTTGTTGATTCTCGGAAGAACTCCATAAGTGACAGCAGAGTCCTCTCCAGACTTCAACCGGAGACGAATAGCTCGAGAGAGAAGAGTCTTCCCTCCGCCGGACCACTTCACAGCATAGCCTCACGCTTCCATCCGAGCCACTCAAGACATTGACGTCTTTCCCTACTTTCTTTCTTATTGTTCTATCTTGATTTTAGATTTGTGTCAAGACATTGAGTTCATCTAAAGTTGTATTTCGTTTCATCAATATAATTATCTTCCATGTCTACTCATTTCTCTAAACTTTCCGCTTTTTACTTTCAAACCATGAGTAACTAATTACTCTATGGTCTAGGGTTGCGTTAGCATCTAAGTAGGAACCACAGTGTAGATATTTTATCTTGTCAATTGCGAGCTTAATCCGATGCTTATGTCCATCTGACAAATCAATATAAGTAGTAATAATCGAACTGCTCGAGAGTGTAAGCGATTGTGGAACTCAATTGACAAGGGCCAAGTAGTATTGCCTGTCTATGGGGATAACCTTTGTTCTTAACACTCTCCTATGCGTTATAGACATATAACGCATAGCGGCTGACAACCGGGAGAAGAGTCGCAAGTATGAATAGAATACTACTTTGTGTTTCCGATGTTAGATGTTAATCAACCCGAACCCTTTCTTTATCCATTCACACACATCCTTAGCTGAACTTGCTGCGTCGCATGCCTTTCCATCTTCCACATTTAGTCTAGTGTACATATTATCGCTTTCTTTAGATCAGAAACAAATACTCTCCCCATTATTTCTTGGTTACCACTGCAACGCATGTAATTCACATTAATATTGAATCAACATAATCCCTGTGTTCGACCTCGAACTCACCGAGAAAACCTACTCCTTTGCTTATACTTGGGTAAAGGATAGGGAAACTTGACAGATCATCAACGCATAGTAGTAAGACGCATAGCATGCTCAAAGCATGACATGTTGAACGCATAAAGACATCATTTAATACTTTGCGTTAGAACAATTTACACACATACAAAATCCACCAACAACAACATTATACTAATTGTATCATATACAATTGACTCCCTTATTAATTTGAACACTTCAATTAATCCAAAATAATAGATTCTTAGTCAAAGCCTTAATGAGCTAGTAAGGAGACTTTATGGACCTATAGATTAGAAGCTCCAATGATATGATATTAATTAATTAAACTCTTTAATTAAATTAATCAATATTTATTAACTATAGGTCACTCTGACGAACGAAAATCGTCGCCCAATTCCATGCCAAATAAATTTTCCTAACTTTACTTACAGTAGTAGCGGTAAGTCGGGTCGAACACAGAGAGCCCTCAAATTTCACAGTTGAAAGTTTTCGATTCAAGGTAACCAAAGGGGGGTTTTGAGAAACGGTTGTGTCACACCCCCTCCTAGGCTACTCTACTCAACCTGAGAAGAGATGTGAAGACAGCATACATCACTCCTTTTTGTGACGCATACCATCTACTAACACACTTGCCCCATACTGATCACAACATACCTAATACTCCTATATATATATCCACCATAACATATAGGAAATTATATACATAATGATAATTCAGAATACAACTATTCCATAAAATCCTAATACAAAACCATGTTTCAACTCCCAGTAAATGTACAACTAGGTCTACATGCCACCTATATAAGGTTTTACATACAAGCAACTTTGCAAAACAGGACAATTTTCTGGAAACTCAAAGCTTAAGCAAGGCGAGTTGGAGTAGGCAAAGCACCAGGAACGTCCTTGCTACCTGGAGAGGAAAGAAAAACTTGAAAACATAAGCTAACAGCTCAGTGAATGACTAATTTTAAACAAATTCTTTAGTTCGAAAATCATCAGGATTTAAACAAACTCTGAACATGAGTAAAACATAGAATCATCACATTTTCGTTGATTAAATCACGTTTAAATGCCCTTATCAAATCATACATGGTTTTTCAACAATTCGTAAGTAAAACAGTACAGTTATAACACTTTTCCCTTAGTTGAGGTGGAGCAAAACTGAACGCCCCAACGTCAAAAACAAATAAGGCTCGATGTCGAACAAGACTCAACGCACCAGCATATAACCTCTATGTGCACATAGGAACATGGCGGATTCCCCAAGTACCTTCTCCATGTCCTTCAGTACTAGATCCCGGGGAAACTCACATGCCTTCTCATGTCCTTCAGCATTGAGCCTCCTTTAAAACATTTTTCCTTTAGTTTAATACAATACTTTGTACAAAACAGTTCATAGTCAAATCTTTCATAAGAAAATAGGGCATTTCATAAATCAGTATCAATCCATAAATCTGCTTTTTAATATCATTTAGCAAAAACATCAATAAATAAGAAAAATCAAACTGACATGTACAATAGAATTGTTGAAACAAGAAAAGAAGTGTCACTCACAATTCTTTTCTAGGCCTTGAATGGATTATACGCCTTTCCTATCTCCTCTTGGCCTGAAAATACACATTTCTTGGGTTAAGCTTCCCTAAACTTCCTTTCCATAACCAACAAACTTTAACCATTCATATTTGATCAATAAATCTTAATGAGCGAGATTCAACTCTACTAGCGAGACCACTAGCGAGACTGGACTACACTGCACGCCACTAGCGATACTAGGGTGAGCAAGAGTAGCGACACTCACCTGATCAGCGACATCCAGCGAGACCCAGCGAGAATTGTGAGACGCAAGGCTTCTAGCAACACCTACGTTACCCATCTCGCTTCTCACGCTTAAACTCTTAGCGTTACTTGCAGTCCAGCGATACTTATCTTCCGTAGCTTTTGCCTTCCCTCTTATTCTCACTTCTATCTGTTACAAATCATATTTCCAACCAAATTTAGAACTTCTTTCCTTCTACGAACTTGTAGAGTAATATGTTTTCTAACTTACCTCAAATTTTCGTAGCTTAACTTGTCCTTGTTCGTCAGATATTGCTAGATTCCTCCGCACTACTACAGATTGAACAGAAATTCCTTATCAGTCACTTCCAGCTAAAAGTTTACATGTTTCTATTCCTTTTCAACTCAAACATCCTTCATAAAAATTGTTCAGAATTGAGTTAACTTACTAACCTTAAAATTTCAGCCTTAGACTCGATCTCCTTGATTCGTTTCACTCCAAACATCCGATACTGTCAAGCTTGTGCGTCCACTAATAATGTGCTATTCCAACTTAGATTTCAATATCAAAACGAGTAAAATTCTACCCGAAATCCACAAGAACACCTTCTTCTACCTTCACTTGTAGCTCTTCTGATAAATGGAACCGACTTAAGCTCTCGAAAATGTCTAAAAATGATAAAATATTCAATTTACTCACCTATATATACTGCCGACTTAACTCTCTTATGCAGGCTGGCGCGCGGGGTTTCCCTTCTCAATTCAAGGTAAGGCGTTCAACACAGCCTACCCTCAACGCATGGTGTCCTCAACACCTCCTACCTTCAACGCATACAACTCAATTAGTTATGTTCTTCTCCAACACATAGAGACCTTAACGCATGTAACCTCACCGACGCATAGTTGTTCAAAACACTTCCTTCCTCGCCAATGATAAATTCCTCTTCCAATGCAAGTGACTGCTTCAGCTCATAACTCTTCGTGATTTTCACCTTCAACGCATGGTCACTCAAAAGAACAATACTCCTCTTTGTTTTCACCAACGCATAGTCTTGGCCCATGCAACTCTTTCACTCTCAGCTACTTTTCTCTAACAACGCATGGCCACATTTCACTTGCCTTGTCCTAACACTTAGCATTATAAACCAGTGCTTACAGGTTGGTTGCAAAAAAAACTTAAATTACATGAAAGTAAATTGCACAAAGTAAAAAGAGTAAAAATTCAATTGAAAAAGCTCTAGTTTGGTTTACGCTGGATTTCCTTTGTTCGATGTTCTTATCATTGGTTTGTCATTACTAAATCCATTGAAGCTAGCACCTAATCAATTCAACGGGAAAGGCCAGAATTCAATTGTCCTAGTCTACAAGTTAGATTTAAGGCAAATCGATGAAAAGCATGCAAAATTTGACTAAACCTAACTACATTAACTTAAAGGGAAAATTAGGCGGAACATTCAACTGTAAAAACCTAGATTGAATGTCCTATCGATTTATCCTAGGTTGATTAGAACAATGTGCATCACCATCTAGATTTGCAAGCTAACCTAACCTATTGTTTCATATGATTGACATACAACAAATTGTCACGAATTGTAATACAATCAAAGCAATAATCAAAATAAACACCAGCATTACCAATTGATCATAATTCTTGAAAAACTCGGGATTAAATCATGCATACACTTGAATCAAGTGCAAAACCTCAAAAGAATATAAATTACAAGGAAAATCTCTAATACCTAAGCTAGAAAAACGTTACCTTAACCAATAATCAGTATACCGATTATTGGATTCAAGTTCCTAGGTATGAAAAGAAGAAAAGAGGAGGGAATGGAGCTAAAAGTCGGTTGGTGGCTGATTTTTTAACCTAGAATCGAAGGTTTCTTTTTAAAGAAATCGTCGCAGCGCCGTGGCGCTGACGCAAATTTGACCACATAATAATTTCAGAGCGTCGCAGCTCCTGCTGCGTTTCACCAGCAGAACCTCTTGGGAAAAAGCATCGGGACGCCATTTCTTCAAAGGCATTTTTGTCATTTTGGAGTTCTATTTCCCGGTTGATGCTGTAGAACTCCGTTTTGGTCCGTTTTAGCTCGATTTTGTTGCTAACACCCTGTTGTACCTGTTAAATGCTCGAAACCTGCAAAATAATATAATAGACACATTAAATAGCATTACGATCCCGAGTTAAGCTGAGGAAGATAGCACATTTTAGGTGCTATCAAACTCCACTAAAGATCTACAGCCACACTCTTCGCATTATAGATATATTTCTATATCCATGGAAATAACCAATCAATAATAAGTCGACCCTTCACAAATTACTAATAACTACAGCTGAATCAAAATACCATTTTATCCCTGTAGTTACTTTTAACTCCTTAAGTATTACTGATCCCTCTAATGAACAAATAGTTAATGTTCGACTATAAACTAACCTTTCTCAGGCCAGTGAGAGGGTGAGGCCTATATGTTCAAAACCTAGAATCAGCCCGAGCAATTTATCTACTTACCCTAAAGAGTTAAAAGTATGTTTAGGAGTGAATTCCATCTTGTGAAAATATGTTTCCAGCTCCCTATTCAGACAAATATCAAAAGTGGTAGACATATTGAGTCAACGACCTGGCCAATCTCTCCCATGCAAATCAAAGGATTGTCCTCATAGATAAAAGTTCATAACCCACTCGGGATTAAGGTCAAGTCACCTATAGTCATCCTATGAAATGTTAATTTCTTCAATTAATAGCGTTACAAAGAGAAATCAAACATTTTACGGTTCGGTCTTATACAAACTCTTTGCATATGATACCCCCACTCACATGTCTTCACATGAATGATTAGGATCAAGTCATTTGTAACACTTTACAACTCTTGTAACAATGACAAAGTGGGTCGTATCCGTAGTGTTACCAGAATAAGGTACTCAACATTATCGCTATACTACAAATCTTTTGGTTATTACTTAAACATGGTCCATCCTCTTATGTCAACCACATATATGTTTAAGTTTGCATAAAATAACCATGGATATTAGTTTATTGGATTGAGTTAATGCAAAAGACAAATACAATAGCTTCTTATTTTATTGAATAAATAAAATGTATTTATAACTTTACAAAACTACAAGATCCCAAGAAATTTAGGACACCAGTCCCAACATCTATGATATTCATGTCACGACACATATATACCTGGTATTCGACCAACAAATACTACATAGAACTTTATTTCTTCATAACCTTAAACAAAATAAAATCAAAGTTAACCGCCATGTCTATATTAACAACTAAAATTTATACTACCATTGGCGTCCATGTTAGATAGGCATAGGAATTCCTAAGGTGTTTGGTTCAAATCATAATATGAACCCATTAACTTGAAGAGTGTTTAAAAAATATGAACCCATTACATTAGAAATTAAATTTAAAAAAAGAAAACTAGTCATAATAAGTAAAAATAATAATAATGACTGTGATATAAAATAATGTAATTTGTATTGATTTGAAGTTAAAATTATAATTTTTTTGAATAAAATCCATTTGTTTTTTTTTTTTTCTTTCAAGATTTTTCAAAATTGGTCCTACATATATATCCGTGAAATCCAAAAAATATAGAAAAAAATACTTGAAAATGGTATTGTCATTAGTTTTCTAGGATGGCAAAATGGAGATTTTAACAACCATAAGATCAGCGTCTGTTTAAGGAAGAAAAAAAGTGTCTACCCTTTAATATGGATACAATAGTGTATTTAGATAATATTTATAAAATATTGTATTTCAAAGCTCATTGTAAAAATGTCGATAATTCCTTCATAAGTGATAGGAAGAATATGTGAAAATCAGCATATGACATCGTGTATTTGGTAGTTGTGGATTTTTTCGAAGCATCCTGAGTGATTACAACATTTTCAACACCTTCTAAGCCTTTTTTTTTTTCCAAGAACTCAATTTAATAATGAAAAAATTTCAGATCAAGCCAGTTCATTTTTTTTTTTTTTTTGCATGTATATATGTTTATTAAAAATTTTCAAATATGATTCTTAAAAAATATCCACATAGTTCATTTAAATATCCACACAGTTCATTTGGTCTTTTTTACGTTTACATTAGTCCTTAGGTTTACATATAGGGAACTACATTTGCTTATTATCAAAGGCAACCAATCTTTAAATACAATTTTAAAGAAGCAATTGTTTTTTACATAAATAATTCCTAATCTTGAACAATAGACAATAGTGCATAAAAATATGAAATCTTAACCGCAATGTTTATATAATGCAAAATATAAAACACTCATACCAAATGTCCAACAAAAAGTGTAATCCAAAAAGAGTAAAACCAATAAAAAGATTCAAACAACAAGTCTAAACTAAATAGTAACTAAAAACTACAAAAAAAAAAAAAAAAAAAAGATATATAAAAGTTCATACACCACGTAATACACAGAAAATAGACAAATGTAATCAATTCAAATAGAAAGTAACTTTCACGTACAGGAACCTCAAACAGAACTTCAAAATCAGTTTAGGCTACACAAGAAAGAGAAGAAAAGAAGTTAGAAACAATTTTGAAATAATAAAGTACAAAAAAATAAGTTTGCAAATAGAAACACCTATGTTACTTGAATCTTGTATGAGATAGATGAAAAATCCACAACTACTAGTTCATAATCAAACCTTCGCAAATAGCACCTATGTTACTTGAATCTTATATGAGATATATGAAGAATCCACAACTACTAATTCAATTTTATAACCTGGAAAATCGAACCATTAGCACATTGTGATGTGAAACCATAATAATTAAAAGCGAAAACAAGAAAGTAGAAGAAAAGTATGTTTGATTGAACTCACCTGATTGAGAAAAATCATACTAGAACAGAGGATTCTTAAGTGATACAAACTTGGCAAAAATTGTTTTATAGAGGCAGATAATAGAAAAGGGGTGGTTGTTCAACCACCATAATAATGGAGAGTAATGAACCTCTATAGGATAAGTGAGGGAGTTGTAGTACAAAATTTAATAAAAGTTCAAAATAATCGGAACGAATGAAGTGAGAAAGAATCGGTCTCAGATATTCGATTTTTTTGTTCATGAATAAATGAACTCAATCAAATTGGGATGGGAAGTGGTTGAGTCATTGATGCTTTGTAAAAACTTGTTTTTCATAGGTTATTAAATAAGTAAATAAATAATAATGGAAAAAATAAAGGCACTACATCGACCAAACAATTTACTTGGATTAAATTTGCAATAAACATTTTTGGAAATAAGAAATTTGTAAATTTAAAGAAGTAAATGGTTATTGAGAGAGTATCCTGTCGAGAAACGCATACCAATGGAGATCAAATAGAACAAGAATCAAACAAAACCTAATGAAGAAATTTCATAAGAATCATAATAAACAAATGATTTAAGATGTAAATATTAAAAAATTTTAGGGTTGGAACACATGCCAATCGAGGCCAAACATAATAGAGATTCAAAGAGAATAGAGAATGAAACAGAACACATAATAAAAAATAAGAAATAAAACAAATCCAACCTGTAAGTAGTGAACACATTTCATAAGAAATCATAATAAATAAGGGACTCAAAATATAAATAATGAACAACTATGGGATTAGAATAAATATCTTATCTAGAAACATATGTTAATCTAGCCCAAACAAAACAGAGATTCAAACAGAATAGAGCATGAAACAGAACAGATGAGAACGAATCAAAATAAACAAATCGAAACGAAAATAGTGAATAATTTTCATAAGAAATCATGATTAAAAAAAAGATCTGAAATTTAAGAGATAATACATGATGAACCCAACCATTGAAATGTAATAAAAAAAATTTCAAGACAAATTCATAGTTAGGTACTCATCATCGACCAATTCGAGTTTAGAAAACAAATCTGAGGTGGATGGTATTCTCTCCCACTGAGCTCCAATGACTTCACCCAGTCCCCTACCATGACTTCACTCGACATCCAAGAAGGACATGCATCTAAACCCACAAATCAAACATAGAATGGGTCATGGGTGAACATAGGACCATCGAATCGAAAAGAGACTAGTTTTAAGTTTTATTGAAGTAACGAGGGTGAAAACGAAATTAAAAAGAGATTGGTTTTAGGTAACGAGGGTGAAAACAGGATTTGAAGTAAGAGGAAGAAAGAACAAAAGAATCAACAGATCTAAGGATAGCGGATCTAAGATTCAACGGATTTGAGAATCAAAGATAGACCTCTCCACCAAGCTCCAACTCAGACACCATAAACCCTACCATGAATTTTCAACATATTTAGCCCATCGAACATGCATCCAACCACAGATGTCCCACAAACCCAAACAAAGAACGACAGCAAATGAGGAGAATATCAAATACATGAGGAATACGAAGAAATTGACCAAGGGTTTTATGTGGGTGCCTAGTTGAAGAGGCAAAGTGAATGCAACAGTAAGATGCGAGCAACGATCAAAGACGGAAGAATGAAGAAATATGAGATCATGGTATAAGGGTTTTAGATGAAACATCTGAAGATATAGTAAGGAGAGAACCAAAACATCAAAGAGAGGGAGAGAAAAATAGTATTGTGCGATGAGGAGATAGGATGTCAGTGGGACAAAAAACGATTTACTGTGCACGTGTGGAATACCAAATGTGGGAAGAACCCATATCAGTGGACCAAACAGTGAATTGAGTTAAAAACCCAACTCATCTCATATCATATCAACAGGCCAAACACGCCTGGTTTTCTCCCAAAAAAATACACCAACCTTAATGAAATTTGAAACTCATCTTATTTCATAAAGCAGTGTAACTAAGGAATAAGAAAGAGAGAGAGAGAGAAGGATAAAAAGAACTAATACCCTTTACAGTAACTGAGCTTACATTCAAAGATCATTAATATCAAATCCAACCAAAGATATCAAACAGTCAAAAATTTGAATTGTAAGACGAAATTCAACCATTTTTGGCAGCTAAAACCTGTTTGGCACCTACAGAGAAGAATTCAGTGATGACTTCAAGTGGCATTCCCTTTGTTTCAGGAACTTTTAGGAAGACAAACACCCATGATATGATGCAAACAACTGCATACATCCCGAAAACACCGGCAAGCCCAACGGAGTTGAGCAACACAGGTAGCGTATACGTGACAATGATGTCGCCAATCCAAAATGTTAGTGCACAAATCGCAATGCAAAGGCCACGGACTCGGGTCGGGAAGATTTCTGCACATAATATGTTCGGGATTGGCCCAAATCCCATCACGAAGAAACAGAAGTAAACAACTACACTGACTGTTGAGATTGATGCATTCACTACGCTACCCATGTGCACTAGGCTACCAAAAACTAGGATGATGAGGGATGCTATCAAGGCAGGGATGGTCCATAGTAATAAAGTCCTGCATAATAAGGGGAAATATATGGAGTGTGAAATGTAGAAAGTGGAAGAATAATGTAACATACTCCACGTCTAATTCTTGGTCGACAATTTTGCTGTGTATGGATGTTATGAGGCATGTGGCATTTCGCTTGTCAAGCAATGACATTGATAAAAGGAAGTGTCTTACCTACGACCCGAGATGTCCATTAGTCTCATGGCCACTGCAATTGAAGGGAGCATCAATAATGTGGTTAGGCCGCTGATCAGCAAAGATGCAGAAGAAGATCCAATCCCCAAGTTTGAAAGAAGAACTCCAACACCTGCTTTCTCAAGAATTTGGGGAGTGTAATACAGAACTCCATTTATGCCAGAGAACTGCAAATAAAATAAGTTTGAGAAAAAAACTATCAATAAATGAAGCAGAAGAAGCTGAAGGTCAAAAGGGCAGACAGTTTTACCTGTTGAAGTATTTGAATTCCTACTCCAACGAGCAGTGCGTGTTTGACTCCTGGTTCAAAAAGGTCAGCCCAACTCGGCCCTTTTGTTATGGTTTCAGTAGGATGGACCATAGCCGGTCCAACTGGATGCTGATGCATAAGCTCCTTCGAGTAAAGAGCCGGTTGGCTGACCAGTGCAGCAGCCTGAATATAACCTCCATCGGTCAGGGCATCACCACCGGGAAGAGACACGATAGATCCTTGCTGAGGTCCAGAAATGCCCTCTTGGTGCAAATAAACTCTTTTAAACCCCCCTACTTTGTTTCCACCGGGGCCTTCTCTCTCAGACCATTTCCAAGCAAGTTGCCAACCCCCACCAATCCCCATGCTTCCAACAGGTTCTCCAGCAAGACTGCCCTGTCTCATGCTTGAAAGACTACCATGAGCAGGTGCAATCATGTCTTTCTCCATGCTCGTCGTCTGTCGTGACATCAGAGGACTCCGTAAGTTATCATCAGAATCATTAGCAGCAGCATCTGACTGATAGTCCTCACCCTCTCTAGCAAGGCTCTCTTCATCCCACTCTTCATTTCTATGTTGGTTACCTCCAACGCTGAACATGCTGCCAAAATGTGGAAAGAGTGTACTGCGCATGCTTCCTGTATCGGGAAGCTTCTCATGTACACTGCCGAAGAGAGTGACAAGAGGATCGATAAGCCCACTCTGATTTATAATGCTTCCATGCCGAGACACTAGGCCAAGAGAACTCTGTCCTGTAACCGGCCTAGCAACCCAGGAGAGTCCTTGTTCAGGTCCATATAATTTGATTTCATCTTTGTCAGTCAATAGATCTTGGTCAGCAAGGTCGTCTGCTGGACCAATTATGTATTCCTCAAGAGAGGTCTCACCCCCAACTCCAAGACCCTCAACAAGTAAAGCCAACTCACCTGTTCATCAAAGATTTAGTCAGTAACATCTGATGAAACTAGTTTGCTCGAATCAGCCATTGTCGTAAAAGCCAAAGCCAAATACAAAACACTGACCCCCAGAGTTTCTTTCCCAGAACAATAGGTATAGAACCATCCATTTAACCAGAAAAAGAATCAACTACAACGGACTGAAAAAACCATTAAGGACTATATGTAAACACAATAATCTAGTGCTACATTCAACAACTAATTTAATGCAGGGATGCAATGTCTGAAGTACTTGTAGTGTACACTGTTAAAAATCCACTTTTAATACTTTAGTTGCACAATGGTAGTTAGGATACCATGCCTGCGAAATTACTGCATCAAAATAAGTCACAACCCCAGCTGTGACTAAGTCATAAATCTACGGTTTTATAAATGAAAAAGTTTTAGAATTTTTCTGCTATGGGCTACTATTCAGAAAGGACTTAAAAAATTTTTAGTTTTAAATCAACCAAAAACTATACTGCCGAACCATCAATAAGCAGTCTTACTAACTTCCAATACCAAGTATGAAAGAACAACACCAACGATAGAATTGAAATTAGCATCCGCAAGAACCAACCAGATATATCCTCTCTGCCACGGAGCCTTTGCAGCACTCGTTTGGCCTCAAGCATCCGGCCTTTACTGACAAGCCAGCGAGGTGACTCGGGCAAGAAAAATATGGTCAATGCTAAATATATAAGAGAAGGAATAAAGAGAACCCCAAGCATCAATCTCCAGCTTGGAGATTCCATTAAAGACATCCCAAAAACCATGCAGTATGAGAAGAACATTCCAGCAGAACCAGTGAACTGAGGAAGTGTGTTTAATGATCCTCTAATTTCAGGGGGAGCAGTCTCAGATATGTATACCGGAACCAATGTAACAGCCAAACCTATACCAAAACCATCCAAGAGCCTGCCTAAGAGAAGAATATATACATTGGGAGACCACAGCATTATAACGCCACCGATGAAGTAAAGAACAGATGATAGAATTAGCAGCAACCGGCGGCCGAGCCAATCCGATATTGCCCCAGAGCATGTTGTGATTACAGTGGCTCCGATAAGGGACGTGGCCACAATCAACCCTTCTACAGTGGGGCTACTTTCCAGATTGAATTCTTTTTTAATGTACAGGACAGCCCCTGCAGCAACCACGGAATCACAATTTAAGATATTTTCGAAGAGCGTAGGGAGTAAAATAGAAGAACACAATGAATTCTGCTAATGAGGACTCAACTTCAATGATTTTACCTTGGAACAAGGAAAAAATAACAGAGAAAGAATGAATCTACCTGCTATAGTCGCATTATCCCATCCTTGCAACAAGTTTCCAACTGCAGCAGCAACAGCCACCAAAACAGAACCACTCATTTTGCTTCTCCAAATCGACAAGAAAATCTCAAAACCACCAACCAAGGAACCTAAAAGAGTACAAACCCAGATCAGTAATCAAACAATCGAACAAATATCAAGCTCCTCTGAAAGAAGCAATACCCATTCAGATTACCAGACTCAGAATCTAACAAGATTGATTTAGAAACAGTCTGATAACAAAGGAGTATGAACTATAAAAGGTCAAAGGAAAGATTAAATGTAAACCTAAGTGTTCATATCCAGCAAAGAGAAAAATCAAAGCAGAAATGACCTATTGAGAAAAAGGAGTGCTGATGAGAATTTTAGGGACCATCAGCAGCAGAGACAGCCATGAAATGCTCTGTTTTCACATGAAAGCAAAAACCTAGTTAATAGTACCCAAGAGACAAGATCAACAAATTGAAAAAGCAAGTAAAAAAAAAAAAAAAAAAAAAAAGGATATCAATGTTATTAGCTGGGAGAAAGGCGAAAGAGACCGATCCAAAAGCAAAAGAACATATGTAATACTAAAGTTAAATATGATATTTTATTCACTGCTGGTTTTCTTGATCGACACCTGCCCTGCGACTCACTCTTTTCACTGCACGTCAGCTCTTTCTGATCTACCCGCAGCGTTTTCTTTATCATTTTCAGTCATCTACAAGCTTCCATTTGTCACTTTTTTCGGTGAAATTTCACCCCAGGGCTCCCAATGATGCATGTTTTTCTCGATAAATTAAAAGCCAACAAGAAGAAGAAAGGCGAATTTTCCCCTAGAAAAAAGTTGGACGAGTTTGCGAGCACCGTTTGTTGCAGGAATCGCGGAAAGAAGTGCGGCGGGTTAAGGGGTTAAATCAAATTTAGGGTTTTACAGAAATGGAAAAGAGAAATCACCTAATTAGCTGATCAGTCCAAATTATCGCCATAGACAAATTCCTTGAAGCCAAAATCATCGGTGGGTCACTCAGTGTAGTTAACAAATAAGATTGATGCAAATTTGCATCATCGAGTGAAAGAGATAGTGACTTCTCTTTGGTGTTTGAAAGACAAGCTTACCATAAAAAGACCGTCAATGAGTGTGGATAACAGCGAAGCTGTTAATCATTAGCCATGGCGGGACTTATGAGAGTGTGATTATGATTTTTAAAGGACTGAATCTTGATGCCCATGAAGAAAACTTTTCTTTTATAGCGGGTAAGGCAGACAAACCCATGATGAAATTGAAGGAAAAAAGACAAAAAAATTTAACCACACATTTTATAGATTTTCTTTTCCGAGAAAGAAAAATTGAAAGTAAAGATTTAAATCCCAACTTGAAGCTTGTTTTTCAAAACGAAGAATTATCACGCTGACCATTGGTTCACTCAATTAACTTTAGTCAGTAAAATTTAAAGAGGGTTTGGAGTTGCGACTTGGATGTGTCGAGTGGACTAGAGTCCACCTAGTGTTTGAAGCCTGTGTTAAAAGAAAATGAGAGTAAGAGTTATTTACTAACTTAGTAGTTTGACCAACTTTTTTTCTATAATGTTTTTAGTGACTTCGACCACCTCCAACGACTCACTTCAAACAACCATTCATCTCTAACGACCTCCTTTAATGGAACTTCAATGATCACCTATTGCCACTACTTTTGTGGCACGTGATGACAAATTTTAATAGTCTTCTTTGGAAAAATTAGAATAATATTGTGGTTTTGCAAAATATTTAGAAAAATACGTGTTTTTGAAATTATTTATAAAAATATTGTAATTTTTATGGAAAAGTGTGATATTGTCTTTGGAGTCTTTAGTGAAGGGTTGGAAACTCGACCAAAGATGGTCGAGTCTTCAACCCTCAATCCCTTTTTTTTTTTTCTTCTTCTTCCAACTCTCTCTCTCCCTATATATATTTTTTTAATTTTTTTTAAATTATATTTTTAATAAATAAGAAGTATACTTTACTAATAATATTTTAATTAACATTTTTTAAAAAACTGTTATAGTTTTTAATAACAAAAAAGATATATTTTATCACTAACCAACCATATATTTTGCACAAAAGATTATTCAAACCAATGTAAAAAAGGGGAAAAAAATCATAAAACGTCATTAAAATTATCGTTCATAATAAGAAAACAATAAAATATAAAATTAAAGTGTCAATATTAATACAATAATATTTTTTTTCTTTCACTGAAAATAAAAATAAAAAAACTCAATGTGTCCCACAAGGCAGACATCGTCTATTTCGAACTGGTTGTCGTCGTCGACTTTGAACTCTAGGTTGCTTTAATTGCTCTGTGGCTCTGGTTGTCTGGTACCTCTGCAGGCGCTTCATAGTATAGATATCCATTATGCTCTCTGTAAGCACTGACTTGCAATACCAAGTGTTGGGAGAGCTATGCGTTTGAGGTTATGGTTTTATGCGTCGTCAAAAGGAGAATAGCCAAGAAGTAGCCAAGAAGAGGGTGAAATTTCGGTTAAGTATTGGGTAAGACCATGCATTGATGAATGAAGTGAAAGTTGAAATATCTTGAGAATCATGCGTTGTTGAGTATGTCGCGAAGGGCTGTGAGTTGAAGTAGTCGTCGCATCGAAGAATAAATGATCATTGTCGGGGGAAGAAACACACTTAGAGCATGCGTTGAAGTCACTATGCGTTGAAGGCAGCCATGCTTTGAAGTTACTCTGCGTCCAAGACAGAATAATCTTGACGCGATGAAACTAGTGGTGTGAGACTATGTGTATGCGTCGGAGGCAGAAGGCGCTGAGAAAAACCATGCGCTGAGAATGGTTAATTGCTGAAGGCGCTAAAGGAGAATTCAGACATGAGTGCCCTGCGTCGAGGAGAAGATCAGCGCCAGCCTACGGATGAGTAAGTCGGCATTATCATCTCGGTACTTGTGATGCATAAGTCGGCAGTATATATAGGTGAGTTTAATCATTTTCAGACATTTCAAGAACTTAAGTTGGTCCCATCTTTCAAAGAAACCACAAAGGAAAGTAGAGGAAGGTGTTCTTATAGTTTCAGGCGAAATTCCACTCGTTTTGGTGCCAAAATCAGAACTGAAACAGAAGATTGATTTGCAGACGCACAGATTGAACAGTGGTCGATGTTTGGAGTAGAATGACTTGAGGAAGCCGAGTTTAGAGCTGAAATTTTGAGGTTAGTAAGTTAACACAATTCTTAATAAGTCTTATGAAGGATGGTTAAGCTGAAAGTGAAGTTAATCATATGAATTTCTATGTAAAAGCAGCAGCAACAGAACTGTTATGCAAACTGAAGCAACGCGAAGTAGTTCTGGCATAACTGAAGAACGATAAAGAGTTAAGCCTTGAGATTTTGAGGTAAGCTGTGGGACTTGATTCCTTACAAGTTTGTAGAAGGGAAGAAGTCCTAATATGGGTTGGAAATGCATTTTTAACGGGGTTAAACAGAGAGGTTAAGGCAGTAGTAGTCAGCCCTGTTAAGTAGAAGTTAAGGCTCAACCGTCGGTATATCAGCAAGAGTGAGCTACCCACGAAGTGTTCATTGAATTAAAGGCTAACAGAAGGGTAAGGAGCGGCTAGTAGTAATAGCCTTAGTGCTTAAAGTAAGCTTGAGAATGAACTAATGGGAGCCTGACCGTACGATGAACTATAAGCATTGTGCATATGTTGAGTTATTGTTTATGTTTTGATGAATAGAAAAGAAGTGTAACAAAGGAAAATGTTTGTTTCAGGCCAAGAGGAGATAGGAAAGGCTTAGAACCCATTCAAGGCCTAGAAAGAGTTGTGAGTGACACTTTTCTTACCTTAAAGCAATCTTTGTTATATATGCTAGTTCGATTTTCCAATGGAATACGATTTTGTGATTAAATGATTTATGAAGCATACTTTATGTTCTTAAAGTTATTGAAAAGTATGTTTATGAAATGCTATTGATGTAATATAGTTGCCCTGAGTTCTTATAAATGATTGCATACGACTTGTTTGTATAAAGTGTTATTTCTTTAAAGAAAAACGTTTAAGAGGAGGCTTAGTGCTGATGGACTTGAGAAGGCACGTGAGTTTCCCCGGGACCCAGTACTGAGGGACATGAGAAGGTACTTGGGCAACCCGCTATGTTCCTATGTGCACATAGAGGTTATATGCTGGTGCGTTGAATCTTGCTCCGCATCGAGCCTTATATATTTTCGACGTTGGGGTGTTGAGTTTTGCTCCACTTCAACTAAGGGAAAAGTATTGCACTTCAACTGTTTTCTTATGATTTGTTGAAAATCCTGTATGAATTGATAAGGGCAATTAAGTTTGTTTTAACTAATATATTTGAAGTGATTATACATTTTATGTTTGATGTTGAACTCAGTTTTACCACTGATGATTTCCGAACAAAATGGTTTGTTAAAATGGTCACTCACTGGGCCTTTAGCTCATGTTTTCAATGTTTTCTTTCCCCTCCAGGTAGCAAGGACGTTCCAGGTGCTTTGCCTACTCCAACTCGCCCTGCTTAAGTTTCGAGATTCAGAAAAACCCGACTTGTGGAAGTGTTGTTGTATGTTAAACCTCTCTTAGGTGGCATGTAGATATACGTGTGTATTTGTAAGAGATTTAACCATGGATTGTAATAGAACATATGAATGAGTTGAAGAAGTGGTTTGACTTGTTTATACTTTCCTATATGTGATATTTAAATGTCTTAGAATGTGAAATTTATTGTGAATAGTTCAGGATGTGTGTGAAGGGATGGATGGTATGCGTCACAAAAGGGGTGATGTATACTATCCTCACGTCCCCTTACAGGTTAAGTAGGTGAACTTGGGAGGGGGTGTGACACTCTCCACGACTGCGCCCATGTGTATGTATGTATGAAAACAATGGACCGACCTCTGAATCATAATATCCTGAACCAAAGGCTGGTTGCATCATCATTGGACTAGCATAACTAGTCTGGCTCTGCGTCTACGTCATAGGAGGCAATTCTTCTACATTATGGTCAACCGCATCAAACGCATCTTCTTCTACTCGAGCACGTTCCTTATGCCTAGGAACTGGTGGAGGTGCAATAGGTATATCGTACATGTAGTGTAATTCCTCCATGTAACTCGCATTATTATCGTATATAGTAAGTACCTAATTTGGATCATTTGCAACATCACGAAGACTACTATTGCTCGATCTTTGTGAATTACAAAACAATTAGTTAATATTTAAAATAAAAATTTAAATTAAAAACAAGTAGACAATATTTGATTATATACCAAATGACCTAAAGTTGCTCCTAGACGAGTAATGTAGTGTCTCATAATATTATTATACCAAAGAATGTAACCTTGAGTTGCATCCCTATCGAATTGCCCAATTGAAACGCCTATTGAAATAAACCTTCTACGATAGTGTCATCGCACTACCAAATGTGCAACTTTTTCAGACCAATCTCCAGTTCTTAGGTCAATGCCATGTAGTAGGGGTTCAGTATTGTACTCTGACCGGACATCCTATTGTAAATCGAACTGTCGGATTACCCTATCGGGAAGATGCCACTCACCAATGTGAAAACACATGAGTGGGCTTATCGTTAGCTATATGTCTTGACCGTTCGTACAAAAATTGGGCAAAGTGTCCATAATAGCTTTGTAAGCTCCTAAATAATCTGAAACATAACATATTATATTAAAAATATTAAAGACAAGTATATAAAAAAATATGTATAAAAAATTTAATTGGGTTTAGTATTCATGTACCCAGGTTAAGCAGATCAAACATATATCTACACTGACTCACTACATGTGTAGCTGACTTGGTTACACAAAATTGGTCTCTCTACCTATATTATTAAATTAGTATTTTAGGTTTTAAATTAACTATATTAGTCATATAAAAACTATTAGTTAAATTAATTTGAAATAACATACGGAGAACCATAGGCTCGTTCAGCTAATGAATGATCATTGACATGTCGGAGCTATGGAGCCATTGTTGGAAATTGTTCCCAAGCCCATATTTGTAGAAGTATCAAATGCCCAACGATTTCATGAATATCATGTTTTGTTGCTTTACATAGCTATCTATATAGTCATGCCAAACACGCTCCACTCCGAAAATACCGTCCCACTTCATAGATATTGGCTAACAGTGGAGGAAACATTAGGTGCACCAAGTGACTTGATTTATCAGAAAACAGACTTCCACCAATCATTTGTAGTATTGTATGCTCTCGCATATCTCGTGACAGATTCCTCGTCTGCATCGTCATCAAGTTTTCGAAATTGTGTCCCTAACCATGTTAAACTCAATCTTGATCCCCTAATTTTATTTGCAGGTGGGGTCACACCGAGTAGCATCTGACAAATATGCAGTCAATCGTCATGTGTTACTCTAGTAACGGACTCGCCATCGATAGGTAACCCAAACAATACTTCTATATCCTGGAGCGTGATAGTGACTTCTCCAGTAGGCACATAAAATGTATGGGTCTCTGGCCTCCATCTCTTAACCAGTACAGTGATGAGGTGCCAGTCTAACTGAATAAATCCCAGTTTGGCAACCCCATAAAATTCTAATGCACGCAGAAGTGGTAGTATGCGACGAGGAAGTGGGATAGTACGATAAACAACCGCCTCACGACATCTATAGCGCATCTTGCCTATAGTCCGATCTTGCCTATAGTCCGATCTTGCCATACATTTGTTGATCGATGAACAAATTGATCATATTAAAATATCAGGATCAATCGATCCTGGGTTTAAAGCCATGATTTAGAAGAAAATAAATTATACATTTCTTGAGTAAAACATACAAGTAAATTAGGACTTAAATAATAAATTATATTAAAAACATAAAAAGCGAGAGAGAGCGAGATTTTCCTTCGATTTTGACCTAACTGATTATAAAATTCACAACGTACTTGGGAACTTGGTTTTGTCCAATCCATCTCATTATGGAATCGTAAACTCTTTGGTTTACTAGGTTTCTCAACAAACATCGGGTCGGCATGTAAAACAGGCATATTAGAAGGTGTGATTCAATAATCTTCATGCGATACAGGTTGAAAATGAGGAGAGTAGCATGCAACGTATGCCGATAGTTTATAGTAGTTCTCAATGAAATCTTCATAGTTCATGTTAAATTGCGAGCAAACCACCATAAAATGCAATCATGAAATGCCAAATGCTTGCCATTTGTTACATGAATAGTACTGTTCAGATTCACTTAGCCTTAGTATTTGAATATTTCCTCCTTTAAAATTGAGGTTGTGACGTCCGGTTTTCACATGAAATTCGCCTTCATATCAATCATATGATTGTAGTTCATGTTTACTGGATCTTGCAGCCCATTTTGAGATTTTTTTCGTGTCTGTACCTGAACAAATTGTTTATAACTAAAAATAAAACTATTACCAGGTATATTTATCTCCGCGCTCCAAAGTAGCTCTTATTTCTTCTCTTCTTTTCTCAAAATAATTGACACATTTGTAGAATGTTATATAAGCCCTGTACTTGTCATTGAGAGAAGGTAAGTAAGAAGAAACTATGGGATAGGTATTGAGTAAAAAAAATTGGCCGAGTTGTTTGAGAGCAAAAATTACTAAGTGTTGGCCATGTGATGGGTGATTAGCGTTGAGGGTATGTCTAAGTTTGACAAGAGTTGCCGCTGGTAGGCATACGTTGAAGAAGGCAGCTTGGCGTGAAAGTAGATGTGAAGGAAGAAGGGTGCAATATGCGTTAGTAGAAGTACGCGTTGAAGGCTACTATGTGTAAGCCTCGTATTTGTTATTAAGAGAAGGTAAGTAAGAAGAAACTATGGGACAGGTGAGTAAAGAAAGTTGGCCGAGTTGTGTGAGAGCAAAAATGGTTAAGTGTTGGCCAAGTAATGGGTGACCATGTGTTGAGGATATGTCTTAAGCTTGACAAGAGTTGCCGCTGGTAGGCATGCGTTGAAGTAGGCAGCTCGGCGTGGAAATAGAAATAGGCGTTAAAAGCTCCTATGTGCTAGAAGATGACACAGCTATGCGTTGAGATGGCCTATGCGTTGAAGGATGGTATGCGCTGGGCATAGAAAAGTGGTCGAGAGGGCCATGCGGTAGTCGACTATTCGGCTTGGGCAATCAGTGGCATAGTAAGTTGAGACTATGCGTTGCCGAAGCCATGTGCGGAAGGTTGCGTTGGCTAATTCAAGAAGGAAGATGATGTTAGAGCTGGTAAGTCGGTGATTTATATTGACATATAAAGGAGTGCATCGAATAATTAAGCCTTTTTTGACATATTTTCGAACTCAGATTAACTTCATTTCGCAAACAAACAACGAGGAGAGGTGGAAGAAGGTGCTTATATCGAATTCAAGTAGAAACCAGATCATTTTCATGGTGACTTTGAAGCTGGAACCAGAAGCTTGATTGTTGCTGATAAATCTGGACACCAATCGGTATTTGAAGGAGAGTGAGCTAAGGAAGTTGAAGCTAGAACTGAAATTTTGAGGTTAGTAAGTTGATTCAATTCTTAGCAACTTTCATGAAAGATGTTTAAGCTAAACCTGAGCAAAAATGTGTTAATCTCTTGGAGGAAGTAAGCGGAGTTGAACTGCTAAGCAAATCAAGGCAGCCGAAGTTATTTGAGAATAATTCTCAAACGAAGACGAGTCATGGTTTGAAATTTTGAGGTAAGCTAGGAAACTCACTACTTTACAAGATTGTAGAAGAAGGGAAGTTCTGATTTTGGCTGTAATATAGTTTTTAGCAAGATAAAGAAAGAGTTAGAAGGGAAGGAAGGAAACCATGATATCAGGTGTCGCTAGACAATGGTATCGCTAAAGAGCTGGAGAGTGAGCAGCGGAACGAGTGTCGTTGATAAACGCAAAGAGCTCTGCGTCTCACAACTCTCGCTGAAGTCTCACTAGGTATTGCTCCTTAAGGTGATATCGCTAGTCTAGTTCACTCCGGTTTCGCTAGTGCAGTACCCAGTAGTGTGAACTTCGCTGGTAGTCTCGCTAGTTATTAATATGCATGCTTAATGATTATGAAGAAGGAGTTCAAAGGAAACCTAATGTGAGAAATGTGTTTTACAGGCCAAGAAGAGCTCAGAAAAGCATATAATCCGCTCGGGGCCTAAGAAAAATCGTGAGTGACTTTATAATTTATCCAAGGATTATCTTTAACATTGTGTAAGTGAAAACGAGGATAATATATGAACTCCTGTATGCGTGTTATCTAAATGCAAACCACAGTCGAAGGACCATGTGTGAAGGCCTGTGGGGATATGATATATGATACACAGTACTGAGGGACCATGAGTGAAGGCACTTGAGAAATTGATTGAGATAGTTTCCAATGCCGAAAAACCTTGTGAGAAGGCATATGGAAAACTAGTACATGATGGCTCAGT
Source organism: Citrullus colocynthis (assembly GCA_031780015.1). NCBI lineage: Eukaryota > Viridiplantae > Streptophyta > Magnoliopsida > Cucurbitales > Cucurbitaceae > Citrullus > Citrullus colocynthis. The sequence continues at coordinate 1,835,435 of QLSR01000222.1, read as the reverse complement.
GTTGAGGGACCATGAGTGAAGGCACTTGAGCAGTGAATTAATAATGAAACTCAGTGCTGAGGGACAATATGAGAAAGCACTTGAGAGTTGAAATGCCGAGGGACGAAATGTGAAGGCTTATGAATATATGAATAATAGGAATTCAATTATAAGGTTAATAGCGTTGAGCTTTGCTCCGTTGCTTCTTAGAAAGATATTTATGCTATATTGTTAAATGGCATGAGTGACCCAATATTCTGTACTAATAAGATATATAGTAGTTTTATGATTAGCATTAACTCAAGGATTATATTGTAATAGATAACTTAGTCACTCACTGGGGTTTAGGCTCACGCTTTCTTGTTTATTGTTGTTCATTTCAGGTAGCGAGCGTGTCCGGGACGCTAGCCTACAGAAGATCCTCGTCTGGGCTTACTCGGCATTAATTCTCTAGGATAGTTGTAAATACTCAGTCTAAGTACATGTTTTGTTATACATGATCCTTGTGGCAAAATGAGAGTGGGTTTTGTACTGTATGCTGAACAAATACTTGTTATGATAAATCATGAGCTGAGAAATTTTATGTAAAACTTATGTTTAACTTATGATGTTTCACCAGCATAAAGCTTTGTACAATTGATCTTGTTTTGAATTGTGTTTCAAGATATATGGTGACGTGTGTGTGTAGGTCGCACTTACTCCTAGGTTAGGAAGGAAATCTGGGAGGGGGTGTGACATTTTGGTATCAGAACATAAGATTTTGGGCTTGAGATCATGCATAGTAGTTAGGAACATGCAATAGTAAATTGATTACATACTATGTTATAGGAACATGCCTAGAGGAACCAGACGAGGTAGGTAGGAAGGCGTCGAGACATCGCGTGCTACCGGAGAGGAGAGGCAAACGTCTGAAGGAGAATCTAGTAATCCTCAGGCGAGAATTAATATGGAAGAACAAATCTTTAGCAGAATAGCACAGAGATTGGTAGCTAGTATGGAATCAGCTCAGGGAGATCCTGAGAGGAAGTTTGGGATAGAACGGTTTAAAGCCTTGGGTGCCCAAGTGTTTGAAGGCACCACAGATCCTGCAGAAGCTGAAGCATGGTTAAATCAGATAGAGAATGTTTTAGAGTTATGCATTGTCTAGAAGACAGGAAACTTGATTTAGCCACTTTTGTAAGCATTGATTTGTAATACCAAGTGTTGGGGAGAAGCAATGAGATTGAGGCCATGCGTTGCTAGAGGAAAAGTAGTCGAGAAGTAGTCGAGAATGAGAGGAAAATTTTTGAAGAGCAAAATTTTGGCTGTGTTGGCCAAGACTATGCGTTGGTGAATGAAGAGGGAAGTTGAATTATTTGAGAAACCATGTGTTGTTGATTGAATAACGAAGGGTTGTGAGTTGAAGTAGCTGCCCGCGTCGAAGGATAAGTGATCGTTGGCAGGGGAAGAAATATGCTCGAACCATGCGTTGAAGTCACTCTGCGTCGAAGGCAGAGCGGTCTTGACGCGCGAAGTTAATGGTGTGAATGACTGAGTTGCATGCGTCGAAAGTTGCTTGAACTATGCGTTGAAGTCACTGCGTCGAAGACATAGCGGTCTTGACGTGACAAAGTTAGTGGTGTGAATGACTTACTTGCATGCGTCGAAAGTAGGAGAAGTTGAGAGGAGGCGTTGAGAGCACCATGCGCTGAGTGTGGTTAGTTGCTGAAGGCATTGAAGGAGAATTTAGACATGAGCACCTTGCGTCGAAGAGAGGATCCCGCGCCAGCCTGCGGGTGAGGGGTAAGTCGGCAACATAAATCTTGGTGCTTGTGAGGGTTAAGTCGGTAGTATATATAGGTCAATAAATTGAATGTTTAATCATTTGTAGACATTTTTTAGAGCTTAAGTCGGCACCATCTTTCAGAGAAACAACAAGAGAAGGTAGAGCTGAAAACAGAGATTTTTGGCGAAATTCTACTCGTCTTGGTGCTGAAAACAAAGCTGAAACTTAAGATTGATTCTTAGTCATACAGACTGAACAGTGGTTGATGTTTGGAGTAGAACGAATTGAGGAAGCCGAGTTTAGGGCTGAAATTTTGAGGTCAGTAAGTTAACATAATTCCTAACAAGTCTAATGAAGGATAATACAGCTGAAATTGAAGTTTATCATGTGAATCTTTAGGTAAAAACAGCAATTACAGAATTGTTAGGCAATCTGGAGCAACGCAGAGTGATTTTAGAATAACTGGAGAACGAAAAAGAGTTAAGCCTTGAAACTTGGAGGTAAGCTGTGGAACTTAATTCTTTACAAGTTTGTGGAAGGGAAGAAATCTTAGTTTGGACTGGAAATGTGTTTTTAATAGGGATGAATCATAGATACCAAAGCTGCAGCAGTCGGCTTTGTTAAGAAGAAGGTAAGACTCAAATCGTTGGTGTGGCAGAAGAAGTGAGTTGCACGAAAACTTTTCTTGAAATTAAGGTATAAAAGAAGGGTAAGGAACAACTTGCAGTAATAGCTTTAGTGTTTAAGGCATGAGAATAAACCAATGAAAGCCTAACCGCATGATGAACTATAAACATTGTGCATATGATGAATTGTTTATGTTTACGTGAATGGAAAAGAAGTATAACAAGGGAAAGTATTTATTTCAGGCCAAGAGGAGATAGGAAAGGCGTATAATCCACTCAAAGCCTGAAAGAGTTGTGAGTGACACTTTTCTTACTTTAAAACAATTTTGTTATACATGATAGTTCGGTTTTCTAATGGAACATGATTTTGTGATCAAATGTTTTATGAAGCGTACTTTATGTTCTCAAAGTTATTGAAAAGTATGTTTATGAAATGTTATTGATATAATAGTTGCCCTGTGTTCTTAAGAATGATTTGCATACGATTTGTTTGTATAAAGTCTTGCTTCTTTAAAGGAAAAATGTTTTAGAGGAGGCTCAATGCTGAAGGAAATGAGAAGGCATGTGAGTTTCCCCGGGACCCAGTACTGAAGCACATGGAGAAGGTACTTGGGCAACCCGCCACATTTCTATGTGCACATAGAGGTTATATGCTGGTGCGTTGAGTCTTGCGCCGCATCGAGCCTTATTCGTTTTCGACGTTGGAGTGTTGAGTTTTGCTCCACTTCAACTAAGGAGAAATATTGCAACTAAACTGTTTTCTTATGATTTGCTGAAAATCATGTATGAATTGATAAGGGCAATTAAGTATGTTTTAACTAGTGTATATGAAGTGATTTCATGTTTTAAACATGACGTTGAACTTAGTATTATTCCTGATGATTTTCGAACTAAAATAGTTTGTTAAATTAGTCACTCACTGAGTGGTTAGCTTATGTTTTCAAGTTTTCTTTCCCCTCCAGGTAGCAAGGACGTTCTTGGTGCGTTGCCTACTCCAACTCGCCCTGCTTAAGCTTCAAGTTTCCAGAAAATTTGACTTGTTTTGAAGTGTGGCTTGTATGTTAAACCTTATTTAGGTGGCATGTAGACCTAGATGTACATTTACAAGGGGTTGAACTATGGTTTGTATAAAGGCATGTGAATGAGTTGAAGATTTGAATTATCGGCTTGTATATAACTTCCTATGTCTTATATTTGAAATGTATTAAGGTGTGAAATGTATATTGTGGACAGTTCAGGATATTTAGTGAAGGAATGGATGGTATGCGTCACAAGAGGGATGATGTATACTGTTCTCACATCTCCTTTCAGGTTATGTAGGTAAATTTGGGAGGGGATGTGACAACTTTCATGCTCCAGAAAGGGGTTGAAGATTGGTGTCGTTTGACTGAGCATCGAAACTTAAATTTGGGCTCTTTAACATGGGCAGACTTTAAGAAATCTTTTCAGGAAAAGTACTATCCTAAGTCTTATTGCGATGAGAAAAGGAAGGAATTTCTAAATCTAGTACAGGGGAATATGTCAGTTGCTGAATATGAGAAGAAATTCATCGAGCTTGGCAGGTATGCCCTAGCATTAGTAGCAGAAGAAGCAAATAAGTGCAAGCGATTCGAGGAAGGCTTGCGCAGTGAAATCCGGACCCCAGTGACGGCAAGCACAGAATTGACTGATTTTCAAAAATTAGTAGAAGCAGCCATGAGAGTAGAGAAGAGTTTAGCGGGAGATGGAGCTGGCAGAGGTGGAAGTAGGACTGGGCAGACTTATTACTCATCTCGGGAGCAGACTTACTGAGGTGAGGGACGACGTTTTGCACCAAGAGTCGCTGGTAAAGGAAGGTTTAAAGCCCGATCAAGTGGTTCATTCTTCCCAGGGGGACCACAAGGAGGGAATCCGCATAGGAGACGTGGGAGGTTTCCTCAGACATCTGTACCTACAGGACGGTCACAATCCAGTCAACCTAATGAATCTGGGGCTAGCTCAGCACAGAAACCATACTGTACTTCTTGTGGTAACAACCATTGGGGGCAGTGTTTTGCAGGGTCTGATGTTTGTTTTAATTGCAGACAATCAGGGCATTTCAAAAGAGATTATCCTCAACCTAAGAAAGGAAGAGATGCAACACAGATAATTGTATCACAGACAGTAAACCAGCCCAGACGAGAAATGGAAGTCAGAGAAGGGAATAGTGAAGGTCAACAGAGAGGTCATGTAGGGAGACCAAAACAGCAGGGACAGGTGTTTGCCGTGACGCAACAGGAGGCCAAGACGGCACCGGATGTAGTCACGGGTATGCTCATTATTTGCTCTAAAAATGCGCATGTATTGATAGATTTAGGGGCTACCCATTCAATTGTGTCTTGTGAAGTTGCTGTGCATATAAATAGCAAACTAGAACCCTTGCTTGAAACATTGTTAGTGCACACCCCTACTGGGGAAACTATTGTGATAGAACATGCTTATTTTGAGTGTGAACTTGTGATTGACGATGTGGTGTGGTTCGCTAATCTGTTACCTCTAGCATTACTAGAGTTTGATGCTATTATTGGCAAGGACTTTTTATCCAAATACCATGTGAAAGTTGATTGCTTCAAGAAAGAAGTGGAATTAGTGAAATCTGATGGGATCGAGGTAGTTTTTAAAGGGAAGAGACGAATTTTTCCTACCTGTGTAATTTCCATGGTAAAGGCCAAGAAGCTATTGAGTAAAGGCTGTGAAGCATATTTAGCATATGTAACAGAAGCTAAGTCAGAAAAGCTGAAACTAGAAGATGTACCGGTAGTGCAGGAGTTCCCTGATGTGTTTCCCAAGGAATTGTTAGGATTACCACCTGATAGAGAGGTGGAGTTTACTATTGATTTAGTTCCTGGAATAACACCTATTTCATAGGCACTATACCGTATGGCACCATCGGAATAGAAAGAGTTGAAGGTGCAGTTACAGGAGTTAGTAAATAAAGGGTACATTAGACCAAGTGTATCCCCATGGGGTGCACCGGTGTTGTTCGTGAAGAAAAAGGATGGTACCCTAAGACTGTGCATTGATTATTGTCAATTAAATAAGGTAAATGTGCGCAACAAATATCCTTTGCCTCGTATTGATGATTTGTTTGATCAACTCAGAGGGGCATCGGTGTTCTCAAAGATAGACCTAAGATCTGGATATCGTCAGTTGAAGGTCAAGGAGACAAATATACCGAAAACAGCTTTTAGAACAAGATACGGACATTACGAATTTCTCGTGATGCCTTTTGGTCTAACGAATGCCCCAGCAGTTTTTTTGGACTTAATGAATAGGATTTTCCATCCTTATCTGGACCAGTTTGTAATTGTGTTTATTGATGACATTCTGGTGTACTCTGGAAGCAAGGATGAACATGGGAGCATCTTAGGACCGTCTTGCAGGTTCTGAGAGAAAAGAAGTTATATGCGACGTTTAGTAAATGCGAGTTCTGGTTGAAGCAAGTAATGTTCCTTGGGCATATTGTTTCAGCTGTAGAGGTATGTGTAGATCCTTAGAAGACTGAAGCAATTACCAAGTGGGAGCAGCCAAAGACTGTATCAGAGGTTCGTAGTTTTCTGGGACTCGCAGGGTATTATTGGCGTTTTGTGCAAGGATTTTCTAAGATAGCATTGCCACTGACCCACTTGACTAAGAAGAATACTAAATTTGAGTGGAATGAGGATTGTGAACGAAGCTTTCGAGAGCTAAAGACAAGATTGGTAACGGCACCTATTTTGGCACTTCAAGAGATGGGAAAGGAGTTCGAAGTGTATTGTGATGCCTCTCATCAGGGGTTGAGTTGTGTACTGATGCAGGAAGGTAGAGTTATAGCCTATGCCTAGGCAGTTGAGGCCATATGAGGTTAACTACCCTACCCACAATGTCAAACTCCTTCTCGAACTAGCCCGAGATGGAGACTTCCACTGTTGAACTTCCTTTAAGCCCATTTAACCACACTGCCTAGTACAGCGATACTATGAACTCTTGACAAACCTCAACTTCGATCGGCAACGGGAACTATCATGCTACCTGAAAAATGGAAAACATAAGAAAGGGTGAGCTAAAAGCCCAATGAGTGACAGATTTTGTAAAAGTATCTTTAGTTCAAAAGAGGCATGTCTAAAATATTGTACACCATAATTATAAAACATGAATTCAAATCATCATTACCGCAAAAATCGTACTTTCCAACTTCTTAATCATATAACATAAGTATATTCCAGAATAGTTGTATGTGAAATCAATTCGTTCTTTAAAAATTTCCCTTAGTTGAGGCGGAGCAAAACTCAACGCTCTAAACATCGAAAACATCCTTAGTGGGGCAAAGCAAGACTCAACACACTCAACGTCGAAATCATTCCTGGCTCGATGCGGAGCAGAACTCAACGCACCAGCAATATCAACCTGTATGTGCACATAGGAATATGGCGGGTCGCCCATGTACCTTCTCATGTTCCTCAGTACTGGGTCCCAGGGAAACTCACATGCCTTCTTATGTCCTTCAGTATTGAGTCTCCTCTAAAACATTTTAGAAACCAACATTTCACATAATTAGTTCATATGAAACCTTTCATGAAAAATAAGATATTTCTCGGTAAACTACATTTCACAACATGCTTTTCAACAACTTATGGAAATCAGATAAAGCATGCCTTGTGAACTATATATTTAAGCATCATGCTTTTCAAATAAACACTTTTCATCAATTCATAGTTCATAATAAAATCAAAATAACATTTCTAGTAAAACATTTTCAAAGGATGAAGGGTGTCACTCACTAAACACTTTAAGGATAGTTTCTCCTCTATCTCGAGCTTCTTGGACGTAGCGTTCTAACCCTGGAACGCAAGGCCTTATATTCCACTGGCAGGTCGGTTGGTCACAACCCTGCCCTTGGACGCAAGGTTGATAGCTAACGCGAGGTGCTTCCCAACTCTTCCTTACTTCTCTCTTGGGATGCGTCGACTGTGCAAGGTCCAACTTGGACGCATCGTTCACCTTGAACACATCATTTGTCTTAAAGGCAAGACTGACCCTTTTAGACGCAAGACAACTTCTTTAACACAAGATATAGCTAGGATGTCAAGAATATCTTCTTCCTTGGCTGCAGACTTCTATTACGGACACAAGGATTCTCCCTTTCTCTCAAGAATTCTTACTTCAGCATCATCAGTCACTCCTTCTCTCAAGTTCCTTTTTATAGCTTGGAGTAGAGGGCTGGTCATACTACTTCTCCTCTCTTCCTGCCACTAGTTTCCACATGTCACGCTGCAACTTAACCAACCATGTATTTATCCAAGTGTCACCTTGCATGCAATACTTAACATGCCTTCTAACACCTCCCGCTTATAAGGTGTCAAGTTTATATGAAGCCACCTAGCCTTTATAAGCTTATCCCATATGCCCAACATATTCCAATATACAAATTATTCATTCAATCATACTGCCACTATGCGTCCACTGAATTTTCCTTTAAAGTTTTAGCTTCATTACTTACTTCTTTACTCTTTGCCATAATACCTTTAAACCCGCTTCTCCACCGCATACTACTATGCATTTGTATTTTACTGCATCATATCATGCGCCAATCTTTCTTCCCTCATGTCAAGTCTTTAACTCCAAATCCTTTTTCTTGTGTGATCATAGATCCGACAATGTGATTCACCCTTGTTAACCAAATCCAACTCAAGACCACACTTTATACGTTTGTACTCAGTTTGCTAAAGTATTCCTTCCCCGATTCCTCATGCATTTAATCTTCCTTTCCGAGACGAATTTCTTTCCAATCCTCCACGACGTAACTTCACTCCTTTCGATTATGCGTCTTTCCTTCGCCAATGCTTATAATTTCTTAATAAGTACCACCTATGTATTTTACTTCTTTCCCTTTACATTTGGGTTACATCCTATGCGTTTACCCGAAATCAAAGTTATATTTCTACTTACCATGGAATTGAGCTCCTCAGCCCATAGCTTTAACAACCTATGGTAGCCACCTTCAACGCATAGTGATAACTTGTAGAAATACAAGTTATAATAGCCTTTTTCTTAGATAAATAGAGATTAAATAGAGAAGCACGCGGTAGTGTATGTGATTTTTACTAATAAATCTTCCTTTGCGTTATACTCTTGTATTTTTATGAAGATAAATTATTTTATCACTTTTTGAGCCTAAAACGCATGTTTTAACGTAGGAATGCAAACAATGCGTTGATGACTTCTCAACGCAAGACTACGCGTTAGCAACCTATGCCGCGTTGACATCGGCCAAACTATTCATGGACTCATAGACGACCATTAATGCAAGGCGCTGAGAATCAAAGCAGAATCTCGAGTGATTGACGGATGATTGACGAACATGATTTGTGGCTAAAGTGGTGGATCTAAATTGACCCGAGAATCACGCAATCAGGCGAGATGGACGCATAGTATCAATCTCGCTGCCAATCAAGCAGATTTGCCATTAATTGCAAACGCATCATCTATAAAAGGGCAGCTTCGCGAGATGAGAAAGGGTTGTTGATTCTCGGAAGAACTCCATAAGTGACAGCAGAGTCCTCTCCAGACTTCAACCGGAGACGAATAGCTCGAAAGAGAAGAGTCTTCCCTCCGCCGGACCACTTCACAGCATAGCCTCACGCTTCCATCCGGGCGACTCAAGACATTGACGCCTTTCCCTGCTTTCTTTCTTATTGATCTATCTTGATTTTAGATTTGTGTCAAGACATTGAGCTCATCTAAAGTTGTATTTCGTTTCATCAATATAATTATCTTTCATGCCTACTCATTTCTCTAAACTTTCCGCTTTTTACTTTCAAACCATGAGTAACTAATCACTCTAGGGTCTAGGTTTGCGTTAGCATCTAACTAGGAACCACAGTGTAACTATTTTATCTTGTCAATTGCGAGCTTAATCCGATGCTTATGTCCATCTGACAAATCGATATAAGCAGTAATAATCAAACTGCTCGAGAGTGTAAGCGATTGTGGAACTCAATTGACAAGGGCCAAGTAATATTGCCTGTCTATGGGGATAACCTTGATTCTTAACACTCTCCTATGCGTTATAGACATAACGCATAGCGGCTGACAACCGGGAGAAGAGTCGCAAGTATGAATAGAATACTACTGTGCGTTTCTGATGTTAGATGTTAATCAACCCGAACCCTTTCTTTATCCATTCACACACATCTTTAGCTGAACTTGCCGTGTCGTATGCCTTTCCATCTTCCACATTTAGTCTAGTGTACATATTATCGCTTTCGTTAGATCAGAAACAAACACTCTCCCCATTATTTCTTGGTTACCACTGCAACGCATGTAATTCACATAAATATTGAATCAACATAATCCCTGTGTTCGACCTCGGACTCACCGAGAAAACCTACTCCTTTGCTTATACTTGGGTAAAGGATAGGGAAACTTGACAGATCACAACGCATAGTAGTAAGACGCAAGCATGCTCAAAGCATGACATGTTGAACGTATAAAGACATCATTTAACACTTTGCGTTAGGACAATTTACACAAATACAAAATCAAACAACAAGTTTTTGGCGCCGTTGCCGGGGATTATTGCATTGATTTAATTATTTTCTTTGGATTATTGTGTTACAGGATTCATCAAGCGACGGAGTATAGCAAGCTTCTTTTCTGTCAGAGGCTTCTAACAGTATATGAGTGAAGGGGACAACCCAACATTTGATATTGACCCAGAGATTGAGAGGACCTTCAGAAGAAGGATAAGACAGAATAAACAAAGAAGGAGCAATCAAACTACAGAAGAAAATATGGATGCTCAAAATAATCAACGTCATGCTGGGGTTAGGCAGAACGCAAATGCGCAAGAGCACGCAAACAATGATACAAACCCAATCCTCTTGGCGCATGATAGAAATCGCCCAATGAGGGAGTATGAGTCACCAAATCTATACAATTTCGCACCGGAAATTTTACAACCAACCTTCAAGGGTAATGGAAGGTTTGAAATGAAACCAGTAATGTTGCAGATGCTGCAAGCCGCAGGGCAGTTTGGGGTGCAACGGGTGAAGACCCACATGCACACGTGAAAAGTTTCTTGGAAATTTGTAGCGCATTCCCTATGGCTGGAGTACCGTAAGATAGCATCAGACTGATGCTATTCCCATTTTCTCTCAGAGATGAGGCAAGACAATGGGCATATTCATTTGAACCTGGTGAGATTACAACTTGGGGCCAAATGGTTGAAAAATTCATGCAGAAATACTTTCCTCCAACGGTGAGTGCAAAGAGGCGACGAGACATTGTCACCTTCGAGCAAAAGGACTCGAAGACACTTAGTGAAGCATGGGCTTGGTTTAAAAGGCTTGTAAGGAATTGTCCCCATAATGGTATCCCTGATTGTGTGCAGATGAAGATTTTCTACGGAGGATTAAATAAAACATCACAATCAGTGGCTAATGCCTCTGCAGTAGGAGGATTAATGGACAAGACTTATATGCAAGCCAAGGAGATCCTTGACAGAATTTCGAGGAACACCGATGAATGGGTAGATGATGGGTATGGATCCCGGTACATGGATAAAAGAGGAACGCAAGCTGGAATGATTGAAACTGACGCGACTAATAATCTTTCAGCTCAGATCGCCAATATGACATCCTTGCTGCAAACAATAGCATTGAACAACCAAGGTGGAACAGTTGCGTCAATGGACGCAATGAACACGGTGAATGCAACAGCATCTGTAAGCTGTGTGCAATGCGGTGATGGTCACTTGTACGATATGTGTCCCTACAACCCACAATCTGTCTGTTATGTTCAGAACAATCCGTACCCCAAGACTTATAATCGGGGTTGGAGGAACCATCCTAACTTTGGATGGCGAGGAAACCAATCACAAACGCAGGGAACTGGACAACAGCCGCAGAGAAGCAACAACCCCGTGAACAACCAAGGTGTTCAAGGGCATCAAGTACAAAGAAACCAGTCAGCAAACTCATCATCATCATCCCTTGAAGCCTTTATGCGACAAACTATCACTCAAAATGAAGAAACGCGTAGGTCGTTGGAAGCAATGCTCCAAAAACAAATGGGCGAAATAAAAAGCCATGCCATTGCAATCCGAAATTTAGAAATTCAAGTGGGACAAATGCCAAGTGAGCGCAATACCAGACCCCAAGGAGCATTGCCCAGTAATACCGAAGCCCCACGTGGTAACGGTAAGGAACAATGTAAAGCTGTGACATTGAGGAGTGGGAAGATTCTTCCCACTGAAATGCAAGATCAGAGGAAGTAAGGAAATCTGCAGCCTCACATCACTCCACAACTAACTCCAATAACACCTACTAGTGAACCGCAATCTTCATCCACCACCACAGCCTCTCAAGAACAAGAAAATGGAAAGGGGAGAGAAAAAGCAACGCAGGCAAACCCTGCGTCGGTATCTCAGAATATCACTCCCCCTATGCGTCCGCCCTTTCCTCAACGCCTAAAGAAGAAAAATGATGAGGGCCAATTTTGAAAATTCCTGGATGTTCTCAAACAACTTCACATCAACATTCCGTTGGTGGAAGCCCTAGAACAAATGCCGGACTATGCAACGCACCAGGGACGTTCCAAAGATGCATGATGGCAATATTTTCCGACTATTTGGAACAGTCAGTAGAGGTGTTTGTGGACGACTTCTCAGTATTTGGGAAATCATACGATGAATGCTTGACCAACTTGGAAAGAGTGTTAAAGCGTTGCGAAGACACAAATCTAGTCCTCAACTGGGAAAAATGCCATTTTATGGTCACTGAGGGTATTGTGTTGGGACATAAGATCTCAAAGGTTGGATTGGAAGTGGATCAAGCAAAGATAGATGCGATAGCAAAACTCCTAGCCCCTACAAATGTAAAGACTTTGCGAAGTTTCCTAGGCCATGCGGGCTTCTATAGAAGATTCATCAAAGGATTCTCGCAAGTAGCAAAACCACTGAGCGAGCTGCTGGAAGCCAACAGGGAATTCAATTTTGACGGTAAATGCCTAAACGCATTCGAGTCTCTAAGGAAAGCTCTTATTCCAGCACCAATTTTAGTTGCACCTGATTGGTTTCTCCCATTTGAATTAATGTGCGACGCAAGCAACCATGCCGTGGGAGCAGTATTGGGGCAAAGAAAAGAGAAAATAATGCACCCCATCTATTATGCTAGTAAAACGTTGAATGCATCTCAGAAGAACTACACTCTGAGAAGGAAATGTTAGCCATAGTCTTTGCGGTTGACAAATTCAGAGCATATTTGATAGGGTCAAAGGTGACCATCTATAGTGATCATTCTACGATCAAATATTTGATGACGAAAAAGGACACAAAGCCTAGAGTCATCCGATGGGTACTGCTGTTACAAGAATTTGATTTGGAGATTAAAGACAGAAAGGGAATCGAGAATCAGATTGCGGACCACCTATCTCGGTTGGAAAATAAAGAGGTCTAGGAAAGCTGGAGTGATATAGAGGAACGATTCCCAGACGAGCATATCATGAACTCAGAGAGTCAGGAACCATGGTACGCAGACATAGTAAATTACCTGGTCTGCAGCCAATGGCCTAAAGAATTCAATGCTCAACAAAAGAAAAAGCTCCAACATGAAAGTAAGTTCTACTGTTGGGATGAGCCATATCTATACAGACTTGGCCCTGAGCATATCCTGCGTTGATGCGTTCTAGAATATGAAACGCATAGCATTTTGAGGAGCTGTCATGAAGCACCTTATGGAGGACACTTTGGAGGGCAGAGAACAGCTGCAAAGGTGTTGCAAAGTGGGTATTTCTGGCCCACATTCTTCAAAGACGCAAGGGCATATGCGGTAGCTTGCGATCGTTGTCAGAGAACAGGCAACATTTCCAACCGAAATGAGATGCCTCTGAATTCAATGCTGGAAGTTGAGTTATTTGACGTATGGGGAATTGATTTTATGGGACCATTTCCTCCTTCTTGCGGCAATCAATATATTCTAGTAGCGGTCGACTACGTATCAAAATGGGTAGAAGTAGCAGCCTGTGCAAAGAATAACGCAAACATAGTGTCCAAGTTTTTAAAGAAACAAATCTTCTCTCGATTTGGGACACCAAGGGCGATAATTAGTGATGAAGGTACACACTTTATAAATCGCATAATCACTAATTTACTAACTAAATTTAATGTCTCGCACATGGTAGCAACTGCTTATCACCCACAGACAAACGGCCAAGCTGAAATAACAAACCGGGAGATCAAGTCCATACTTGAAAAGGTCGTGAGCACATCAAGGAAAGATTGGACAGAGAGATTAGATGAAGCGCTATGGGCATACAGAACGGCATTCAAAACACCTATAGGCATGTCACCCTATGAGTTGGTGTTTGGGAAAGCATGCCATCTCCCACTTGAGCTGGAACACAAGGCCATCTGAGTCATGAAGAAGCTCAATTTAGACCAGGACGCAAGTGGCGAAGCCAGAAAGCTTCAATTAAACGAACTCTTGGAGTGGAGACATTCAGCTTACGAAAATGCAAAGCTGTATAAAGAAAGGACCAAGAAATGGCACGACAAAAACATTAGTAAGAAAACTCTATACGGCGGCCAGAGGGTCCTGTTATTTAATTCAAGGTTGCGTTTGTTTCCAGGTAAGCTGAAGTCTCGCTGGTCGGGTTCATTCATAATCAAGGAAGTGTTCCCGCATGGTGCGGTCATGCTGACAAACGAAGATGGAACCACTTCCTTCAAGGTCAATGGACAGAGGGTAAAACCCTACCACATTGGAGAGTTCGAAATTGACAAAACCTCCTTTGACCTACGCGAATGTAATAACTGAGCTTGCGTCGAAAGATCCATGCGTTGCCGAAATGCCTACTTTTCCAGGGACGCTTTCTTTTACCCTTGCTTTATTGTCATTTGAACTTGTTCTAGTATTTATTTATTTTTTATTATTTTATTTTGCTTTCCTTCTTCTGTGTATATTTTGTTTTTAGCATTTATTTATTTCTTTAATTTCAGCTTAGTAGTATAAATGGGATAAGCATGAAATTAGGCGTTGAGTTTTTAATATAAACAATTTGATTTCACCGCATACTCTATTATTCATGCATGCGTCCAACGCATAAGTAAACTATGCGTTCATCGATAAACGATTGTTGTGTTTGTCGAGTTAAGGTTAGGGGTAAGATTAGAGCCGTACATATTTTTTTCAAACGCATAATACTTAACCTACAATGCACAATCTAACCTGAGAACTAGGCGTTCAGCAGCTATGTGTTTATCATTAGTTCATTGCGTTTTAGATAGAGCAATAGGTGAAACGCACATGTCTTCTCAATCTACGCGTTTTTCCCAGAAAAACACTCAAGTGCTCTATGTGCGTTAAGTAGCCGCCCATCACACTTGATGGGTGTGCGGCTCAATAAAATTTGCCTTGATCAGTGGGATTCCGGATATCGCGTATCCGCATTTATTACCGACGGCTAAATTAGCCCTTTATAAACGCGATCCGATTTCCCATTTTCCATTTTCGAAACCTTTCACCTCTATAACCTCCGACGATTTGTGTTCTACACAGAACCTCATATGTCTAGCCATTCAAATCCACAAAACCAAAAACACCTCGCCAGCGACGTTTCCCCAAGATCTTCATCATCACAGACACCAGCTCCCTAGGTATTTCTTAACCCTCGATCTCCATTCTTCTCTCCACCTACATTTCATCCTTCCAGACCTGTGAGGCATTTTGCTTCTCTGGTCCGACCAAGACCTCCAAATACCAGCCCACCGTTTATCCCAACCTATTCAGCATCTAGAATCAGGGCTACTGCCCAAAGACCACCCATATACCCATTTTTCCGACCATTCGCCAGACCCCCAACCCGTCCACCAGTAGTCGACACTGAATCTGACCACTGTGTGGAAGTTCTAAATATCTGCCCCTTGAGCCAAATCAACCCAGTACCTACTCCGAAACCCAAAAGCTGGGTCAAATCTTGCATCTCGAGGCCCAGAATGAAGAACATGAGGGAGTTTTCTACCGCAAATTTCAATGTGGGAAGCCAACGGTTAAGCACGAAAAACTCCGAGGCAGAGCAACCGGGTCCTGGAACGGTTCGCGATGAAGCCAGTACACTGTACGGAAGCAGCGAAGTACGCCGAAGAGAAGAGAGAGAGGTATTCGGCGACATTCTGGAGAGAATCGCTCAATAGGAGAAGCAAGCAAAGAATCGAGAGGATGATGGGGAGGTCAACCAGCCTTCACCCTCACCTCGTTTGCCCAGCACAAGAGAAACTGAAGAGATGGGAAGAGAAGTAGAAGAAGAGGTGGCTGTCAAAGAAGGGGAAGTGAATTCTGCACGTTCCCCTGAAGCATGGATAGCCGAAATCTTGAGCGGATTGAGTGACCCAATGGACGCAATCGTTTCAGACGCAAGATGAGAATCACCCTCCCCGATAAAAGAGGACCGGAGTCAACCAAAAGAGACTTGGGAGGGTGAAGAGACCGGGGTCAATAAGGAAAGAGAAGCTGCCTACAGCAAGGAGGTCGTAGGAGAGCCAGTTGAAATGCATGGGTTAGTCCCTGCCTCCATCGGTCCTGACAAGACGACCTTAGACTCCAATGAAGGACCCATCAAAAAAGTTGTGATGGCCACAGAGACCAAGAGAAGAAGGGAAGAGGAAGAAGAAGTGGTACCCCTGATATGAAAGAAAAGAAGGGTATCAAAAGAAACTGCCAAGGATGAAGAGCCGAAAACCACAAAGCAAGGAGACGGTCCTGAGTCCCCAATTGCGGCAACATCCTTCGATAGGCTGGCAGCAAAGATGAAGAAGAAGAGGGCCAAGTTGAGGAAAGAGCCCAGGGCCCTAAGAAAAGGAGCTGAGAAAATTGCCAAGGACGCATTGTCCGGCAAGAAGGCGCGCAAGGAAATGCGGCTTCAAGAAGAAGGGGAGACACAAGGCCTTCCTGATCCTCAAATAGAAGAAGCCACATTGGCATTTGAAGAGGAAATGAGGGAAGAAGAAAGAATAGAAAAAGCAGCCGAGGAGCTTGAGAAAGAACTACAAATTGAAGAGGATGAGGAGCTGGCTGCTAGAATAAAAGCCCAAGAAGAGGGGGAAGAAACGAAGAAAAAGATGAAGAGAAGTAGGCATCACTCGCCTACAAGGAAGGAACGCATCGGGGAGGATGCGAGAGAGGAACAAGGTATTAGCACCTTGAAGAAGAAGAAGAAGAAAGAAAAAGAGGTGTCAGTCACCAAACTCCCAAGCACGCATAATGAGAAACGCAATGGGAAGGAGAAGGTGACTGAAGCACCAGTTGAAGTGGCCGAGAGCAAGAAGAGAACTGTCGACGAAATTCCCACTAAGGCCAAAGGAAAAGCTAAGGTGGCTGATGCGTCGCCACAAAAGAAGGAAGGAAAAGGGAGACGCAGGGCATTCCCTGATTTGATGATTGAGGTGGGATTTTTCCCTGAAGAAGCCCCATTGCCGCCATACATCACCGAAATTATTGACCACCAGGGCTGGAGAAACTTCTATTCCAGCACCTCTTGGGTCCAACCTGACGTAGTCCGAAGTTTTTATAATGGACGCATAGATGAAGAGGAAGACGTGGTGGTGGTGGATGAAACTGAAGTTCCGTTCAACGCAAGGGAAATAAATGCAATCTATCAGTTGAGGGACAACTCGGATGCAGAAGGAAACAAGATTATAAAATCAACTCCAACGGAGTTAATGGAGGACGTAATCCGGGTATTGGCGAAGCCTAGGGCTAAGTGGGATGTTTCACCCACAGGTATCAAAACGCTATCCGCTAGCAGCCTAAGACCAGAGGCAAACCTGTGGGTATACTTGGTGAAGAAGCGGCTGATACTTACAACTCATGACAAGACAGTTTCAAGGGATCGAGTGATGGCAGCTTATTGCATTTTGGGTCGCATCACCCTAGATGTTGGATGCATAATCGCAGCGCAAATAAGAGGGGTGTTCAACAAGCCAAGGAGCCAACTCTTTTTCCCCACTCTTATCATGAATTTGTACGCCAATGCTTCCATCGGAGGGCCAACGGAAGTGTTAGACGCAGAGAAGATGATTGAAGTCAGTGGCGTAATCGCCCATAAAACTCTGCATCGGTTGATGAGAGGATCACAATATCTGCAGAGCTTGCTAAGTCCACTAAAAGACCTCATCAACCCATTCTGCCTCCAAAGCCGCAACCGCAGAAGAAGAGGAAGCCGTCCAAGCTGAAACGCAAGGCTGTGGCAAGTCCTGATGCCACCATTAGACCTTCCCTAACCTCAAGCCCTTCACCCACACTTCCAACAACCAGAAGAGAACCAACTCCACCTCCACCTCCTCCTAAAACGCATCGCCCAAAACCTTCTAAACCTCAACCTTCTGCAAAACCCTCTTCCCTAATCTCCTCAATAAGAGTTGATGACTCACAATATGGGGATTTTGGCATGACTTTTATGCGTCCATCATCCCCTGCGTTTGATGAAACTCCATCAACCTCTCGCCCTCAGCCAAACCTGCCTCAACCTCCAACGCAACCACAACCGCAAGAAGCCCAACTTGATCTAGAGTGGGAAACAGTTCAAACATATCTGGAACAATCAATCTTGCGTCTAGTGATGCACACATTGAATATGTTAGCACGCCGGCAAATGGAGCAGTTTCACTTTACACTGAATTACATTCATCAACTGTTCTCGATTCGACTGGAAGTCCCGCCCCCTAACATTCCTGAACGCCTACAACAGACGTTTGTCTTCCCAATACCGCAGCGCCCTGCGCCTGAGCAGAAACACAGACCTGATGAAGACAAGGTAGATGGTTAAAAATTTAGGGGTGTAGTTAAGAGTTGTATCTTCTTTAGAACTTTTATTGCATTATCTTCATCTCCAATTGTATGCGTTGTGGATTATTTAATTAATAGAATGAAAAATTTCTTCGCCGCATGGAATTTCTAATTACTTCTTTTGCATGGTCCCTTGCTGTAAATTCACTCTAAGTACATATATAATTATTTCCAACTTTTATCTTTGCGTTGAAAAAAATTAGTCACTATGAGGATAATCATGCTTACACTTTTTGTACACTATTTAAGTTAGATTACTTTCAACGCGTCTGCATACTATTCCTTAGAAACGCAAACCTACTTTGCATGTATGCAAGTGGCCAATTCAAACCTCGTTTACAAAATTTTGCAACTTAATCTTTGTTTACAATTTAAGCAATGAGGACCTTGCTACTCTCAAGTTTGGGGGTGGAAGAGATTTGAACTGTCAAAGATAAAAATATGAGGAACTTATTTCAAACATGTCTAAAAAAAAAAAAAAATTATTTTAAACGCAAAACTCTGCTGGCAAGACTAACATATTTATCTTGTTAAGAGTTTAGTTGAAAATGACACCTGCTCGTAGTTGGCCGCCTCCATGCACCCCATAGTTGGTGTGTCAAAACGAAGGTGGGTAATCGTAATTAGCGACGCATAGATAAAATAACAAACTCCAATGTCTAGTGAGGAAACCGAACTTAGATAAGAGTTTAGTCGAGAAGGGCACTTGCTTGTAGTTGGTTGTCTCCATGCACCCCATAGTTTGTATGTCAGAACGAAGGTGGGTAAACCTACTCGACGCATGCTTAATATATACATAAGAAAACAAGAAAGAAAAAGGAACTTTATATCTTCATCTTTTCAGACTCAGTGTTGAAAAGAAGAAACATAAATTTTCTGAATAATGAGTTAAAGAATTTTGAAAAGAAAGCTTGCCGCATACAAATTAGACTCGTCCTAAAGAAAAAAATATGGAGGTAGAGAAGTACTATAACTGACGGGTAGCTAATTGAGTATAGCATTCTGAGAGACTAGTCAATGCGTTGAGAAAATGTTTAGGATAATTGTAAGTTTCTTAGATAGAAGTTATGCTTGAGGACAAGCATTTATCTAAGTTTGGGGGTGTGATAACTTGTAGAAATACAAGTTATAATAGCCTTTTTCTTAGATAAATAGAGATTAAATAGAGAAGCATGTAGCAGTGTATGTGATTTTTACTAATAAATCTTCTTTTGCATTATATTCTTGTATTTTTATAAAGATAAATGATTTTAACGCAGGAATGCAAACGATGCGTTGATGACTTCTCAACGCAAGACTACGCGTTAGCAACCTACGCCGCGTTGACATCGGCCAAACTATTCATGGACTCATAGATGACCACTAATGCAAGGCGCTGAGAATCAAAGTAGAATCTTGAGAGATTGACGGATGATTGACGAACATGATTTGTAGCCAAAGTGGTGGATCTTAATTGACCCGAGAATCACGCAATCAGGCGAGATGGACGCATAGTATCTATCTCGCCGCCAATCAAGCAGATTTGCCATTAATTGGGAACGCATCATCTATAAAAGGGCAGCTCCGCGAGATGAGAAAGGGTTGTTGATTCTCGGAAGAACTCCATAAGTGACAGCAGAGTCCTCTCCAGACTTCAACCAAAGACGAATAGCTTGAGAGAGAAAAGTCTTCCCTCCGCCGGACCACTTCACAGCATAGCCTCACGCTTCCATCCGGGCAACTCAAGACATTGAAGCCTTTCGCTGCTTTCTTTCTTATTGATCTATCTTGATTTTAGATTTGTGTCAAGACATTGAGCTCATCTAAAGTTGTATTTCGTTTCATCAATACAATTATCTTCCATGTCTACTCATTTCTCTAAACTTTCCGCTTTTTACTTTCAAACCATGAGTAACTAATCACTCTAGGGTCTAGGGTTGCGTTAGCATCTAACTAGGAACCACTGTGTAACTATTTTATCTTGTCAATTGCGAGCTTAATCCGATGCTTATGTCCATCTGACAAATCGATATAAGTAGTAATAATCAAACTACTCGAGAGTGTAAGCGATTGTGGAACTCAATTGACAAGGGCCAAGTAGTATTGCCTGTCTATGGGGATAACCTTGATTCTTAACACTCTCCTATGCGTTATAGACACATAACGCATAGCGGCTGACAACTGGGAGAAGAGTCGCAAGTATGAATGGAATACTACTATGCGTTTCCCATGTTAGATGTTAATCAACCCGAACCCTTTCTTTATCCATTCACACACATCTTTAGCTGAACTTGCTGTGTCGCATGCCTTTCCATCTTCCACATTTAGTCTAGTGTGCATATTATCGCTTTCTTTAGATCAGAAACAAACACTCTCCCCATTATTTCTTGGTTACCACTGCAACGCATGTAATTCACATAAATATTGAATCAATATAATCCCTGTGTTCAACCTCGGACTCACCGAGAAAACCTACTCCTTTGCTTATACTTGGGTAAAGGATAGGGAAACTTGACAGATCACCAACGCATAGTAGTAAGACGCATAGCATGCTCAAAGCATGACATGTTGAATGCATAAAAACATTATTTAACACTTTGCGTTAGGACAATTTACACACATACAAAATCCAACACCACATAGTAACCCTTAGATCATAGTTACCTTAAACGCTAAATGTCCTTATCTTTGGGCATAGACTTCTTTATCAACATCAAAATCCTTACTAACGCATAATAAACCTTCAATGCATACTGCTTACGCCTCAAGGTTCCTCGGCTTCTCTTTTCTTTCTAGCTTAACACCCTCCAAAGCTAATCCCATAACTTGTTAAATTTCCAAGATAGTGTGAGCCATGCGTTTCCTCTTTTCCTAATTCTTGTTTCCTTTGCAAAATTTAATATCAAATTCCCTCCAAATTAAAGTAGCACGTTTTAACGCTTTCCCATTTGTGCATTAACCGGACCATGCTTCCAAAATATATCTAAATTTTTAGCTAATTCCCAAACTATACCTACAATCCTTCATTCTCACTCTTAAACTTCTTTTCTTACTAGCCAAAAAGCCATATTAAGAATTCTGAGTTAGGGTCTTACACACGACCTGGAACTGGCAGCGGTGGTGTTGGCACTAAAGATACACCACGTATTCCATATTTCAGTCTTAAGGAAGTATGTTCTAGATCCTAATCATGTGTTAGAAATACAACCAGTGGAGCTTCTTGAAGATTTGAGTTATGAAGAGAAACCTGTGCAGATATTAGATGAAAAGAAACAGGTGCTGAGAAATAAAGTAATTCCATTAGTTAAAGTTTTATGGAGAAATCATGAGATAGAAGAAGCAACATGGGAACCAAAAGAGCAAATGATGAAACAATATCCACATTTATTTGTTTAGGAATCGACCATTTCTAATTTCGGAGACAAAATCTTTGTAAGGAGGTGGTAATTGTAAGCCCCGTACTTGTTATTGAGAGAAGGTAAGTAAGAAGAAACTATGGACAGGAGGGTAAAGAAGAAATTGGCCGAGTTGTTTGAGAGTAAAAATGGTTAGGTGTTGGCCATGTGATGGGTGACCAGGCATTGAGGATATGTCTTAAGCTTGATAAGAGTTGTCGCTGGTAGGCATGCGTTGAAGTGGGCAGCTCGGCGTGGAAATTGATGTGAAGAAAGAAGGGTGCAATAGGCCTTAGTAGAAGTAGGCGTTGAAAGCTACTATGTTCTAGAAGATGACATTGCTATGCGTTGAGATGGCCTATGCGTTGAAGGATGGTATGCTCAAGCATAGAAAATTGGCCGAGAGGGCCATGCGGTAGTCGGCTATTCGGCATTGGGCAATCAGTGGCATAGTAAGTTGAGACTATGCGTTGCTGAAGCCATATGCAGAAGGTTGCGTTGGCTAATTCAAGAAGGAAGATGATGTTAGAACTGGTAAGTCGGTGATTTATATTGACATAAAGGAGTGCATCGAATAATTAAGCCTTTTTGGACATATTTTCGAACTCAGATTAACTTCATTTCGCAGACGAACAATGAGGAGAGGTTGAAGAAGGTGCTTATATCGAATTCAGGTAGAAACCATATCATTTTTATGGTGACTTTTAAGCTGGAACCAGAAGCTTGATTGTTGTTGATAAATCTGGACACCAATCGGTATTTGAAGGAGAGTGAACTGAGGAAGTTGAAGCTAGAACTGAAATTTTGAGCTTAGTAAATTCATTCAATTCTTAGCAACTTTCATGAAGGATGTTTAAGCTAAATGCAAGCAAAAATGTGTTAATTTCTAGGAGGAAGTAAGGCAGCCGAAGTTATTTGGGAATAATTCTCAAACGAAGATGAGTCATGGTCTGAAATTTTGAGGTAAGCTAGGAAACTCACTACTTTACAAGATTGTAGAAGAAGGCAAGTTCTGATTTTGGCTGTAATATGGTTTTTAGCAGGATAAAGAAAGAGTTAGAAGGGAAGGAAGGAAACCGTGATATCAGGTGTCGCTAAGCAGTGGTATCGCTAAGGGGCTGGAGAGTGAGCAGCAGAACGAGTGTCGCTAATAATGCAAAGAGCTCTGCGTCTCACAACTCTCGCTGAAGTCTCGCTAGGTATCACTCCTTAAGGTGATATCGCTAGTCTAGTTCACTCTGGTTTCGCTAGTGCAGTACCTAGTAGTGTGAATTTTGCTGGTAGTCTCACTAATGACATAGAGTATCGCTAGTTATTAATATGCATACTTAATGATTATGAAAAATGAGTTCAAAGAAAACCTAATGTGAGAAATGTGTTTTTACAGGCCAAAAAAAAGCTCAGATAAGAATATAATCCGCTCGGGGCCTAAGACAAATCGTGAGTGACTTTCTAATTATCCAAGGATTATTTTTAACATTGTGCATGTGAAAACGTGTATAATATATGAACTCCTATATGCATGTTATCTAAATGCAAACCACGGCCGAAGGACCATGTGTGAAGGCCTATGAGGATATGATATATGGAACTCAGTGCCGAGGGACCATGAGTGAAGGCACTTGAGCAGTGAATTAATAATGTAACTCAGTGCTGAGGGACAATATGAGAAAGCACTTGAGAGTTGAAACGCCGAGGGACGGAATGTGAAGGCGTATGAATATATGAACAATAGGAATTGAATTATGAGGTTAATAGCGTTGAGCTTTGCTTCACTACTTCTTAGAAAGATATTAACGCTATATTGTTAAATGGCAAGAGTGACCCAGTAATCTATACTAATAAGATATATAGTAGTTTTATGATCAGCATTAACTGAAGGATTATATTGTAATAGATAACTTAGTCACTCACTGGGCTTTAGGCTCACGCTTTCTTATTTATTGTTGTTCGTTTCAGGTAGCGAGTGTGTCCGGGACGCCTAGCCTACAGAAGATCCTCGTTTGGGCTTACTCGGCATTAGTTCTCTGGGATAGTTGTAAATACTCAGTCTAAGTACATGTTTTTGTCATATATGATCCTTGTGGTATAACGAGTGTGAGTTTTGTACTGTATGCTGAACATATACACATTTATGATAAATTATGAGCTGAGAAACCTTATGTAAAACTTATCTTTAATTTATGATGTTTCACTAGCATAAAGTTTTGTACAATTGATCTGGTATTGAATTGTGTTTCAAGATATAAGATGACGTGTATGTGTAGGTTGCATCTACTCCTTGGTTAGGAAGGAATCTGGGAGGGGGTGTGACATGTTATCTAAATGCAACCCACGACCAACGGACCATGTGTGAAGGCCTATGGGGATATGATATATGATACACAGTGCTGATGGACCATAGGTGAAGGCACTTGAGAAATTGATTGAGATGGATTCCAATGCCGAGGGACCTTATGAGAAGGCATATGGAAAACAAATACATGATAGCTCGGTGCTGAGGGACCACGAGTGAAGGCACTTGAGCAGTGGATTGATATGGAACTCAGTGCTGAGGGACAATATGAGAAAGCACTTGAGAGTTGAAACACCGAGCAACACCCAGCGAGACTTCAGCGAGAGTTGTGAGACACAAAGCCCTTTGCGTTACCAGCGACACTCTTTTCGTTGCTCACTCTCCAGCTCTTTAGCGATACCACTGTCTTAGCGACACCTGATAGCCACTGCTTTCTCTTTGCTTATACTTGGGTTAAGAATAGAAAAACTTGACAGATCATCAACGCATAACATTAAGCATGTTCAACGCATAGTATTTTAAACGCATTGGAAGTTTAATAATAGATAGACGCAGCAACAAGTCTTTGAACTACAATTCTACTGCACAAAAATCAAAGACTTGTTGCTAAGTCTATCTATTATTAAACTTCCTATGCGTTTAACATACTATGCGTTGAACATGCTTAATGTTATGCGTTGATGATCTGTCAAGTTTTCCTATTCTTAACCAAAGTATAAGCAAAGAGCTAGGTTTACTCGATGAGTCCAAGGTCGAACACAGGGACTATGTTGATTCTATAATTAATTGGATTATTAGAGTTGGAGTGGCAACCAAAAAATAGTTGAGAAGGATGCGTCTAACAAAAGAAAGTGATAACATGTACACTAGATTAAAATGTGGTAAATGGTAAGGTATGCGACACAGCAAAGTCAGGTGAATGGATTAAATAAATGGATAAAAACAGGGTTCGGGTTGGTTAACATCTAAAATAAAAAATGCATGGTGATAGTCTATTAATATTTGTGACTCTTTTCTCGGTTGTCAGCCGCTATGCGTTATATGTCTATACCGCATAGGAGAGTGTTAAGTTCCAAGGTTATTCCTATGTCTAGGTAACACTTCTTAGCCTTGTCAATTGAGTTCCACAATCACTTACCCTCTTGAGCAGTCTGATTATTACTACTTATATCGATTAGCTAGATGGACATAAGCATCGGATTAAGATTACAATTGACAAGATGCAATAGTTACACTATGGTTCTTATTTAGATGCTAACGCAACCCGTGACCCTTGAAAGATTAGCTACTCATGGATTCAAAGTAATAAGCGGAAAGTGTAGAGAAATGGATAGACATGGAAGAATTGTAGATTAATGAACAAAATATAATTTTAGACAGCTCAATGTCTTGACAAAAATCTAAAATCAAAGCTAGAAAAAGAGATGAAAAGCAAGAAAGGTGTCAATGTCTTGAGTCACTGAAATGGAAGCGTGAGGTTCTGCTGTGAAGTGGTCAGGCGGAGGGAAGACTCTTTTCTCTCGAGCTATTCGTCTCCGGTTGTCTTTTGGAGAGAACTCTACTGTCACTTAGGAATTCTTCTGAGAATCAACAACCATTTTTCAGCTTGCAGGTCTGCCTTTTTATAGAGGTTGCGTTCGTAATCAGTGGCAAATCTGTGTGGTTGGAGGAAATT
The DNA here is from genome assembly GCA_031780015.1 of Citrullus colocynthis. Classification (NCBI taxonomy): domain Eukaryota; kingdom Viridiplantae; phylum Streptophyta; class Magnoliopsida; order Cucurbitales; family Cucurbitaceae; genus Citrullus; species Citrullus colocynthis. Next base: position 1,809,881 of record QLSR01000222.1, on the reverse strand, counting down.
GATGTCGTGCGCCTTTCTCGCCTAATTGCGTAATTCTCAGTTCAATTTAGATCCACCACTTTAGCCACAGATCATGCATGTCAATCTTCCAACAATCTCTCAAGATTCTGATATGATTTTCTGCTGCCTTGCGTTTCTGGTCGTTATGTGTCCATGGAGAATTTAGGTTCATGCGTTCGCTCATGTTGACACATCCATTTGTTCTAACGCATCATCCTGCGTTGAGGGAATGTCAACGCATCCACTGGTTGCTTGCGTTCCTGCGTTAAAACATGCATTTTAGGCTCAAAAAGCTATAAAATAATTATCTTCAACAAATTACAAGAGTAGAACGCATATGAAGATTTAGTAATAGAATTCAACACAAACTACCGCATGATTCTCTATTTAATCTCTATTTTTCTAAGAGAAAGGCTGTAATAACTTGTACTTCTACAAGTTATCACCTCCCCCTATAGTACATTCTGAACAATTTTCTCTTTGGCACCCATTCATATGCAAAATGGCGAGTGGTCACTCAACAACGTAGAGTGCCAGTCTGAATTCCGATTGACATGGAATTCGACGTGCTTCCATCTATCATCAATATGGAACTAACTCCAGAGCCACTCGTCCAAACTGGCGATGAGAATTCTACTTCTGAGGTCATGGCCCGAGGCCCCACGTGGCTCCCACCAGGCTTGTTGTTGACACTGCCAATGGCACCAATGCTCGTCTTTTTGCTTGTTGTTCAACTTGACATACTTGCTGTAAGCACTGGTTTATAATACTAAGTGTTGGGACAAGGCAAGTGAAATGTGGCCATGCGTTGTTAGAGAAAAGTAGCCGAGAGTGGAAGGGTTAAGCATGGGCCAAGATTATGCGTTGATGAAAGCAAAGAAGAGCATTGTTCTTTTGAGTGACCATGCGTTGAAGGTAAATCATGAAGAGTCATGAGCTGAAGCAGTCACTTGCGTTGGAAGAGAAATTGATCATTGGCAGGGAAGGAAATGTTTTTTTTGAACAACTATGTGTTAGTGAAGTTGCATACGTTAAGGTCTCCATGCGTTGGAGACGGATATAATTGATTGAATTGTATGTGTTGAAGGTAGGAGGCGTTGAGGACACCATGCGTTGAGGGTGGTCGTCTGCTGAGGGCGTTGATGGTGGGCTGCGTTGAATGCCTTACCTTGATTTGAGAAGGGAAACCCCGCGCGCCAGCCTGCATAAGATAGTTAAGTCGGCAATATATATAGGTGAGTAGATTGAATATTTTATCATTTTTAGACATTTTCCAGAGCTTAAGTCGATTCCATTTTTCAGACAAACTACAAGAAAAGAAGAAGAAGGTGTTCTTGTGGATTTCGGATAGAAGTTTAGTTGTTTTGGTATCGAAATCTAAGTTGAACAGCACGTTATTTGTGGACGCAGAAGCTGGACAGTATTGGATGTTTGGAGTGAAATGAATCGAGGAGATCGAGGCTAAAGCTGAAATTTTAAGGTCAGTAAGTTAACTCAATTCTGAACAACTTTTATGAAGGATGTTTGAGTTGAAATGGAATAGAAACATGTAAACTTTTAGCTGGAAGTGACTGATAAAGGAATTTTTGTGCAATTTGTAGTAGTGCGAAGAAATCTTGTAATATCTAACGAACAAGGACAAGTTAAGCTACAAAAATTTGAGGTAAGCTAGAAAACATATTTCTCTACAAGTTTGTATAAGGAAAGAAGTTCTAATTTTGACTGGAAATATGACTTTTAATCGACAGAAGTGAAGAAAAAAAGGAAAAGAGGGAACTCTATTGTCGGGTGTCGCTAAGAAGCCGATATCCCGGAGAATTGGAGAGTGAGTAGCGAGACAAATCTCGCTGGTGGTACTGCAGAGCTTTTTATCTCTCAAATCTCGCTGACTCTGGCTAGGTATTGCTCGCCAGGTAAATCACACTAGTCTCGCTTATCCTAGTGTCGCTAGTAGCGTGTCCTGTTGGCAGTATCGCTGGTAATCTCGCTGGAATGTGGGAATTTCGTTAGTAGCCCTGCTTATTAAGTTTACTTTGGATAAATGGAAGTCTCAGTGATGAATCATGATTTGGGTTTAATTATGCAAATTAAATGATTCAGTAAAAGAAGTGTAATGTAAGGAAAAATGTTTATTTCAGGCCAAGAGGAGATAGGAAAGGCGTATAATCCACTCAAGGCCTAGAAAAGAGCTGTGAGTGACACTTCTTTTCTTGTTTCAACGATTCCATTATACATATCAGTTTGGTTTTCTTATTTATTTATGTTTTGCTAAACGATATTGAAAAGTATGTTTATGAAATGTTATTGATTTATGAAATGCCCTGTTTTCCTTATGAAAGATTTGAATATGAACTGTTTTGTATAAAGTATTGCGTTAAATCAAAGGAAAAATATTTTAGAGGAGACTCAGTGCTGAAGGACATGAAGAAGACACGTGAGTTTTCCCAGGACCCAGTACTGAAGGACATGGAGAAGGTACTTGGGCAACCCGCCATGTAACTATGTACACATAGAGGTTATATGCTGGTGCGTTGATGTCACACCCCCTTCCAAGTTTACCTGCACAACCTGATAGAAGATGTGAGGACAGTATACATCACCCCTCTTGTGACGCATACTATCCGTTCCTTCACACACCTTCTGAACTGTTCACAATGTAATCTCCACATTCTAAGACATTTTAAACATAACATATAGGAAAGTAAATACAAGCCAAAAATGAAATTCCTCAATTCTTTTACATGTCCTTACACAACCCATAGTCCAATCCCTGGTAATTGTACATACATATCTACATGCCACTGAAATAAGGTTTTACATACAAATAACACTTCAACAAGTCAGATTTTCCAGAGACTTGAAGCTTAAGCAGAGCGAGTGGGAGTAGGCAAAGCACCAGAAACGTCCTTGCTACCTGGAGGGGAAAGAAAACATTGAAAACATGAGCTAAAGGCCCAGTGAGTGACAATTTTAACAAACCATTTTAGTTCAGAAATTATCAGTAGTAAAACTATGTTCAACATCAAACTTAAAACATGTAATCACGTCAACAGCATTAGTTAAAACAAACTTAATTCCCCTTATCACTTCATACATGATTCTCAGCAAATCATAAGAAAACAGTCTAAGTGCAGTACTTTTCCCTTAGTTGAAGTGGAGCAAAATTCAACACCCCAACGTTGAAAGCATATAAGGCTCGATGCGGAGCAAAACTCAACACACCAGCATATAACCTCTATGTGCACATAGGACTGTGGCGGGTTGCCCAAGTACCTTTTCCATGTCCTTCAGTACTGGGTCCCCGGGAAACTCACATGCCTTCTCATGTCCTTCAGCATTGAGCCTCCTCTAAAACATTTCACTTTTAAGAAGTAACACTTTATATAAACAGATTGTATACTGATAACTTGTAGAAATACAAGTTATAATAGCCTTTCTCTTAGATAAATAGAGATTAACGCAAGACTACGCGTTAGCAACCTACGCCGTGTTGACATCGGCCAAACTATGCATGGACGCATAGACAACCATTAATGCAAGGCGCTGAGAATCAAAGCAGACTCATAAGAGATTGACTGATGATTGACGAACATGATTTGTGCCCAAAGTGGTGGATCTTAATTGACCCGAGAATCACGCAATCAGGCGAGATGGACGCATAGTATCAATCTCGCCGCCAATCAAGCAGATTTGCCATTAATTGCGAACACATCATCTATAAAAGGGCAGCTCCGCGAGATGAGAAAGGGTTGTTGATTCTCGGAAGAACTCCTAAGTGACAGCAGAGTCCTCTCCAGACTTCAACTGGAGACGAATAGCTCGAGAGAGAAGAGTCTTCCCTCCGCCGGACCACTTCACAGCATAGCCTCACGCTTCCATCCGGGCAACTCAAGACATTGACGCCTTTCCCTGCTTTCTTTCTTATTGTTCTATCTTGATTTTAGATTTGTGTCAAGACATTGAGCTCATCTAAAGTTGTATTTCATTTCATCAATATAATTATCTTCCATGTCTACTCATTTCTCTAAACTTTCTACTTTTTACTTTCAAACCATGAGTAACTAATCACTCAAGGGTCTAGGGTTGCGTTAGCATCTAACTAGGAACCACAGTGTAACTATTTTATCTTGTCAATTGCGAGCTTAATCCGATGCTTATGTTCATCTGACAAATCGATATAAGTAGTAATAATCAAACTGCTCGAGAGGGTAAGTGATTGTGGAACTCAATTGACAAGAGCCAAGTAGTATTGCCTGTCTATGGGGATAACCTTGGTTCTTGACACTCTCTTATGCGTTATAGACAGATAACGCATAGCGGCTGACAACCGGGAGAAGAGTCGCTAGTATAAATAGAATACTACTGTGCATTTCCGATGTTACATGTTAATCAACCCGAACCCTTTCTTTATCCATTCACACACATCTTTAGCTGAACTTGCTGTGTCGCATGCTTTCCATATTCCACAATTTTTAGTCTAGTGTACAAACAATCACTTACTTTAGATTAAAATGAACTCTCTGAACTATTTATTGGTTACCACTGCAACGCATGAAATTCAATTGAAAACTTAATCAATATAATCACTGTGTTCGACCTCGGACTCACCGAGAATACCTAGTCTTTTACTTATACTTGGGTAAAGGATAGGAAAACTTGACAAGACCACCAACGCATAGTAGTAAGACACATAGCATGCTCAAAACATGACATGTTGAACGCATAAACACATCATTTAACACTTTGTGTTAGAACAATTTACACATACAAAATAATAGCAACAAGTTTTTGGCATTGTTATCGGGGATTATTTCATTGATTTAAATATTTTCTTTGGGTTATTGTGTTGCAGGATTCCTCAGTCGACGGAGTATAGCAAACTTCTCTTCTGTAAGAAGTTTCTAACAGTATATGAGTGAAGGGGACAACCCAACATTTGATATTGACCCAGGGATTGAGAGGACCTTCAGAAGAAGGATAAGACAGAATAAACAAAGAAGGAGCAATCAAACTACAAAAAATATGGATGCTCAAAATAATAAACCTCATGCTAGGGTTAGGCAGAATGCAAATGCGCAAGAGCACGCAAACAATGATACAAACCCAATCCTCTTGGCGCATGATAGAAATCGCCCAATGGGGGAGTATGCGTCGCCAAATCTATATAATTTCGCACAGGGAATTTTACAACCAACCTTCGAGGGTAATGGAAGGTTTGAAATGAAACCAGTAATGTTGCAGATGCTGCAAGCCGCAGGGCAGTTTGGGGGTGCAACAGGTGAAGACCCACATGCACACGTGAAAAGTTTCTTGGAAATTTGTAACGCATTCCCTATGGCTGAAGTACTGCAAAATAGCATCAGACTAATGCTATTCCCATTTTCTCTTAGAGATGAGGCAAGACAATGGGCATATTCATTTGAACCTGGTGAGATTACAACTTGGGGCCAAATGGTTGAAAAATTCATGCAGAAATATTTTCCTCCGACGGTGAGTGCAAAGAGGCGACGAGACATTGTCACCTTCGAGCAAAAGGACCCGGAGATACTTAGTGAAGCATGGGGCCAATTTAAAAGGCTTGTAAGGAATTGTCCCCATAATGGTATCCATGATTGTGTGCAGATGGAGATTTTCTACGGAGGATTAAATAAAACATCACAATCAGTGGCTGACGCCTCTGCAGCAGGAGGATTAATGGACAAAACTTATACGCAAGCCAAGGAGATCCTCGACAGAATTTCGAGGAACACTGATGAATGGGTAGATGATGGGTATGGATCCCGGTACATTGATAAAAGACGAACGCAAGCTGGAATGATCGAAATTGACGCCCCTAATAATCTTTCAGCTCAGATCGCCAATATGACATCCTTGCTGCAAACAATAGCATTGAACAACCAAGGTGGAACAGTTGCATCAATGGACGCAATGAACAGGGTGAATGCAACCGCATCTGTAAGCTGTGTGCAATGCGGTGATGGTCACTTGTACGATATGTGTCCTTACAACCCACAATCCGTCTGTTATGTTCAGAACAACCCGTACTCCAAGACTTATAATCCGGGTTGGAGGAACCATCCTAACTTTGGATGGGGAGGAAACCAATCACAGACGCAGGGAACTGGACAACAGCCGCAGGGAACTGGACAACAGCCGCAGAGAAGCAACAACCCCGTGTACAACCAAGGTGTTCAAGGGCATCAAGCACAAAGAAACCAGTCAGCAAACTCATCATCATCATCCCTTGAAGCACTTATGCGACAAACGATCACTCAAAATGAAGAAACGTGTAAGTCGTTGGAAGCAATGCTCCAAAACCAAATGGGTGAAATAAAAAGCCATGCCATTGCAATTCGAAATTTAGAAATTCAAGTGGGACAAATGGCAAGTGAGCGCAATATCAGACCCCAAGGAACATTGCCCAGTAATACCGAAGCCCCACGTGGCAACGGTAAGGAACAATGTCAAGCTGTGACATTGAGGAGTGGGAAGATTCTTCCCACTGAAATGCAAGATCAGAGGACGCAAGGAAATCTTCAGCCTCACATTACTCCACAACTAACCCCAATAACACCTACTAGTGAACTGCAATCTTCATCCACCACCACAGCCTCTCAAGAACAAGAGAATAGAAAGGGGAGAGAAAATCTTCCTTTGCGTTATACTCTTGTATTTCTATGAAGATAAATGATTTTACTACTTTTTTAGCCTAAAACGCATGTTTTAACGCAGGAATGCAAACGATGCGTTGATGACGTCTTAACGTAAGACGACGCGTTAGTAATCTGTTCTTCATGGACGCATGATCTGAACGGAACGCAAACAACCTGAAGATGCGTTAACAACTACTCAACGCAAGACTATGCGTTAGCAACCTACGCTGCGTTGACATCGGCCAAACTATTCATGGACGCATAGACGACCATTAATGCAAGCCGCTGAGAATCAAAAGCAGAATCTTGAGAGATTGACAGATGATTGACGAACATGATTTGTGGCCAAAGTGGTGGATCTTAATTGACTCGAGAATCACGCAATCAGGCGAGATGGACGCATAGTATCAATCTCGCCGCCAATCAAGTAGATTTGCCATTAATTGCGAACGCATCATCTATAAAAGGGCAGCTCCGCGAGATGAGAAAGGGCTGTTAATTCTCGGAAGAACTCCATAAGTGACAGCAGAGTCCTCTCTAGACTTCAACCGGAGACGAATAGCTTGAGAGAGAAGAGTCTTCCCTCCGCCGGACCACTTCACAGCACCTTTTCCTCTGCGCCTAAAGAAGAAAAATGATGAGGGCCAATTTAGAAAATTCATGGATGTTCTCAAACAACTTCAACTGACTTCAAAAAATAGGATTCCCGGGCGATTGAATATGACTCTCAATTCCTTCTTCAAAGGGATCCTCGTTCGAGCTCAATTACATCGAGCCTCGCTTTTGTTGGACTTTAGCAAGACCCTTTCTCTTGTTGCTCCAAGTGAATAAAGGACCTTGGAATCCCAGGTCCATGAGATCAACATTCCGTTGGTGGAAGCCCTGGAACAAATGCCGAGCTATGTCAAATTTTTGAAAGACATACTATCGAAGAAAAGAAGGCTTGGGGAGTTTGAGACAGTCGCATTAACGCGAGAATGCAGTGCATTGTTCAAAAGCAATATACCCGCCAAAATGAAAGATCCAGGGAGTTTCACATTGCCATGTTCTATAGGAGGAATGGACGTAGGTCAGGCATTATGCGACTTAGGGGCCAACATAAATTTAATGCCACTGTCTATATTCAAAAAGTTGGGTATAGGGGAAGCACGGCCAGCCACAGTCACACTTCAGCTCGCTGACCGTTCCATGAAGCATCCCGAAGGGAAAATTGAGGATGTTCTTGTGAAGGTAGATAAATTCATCTTCCCAGCCGACTTCATAATTCTGGATTATGAAGCTGGCAGAGAGGTGCCCATCATCCTGGGAAGACCTTTCTTAGCTACTGGACGCGCCCTAATTGATGTCCAGGAAGGGGAGTTAACCATTCGAGTGGACGACCAGCAAGTAAAGTTTAATGTTTTTGATGCGTTGAAATATCCTGATGATTTTCATTCTTGCCAGATGATCGAAGATATAATTGAAGAAAAGGCAAGTATCATAGACGCATGTGCTGAAGACGAAACAATGCTGGACGAAATGGATGAGGGAAGAGAAGCGGAAATATGTGTAATCTCCAATGCAAGTTTTGAACGCTTAGACTTAAGCAACCGATCCACGGAGAAAACAAAACCATCCCTAGAAGAACCGCCCACCCTTGAGCTAAAAACACTGCCGACGCATCTAAAGTATGCATATTTGGGGGCAGAGAGCACGCTACCGGTCATCATATCCACTGCGTTAACCACAGATTGTGAAAAGGCTTTGCTGGAGATATTGAAAAATCATATCAAAGCCATTGTATGGACCTTAGCGGACATTAGAGGAATAAGCCCTTCATACTGTATGCACAAAATTCGGTTGGAAGAGGGTAAAGATGGCTCGGTTGAAAGGCAACGCAGGCTTAACCCTGCGATAAAGGAGGTTGTAAAGAAAGAGATCATCAAATGGCTCGACGCAGGAGTCATTTATCCAATCTCCGACAGCAGCTGGGTAAGCCCAGTTCAGTGTGTACCTAAAAAAGGGGGAATGACAGTGATCATGAACAGTAAGAATGAGTTGATACCAACAAGAACAGTCACTGGCTGGCGCATCTGTATGGACTACCGCAAGCTGAATGCGGCAACAAAGAAGGACCACTTTCCACTGCCATTCATCGACCAGATGCTAGATAGGCTGGCAGGAAATGAATTTTTCTGCTTCCTTGACGGGTATTCCGGCTATAACCAGATCATGATAGCTCCAGAAGATCAAGAGAAGACAACGTTCACTTGTCCATAAGGCACCTTTGCGTTCAGACGCATGCCATTCGGACTATGCAACGCACCAGGAACGTTCCAAAGATGCATGATGGCAATATTTTTCGACTATTTGGAACAGTCAGTAGAGGTGTTTATGGACGACTTCTCAGTATTTGGAAAATCATACGATGAATGCTTGACCAACCTAGAAAGAGTGTTAAAACGATGTGAAGACACAAATCTAGTCCTCAACTGGGAAAAATGCCATTTTATGGTCACTGAGGGTATTGTGTTGGGACATAAGATCTCAAAGGTTGGATTGGAAGTGGATCAAGCAAAGATAGATGAGATAGCAAAACTTCCAGCCCCCACAAATGTAAAGACTTTGCGAAGTTTCCTAGGCCATGCGGGCTTCTATAGAAGATTCATCAAAGGATTCTCGCAAGTAGCAAAACCACTGAGCGAGCTGCTGGAAGCCAACAGGGAATTCAATTTTGACGGTAAATGCCTAAACGCATTCGAGTCTCTAAGGAAAGCTCTTATTCCAGCACCAATTTTAGTTGCACCTGATTGGTTTCTCCCATTTGAATTAATGTGCGACGCAAGCAACCATGCCGTGGGAGCAGTATTGGGGCAAAGAAAAGAGAAAATAATGCACCCCATCTATTATGCTAGTAAAACGTTGAATGCGTCTCAGGAGAACTACACGACTACTGAGAAGGAAATGTTAGCCATAGTCTTTGCGGTTGACAAATTCAGAGCATATTTGATAGGGTTAAAGGTGACCATCTATAGTGATCATTCTGCGATCAAATATTTGATGACGAAAAAGGACACAAAGCCTAGACTCATCCGATGGGTACTGCTGTTACAAGAATTTGATTTGGAGATTAAAGACAGAAAGGGAACCGAGAATCAGGTTGCGGACCACCTATCTCGGTTGGAAAATAAAGAGGTCCAGGAAAGCTTGAGTGATATAGAGGAACGATTCCCAGACGAGCATGTCATGAACGTAGAGAGTCAGGAACCATGGTATGCAGACATAGTAAATTACCTGGTCTGCAACCAATGGCCTGAAGAATTCAATGCTCAACAAAAGAAAAAGCTCCAACATGAAAGTAAGTTCTACTGCTGGAATGAGCCATATCTATGCAGACCTGGCCCTGACCATATCCTGCGTCGATGCGTTCCTGAATATGAAACACATAGCATTTTGAGAAGCTGTCATGAAGCACCTTAAGGAGGACACTTTGGAGGGCAGAGAACAGCTGCAAAGTGTTGCAAAGTGGGTATTTCTGGCCCACATTATTCAAAGACGCAAAGGCATATGCAGTAGCTTGCGATCGTTGTCAGAGAACAGGCAACATTTCCAACCGAAATGAGATGCCTCTGAATTCAATGCTGGAAGTCGAGTTATTTGAATTCAATGCCTCTGAACAGGCAACATTTGCAAAGTGGGTTTTTTTTTATTCGTACTTGTTGTATTGATTTCTTTATCTTATTTTATTTTGCTTTCTTTCTTTTATTCGCAATTTGTTTTTAGTATTTACTTTTTTTTTCTCTCTCTTGAATTTCAGTTTTAGGAGTAGTGTTAACGAGAGAAGCATGAAATTAGGTGTTGAGTTTTTAATATAAACAATTTGATTTCACCACATACTCTATTATTCATGCATGCGTCCAACGCATAAGTAAACTATGCGTTCATCGATAAACGATTTCTGTGTTTGTCGAGTTAAGGTTAGGGGTAAGGTTAGAGCCGTACATATTTTTTTAAAACGCATAATACTTAACTTACAACGCACAATCTAACCTAAGAGCCATGCGTTCATCAGCTATGCGTTTATCATTAGTTCATTGCGTTTTAAATAGAGCAATTGGTGAAACGCACATGCCTTCTCAGCCTACGCGTTTTTCCAAAAAAACACTCAAGTGCTCTATGTGCTTTAAGCAGCCGCCCATCACACTTGATGGGTGTGTGGCTCAAGAAAATTTGCCTAAATCAGTGGGATTTCGGATATTGCGTATCTGCATTTATTACCGACGACCCAATCAGCCCTTTATCAACGAGATTCGAATTCCCATTTTCCATTTTCGAAACCCTTCCCTCTAAAACCTCCAGCAATTTGTGTTCTTCACGTGTTTGTCTATGTCGAGCCAAGATTCCCAAAATCAAGAACACTCTACCAGTGACGTTTCCCCAATATCCTCGTATAATACCCAGTATTCGACTCCATCCTCTTCATCATCACCTGAGGTATTTCGATCTCCATTTTTCTCTCCACCAGTATTCCAACCTACTCGACCTGTAAGGCCTTTTGCTTCTCCCAGTCCCCCATTTTTCCCAACTTTCTCGGCGTCGCGAATCAGGGCTACTACCCAAAGATCGTTTATAAACCCATCTTTCCGACCATTCTTCAGACCCCAAATCTGTCCACCAGTAGTCGACCTTGACTCAGACGACTGTGTGGAAGTCTTAAATATTCGCCCCTTGAGTCGAATCGACCCGGTACCTACTCCAAAACCCAAAAGCCGAGTCAAATCTTGTATCTCTAGACCCAGAATGAAGAATGTGAAGGAGTTTTCTGCCGCGAACTTCAATGCCGGAAACCAAAGGCTAAGCACGGAAAACTCCGAGGCCGAGCAACCCGGTCCTGGAACGGTTCGTGATGAAGCCAGCACACTGTACGGAAGCAGCGAAGTTCGTCGAAGAGAAGAGAGAGAGGTATTCGGCGACATTCTGGAGAGAATAGCTCAAGAGGAGAGGCAGTCAAAGGATCGGGAGGATGACGGGGAGGTCAACCAACCTTTACCCTCACCTCATCCGCCCAGCACAAGAGGAACAGAAGAGATGGAAGAGAAGTGGAAGACGAGGTGGCTGTCAAAGAGGGGGAAGTAAACTCTGCACGTTCCCAGAACGCATGGATAGCCGAAATCCTGAGCGGATTGCGTGACCCAATGGACGCAACCGTTTCAGATGCAAGACGGGAATCACCCTTGCCGATAAAAGAAGCCCAGAGTCAGTTGAAAGAGACTCGGGAGGGTGAAAAGAAGGAGGGAGATAAGGAAGGAGAAGCCGCCTACAACAAGGAGGTCGTAGGCGAGCCACGTGAAACGCAAGGGTCTGTCCCTGCGTCTATCAGTCCTAAGGAGATGACCCTGGACTCCAATGAAGGACCAATCAGAACAGTTGTGATGGCCGCAGAGGCCAAAAGAAGAAGAGAAGAGGAAGAGGAAGTGGTACCCCTGTTGAGGAAGAAGCGAAGGGTATCACAAGAATCTGCCGAGGATGAAGAGCCGAAAACCACAAAGCAAGGAGACGGTCCTGAGTAACCAATTGCGGCAACATCCTTTGATAGGATGGCAGAGAAGATGAAGAAGAAGAGGGCCAAGTTGAGAAAAGAGCTTAGGGCCCTAAGAAAAGGAGCTGAGAAAATTGCCAAGGACGCATTGTCCGGCAAAAAGGCGCACAAGGAAGTGCGGCCTCAAGAAGAAGGGGAGACGCAAAGCCTTCCTGATCCTCAAATAGAAGAAGTCGCATTGGCATTAGAAGAGGAAATGAGGGAAGAAGAAAGAATAGAAAAAGCAGCCGAGGAGCTTGAGAAAGAACTACAAATTGAAGAGGATGAGGAGCTGGCTGCTAGAATAAAAGCCCAAGAAGAGGGGGACGAAAAGAAGAAAAAGAAGAAGAGAAGTAGGCATCACTCGCCTACAAGGAAGGAACGTATCGGGGAGGATGCAAGAGTGGAACAAGGTGTCAGCACCTTGAAGAAAAAGAAGAAGAAAGAAAAAGAGGTGTCAGTCGCCAAACTCCCAAACACGCATAATGAGAAACGCAAAGGGAAGGAGGAGGTGACTGAAGCACCAGTTGAAATGGCCGAGAGCAAAAAGAGAACTGCCGACAAAATTCCTGCTAAGGCCAAAGGAAAAACTAAGGTGGCTGATGCGTCGCCACAAAAGAAGGAAGGAAAAGGGAGACGTAGGGCGTTCCCTGATTTGATGATTGAGGTGGGATTTTTCCCTGAAGAAGCCCCATTGCCGCTATACATCACCGAAATTATTGGCCACCACGGCTGGAGAAACTTCTGTTCCAGCACCTCTTTGGTCCAACCTGACATGGTCCGAAGTTTTTACAATGGACGCATAGATGAAGAGGAAAATGTGGTGGTGGTGGATGAAACTGAAGTCCCGTTCAACGCCAGGGAAATGAATGCAATCTATCAGTTGAGGGACAACCCGGATGCGGAAGGAAACAAGATTATAGAATCAACTCCATCGGAGTTAATGGAGGATGCAATTCGGGTATTGGCGAAGCCTGGGGCTAAGTGGGATGTTTCACCCACAGGTACTAAAACGCTATCAGCTAGTAGCCTAAGACCAGAGGCAAACCTGTGGGTATACTTGGTGAAGAAGCGGCTGATCCCTACAAGGCATGACAAGACAGTATCAAGGGATCGGGTGATGGCAGCATATTGCATTATGCGTCACATTCCCCTGGATGTTGGACGCATAATCGTGGCGCAGATAAGAGGGGTGTTTAACTAGCAAAGGGGCCAACTCTTTTTCCCCACTCTGATCATAAATTTGTACGCCAATGCTTTCATCGGAGGGCTAACGGAAGTGTTAAACGCAGAGAAGATGATTGAAGTCAGTGGCGTCATCGTCCGTAAAACTCTGCGTCGGTTGATGAGAGCATCACAATATCTTCCAAAGCCTGCTAAGGCCACCAAAAGACCTCATCAACCCAATCCGCCTCCAAAGCCGCAACCACAGAAGAAGGGGAAGTCGTCCAAGCTGAAATGCAATGTAAATAAATGGTACCACTATCGACGCAACCAAAAAGGAACGCGATAAGTGCCAAGTTGTGAAAGGGTATTTGCTCGATGTTGGCTGCCTCCATGCACCCCATCGTTGGTATGTCAAAACGAAGGTAGATAGTCCGGATCAACGCAAGTCCACTATCATCTTTAAAAAAAAAAAAAAAAAAATCTATATGAATGAATGAACTCCAAGTCACATTACTAAAATGAGGACATCAGATTGGCTGGAAATGAGTAAGGGTATTTTTGAGGAATAAGCTTGCTGCATCTAAAAATTAGAAGTACTTTTAAAGCGTCGATTGAAAAGGAACTTGGTATTGTGATCTGATTGTTAATATAGTCAAGGAGTAGAAGGCATGTTGAGAGAGTGCGCTTTTACTTAGACGGGCGGTAGAAATTAATAAATCTTCAAATAAATGTTCGAGGACAAACATTAACTCAAATTTGGGGGTGTGATAACTTGTAGAAATACAAGTTATTATAGTCATTATTTGATTTAATTAGAGTAACTTTGGAGTTAAACGCATGATTTTGGTAGTTAAATGATGAAAAATGTATCAACATGAGTTGGCACTACTTGCAAAAGAAAAATGCCTGAAAAACTATAAGCTTCTGTTCCTAACGCAGGGTTAAGAAGAAAAGAAGTGGGAACAACCAAGTACGAAGAGATGAAGCTGCTGCGAGAACATGCGTCGAGCCTATGCGGTGAGGTCATGCGTTGAAGACCATGGGTCGAAGAAGAAACTCAAGCATGTTCAAGCAGCTGTCATGTCATTACGAAAAAGAGTAGCAACCTATTAAGATCATGGCAGAACAAATAGGCTGACAAATCTGAAAAGTCTATGCAGCATGGGTGAAATTTAATGCAAAGGTGTCAGGTCATCATGATATCAACCTTTTGACGCCTATAAAGAGTCCAAAAGCTTCTTAAAGAGAAGACGGAGAGAGACGAGTTCAAGAGGCGAAAGCTCTGCACTATTTCTCCCTCACCATAACCAGCCTCCATTTCGAGCTCTTCTGAGAGAAGGATTCTGAGCATTTTCAGAGTCATCTCTCAGTGAGTGAGAACCTTCACCCCATGGAATTTATGTATTAGATAGCGACCATCTCAAGCCTCCATGAAGCAAGACGTTGCCAGTGGCGGCTTGACGCCCTTCATTTCTGTTTTATTTCCATTTTTCTCCTTCTTGCTTATATTTTGTTAATAACATTCGAGAGAATGACTTATTCGCTTAATATGAGTTTGATTGACTATTCTCTTTCATCTATCTTTATACTGAACACCTTACACCATGTTTGAATGAATGAGTTGATGTTAAGAGTTAGTTTTCTTGAGCAATTCTGAGCATATTACATCTTGATTAATGCATATCTTTAGCTTGCATGACTTTGTCTGACAAACACAAGTAGTAAGCATAACTGTCGAGCTTGAGAGAGTGGATAGTTAATCTTTAGCATTTATTAAGACTAGATGAGTTGCAGAGATGTAGTTCATCTTTTGCCAACGCAAACTTACCATGCGTCTTAGAAATAAGATTAATGTGGCGTCGAAACATCGAGAGATGGATTCACAATTGCAGTTTGTAGGTATAAAATTGTACTCATAAGGTTTAGGTAACAACTAACTCTTGCATTAACTCCTATAGCATGGTTCCATTCATTCTCAACGCATGCTATCTGACACTAAATGACATATGACTAACCATCACTGCGTCCACCTCATTATTAGTAGTAGGAACTTCTTTTCGTTCGTAATGTATAATTTTACACAACAAACAATTGCATATATTACATGTATAGTTCACCGCATAGTCAGGCTTATAATCTCAGCGCCTAGTTATTTCAAATCCCTACGTTCGACCCTGGACTCACCAGGATACCTATAAATACTTATACTTGGGTCTTTATAGGAAAACTTGCTTAATCATGAGCACATTTAGAGTAATTCTCAACGCATCCTTGTACAAAAATGTTAAAATCTATTTTGTGTAACAAGCTAAGAAACAACTTAATTCAAATAAGAAATAACCGCAACCACCAACGCCAAACATGCCTCAACCACCATGCCTCAACCACCAACGCAACCACAACCGCAAGAAGCCCAACTCGACCTCGACTGGGAAACAGAGCAAACATACTTGCAACAATCAATCTTGCGTCCAGTGATGCATTCATTGAATATGTTAGCACGACGACAGACGGAGCAATTTCACTTGACACTGAATTACATACATCAACTGTTCTCGATTCGACCAGAAGTCCCACCCCCTAACATCCCTGAACACTTACAACAGACGCTTGTCTTCCGAATACCGCAGCGCCTGCACCTGAGCAGGAACGCAGACCTGATAAAGACAAGACAGATTAGGGATGTAATTACGAGTTGTATCTTCTTTCGAACTTTTATAGCATTATCTTCATCTCCAATTGTATGCGTTGTGGACGATTCAATTAATAAAATGAAAAAAATTTCTTCGCCGCATGGAATTTCTAATTGTTTCTTTTGCATGGTCCTTTGTTGTAAATTCATTCTAAGTACATATATAATTATTCCCAACTTTTATCTTTGTGTTGAAAAATTAGTCACTATGAGGATAATGATGCTTACACCTTTTGTACTCTTTAAGTTAGATTACTTTCAATGCGTTTACATACTATTCCTTAGAAACGCAAACCTACTTTGAATGTATGCAAGTGGCCAATTCAAACCTCTTTTACAAAATTTTGCAACTTAATCCTTGTTTCCAATTTAAGCAATGAGGACCTTGCTACTCTCAAGTTTGGGGGTGGAAGAGGTTTGAACTGTCAAAGATAAAAATATGAGGAACTTATTTCAATCATGCAAAAAAAAAAAAATAATAATAATAATAAAAGAAAAAAAATTTTAAACGCAAAACTCCGCTGGCAAGACTAACATATCTATCTTGTTAAGAGTTTAGCTGAAAACGACACCTGCTCGTAGTTGGCTGCCTCCATGCACCCCATAGTTGGTGTGTCAAAACGAAGGTGGGTAACCTACTCGATGTGTGCTTAATATATACATAAGAAAACAAGAAAGAAACAGGAACTTTATATCTTCATCTTTTCAGACTCAGTGTTCAAAAGAAGAAACAAAAATGGTGTGAATAATGAGTTAAAGAATTTTGAAAAGAAAGCTTGCCGCATAAAAACTAGACTCGTCCTAAAGAAGAGAGTATAGAGGTAGAGAAGTACCATAACTGACGGGTAGCTGATTGAGTATAGCATTCTGAGAGACTAGTCAATGCGTTGAGAAAATGTTTAGGATGATTGTAAGTTTCTTAGATAGAAGTTATGCTTGAGGACAAGCATTTATCTAAGTTTGAGGGTGTCATAACTTGTAGAAATACAAGTTATAATAGCCTTTCTCTTAGATAAATAGAGATTAAATAGAGAAGCATGCGGCAGTTGATGTGATTTTTATTAATAAATCTTCCTTTGCGTTATACTCTTGTATTTCTATGAAGATAAATTGATTTTACCACTTTTTGAGCCTAAAACGCATGTTTTAATGCAGGAATGCAAACGATGCGTTGATGACGTCTTAACGCAGGACGACATGTTAGCAATCTGTTCTTCATGGACGCATGATCGGAACGGAATGCAAACAACCTGAAGATGCGTTAACAACTACTCAACGCAAGACTAAGCGTTAGCAACCTACGCCGCGTTGACATCGGCCAAACTATTCATGGACGCATAAACGACCATTAATGCAAGGCGCTGAGAATCAAAGCAGACTCTTGAGAGATTGATGGATGATTGACGAACATGATTTGTGGCCGAAGTGGTGGATCTTAATTGACCCGAGAATCACGCAATCAGGCAAGATGGACGCATAGTATCAATCTCGCCGCCAATCAAGCAGATTTGCGATTAATTGCGAACGCATCATCTATAAAAGGGCAGCTCCGCGAGATGAGAAAGGGTTGTTGATTCTCGGAAGAACTCCATAAGTGACAGCAGAGTCCTCTCCGGACTTCAACCGGAGACGAATAGCTCGAGAGAGAAGAGTCTTCCCTCCGCCGGACCACTTCACAGCATAGCCTCACGCTTCCATCTGGGCGACTCAAGACATTGACGCCTTTCCCTGCTTTCTTTCTTATTGTTCTATCTTGATTTTAGATTTGTGTCAAGACATTGAGCTTATCTAAAGTTGTATTTCGTTTCATCAATATAATTATCTTCCATGTGTACTCATGTCTCTAAACTTTTCGCTTTTTACTTTCAAACCATGAGTAACTAATCACTCTAGGGTCTAAGGTTGCGTTAGCATCTAACTAGGAACCACAGTGTAACTATTTTATCTTGTCAATTGCGAGCTTAATCCGATGCTTATGTCCATCTGACAAATTGATATAAGTAGTAATAATCAAACTGCTTGAGAGCGTAAGCGATTGGGGAACTCGATTGACAAGGGCCAAGTAGTATTGCCTGTCTATGGGGATAACTTTGATTCTTAACACTCTCCTATGCGTTATAGACATATAACGCATAGCGGCTGACAACCGGGAGAAGAGTCGCAAGTATGAATAGAATACTACTGTGCGTTTCCGATGTTAGATGTTAATCAACCCGAACCCTTTCTTTATCCATTCACACACATCTTTAGCTGAACTTGCTTTGTCGCATGCTTTCCATATTCCACAATTTTTAGTCTAGTGTACAAACAATCGCTTTCTTTAGATTAAAATCAACTCTCTGAACTATTTATTGGTTACCACTGCAACGCGTGAAATTCAATTAAAAACTTAATCAATATAATCCTGTGTTCGACCTCGGACTCACCGAGAATATCTAGTCCTTTGCTTATACTTGGGTAAAGGATAGGAAAACTTGACAAGGCCACCAATGCATAGTAGCAAGACGCATAGCATGCTCAAAGCATGACATGTTGAACGCATAAACACATCATTTAACACTTTGCATTAGGACAATTTACACATACAAAATAACAACAACATTCAGCTTAACCATCCTTCATAAAACTTGTTAGGAATTATGTTAACTTACTAACCTCAAAATTGCAGCCCTAAACTCGGCTTCCTTGAGTCGTTCTACTCCAAACAACAACCACTGTCCAGTCTGTGCGTCTGCAATCGTCTCCTGTTCCAGTTCGGATTTCAGCACCAAAATAGGTAGAATTTCGCCCAAAAACTATAAGAACACCTTCCTCTTCCTTCTCTGGTGGTTTCTCTGAAAGATGGAACTGACTTAAGTTCTCGAAATGTCTGAAAATAATTAAACTCACCTATATATATACTGCCGACTTATCCCTCACAAGTACCAAGATGATAATGCCGACTCCTCACCGTAGGTTGGCGCTGGTCTTTCCTTCGACGCAAGGCACTCATGTCTATGTTCTCCTCCAGCGTCTTCAGCAACTAACCATTCTCAGCGCATAATGTTCTCGGCGCCTCCTACCTCCGACGCATACCACATATTCATTCACATCACTGGCCTCATCGCGTCAAGACCATTCTGTCTTGGACGCAATATGACTTCAGCGCATGGCTATCTTCGACGCATAGTGATTTCAACGAATGACTGTCTTCGACGCATGGTTTAAGCATATTTCTTTCCCCGCCAATGATCACTTATCCTTCGATGCGACGACTACTCCATCTCACAACCCTTCTTAATTCAATCAACAACGCATGGTTCCTCAAATAATTCAGCTTCCCACTACTTCACCAACGCATGGTCTTGGCCACCACTTAACTAAAATTTTGCTCTAATTCTTGGCTGCTTCTCGGCTATTCTTCTTCTAGTAACGCATAACCTCAATTGCATTGCTCTCCCCAACACTTGGTTTTACAAGTCAGTGCTTACAGTTGAGTTTTGCTCCACATCAAGCCTTATCTTTTTTCGACATTGGGGAGTTGAGTTTTGCTCCGTCTCAACTAAGGAAAAGTGTTGTAACTGTACTGTTTTACTTACGAATTGTTGAAAAACCATGTATGATTTGATAAGGGCATTTAAATGTGATTTACTCAATGAAAATGAGATGATTCTATGTTTTACTCATGCGATCAGAATTTGTGTAAATCTTGATGATTTCGAACTAAATTAAATTGTCTAAAAAAATTAGTCACTCACTGGGCTGTTAGCTTATGTTTTCAAGTTTTTCTTTCCCCTCCAGGTAGTAAGGACGTTCTTGGTGCTTTGCCTACTGCAACTCACCCTGCTTAAGCTTCGAGTTTCCAGAAAATTGTCCTGTTTTGAAAAGTTGCATGTATGTAAAACCTTATATAGGTGGCATGTCGACCTAGTTGTACATTTATTGGGAATTGAAACATAGTTTTGTATAAGGACTTTATGGAAGAGTTGTATTCAGAATTATCGACATGTGTATAATTTTCTATATGTTATGGTTGAAATGTATTAAGGAGTGATATGTATGTTGTGAACTGTATAGGATAAATGTGTAGAAGTGGATGGTATGCGTCACAAAAAGGGGTGATGTATGCTGTCCTCACATCACCTCTTAGGTTATGTAGGCAAATCTGGGAGGGGGTGTGGCACTTGCTCACTTATCTTGGTGTGTTGGATGATGCACCGTCCTCCTCAGTCGCATCACGGCACTTCATTTGGCCCTCTGTCATTGCCAGATGTGTCGATACTCTGGTGTCGCTACTACACTATTTGCACAAGTGGGGTAACAATCTACTATATCAAAGTTAGATTATGACACCCAACGCCCCATCGCCAGATATGTAAGCACGTTCAAAAGCTTAACGCGAATTAATGTTAATGTTAATAATTTCATTTTGTAAATTAAATAAAAATATAAAAAAAAAGAAAAAAAAGAAGAAGAAGAAAGGAAAGGAAAACAAAGGGGAAAGAAGACGAAAAGGAAATTAGGAAAAAAAAGGGGGGGGGGGAAGAAATGAGAAAAAAAGTGGAGGGAAGTCGGTTATTATTTTTATTGAAGGGATGAAACTTGCCGACTCATTTCTCTCCATTTCCAAACTCATTTCTATGCTATCTTTCAACTGCACGTCGTGGAGAGGTTGAAGAAGAGTTCTAGGGTAAATTCGTGCTAGGTTTTGGACGGTTTCATGGTAAAACTGAAGCTGAAACAAAAGCTTCATCTGCTGTCGCATAGTTTAAACCAGGTTTGGTGTTTGGTGAATATCGAGCTAAAGAGGTAGAATTTTAGGCTGAAATTTTAAGGTTAGTAAGCTAACTCAATTCTGAACAACTTTTATGAAGGATGCCTAAATTGAAATGGAATAGAAACATGTAAACGTTTAGGTGGAAGTTACTAATACGGAATTTCTGTGCAATCTGGAGTAGTACGGAGAAATCTTGCAATATCTTACGAACAAGGATAAGTTAAGCCATGAAAATTTGAGATAAGCTAGAAAACATATTTCACTATAATTTTGTAGAAGGAAAGAAGTTCTAAATCTGGCTGGAAATAAGACTTTTAACTGACAGAAGTGAGAACAAAAAGGAAAGGAGGAAACTCTGCTGTCGGGTGTCGCTAGGAAGCTGGTGTCACTGAGAATTGAAGAGTGAGTAGCGAGACAAATCTCGCTGGTGGTGCAGAGGAGCTTTTTGTCTCACAAATCTCGTTGACTCTCGCTAGGTCGCGCTTCTCAGGTAATCTCGCTAGTCTCGCTTATCCTGGTGTTGCTAGTGTCGTTTACCTGTTGTGTAATTTCGCTAGTAATCTCGCTAGTAAGGTGAAATCTCGCTAGTGACATAGAATCTCGCTTATTATGTTTACTTGGGAAAAAAAAAAGTCTCGTTGATGAATCATGATTAGAGTTTAAGTATGCATATTTAACAATCATGTAACGGAAGTTTAAGGAAAGCATAACGTGAGGAATGTGTATTTACAGACCAAGAAGTGCTCGAAAAGGCATATAATCCGCTCAGGACCTAAGGACAAGTTGTGAGTGACATTTTTCTTTATTTGAAAATGATTTTATTGAAAATGTTCAGTTCGGTGTTCTTATGAGATATGGCTTGAGGTGAATTGTTTTCTTAAAAAGCATGATGTTTGATTATATTGTTCACAATACATGTTTTATCTGTTTTCTAAAAGATGTTGAAAGGCATGTTGTGAAATGTTGTTTATCCTGAAATATCTGATTTTTCATGATAGATTTTCATGTGAACTATTTATGTAAAATACTGGCTTCTAAAATGTTTTAGAAGAGGCTCAATGCTGAAGGACGTGAGAAGGCATGTGAGTTTCCCCGGGACCCAGTACTGAAGGACATGTAGAAGGTACTTAGGCAACCCGCGATATTCCTATGTGCACATAGAGGTTGGTATTTCTGGTGCGTTGAGTTTTGCTCCGAATCGAGCCATTATTTTGATGATGCTGGTGTGTTGAGTTTTGCTCCACATCGAGCCTTGGTTTTTGACGTTGGGTGCGTTGAGTCTTGCTCCGCCTTAACTAAGGGAAAACTTTTAAGAACGAAGTGATTTTGTGTACGACCATTCTTGCATGAACGTATGTGATTTGGTTACGTTGTTGGAAATTATGATTTTACAAAAATGATGATTTGAATCATGTTTTACGTATGTTGTGTTATAATGACTGTAATATGCCTGTTTTCGAACAAAGATAGTTTTACAAAATTAATCACTTACGGAGCTTTTAGCTCACGCTTTCCATATTTTCTTTTCCTCCCAGGTAGCGAGGACGTTCCCGGTGCTTAGCCTACTCCAGCTCGCCTTGCCTAAGCTTCAAGATATCAGGAAATAGACACATTTGAGTTGTTGTACGTGTATATAACCTTGTATAGGTGGCATGTTATCACACTGATAACTTTTAGAAATACAAGTTATTATAACCTTTTTCTTAGATAAATAGAGAAATAAATAGAGAAGCATGCGGTAGTTTAAGCTAAATTCTACTAATAAACCTTCCTACGCGTTATACTCTCATATTTTTATGAAGATAATAATTTTATTACTTTTGTGAGCCTAAAACGCATGTTTCAACACAGGAATGCAAACAATGAGTTGACTACCTCCTATTGCAAGACTGTGCGTTAGCAACCTATGACGCGTTGACATCCGCCAAACTCCTCCTTGAATGGATAAAGACAAAGCACGCAAGGCGCGGAAAATCAAATCATAATTCTGAGAGATTGTAGGAAGATTGACATGCATAATCTGTGGCTAAAGTGGTGGATCTAAATTGACCCACGAATTATGCAATTAGGCGAGATGGACACATGATATCAATTTCGCCACCAATCAAGCAGATCTGCCATTGATTGCGACCACAACATCTATAAAAGGGCAGTCCTGCAAGATGAGAAAGGGTTGTTCATTCTCAGAAGAATTCCTAAGTGACAGCAGAGTTCTCTCCAGAACACAACCGGAGACGAATAGCTCGAGAGAGAAGAGTCTTCCCTCCTCCTGACCACTTCACAGCAGATCCTCATGCTTCCATTCCGGCGACTCAAGACATTGACGCCTTTTTCTTGCTTTCTATCTTGTTTTTCTAGTTTGATTTTAGATTTGTGTCAAGACATTGAACTATCTAAAGTTGTATTTCGTTCATCAATCTATATTTCTTCCATGTCTACTCATTTCTCCACACTTTCCGCTTTTTACTTTGAATCCTGAGTAACTAATCTATCAAGGGTTAAAGGTAGCTTTAGCATCTAAATAAGAACTATAGCGTAACTATTGGATCTTGTCCATTGTAATCTTAATCCGATGCTTATGTCCATCTAGCTAATCGATATAAGTAGTAATAATCAGACTGCTCGAGAGAGTAAGTGATTGTGGAAATCAATTGACAAGGCTAAGTAGTGTTGCCTAGACATAGGAACAACCTTGGCACTTAACACTCTCCTATGCATTATAGGCATATAACGCATAGCGGCTGACAACCAGGAGAAGAGTCGCAAGTATAAGTAGACTATCACCATGAGTTTCTAATGTTAGATGTTAACCAACCCGAACCCTGTTTTTACCCATTCATTAAATTCACCTAGCTGACTTTGCTGTGTCGCATGCTTTTTCATCTTCCACATTTTAGTTTAGTGTACATGTTATTGCTTTCTTTAGAATAGAAACAAACATCTCTCGCAAATTATTCTTGGTTACCCCTACACTACATATAATCCACTTAAACATAGAATAAACATAATCCCTGTGTTCGACCTCGAACTCACAGAGAAAACCTAGTCCTTTGCTTATACTTGGGTAAAGGATAGGAAAACTTGATAGATAACAAACGCATAATATTAAGCATAAGAAAGACACATAGAATGATAAACGCATAGAAAGCTTAATTTTAATCAATAAATGCAGCAACAAGTTTTGTACTTCAGCATTGCATGCGCTACAACACACACCCCCTCCCAGGCTACTCTACCCAACCTGAGAAGAGATGTGAAGACAGCAAGCATCACTCTTTTTGTGACATTCATTGCTTAATTGTACCTGAATAACCTGTGAGACTATAACATACATATTCCCTTATAAATCCAGAATCATAAAGACCTGTATTATTACAATTAACTTTCAACATATTCACAACATGTTTGCACAATAACCCGTCTCACATCCCATCTATTATGTAATTAGGTCTACATGCCACCTATACAAGGTTATATACACATACAATGACTCAAATGTATCTTTTTCCTGATATCTCGAAGCTTAGGCAAGGCAAGCTGGAGTAGGCTAAGCACCGGGAACGTCCTCGCTACCTGGGAGGAAAAGAAAATATGGAAAGCGTGAGCTAAAAGCCCCGTGAGTGACTAATTTTGTAAAACCTTTACTTTGTTCGAAAATAGGCATGTTGCAATCATTATAACACCATATACGTAAACGTGATTCAAATAATCATTTCTATAAAATCATAATTTTCAACAACGTAATCAAATTACATATGTTCATGCCAAAATGATCGTTCACGAAATCAGTTTGTTCTCAAAATTTTCCCTTAGTCAGGGCGGAGCAAGACTCAACGCACCCGACGTCGAAAACATCCTTAGTTGAGGCAAAGTAAAACTCAACACTCTCAACGTCAATAACAACCTTAGTTGGGGTGGAGTAAGACTCAACACACCCAACGTCACAATCTCTATGTGCACATAGGAATATCACGGGTTGCCCAAGTACCTTCTACGAGTCCTTCAGTATTGGGTCCCGGGGAAACTCACATGCCTTCTCATGTCCTTCAGCATTGAGCCTTCTCTAAAACATTTTAGAAACCAGTATTTTACGTAAATAGTTCACATGAAAGTCTTTCATGAAAAATTAGATATTTCACGATAAACAACATTTCACAACATGTCATTCAACATCTTATAGAAAACGGATAAAAGATGCCTTGTGAATAATATCATCAAACATCATGCTTTTCAAGAAAACAGTTCATCTCAAAGCCATATCTCATAAGAAAGCCAAACTAAACATTTTCAATAAATTTCTTTTTCAAAGAAAGAAAAGTGTCACTCACAACTTGTCCTTAGGCCCTGAGTGGATTATATGCCTTTCCGAGCTCTTCTTGGCCTATAAATACACATTCCTCACGTTACGCTTTCCTTAAACTTCCTTTACACGATCGTTAAATGTGCAAACTTAAACTCTAATCATGATTCATCACCGAGACTCCCTTTTTTTTCTAAAATAAACATAATAAGCGAGATTCTATGTCACTAGCGAGATTACTAATGAGATTTCACCTTATTAGCGAGATTACTAGCGAAATTACAGAACAGGTACACGGCACTAGCGACACCAGAATAAGCGAGACTAGCGAGATTACCTGAGGACCGACACCGAACGAGAGTCAGCAAGATTTGTGAGACAAAAACCTCCTCTGCACTACCAGCGAGATTTGTCTCACTACTCACGCTCCAATTTCTCAGCAATACCAGCTTCCTAACGACACTCTACCGCAGAGTTTCCTCCTTTCCTTTTTGTTCTCACTTCTTTCCGTTCAAAGTCATATTTCCAGCCAGATTTAGAACTTCTTTCCTTCTACAAACTTGTAGAGGAATATGTTTTCTAGCTTACCTCAAATTTTCATGGCTTAACTCGTCCTTGTTAGTCAGATATTGCAAGATTTGTCCGCGCTATTCTAGATTGCACTGAAATTCCATATCAGTAACTTCCAGCTAAAAGTTTACATGTTTTTATTCCATTTCATCTCAGGCATCCTTCATAAAAGTTGTTCAAAATTGAGTTAACTTACTAACCTTAAGATTTCAGCCCAAAATTCGATCGCTTCAGCTCAATATTCACCAAACACCAAACCTGGTCTAAACTGTGCGACAGCAGATGAAGCTTCTGTTTCAGCTTCAGTTTTACCATGAAACAGTCCAAAACCTTGCACGAATTTGCCCTAGAACTCTTCTTCAACCTCTCCACAACGTGCAGCTGAAAGATAGCATAGAAATGAGTTTGGAAATGAAGAGAAATAAGTCGGCAAAGTTTTCCCTTCAATAAAAATTGATAATTGACTTCTCCCCTTCCTTATTTTCTCTTCTTTCTTTTTATCTTTTTTTGTTTTTTTTAAATTTCCCTTTTTTGTCTTCTTTCCCCTTTGGTTTCCTCTTTTTTTTTTTTTATTTAATTTACAAAATGAGATTATTAATATTGATTCGCTTAAAGCTTTTGAACGTGCTTACAAATTAGGTGCTTACACATGTAAACCTAGTTACATATTAGTTGGGATGTGAGACGGGTTATTGTACAAATATATTGTGGATATGTTGAAAGTTTAATTGTAATAACATAGGTCTTTATGGTTCTGGCTTTGTAAGCGAATATATATGTTACAGTCTCACAGGCTATTCAGGTACAAATGGGGAGTGAAGATCACAAAAGGGGTGATGTTTGCTGTCTTCACATCTCCTCTTGGGTTTGGTAGGGTAAACTGGGAGGGGGTATGACAAGATAGCCGACCAACGCATGGTCCTCTCGGCCACTTTTCTATGCACCAACGCATACAACCTTCAACGCGTCGCCCTTCTCAACGCATAGCAGTATCACTTAGCGATTGATAACCACATCTTCATACACTGCACCACAACCAAAAGCTCTTGGTCAGTGCCTTGGATCTCTCCAACACATAATACACTTCAACGCAAGGTAACTCATGACTGAAGCTCTCGGCCTCCACACTTACCATTCTTTAGCTTGCCCTTCCTTTCAACTAAGTGTATGGCTTAGAAATACAGCATCAGGCTGATGCTATTCCCATTCTCTCTCAGAGATGAGGCAAGACAATGGGTGTATTCATTTAAACCTGGTGAGATTACAACTTGGGCGCAAATGGTTGAAAAATTTATGCAGAACTATTTTCCTCCGACGGTGAGTGCAAAGAGGCGACGAGACATTGTCACCTTAGTGCAAAAGGACTCGGAGACCCTTAGTGAGGCTTGGACCCGATTTAAGTGGCTGGTAAGGAATTGTCCGCACAATGGTATTCCTGATTGTGTGCAGATGAAGATCTTCTATGGAGGATTAAACAAAACATCACAATCAGTGGCCGACGCCTCCACGGCAGGAGGATTAATGGACAAGACTTATACGCAAGCCAAGGATATTCTCGATAGAATTTCGAGGAATACTGATGAATGAGTGGATAATGGGTATGGATCCCGATCCATTGACAAGAGACGAATGCAAGCTGGTATGCTTGAAACAGATGCTGCTACTAATCTTTTAGCTCAGATCGCCACTATGACATCTTTGCTGAAGACTATAATATTGAACAACCAAGGTGGATCAGTTGCTGCGATGGACGCAATGAATGCGGTGAATTCGACAGCATCTGTAAGCTGCGTGCAATGTGGTGAGAGACATCTGTATAATATGTGTCCTTATGACCCACAGTCCGTTTGCAATGTTCAGAACAACCCGTACGCTAAAACGTATAATCCGGGTTGGAGGAACCACCCTAACTTTGGATGGGGAGGAAACCAACAACAAACGCGGGGAACTAAGCAGCAGCCGCTGAGAGGCAACCCTCCTGTTTACAACCAAGTTATGCAAGGGCATCAGCCACAAAGAAACCAGTCAGTGAACGCATCGTCATCATCCATGGAAGCTCTACTACGAGAATATATCGGTAAAAATGATGCGATGCTCCAAAATCAGGCCACTGCAATTCGCAATTTAGAAGTTCATATGGGACAAATTGTAGGTGAGCTCAAAAACAAACCCCAAGGAGCATTGCCAAGTAATACTGAAGCCCCACGAGGTAACGGTAAAGAACAATGTCAAGCTGTGACATTGAGGAGTGGGAAAATTCTTCCTACTGTAACGCAAGACAAGAGGACGCAAGGAAACCTGTAGCCTCACATCACTCCACAACCAACTCCAACAACACCAACTAATGATCCGAAGCTATCATCAACCATGACAACTTCTCAAGAACAGGAGAATAGAGATAGGAGAGAAAAAGCAACGCAGGCAAAACCTGCGCCAGTATATCAAGATACTAACCCTCTCATGCGTCCACCTATCCCTCAACGATTAAAGAAGAAAAATGATGAGGGCCAATTTAGAAAATTCCTGGACTTTCTCAAACAACTTTTCATCAACATTTCGTTGGTGGAAGCCTTGGAACAAATGCCAAGTTATGTCAAATTTCTGAAAGACATACTATCCAAGAAGAGAAGGCTCGGAGAGTTTGAGACAGTAGCGTTAACGCAGGAATGCACTGCGTTATTCAAAAGCAATATACCTGCTAAAATGAAAGATCCAAGAAGTTTTACATTGCCATGCTCTATAGGGGGAATGGACGTATGTAAGCCCCGTACTTGTATTCGAGAGAAGGTAAGTAAGAAGAATTATGGGGCAGGCGAGTAAAGAAAATTGGCCAAGTTGTGGAAGAGTAAAAATGGTTAAGTGTTGGTCATGTGATGGGCGACCATGAGTTGAAGGTATGTATAAGCTGCCAAGAGTTGCCGCTGGTAGGCATGCGTTGAAGAAGGCAGCTCGACGTGGAAGTTGATGTGAAGGAAGAAGGGTGCAATATATGTAATAGAAGTACACGTTGAAGGCTACTAAGTTGTCACACCCCCTCCCAAATTTACCTACATAACCTGAACGGAGATGTGAGAACAGTATACATCACCCCTCTTGTGACGCATACCATCCATTCCTTCACTAAATATCCTGAACTGTCCACAATATACATTTCACACCTTAATACTTTTCAAATATAACACATAGGAAGTTATATACAAGCCGATAATTCAAATCTTCAACTCATTCACGTGCCCTTATACAAACCATAGTTCAACCCCTTGTAAATGTACATCTAGGTCTACATGCCACCTAAATAAGGTTTAACATACAAGCCACACTTCAAAACAAGTCAGATTTTCTGGAAACTCGAAGCTTAAGCAGGGCAAGTTGGAGTAGGCAAAGCACCAGGAACGTCCTTGCTACCTGGAGGGGAAAGAAAACTTGAAAACATAAGCTAACAGCTCAGTGAATGACTAATTTAACAAACTGTTTTAGTTCGAAAATCATCAAGAATAATACTAAGTTCAACGTCATGTTTAAAACATGAAATCACTTCATATACATTAGTTAAAACATACTCAGTTGCCCTTATAAAATCATAAGGAAACAGTTTAGTTGCAATACTTCTCCTTAGTTGAAGTGGAGCAAAACTCAACACTCCAACGTCGAAAATGAATAAGGCTCGATGCGGAGAAAGACTCAATGCACCAGCATATAACCTCTATGTGCACATAGGAATGTGGCGGGTTGCCCAAGTACCTTCTCATGTCCCTCAGTACTAGGTCCCGGGGAAACTCACGTGCCTTCTCAAGTCCATCAGCACTGAGCCTCCTCTTAAACATTTTTCCTTTAAAGAAGCAACTCTTTATACAAACAAATCGTATGCATATCATTCATAAGAACACAGGGTAACTATTATTTCAATAACATTTCATAATCATACTTTTCAATAACTTTAAGAACATAAAGTATGCTTCATAAATCATTTGATCACAAAATCATATTCGATTGGAAAACCGAACTATCATGTACAATAAAATTGTTTTAAAGTAAGAAAAGTTCACCCATAACTCTTTCTAGGCCTTGAGTGGATTATACGCCTTTCCTATCTTCTCTTGGCTTGAAATAAATACTTTCCCTTGTTATGCTTCTTTTCCATTCACTTAACATAAACAACTCATCATATGCACAATGTTTATAGTTCATCATGCGGTTAGGCTTTCATTGGTTTATTCTCAAGCCTTAAACACTAAAGCTATTACTGCAAGCTGCTCCTTTTGTTATACCTTAATTTCAAGAAAAATTTGCGTGCAACTCACTTCTTCTGCCACACCAACGATTTGAGTCTTACCTTCTCCTTAACAAAGCCGACTGCTGCAGCTTTGGTATCTCTGATTCATCCCTGTTAAAAACACATTTCCAGTCCAAACTAAGATCTTCCCTTCTACAAACTTGTAAAGAATTAAGTTCCACAGCTTACCTCAAAGTTTCAAGGCTTAACTCTTTTTCGTTCTCTAGTTATTCCAAAATCACTCCGTGTTGTTCCAGATTGCCTAACAATTCTGTAATTGCTGCTTTTACCTAAAGATTCACATGATTAACTTCAATTCAGCTTTACCATCCTTCATAAGACTTGTTAGAAATTATGTTAACTTACTGACCTCAAAATTTCAGCCCTAAACTCTGCTTCCTCGATTCGTTCTACTCCAAACATCAACCACTGTTCAGTCTGTGCGACTAAGAATCAATCTTCAGTTCCAGCTTGGTTTTCAGCACCAAGACGAGTAGAATTTCGCCCAAAATCTAAAAGAACACCTTCTTCTACCTTTTCTTGTGGTTTCTCTGAAAAATGGAGCCGACTTAAGCTCTCAAAAATGTCTATAAATGATTAAACATTTAATTTATTCAGCTATATATACTACCGACTTAACCCTCACAAGCACCAATATTTATGTTGTCGACTTACCCCTCACTCGCAGGCTGGCGCGGAGTCCTCTCTTCGACGCAAGGCACTAGTCAAAATTCTCCTTCAACGCCTTCAGCCACTAACCACACTCAGCGCATGGTGCTCTCAACGCCTCCTACTTTCAACGCATGCAACTCAGTCATTCATACCACTAACTTCGTCGAGTCAAGACCGCTCTGTCTTCGACGCAGTGACTTCAACGCATGGTTCAAGCAACTTTCGACGCATGCAACTCAGTCATTCACACCACTAACTTCGTCGAGTCAAGACCGCTCTGTCTTCGACGTAGTGACTTCAACGCATGGTTCAAGCAACTTTCGACGCATGCAACTCAGTCATTCACACCACTAACTTCGTCGCGTCAAGACCGCTCTGTCTTCGTCGCGTCAAGACCGCTCTGTCTTCGACGCATAGTGACTTCAACGCATGGTTCAAGCATATTTCTTCCCCTGCCAATGATCACTTATCCTTCGACGCGGGCAGCTACTTCAGCTCATAACTCTTCGTGATTCAATCAACAATGCATGGTTTCTTAAATAATTCAACTTTCCTCTTCATTCACCAACGCATAGTCTTGGCCAACACAGCCAAAATTTTGCTCTCCAAAAATTTTTTACTCTCATTCTCAGCTACTTTTCCTCTATCAACGCATGGCCTCAATCTCATTGCTTCTCCCCAACACTTGGTATCACAAGTCAGTGCTTACATAAGTGCTAGGAATTGGCATTGCTATGCGTTGGAAAGGCCTATGCGTTGAAGGATGGTATGCGTTGGACATAGAAAAGTGGCCGAGAGGGCCATGCGGTAATCAGCTATTCGGCGTGGAGCAATCAGTAGCATAGTAAGTTGAGACTATGCGTTGCCGAAGCCATGCGAGGAAGGTGGCGTTGGCTAATTCCAGAAGGAGGATGAAGTTAGAGCTGGTAAGTCGGTGATTTATATTGACATATAAAGGAGTGCATCGAATAATTAAGCCTTTTTGGATACATTTTCGAACTTAGATTAACTCTATTTCGCAGAAAAATAATGAGGAGAGGTAGAGTAAGGTACTTATATCAAATTTGAGTAGAAATTAAATCAGTTTCATGATGATTTTGAAGCTGGAACCAGAAGCTTGATTGTTACTGATAGACTTGGACACCAATCGGTGTTTGAAGGAGAATGAACCGAGGACATCGAAGTAAGAACTGAAATTTTGAGGTAAGTAAGTTGAATCAATTCTTAGCAACTTCCATGAAAGATGTGTAAGGTAAATCCGAGCGAAAATGTGTTAATCTCTAGGAAGAAGTAAGCGGAGTTGAACTGCTAAACAAATCAAGGCAGCCAAAGTTATTTGGGAATAATTCTCAAATGAAGACGAGTCATGGTCTGAAATTTTGAGGTAAGCTAGGAAACTCACTACTTTACAAGATTGTAGAAGGAGGGAAGTTCTGATTTCGGCTATAATATGGTTTTTAGCAGGATAAAGGGAGAGTTTGAAGGGAAGGAAGGAAAACTGCGATATCAAGTGTCGCTAGACAGTGGTATCGCTAAGGAGTGGGAGAGTGAGCAGGGGAATGGGTGTCGCTGATAAACGCAAAGGGGCTCTGCGTCTCATAACTCTCGCTGAAGTCTCGCTAGGTATTGCTCTTTAAAATAATATCGCTAGTCTAATTCACTCCAGTTTCGCTAGTGCAGTACCCAGTAATGTGAATTTCGCTGGTAGTCTCGCTAGTAACATAGAATATCGCTAGTTATTAATATGCATACCTAATGATTTTGAAAAAGGAGTCCAAAGGAAACCTAAAATGAGAAATGTGTTTTACAGACCAAGAAGAGCTCAGAAAAGCAAATAATCCGCTCGGGGCCTAAGACAAACTGTGAATGGCTCTCTAATTTGTCCAAGGATCATCGTTAATAATGTGCAAGTGGAAACGAATATATTATGTGAATTCCTATATGTATGTTATCTAAATGCAAACCACGGCCGAAGGACCCTGTGTAAAGGCCTATGGAGATATGATATATGATACATAGTGCCGAGGGACCATGAGCGAAGGCACTAGTGAGATTGATTGAGATAGTTTCCAATGCCGAAGGACCTTGTGAGAAGGCATATGAAAATCAGTACATGAAGGCTTAGTGCTGAAGGACCATGAGTGAAGGCACTTGAGCAGTGAAATTATAATGAAACTCAGCTGAGGGACATTATGAGAAGGCTCTTGAGTGTTAAAACGCCGAAGGACGAAATGTGAAGGCGTATGAATGTATGAATACATGAATATATGAATATTAGGAATAGAATACTTGATATAAGGTTAATAGCGTTGAGCTTTACTCCCCTGCTTCTTAGAAAAGTATCTATGCTATCTTGATAAATGGCATGAGTGATCCAGCAATCTGTACGAACAAGATATATATTAGTGTTATACTCAGCATTAACTCAAGGATTAGATTGTAATTGATATTTTAGTCACTCACTGGGCTTTAAGCTCACATCTTTTTGTTTATTGTTGTTCGTTTCAGGTAGCGAGCGTGTCCGGGACGCCTAGCCTACAGAAGATCCTCGTCTGGGCTTACTTGGTTTAGTTCTCTGGGATAGTTGTAAATACTCAGTCGAAGTACACATTTTGTCATATATGATTTTGTGGTATAACGAGTGTGGGTTTTGTACTGAATGCTGAACAAATACACTTGTATGACAAATTATGAGCTGAGAAATCTTATGTAAATCTTATGATTACCTTATAATGTTTCACTAGTATAAAAGTTTATACATTTGATCTGGTAATGAATTGTGTTTCAAGATATAAGATGACGCATATATGTATAGGTTGCACCTACTCCTAGGTTAGGAAGGTAGTCTGGGAGAGGGTGTGACAACGTAGGTCAAGCATTATGCGACTTACGAGCCAGCATAAACTTAATGCCCCTGTCTATATTCAGAAAGTCTGGTATAGGGGAAGCACGGCCCACCACAGTTACACTTCAACTTGTTGACCGCTCCATCAAAGCATCCCGAGGGCAAAATTGAGGATGTTCTTGTGAAGGTGGACAAATTCATCTTCCCAGCTGACTTCATAATCCTAGATTATGAAGCTGACAGAGAGGTGCCCATCATCCTAGGAAGACCTTTCTTAGGTACTGGACGGGCCTTGATTGACGTTCACAAAGGGGAACTAACAATCCGTGTGGATGACCAGCAGGTAAAGTTTAACGTCTTTAATGCGTTGAAATATCCTTATGATTTTCAATCTTGTCAGATGATTGAAGATATAACTGAAGAAAAGGCAAGCACCACAGACGCAATGTTAGAGGATGAAGCAATTCTAGATGAAATGGAAGACGGAAAAGAGGAGGAAATCGGTGTAATCTCCAACGCAAGTTTTGAACGCCTAGATTTGAGCAACTGATCCACGGAGAAGACAAAGCCATCCCTAGAAGAGCCGTCAGCCCTTGAGCTAAAAACACTGCCGACGTATCTGAAGTATGCATATTTGGGAGAAGAGAGCATGTTACCGGTCATCATATACTCTGCGTTGACTACAGACCGTGAAAATGCTTTGCTGCAGATATTGAAAAATCATATCAAAGCCATTGGATGGACCCTAGAGGATATTAGAGGAATAAACCCTTCATACTGCATGCATAAAATTCGGTTGGAAGAGGGTAAGGAAGGCTTAGTAGAAAGCGCAGGCTTAACCCAACCATGAAAGAGGTTGTGAAGAAAGAAATCATCAAATGGCTCGACCCAGGGGTCATTTATCCAATCTCCAACAGCAGTTGGGTAAGCCCAGTTCAGTGTGTACCGAAGAAGGCGGACATCACAGTGATCACGAATAGTAAAAATGAACTAATACCAACACCAACAGTCACTAGGTGGCACATCTGTATGGACTACCGCAAGCTGAATGCGGCAACTGTTGGGTTGTATGTCCTAAAACTTGTAGTTTTTGTAAATAAGTGAATTTTAGTACATATGAAGTTATTCAAGTGAATTAATTATTTATTAAACTCTAAATGCAATTAAACAATGAACCCTTGGTTACTATCATGAGTACTTGGACTTTATGTGGAGACATAAACAGGATCAAGTTCGAGTAAGTAGCCTCAATAGTCTATAGTACATGGATCAGGTTGGGTACCTTTTCCTGGAGACACTATTGAATACAGCTCGCTTCATGATTGTTACAATGTTGTAAAGTGTCATAAATGAAGTGATCCTTATTTGCTCATGTAGAGACATGTGAGCGGCAGTATTCTACATAGTGAAATTGTGTAAGACTGACCCTGAAATACTCACTGTTACGTATTAACACAGTTTACGATTAACACTGATTAATTTCACTTATCGATGACCTAGATAACTTGATCTGAATCTTGAGCTATCTATGAACTCTTGTTTATTCAGAATTATCCCTTGATCTGCATAGGTGAGAGTAAGCTCAATAGTGCTGCTCAACATTCCTCCCATTTCAGGAATGAGACCACGTAGATAGTTGGGGACATAGAATTTGCAAGACGGAATTCACTCCTACCCAACTTAGGGATAGAAGAGAGGTTGTTCTCTTAAGTGTTGTTCCCAAGACTTGAACAAGGGGCCCCATCCTCTCACTGGCCCGAAAGGGTATGGATTTAGTGATTAGATCCTAAAATCAATTGTTCATTAGAGGAACAATGGTACTTAAGGAGAAAAGATGTAACTCAGAGGTAAATCGGTATTTGACCTAGCTGAAGTTATGAACAACCTGTGAAGGATTGACTTATCGATGACAGTTATATCAAATGGACACAAATATATCTACAGTGAGGAGAGTGCAATTACGGGCTTTAGTGGAGTGTCCCGTTAGTTAATGAATGTTGGTTCACTAGGTTAAAGAGTTTGGCCGGTTAATCTCGGATCGTTGGAGCTCCTGATCTATAGGTCCATTAGGTCCCTCTACTAGCTCATAAATGGACTAAAATCTTAGATAATGTTGTGAATAAGTTTGAACCATTCAAATTTTGGCTTAAAGAATGAAAGTCAGATATATACGATATATCGACGTTTAATTACTAATTAAACGTACAAATAGAGTTAATTATAATATTTAAATATGATTTAAATATTAATCATATGAATAGGAATTCATATCGATTTCTTTTAGAAAAATCGGGACAAGTGGGAAAACTAATATTATTTTAATATTATTTAATATTAAAATAATATTTAATTAATTAAATACTAAAATATTTTTATTTAATTATTTAATTATTTTTTGAAATTAAAAATTAATTTTAATTAAATTTTGGAAATTCATTGAAAATTGATTTTAAAATTGATTTTTGAAGATTGGATTTTCCCATTAACTAAGCTAGGAGCTTGGTTGTCTTCTTCACAATTAACCAACAAATTAACCATTTTGTGTTGTCAAATTTTGATGCATTTGGATTGCATGTTATCCTTTAATAAATAGATATGATTTTGACATAAAAATGGTTAAGAATTCTGTGAAATTAAGAGTTAATTTTGCAAAATTCTATCTATTGTTCACCTTCTTCCCAACCTTCATTCTTTCTCAAATTCCCCACAAATTTCGATCCCACCATCCAATCTAAGTCTAGAGAATAGTAGAGAAGAATCTTGTGATGGCCTACAACCAAGTGGTGCTGAAATTCATCAAGAATTGAAGGAGAATTTGGAGCTTCAAGGGTAAGTGTTCTTGAAACTTCGATTTTTCTTCTTAATTGCATGTTATTCCTCTAAATTGAGCATCTTAGAGTGAAAATTGATCAAATTATCTTCCGCTGCATGCTCATTTATCCATCAATTGGTATCAGAGCTCATTAATTTCACTCAATTTGCTTTGGTGGGGTTTAATTCATGAGATGAATGTTTATGGGAGCTAAATTGGTTTTTCTGGTTTTGGCATTTTTTTTACCCTTCAATTTATGGTCAATTATTGTAATTAATCTGCATGTTTTGCTCGTTAATGAGTTGGAAAGAGTCTATAATTTTTCTGGAATTTATCAAGTTGTAATTTGGCCGAAATTCGAAGAAAACCGAGAAGTGTTCATGAAGAAGGAAAACAGAGTAGCAGCTAGATTTTTTTTCTCCATCTAGTTCTCCCTCCCGTGCCTATTTTTGAGGAAGATGAAGTTGACCAGTCAACCTTTGACCAATTCAGTCAAAGTTTGACTGGTTCAACCCTTTTTCAGTCGGTTCAACCTGTTTTCAAGGTGTTTCAAGGTAGTTCAAGCTAGTTCGAAGTGTTCGAGACTTGTTTGAGCAGTTTTTTAAATTATTATTGTAATAATTTAGTTTTTTGCTTGCAAAAAAATGCCAAAACTAGTCCAATTTAGTGTGTTTTAATTATTTATCCATGAATGTATGTTTAATTGATTTAAATTTATTTGTGCATATAGTATGCCATATAGATTTAAATCCTCACCAAAGGATAAGCATGTTTCATGCATTTTATGTATGTTATAAATGTTATAAGATATAGTATGCATGATTATTTTAATTTCACGAGTGTTAATATAAATCAGTTATATTAATTGATGAAATGTATATATATGTTATGATTTTTTGAATTGTTTATTTTATAATTGTAGTAAAATAAATTAGAATTTTAAAATCTATAACAAAGATAATTGCATGCTCACCTAGGGTAAAACCGGTACAACTCAAATCCACCTCTTTTAATAGTTAAAATTAGGTCGATATCTTTTAAAATTATGTTTACAAAACTCACCCAACAAAATCCTATCTAAGGCAGGAGGTATTTAAGTTGACGGTTTACGGAATACCTCGTACCTAGGGATCGAGCTGGCGTCTGAGTTGAGTTAACCCGATTTTATAAGCATGTGAGAGCGGTGTAAAGTGAGTTAAATTGGCTTAAATGACTTAAACATCATAGGTTAAAACAAACTAGTATAAATGTTATACTTGGATTGTTCACCTAGACTTAGGTTATATATATTTAGCCGGAATATAACCAAGTTAATACCCAATTAAAATTACAACACTTCAGTGGGAGATTAATAATGTATACAATACGTTATCATTAGCTCTCGCGTCCCTAAGAGTTCACAACGTGAGATCCCATGCTATGCTTTGAGTTGCTATTTGGGCAACCTCCCTTCGGAACGTGTTTGCATGGGTTAATAGCAAGGTGAATAGGGGAAGTAGTTCATAGTAAGTGGGTGAAGGGTGTGTGTCAACACATCCTATGGTCTCTTCCATTAGTTCACAACGTGAGATTCCTATGTTGCACCTGCTTGGCGTTTATAGGCGCATATCACTTCGGAAGGTTTGTAACATGGGATTCAGAACTCCGTGAACTCAAAAAATGGATAAAGTTACATAGGTCGGTTTTCAAGCAATTGTTTCTCCTTCGAGGTCTTGTTTGATTCTGATCTTTGTGATTTAAAAATGGAGGGTATACACTTACAAGACTTATTAAGTGTTAGTAAAGTTCTTGACCAAAGAAATGGTAACTAAATACTATAAGAATAAGAGTTATTTTGGTATAGTATTTAGTAAAGAGTATCTTGATTCAGTGAAGGAGTGGTCGACTGTCCTTCGGTACAGGCCATTCTGACTCACTGAAGTATCATTGCAAAATAAATAATGAAGTATGGGTACATTATAACTTGCTAAATAAATTGGATTAAAATTTCGAGTACATTCACTAATTAAACTTGTTCATTTTTTTCCAGCAATGAATACATCTATAGTTCAACTATTAGTGATAACTTGTAGAAATACAAGTTATAATAGCCTTTTTCTTAGATAAATAGAGATTAAATAGAGAAGCATGCGGCAGTGTATGTGATTTTTACTAATAAATCTTCCTTTGCGTTATACTCTTGTATTTTTATGAAGATAAATGATTTTACCACTTTTTGAGCCTAAAACGCATGTTTTAACGCAGGAATGCAAACGATGTGTTGATGACTTCTCAACGCAAGACTACATGTTAGCAACCTACGCTGCGTTGACATCGGCCAAACTATTCATGGACGCATAGACGACCATTAATGCAAGGCGCTGGGAATCAAAGCAGAATCTTGAGAGATTGACGGATGATTGACGAACATGATTTGTGGCCAAAGTGGTGGATCTTAATTGACCCGAGAATCATGCAATCAAGCGAGATGGATGCATAGTATCAATCTCGCCGCCAATCAAGCAGATTTGCCATTAATTGCGAACGCATAATCTATAAAAGGGCAGCTCCGCGAGATGAGAAAGGGTTGTTGATTATCGAAAGAACTCCATAAGTGACAGCAGAGTCCTCTCTAGACATCAACCGGAGACGAATAGCTCGAGAGAGAAGAGTCTTCCCTCCGCCAGACCACTTCACAGCATAGCCCGACGCTTCCATCCGGGCGACTCAAGACATTGACGCCTTTCCCTGCTTTCTTTCTTATTGTTCTATCTTGATTTTAGATTTGTGTCAAGACATTGAGCTCATCTAAAGTTGTATTTCGTTTCATCAATATAATTATCTTCCATGTGTACTCATTTCTCTAAACTTTCCGCTTTTTACTTTCAAACCATGAGTAACTAATCACTCTAGGGTCTAGGGTTGTGTTAGCATCTAACTAGGAACCACAGTGTAACTATTTTATCTTGTCAATTGCGAGCTTAATCCGATGCTTATGTCCATCTGACAAATCTATATAAGTAGTAATAATCAAACTGCTCGAGAGTGTAAGCGATTGTGGAACTCAATTGACAAGGGCCAAGTAGTATTGCCTTTCTATGGAGATAACCTTGGTTCTTAACACTCTCCTATGCGTTATAGATGCGTTATAGACATATAACGCATAGCGGCTGACAACCGGGAGAAGAGTCGCAAGTATGAATAGAATACTACTGTGCGTTTCCGATGTTAGATGTTAATCAACCCGAACCCTTTCTTTATCCATTCACACACATCTTTAGCTGAACTTGCTGTGTCGCATGCCTTTCCATCTTCCACATTTAGTCTAGTGTACATATTATCACTTTCTTTAGATTAGAAACAAACACTCTCCCCATTATTTCTTTGTTACCACTGTAACGCATGTAATTCACATAAATATTGAATCAACATAATCCCTGTGTTCGACCTCGGACTCACCGAGAAAACCTACTCCTTTGCTTATACTTGGGTAAAGGATAGGGAAACTTGACAGATCACCAACGCATAGTAGTAAGACGCATAGCATGCTCAAAGCATGACATGCTGAATTCATAAAGACATCATTTAACAATTTGCGTTAGGACAATTTACACACATACAAAATCCAACAACAATTAGCTTCGAAAAAACTTAACTGTGATAACTATGGAACTTGGAAATCAAATTTAAACACTATACTAGTTATCGACGATTTAAGATCCTAACTCAGAATTCTTAAGATGGCTAGTAAGGAAAGAAATAAGACTAATTGAACGCATAATATTAGGAAAGAAATGGATATTTCACTAAGAGTGAGAATGAAGGATGGAAGACATAGTTTGGGAATTAGTTGAGTGTTTAAATGTATTTCGAGCATAGCCCGGTTAATGCATGGATGGTAACACACTAAAGTGTGGTACCTTAATTTAGAGAGAATTTGATATTGAATTTTGAAAAAGGAACAAGAATCAGGGAAAAGAGGAAACGCATGGCTCACAATTAGTTTTGGAAACTAACAGGTTATGGGATTAGCTTTGAAGGGTGTTAAGCTAGAAAGAAAAGAGATGCCAAAGAACCTTGGGGCGTGAACAGCATGCGTTGAAGGTTTATTATGTATTAGTAAGGATTTTGGGGTTGATAAAGAAGTCTATGCCCAAAGACCAAAGAAGATGGTCATGGACGCAGGATGAAGGTAAATGCAATAGGACCAACGCGTAGAGGAAGAGCTTGAGAAGGAGTTGTTATGGACATAAGGAAGGAGTGGGACGTATGGTATGATGCGATGAGATACAAACGCATAGTATTGGGCGTTTGTCATTAACGCCTAGTGGCATTGTGTAAGCACTGGTTTATAATAGTGCGGCTATGCGTTGAAGGTGATCACGAATGGTTATTGTGACCTGAAGTAGTCGCTGCGTTGGCAGGGGAAGAAACGTACTTGGCTTACCATGCGTTGGTAAGGTTGTTATGCGTTGAGGTTCCTATGGGTTGAAGACAGATCTATGCGTCGAAGACAGTAGTGTAGTTGGCTGAGAGTTAGAAAAATGAGTAGTGAAGCTCAAACCTTAAAGGGAACTCAAAGAACGCATGAGGGCGTTGTGCTGAATGAATGGTTGTTTATTGGAAAATGTTGGATGCATAAGATGAGCCTATAAAGTCCAGGCGGCTTCGTATAGATTTGACACCTTATCAGTAGGAGGTGTTAAAGGCATGTCAAGTGTTTCATGCAAGGTGACACTTGGACTATGCATGGTTAATTAAGCATGCAGCGTGACATGTGGCAAACAAGTGGCAAAAGGAGAGAAGAAGTTGGATGACAAGCTCCCTATAAATAGAACTTTGAGGGAAAAGGAGCGACTGATGACTCTCAAAGAAGAATTCTGGAGAGAAAAAGAGAAGAAGGTAGCAAAGACGTCCGTAGAAGGAATATGCGGCCAAGAAAGAAGATATTTGACAACTTAGCTATTTTATGTAAAGAAGTTGTCTTGCGTTAAAAGGGGTCGGCCTTGCGTTAAGGACAAACATAATGTCCAAGGTGAACGCGACGTCCAAAATTGGGTGATGCGTTCAAGTTGGACCTTGCGTCCAAGTGAGGGTGACGCATCCGAAAGAGAAATGAGAAGAGGTGGGATGCACTTTGCTGAAGTAATCACCTTGCGTTGAAAGGCAGGGTTGCGTTCAACCGAGCTAACAGAGAGAAATGGAGCTTTGCGTTTTTTAGATTAGAACGCTGCATCCAAGAAGCTCGGGAAGAGGAAATAGAAGAAAGGAAGAAGAAGTATTCTTTGGCAAGTACAGGTGAGTAACACCTGCGTTTTACAAAATATAAATGAGTTCTTTATGAATATAATTTTATGGGTTTCTAATGAAACAATGCATGCATTTTCATATATGAAGCATATGAACATGTTGTTTATAAAACTAAGAGCATGCGTTTATATATATAAAAGCATATGAGCTAGCTGAGAAGCATGCGTTTTACTTGAAAACTTGAGAATGCTGGGTAACGCATGGGGATTGATTGAAACTTGTATTCATGGTTTTTCTAAAAAGCATGGTGTTTTATAAAGCTTTGAAAAGGGACCCCAATGCTCAAGGACTCGTAGAAGGCATTGTGGGCAGCCCGAGTTATAAAAGGTATCCAATGCTCAAGGACTAGATGAAGCCAAATGGGTAACCGAAAAATAGAAATGGGACCCAATGCTCAAGGATAAAAGGAAGGCATATAGCCCGAGTAATAATATCTATGTACACATAGAAGAATATATATATACGACGAGCAATGTGTTGAGATTACTCCACACAGCTAAGGAAAATCGACGTTGAGAGCATTGAGCACTACTCCACCTCAACTAAGGAAAAAGTGTTTGAAATGAATGAGATTTATATTATTTATTCCAAACAGATATGTATACATGATATAACAAAGAATTGATCATGTTATATACTGATTTTCAGTGTGATATTTCATACGAGTTCAATCAGTTTTACACTTAAAGTATAATGTTTTTCAGAAATTGTTACTCATTGAGTTGTTAGCTCATGCTTTCATATGTTTTCCATTTTTCAGGTAGCATGACAGTTCCCGTTGTCGATCGAAGTCAAGGTTTGTCAAATGTATAATGGTATCGTCGTCCTATGAAGGATGATTAAATGGGCATAAAGGAAGTGTTGACAGTGGAAGTCGATAATAGAGTCGACGACTGCTGTATTCATGCTCCGTCTCGGGCTATAGGAGGGTAGTTCGGGATGGGGTGTGACAGACGATCTAAGGTTTGTTTTAAAGGAGGAATGTCCTCCAGTCCCTGCTCAGAATACGAACCAAACTGTTCGGGACGCTCATGACAGATGGACCAAGGCTAATGAAAAAGCCAAAGTATACATTTTGGTAAGTATATTGGATGTACTATCCAGAAAGCATGAAAAAATGGTCACTGCTAAGGAGATCATGGACTCACTGCAAGCTCTATTTGGACAACCGTCCTCCTCAGCTATGCATGATGCTATCAAATATGTTTACAATTGCCGGATGAAAGAAGGAACGAATATTAAGGAACATGTTTTGGACATGATGATCCACTTCAACATCGGGGAAGTAAACAGGGTTGTCATGAACGAGAAGAGCCAAGTAGGATTCATCATGGAGTCTCTTCTGAAGAGTTTTTCTTCTAGTTCAGGACTAACGCCATGATGAACAAAATAAATTATAATCTTACCACTCTTCTCAATGAGTTACAGATTTACCAGTCCTTATTGAAAAACAAGGGTTCTGCAGTAGAGGCAAATATTGCTACTACCTCAAAAAGGAGATTCCAAAAGGGATCTACCTCTGGAAATAAATCTGTCCGAAAGAATAAAGGTATTCAGAAGAAAAAAGGAAAAGGGAAAGGGAAAACACCTCCTACTACTACTGAAAAAGGCAAAAAACTCATTGTAGAGAAAGGAAAATGTTTCTACTGCAACGGTGATGGGCACTAGAAAAGAAACTGCCCAAAGTACCTTGCCGATAAAAAGGCTGGAAAAGAGAATCAAGGTAAATATGATTTAATGGTTCTAGAAACGTGTATAGTGGAGAATAATGATTCTACTTGGATACTGAATTCATGGGCCACTAATTATGTTTGTTCTTCTTTTTAGGAAACTAGTTCCTGGAAACAACTAGAAGATGGTGAGATAACTCTCCGGGTTGAATCAGGAGAGCTCATCTCAGCTTTGGCAATGGGAGATTGTTGTTGCGCATGGAATGCTCGCCAAAAACTTGTTGTTGCGCATGCAATGCTGAAATACAAAACTTGTTACTGCGTTTATTTTAATTAAGCTTCCTATGCGTTTAACAGACTATGCGTTTTACTTATGCTTAATGTTATGCGTTTGTGATCTGTCAAGTTTTCCTATCCTTTACCCAAGTATAAGCAAAGTACTAGGTTTTCTCGGTGAGTCCGACGTCGAACACAAGGATTATGTTGATTCTATATTTAAGTGGATTATATGCGTTGTAGTGGTAACCAAGAATAATTCGTGAGAGATGTTTGTTTCTAATCTAAAGAAAGCGATAACATGTACACTAAACTAAAATGTGGAAGAAGAAAAGGCATGCGACACAGCAAAGTCAGCTAGGTGAATTTAATGAATGGATAAAAACAGGGCTCGGGTTGGTTAACATCTAACATCAGAAATGCATGGTGATAGTCTATTCATACTTGCGACTCTTCTCCCAGTTGTCAGCCGCTATGCGTTATATGTCTATAATGCATAGGAGAGTGTTAAGTGCTAAGGTTGTTCCTATGTCTAGGCAACACTACTTAGCCTTGTCAATTGAGTTCCATAATCACTTACCCTCTCGAGCAGTCTGATTATTACTACTTATATTGATTAGCTAGATGGACATAAGCATCGGATTAAAATTACAATTGACAAGATCCAATAGTTACACTATAGTTCTTATTTAGATGCTAAAGCTACCTTTAACCCTTGATAGATTAGTTACTCATGGATTCAAAGTAAAAATCAGAAAATGTCGAGAAATGAGTAGACATGGAAGAAATATAGATTGATGAACGGAATACAACTTTAGATAGTTCAATGTCTTGACACAAATCTAAAATCAAACTAGAAAAACAAGATAGAAAGCAGGAAAAATGTAACACCCCCATCCTAGATATCTCTATATATATATCTATATCTTTACCTAGGAGTGAGTATTACCTAGTCTATATTCTGTTAAAC
This sequence comes from Citrullus colocynthis, assembly GCA_031780015.1. Lineage (NCBI taxonomy): Eukaryota > Viridiplantae > Streptophyta > Magnoliopsida > Cucurbitales > Cucurbitaceae > Citrullus > Citrullus colocynthis. The sequence goes on along the minus strand of QLSR01000222.1, from coordinate 1,765,379 downwards.
ACCGTTATATATGCATTTCTATATCATAACCAGCTGGCAAAATGTTTAGCCTTTACAATAGTTATGCAAAATTTTCCTGATAAGATAGCATCATATGTAAGATTTAAAAGACTCTGCTTAAAGTTTACAGGTATGCCTGGTGGTCCTCACAAATGCCACTTAAAATAAGTACAATTTCTACAAGGGAATGGAGTTTACAAGTTCCCAATTACAAAATTCTAATTTGGCTCAAACGAATCTTGATGGTAGTCTAGGCACGCCAAACACGCTTGCTACTTGGAGAAAACATCAGAGAAACAAGAATTTATGAGCTACAATGCTCAGTGAGTAACTAACTAAAGAATAAGCTCAATAAAACATAACTACAATCATTTGTATGAACTGCCTGATCATGCTTTATAACTTGTAAATAATTGTCATTATGTAATGGATATCTTTCCATTGAACCTTGGTTGAGATGGAGCGAACTAGGGAATCCAGCTGCCATTTCGCGTTATGTCAATAAACCTTAGCTGTGTGGAGTAATCTCAACACATCAGCGTCAGATGCCTTTTATTCTGCTTAAAAGTCTGTCTGATCTCGGGCTGCCCGTGTACCTTCTCATGTCCTTCGGTACTAGGGTCCCAGGGAAATACTCAATCACCGTCTTTATATCCTTTGGTGAAAGTTCCGTAGAAATACTAAGGCTGCCCATATGCTTTCATATGTCCTTCAGCATTGGGTCCCATTCGAATCTTTCTAGTGTACAGACATGCACAAACATTTATCATAATTTAACTAAAATCATGATATCTCAGAATTCTCAGAACATTTAACAAGCAACTAGCTTGGTAAAATTTAGAACATTATCTAATACATTATCAGGCTCTATCTCACATATAAGGAATGTGCTAGTTTCATACATAGAAGTACATTTCAACTCATGCTTCAAAAATATCATTAAGCATATAGGAAATAATATTCAAGTTAGCTTATCTCAAGGTTTAAAGTCACTCACCTCTCTTTTTAGGCCTTGAGTGGATTATACGCCTTTCCTATCTCCTCTTTGCCTGAAATAAATACTTTCCCTTGTTATACTTCTTTTCCATTCACTTTAACATAAACAACTTATCATATGCACAATGTTTATAGTTCATCATGCAGTTAGGCTTTCGTTGGTTTATTCTCAAGCCTTAAACACTAAAGCTATTACTACAAGCTGTTCCTTACCCTTCTGTTATACCTTAATTTCAAGAAAAATTTGCGTGCAACTCACTTCTTCTGCTACACCAACGTTTTGAGCCTTATATTCTCCTTAACAAAGTTGACTGTTGTAGCTTTGGTGTCTCTGATTCATCCCTGCTAAAAACACATTTCCAGTCCAAACTAAGATTTATTCCCTTCTGCAAACTTGTAAAGAATTAAGTTCCATAGCTTACCTCAAAGTTTCAAGGCTTAACTCTTTTTCGTTCTCCAGTTATTCCAAAATCACTCTACGTTGCTCTAGATTGGCTAACAATTCTGAAATTGTTGCTTTTACCTAAAGATTCACATGATTAACTTCAATTTCAGCTTTACCATCCTTCATATGACTTGTTAGGAATTATGTTAACTTACTGACCTCAAAATTTCAGCCCTAAACTCGGCTTCCTCGATTCGTTCTACTCCAAACATCAACCACTGTTCAGTTTGTGCGACTACAATCAATCTTCTGTTCCAGCTCTGATTTCAGCACCAAGGCGAGTAGAATTCCACCCAAAATCTACAAGAACACCTTCCTCTTGTGGTTTGTCTAAAAAATGGAACCGACTTAAGCTCTCGAAAGTGTCTAAAAATGATTAAACATTTAATTAATTCACCTATATATACTACCGACTTAACCCTCACAAGCACCAAGATTTATGTTGCTGACTTACCTCTCACTCGCAGGCTGGCGCGGGGTCCTCTCTTCGACGTAAGGCACTCATGTCAAAAATCTCCTCCAACGCCTTCAGCAACTAACCACACTAAGGGCATGGTGCTCTCAACGCCTCCTACTTTCGACACATGCAACACACTACTAACTTTGTCGCGTCAAGACCGCTCTGTCTTCGACGCAGAGTGACTTCAACGCATGGTTCAAACATATTTCTTCCCCTGCCAACGATCACTTTATCATTCGACGCGGGCAGCTACTTAAGCTCACAACCCTTCGTGATTCAATCAACAACACATGGTTTCTCAAATAATTCAACTTTCCTTTTCATTCACCAACGCATAGTCTTGGTTAACACAGCCAAACTTTTGCTCTCCTTCTCGACTACTTCTCGGCTACTTTTCCTCTAGCAACGCATGGCCTCAATCTCATTGCTTCTCCCCAACACTTGGTATTATAAGTCAGTGCTTACAAAAAGGGCGTCAATGTCTTGAGTCGCTGGAATGGAAGCGTGAGGATCTGCTGTGAAGTGGTTAGGCGGAGGGAAGATTCTTCTCTCTCGAGCTATTCGTCTCCGGTTGTGTTCTGGAGAGAACTCTGCTGTCACTTAGGAATTCTTCCGAGAATGAACAACCCTTTCTCATCTTGCAGGACTGCCCTTTTATAGATGTTGCAGTTGCAATCAATGGCAGATCTTCTTGATTAGTGGCGAAATTGATCTCATGCATCCATCTCGCCTAATTGCGTAATTCTCAGGTCAATTTAGATCCACCATTTTAGCCACAGATTATGCATGTCATTCTTCCGACAATCTCTCGATTATGATTTGATTTTCCGAGCCTTGCGTCTTTTGTCATTACCCGTTTGAGGAGTTTGGTGGATGTCAACGCGTCATAGGTTGCTAACATATAGTCTTGCGTTAGGAGGTAATCAACTCATTGTTTGCATTCCCGCGTTGAAACATACGTTTTAGGCTCAAAAAGTGGTAAAATTATTATCTTCATAAAAATACAATAGTAGAATGCGTAGGAAGATTTATTAGTAGAATTTAGCTTAAACTACCGCATGCTTCTCTATTTAATCTCTATTTTTCTAAGAAAAAGGTTTTAATAACTTGTATTTCTACAAGTTATCAGAGATGTAAAGTTATTTTTTGGAAATAGAGATATATACTTAGAAAGTGTTCTGTATGTACCCTCTTGCAAGAGGAATTTAATATCTATTTCTTGTTTGATTGAATATATGTACAAAGTTTCTTTTGAAATTAATGAAGTGTTCATTACTAAAAGAGGTGTACAAATTTGTTCTGCAAACTTAAATAATAATTTATATAAGTTAAAACCAACCAGAGTTAAGGCTATTTACAATAATGAAATATTTAAAACAGCTGAAACTCAAACAAAACGACGACGTGTTTCTCAAAATACCTATCTTTGGCACCTAATACTTAGCAACATTAATCTCAATAGGATTGAGAGATTAGTTAAGAGCGGACTTCTACACAAGTTAGAAGATAACTCTCTACCACCATGTGTGTCACACCCCTTCCCGAACTATCCTCCTGTAGCCTGAGACGGAGCGTGAGGACAGCAGTCATTGACCCTATTATCAACTTCCACTGTTGAACTTCCCTTATGCCCATTTAACCATACTTCCTAGGACGGCGATACCATTAACTCTTGACAAACCTCGACTTTGATCGGCAACGGGAATTGTCATGCTACCTGAACGCCCTCAACGTCAAAAACATCCTTAGTTGGGGTGGAACAAGACTCAACACACCCAACGTCGAAAAAATCATTCCTGGCTCGATGCGGAGCAAAACTCGTCGCACCAGCAATATTAACAGATGTGCACATAGGAATATGACGGGTTGCCCAAATACCTTCTCCATGTTCCTCAGTACTGGGTCTCGGGGAAACTCACATGCCTTCTCATGTCCTTCAGGATTGAGTCTCCTCTAAAACATTTTAGAAATCGACATTTCACATAATTAGTTCATATGAAACCTTTCATGAAAAATAAGATATTTCTCGGTAAACTACATCTCACAACATGCTTTTCAGCAACTTATAGAAAACAGATAAGACATGCCTTGTGAACTATATATTCAAGCATCATGCTTTTCAAATAAATACTTTTCATCAAATCATAGCTCATAATAAAATCAGAATAACATTTCCAATAAAACATTTTCAAAGAAAGAAAGGTGTCACTCACAAAACAGTTTAAGGATAGTTTTTCCTTTTTCGGGCTATTTCTTCTTTCCCGAGCTTCTTGGACGCAACTTTCTTACCTTGGAACGCAAGGCTTTATATTCCTCTGGAAGCTCGGTTGGTCGTAACCCTACCCTTGGATGCAAGGTTGATAGCTAACGCGAGGTGGATCCCAACTCTTCCTTACTTCACTTTTTGGATGCGTCGACCGCGCAAGGTCCAACTTGGACGCATCGTTCACCTTGAAACTTAAACGCAAGGTTGACTCTTTTAGACGCAAGACAACTTCTTTAACACAAGATATAGTTAAGTTGTCAAGAATATCTTCTCTCTTAACTGCAGACTTCTACTACGGACGCAAGGATTCCTCCTTTCTGCCTTCTCTCTCCCCTTTCTCTCAAGAATTCTTACTTCAGCATCATCAGTCGCTCATTTTTCTTCAAGGTCCTATTTATAGCTTTGGAGTAGAGGGCTGGTCATACTACTTCTCCTCTCTTTCTGCTATTTGTTTCCACATGTCACGCTACAACTTAACCAACCATGTATTTATCCAAGCGTCACCTTGCATGCAATACTTAACATGCCTTCTAACACCTCTCGCTTATAAGGTGTCAAGTTTGTATGAAGCCACCTAGCCGTAATAAGCTTATCTTATATGCCCAACATATTCTAACATACAAACTATTCATTCAATCATACTGCCCCTATGCGTCCATTGAATTTCCTTTATGGTTTTAGCTTCATTACTTACTTTCCTTACTCTTCGCCATAATACCTTTGAACCTGTTTCCCCACCGCTTACTACTAGGCGTCAATGTCCCAAACGCACACTATAACCTAACCGCATCGTACCATGCGTCCAACTTTCTTCCCTTTAAGCTCTTGGTTACATCCTATGCGTTTATCTGACATTAAAGTTATATTTCTATTTCCCATGGAATTGAGCCCTCAACCCATAGTGCATAGCAACCCTTCGATCATAGTTACCTTAAACACTAAATGTCCTTATTTTTGGGCATAGACTTCTTTATCAACACTAAAATCCTTACTAACGCATAATAAACCTTCAACGCATGCTGCTCACGCCCTAAGGTTCTTTGGTTTCTCTTTTCTTTCTAGCTTAACACCCTCCGAAACTAATCCCATAACTTGTTAATTTTCAAGACTAAGTGTATGCCATGCATTTCCTCTTTTCCTAATTCTTGTTTCCTTTTCAAAATTCAATATCAAATTCCCTCCAAATTAGAGTACCACGCTTTAACACCTTGCCATCTATGCATTAACCGGACTATGCTAAAAAATACATCTAAATTTTTAACTAATTCCCAAACTATGCCTTCAATCCTTCATTCTCACTCTTAGTGGAATATCCATTCTTTTCCTAATATTATGCGTTCAGCTAGTCTTACTTCTTTTCTTGCTTCTTTTCTTATTAGCCAAAAAGCCATCTTAAGAATTCTGAGTTAGGGTCTTACAATCCTACTCCCCTTAGAAAAATTTCGTCCTCGAAATTTAAACAGCAACAAGGTTATGGAAATGTGAAATACTTTATTCAAATTTTTGTTTGTATAATCTTGTTATTCAACGCATACAAAGGACAATAACTAAAAAGAAAATACATTTTCATTCTTTTCTTCTTTTTCCTTCAGCTAATTACTTGGGCCTCCCTGGTTTTGTGGACAATCCTTGCAATAATGTCCTGGCTGCTCTCACATATAACAAACATCCTCTCTTCCTTCATAATCTTCTATATGTCTTCGTCTGCATTTCTTACAGGGAATCTCTCTTTTCATCTCCTTAGCTTGTCTGCAAAAGTCTTTAGATACATTGCATTGTTTCCGTTGATGTCCTTTCATTCTGCATGCAAAACTTCTACCTTTACCAAAACATTCCCCCGAATGTCCTTTTTTGCAAACTAGGCACCTGTTCATCAAGCGTTTCCGTTTCCCTTTGCTTTCCCTGTCTGACATGATGAACTATAAACACAAATAAATTAGCTGCAGCAATTACACTTAAAGTCACTCCAATTCTACAAGCTGTAAGAAACATTTTTCTTAAAACCATTATAATTTTCAACTAGTTACAGTTTTAGTACCATGCGCTTGTCTTTTAAATTTTCTTGAACACATAATCTACTAACGCATACTTGATTACAAACCTGAGTATATAGTTTGATTATTAATTTAGACGCGTTGCACTATGCTTTTAAACTATAACATATTTTAAACGCATCCATCCGTCAATACAACCTCTTCACCTACTACCTCGCAAAACTTTAAACTTTTGTTCATGCTCACCTTCGGAAACGCATACCTTTCAAGCACCTCATCCTCTTTTATACTTAGCTCCGATTAACTCTTTGTTTCACCAACGCACATTGGCCTTCACAAACGTGTAAGACTTCTTCATCTACACATAGTTGACTTCCAGCTTAAACAGTACTATGTATTTCCTGTGGTTATGAATTCATCACGCTTTCGCTGCGCCATTCTAGTAGTCAATGCCTTACTTTCCTTAGCTACTTGCGAGGTTATAGTTTTCCTTTCAACACTCAATTTTACTTAACCATTCCTTGCTTTCTGAGTACGCCTACGCATTTTAGTCTCCTTTATACCATGTGCATGTCCAACTCCACTCTTTCTCCAAACCTTTGGTGAAATTTCTTTTCCTCATAATTATAGAATTTAAGTATAGGTCTTTTGATCTTCAACACACATCTTCTACCGATCTTATCCAACGCATGTCTGCTGATTCAACAATCCCACCAACGCATGGACATTTATACTAAAAAATTTTCGGTCATCACTTCCAATTACCCGACCATTCACTTGACATTTATCAAACTAAGAGTACAGCTCCCCAACTTACCACTTTCTCATAAGAACTTCGTCCTAAAAATTCTGTAGGTGGTTAGTCTTTTGAGAACAATTGTAAATACTGGTTTATAATTTGCTCTTTAGGCTTGATTTCTCAAATAGCTTCTTTTACACCCTAATTTTCCATAAATCTTAGACCAACAAATTTAGCTTAGTTCTTAATACTTACTCTTTAGTCAGATAAACATTTGAATCAATTCCTCCTCATATCTTAAGTCTTCTCTTACCTCCATTGATTACATCTTACATATATGAGTAGGATCAGGAACATATTCCTTAAAACGTAAGATATATTATGATCCTTAGACATAATACTGAACTACAACTTCATTTCTAAGTCTATTGTAACTTTTCAAGAACTTAGAATTGATCCACATGCATCTGTTGACACTCTTGGTAATCCAAATAAAGAAACCATTATACATTTTTCTACTTTCACTTAAGAATAAAAATGAATTCAGTATCTTTGCTATTCAAGCTTTATCTTCTAATCAATTAAGCACTTGTCACGCACTCGGTTATTTCCCTTTTCATTCCTGGCCACTAGTAAAAATTTCCTTAACATTCCATACGTCATGGTACTACCAGGATATATGGCTTAGGCCAAGTTATGAGCCTCTTATTAGACCTTATGAATTTCGTGGTCACCCTTCTATGCGTCCATATATATAACACAAGGCTTTGCTTCCGATTTTCCATTTTACTACTCCCATACTTAACCGTTTCCTTAATAATTATTCTAATATCTATCCATCTCTTGTTTCCTTCCTTTAGGTTTGCTTCCAGCTCTATAGCACATCCAACGCTTAACCCGAGTCTCTTTTGGTTAGTTCATAAGACCATTTTTAAATTTAAGTTTTATCTCAACTTTAACTATTACAACTTCAACTTTTCAACGCGTCGCCTTGTCAACACATAGCAATCCTTCAGTGTATAACTGTTGCTCATCGCATAACCTATCAATACATAGCTAATCTTCAACATATAGCTGCAGCCTATCACATACAACTACTTTCCAATTCAAAGTATTCTCATCAACGCTTAGTAACACCTTTCAACGCCTGGCAGCATTATCAAAATATAACAACTCTTTCACCTTACTAACATAGAATCTACTTTCTTCTCCTTACAGTAGCTTCTAATACTAAGCTTGCATTGTCGTGGCCAACACTTATAGTTCTTGTTCCTTCACTCCTATCCACCATTTCTCTTCACAATACATAACGCATTACTTTCTTTAAATTTCCATTTCCCAACGCATGGTAACCTTTCCAACGCAAAATACTTTTCCCCCATATAATGGTTTTAACCAACCCCACATGCTCAACGCATGATACTTCACCCATTTAACTTACCATCATTCGAATCTATCTTCATAGCTTGGCAATTTCTCAAACTAAACGTGAGCCTTTCGATTTTCTCTTCCCTCGAATTGTCATTTTCCTTTTCCAACACTTCAATACTAGACCGATTTACTTTCAAGCTAGGATATCATGTGTTCATACCGCACCATCTATGGTGATGTTCTTTTGGAGACTATGTCTAACTCGTAACCAATTCCCAACTATCTTTTAAATTTTCATTCCTTAATTCTTAATGAAATATCGGCTCAAACGCTATGCGTCCAACCAGTTTTCTTTATCACATATTTTTGCTTCTAAGCATAGCTGTAATACTTAAATTTTCTTAAATTCTTAGGGCATCTTGTCTTCTAAAATTCCAAATCGTCTATCATGCTTTCTTTCAACTTGACCTATGGCTCATTCTTAATCCATAACTTACATTGAAAAACATTTTTTTTTCCTCCCTCTCAATGCATAGAACTTTCTACAAACTTATATTTTCTGTCTTAAAAGTTTCCAACTCCACAGGCTTAACTTTCTCCTAATCCCTATTCTTTTTTCGGGATCTTTCTCATACTATCTTATCATTAATTAATCACCCAGTTGTTCACCAGACTTTTAATTTAAATCCATACTTACTAGATTACCTTTTAAACTTTCCTAAGCCTCATAATAGCTTACGAAGTTCCGGCGTATACCTGCCTTAACTCATCCGATTGCTCATATCAATTTTCCCCGCAATCTTACTATATTGTAACTATCATATTTAAACTTACCGCATTCAATCTTCCTCTCAAAACTGCATGTAGCATTCCGAGTTCCGATTACACGTTGCTGTCGAGGTTTGTCGCCTATACGTCCTAGTTCTATAACCTTTTCTTATCTTACTTCTTTTTCAAAATGATAACTCTTGATTTTTCTTTCAATTTATTGCTAAACTTCACTTAACTTTCCCCAAGTTTTTCATAAACCATGCTTTGATACCAACTTGTCACACCCCTTCCCGAACTATCCTCCTGTAGCCCGAGACAGAGCGTGAGGACAGCAGTCATCGACCCTATTATCGACTTCCACTGTCAACACTTACTTTTATGCCCATTTAATCATCTTTCCTAGGACGGCAATACCATTAAACTTTTGACAAACCTCGACTTCGATCGGCAACAGGAACTGTCATGCTACCTGAAAAAAAAAATGGAAAACATATGGAAGAGTGAGCTAAACACTCAGTGAGTAACAATTTTTTTTTTTTGTAAAAATATCGTTACTTCAGAAATAAGTACATTAAAATTTCCAGAAATTAGTACATTAACATATTTCTAACACCTCCTGCTTATAAGGTGTCAAGTTTTTATGAAGCCACCTAGCCCTTATAGGCTTATCTTATACGTCTAACATATTCCAATATACAAACTTTTCATTTAATCATACTGCCCTTGTGCGTTCACCAAATTTCCTTTACCTTCCGCCATAATACCTTTGAAACCATTTCTTCACCGTATCTTGCTAGGCGTCAGTGTCCCAAATGCATACTACTATGCGTTTTATCCAAAATCAAATTTATATTTCCATTTACCATGGAATTGAGCTCCTCAACGCATAGCATTAACGACCCTTGGTTACCTTAAACACTAAATATCCTTGTCCTTGAGCATAAACTTCTTTATCAACACCAAAATCCCTACTAACTCATAATAAACCTTTAACGCATGCTGTTCATGCCCTACGATTCTTTGGCTTCTCTTTTCTTTCTAGCTTAACACCCTTCAAAACCAATCCCATAACCTGTTAGTTTCCAAGACTAATTGTGATCCATGCGTTTCCTCTTTTCCTGATTCTTGTTCCCTTTTCAAAATTTAATACCAAATTCTCTCTAAATTAAGGTACCACACCTTAGCGCTTTACCATCCATGCATTAACCGGGCTATGCTCGAAATACATTTAAATGCTTCACTAATTCCCAAACTATGCCTTCCATCCTTCATTCTCACTCTTAGTGAAATATCCATTTCTTTCCTAATATTATGTGTTCAACTAGTCTTATTTCTTTCCTTACTAGCCATCTTAAGAATTCTGGGTTAGGGTCTTACACGCTCACTACCTGAAACAAACAACAATAAACAAAAGGCGTGAGCTTAACCTCAGTGAGTGACTAAATTATCAGTTACAATTCAATCCTCAAATTCATGCTGATCATAAAACTATTATATAGCTTACTAGTACAATTTACTGGGCCACTCGTGCCATTTAACAAGAAAACATAAACATTTATCTAATAAGTGGCGGAGCAAAGCTCAACGCTCTTAACCTCATACTTCGACTGCTAGTATTCATATGTTCATATGCCTTCACATTTAGTCCCTCGGCGTTTCAACTTTCAAGTGCTTTCTCATATTGTCCCTCAGCACTGAGTCTCAATATTAAATCACTGCTGAAGTGCCTTCATTCATGGTCCCTCAGGACTGAGCCATCATATACTGGTTTCTATATGCCTTCTCACGAGGTCCCTCGACATTAGAAATTATCTCAGTCAATCTCACTAGTGCCTTCACTCATGGTCCCTAAGCACTATGTGTCATATATCTCCATAGGCCTTCACACAGGGTCCTTCAGCCATGGTTTGCATTTAAATAGCACACATATAGGAATTCACCTATTATATATTCTCTTCCACTTGTACATTAATAACGATAATCTTTGGACAATTTGAGAGTCACTCACAGTTTGTCTTAGGCCTCGAGTGGATTGTATGTTTTTCAGAGCTCTTCTTGGCCTATAAAACACATTTCTCATATTAGGTTTCCTTTGAACTCCTTTTTCAAAATTATTAGGTATGCATGTTAATAACTAACGATACTCTAGGTCACAAGCGAGACAACCAGCGAGATTCTGACTAATGGGTGCTGCACTAGCGAAACTAGAGTTAATTAGACTAGCGATATCATTTTAAGGAGCGATACCTAGCGAGACTTCAGCGAGAATTGTGAGACGCAGAGCCCTTTGCGTTTATCAGTGACACCCGTTCCGCTGCTCACTCTCCCGCTCCTTAGCGATATCACTGTCTAGCGACACTTGATATCACAGTTTCCTTCCTTCCCTTCAAACTTCTTCCTTTATCCTGCTAAAAACCAAATTACAGCCAAAATCAGAACTTCCTTCCTTCTACAATCTTGTAAAAGTAGTTGTTGTTATTTTGTATGTGTAAATTGTCCTAACGCAAAGTGTTAAATGATGTGTTTATGCGTTCAACATGTCATGTTTTGTGCATGCTATGTGTCTTACTACTATGCGTTGGGGGTCTTGTCAAGTTTTCCTATCCTTTACCCAAGTATAAGCAAAAGACTAGGTATTCTCGGTGAGTCCGAGGTCGAACACAGGGATTATATTGATTAAGTTTTCAATTGAATTTCATGCGTTGTAGTGGTAACCAATAAATAGTTCAGAGAGTTGATTTTAATCTAAAGAAAGCGATTGTTTGTACACTAGACTAAAAATTGTGGAACATGGAAAGCATGCGACACAGCAAGTTCAGCTAAAGATGTGTGTGAATGGATAAATAAAGGGTTCGGGTTGATTAACATCTAACATCGGAAACGCACAGGAGTATTCTATTTGTACTTGCGACTCTTCTCCTGGTTGTCAGCCGCTATGCGTTATATGTCTATAACGCATAGGAGAGTGTTAAGAACGAAGGTTATCCCCATAGACAGGCAATACTACTTGGCCCTTGTCAATTGAGTTCCACAATCACTTACTCTTTCGAGCAGTTTGATTATTACTACTTATATCGATTTGTCAGATGGACATAAGCATCAGATTAAGCTCGCAGTTGACAAGATAAAATAGTTACACTGTGGTTACTAGTTAGATGCTAACGCAACCCTAGACCCTTGAGTGATTAGTTACTCATGGTTTGAAAGTAAAAAGCGGAAAGTTTAGAGATATGAGTAGACATGGAAGATAATTATATTGATGAAATGAAATACAACTTTAGATGAGCTCAATGTCTTGACACAAATCTAAAATCAAGATAGAATAATAAGAAAGAAAGTAGGGAAAGGCGTCAATGTCTTGAGTCGCCCGGATGGAAGCGTGAGGCTATGCTGTGAAGTGGTCCAGCAGAGGGAAGACTCTTCTCTCTCGAGCTATTCGTCTTCGGTTGAAGTCTGGAGAGGACTCTGCTGTCACTTATGGAGTTCTTCCGAGAATCAACAACCCTTTCTCATCTCGCAGAGCTGCCCTTTTATAGATGATGCATTCGCAATTAATGACAAATCTGCTTGATTGGCGGCAAGATTGATACTATGCGTCCATCTCACCTGATTGCGTGATTCTCGGGTCAATTAAGATCCACCACTTTGGCCACAAATCATGTTCGTCAATCATCTGTCAATCTCTGAAGAGTCTGCTTTGATTCTCAGCGTCTTGCATTAATGGTCGTCTATGCGTCCATGAATAGTTTGGCCGATGTCAACGCGGCGTAGGTTGCTAACACGTAGTCTTGCGTTGAGTAGTTGTTAACGCATCTTCAGGTTGTTTGCGTTCCGTTCAGATCATGCGTCCATAAAGAACAGATTGCTAACGCGTCGTCGTGCGTTAAGACGTCATCAACGCATCGTTTGCATTCCTGCGTTAAAACATGCGTTTTAGGCTCAAAAAGTGGTAAAATCATTTATCTTCATAGAAATACAAGAGTATAATGCAAAGGAAGATTTATTAATAAAAATCACATAAACTGTCGCATGCTTCTCTATTTAATCTCTATTTATCTAAGAGAAAGGCTATTATAACTTGTATTTCTACAAGTTATCACACCCCCAAACTTAGATAAATGCTTGTCCTCAAGCATAACTTCTATCTAAGAAACTTACAATCATCCTAAACATTTTCTCAGCGCATTGACTAGTCTCTCAGAATGCTATACTCAATCAGCTACCCGTCAGTTATGGTACTTCTCTACCTCCATATTCTCTTCTTTAGGACGAGTCTAGTTTGTATGCGGCAAGCTTTCTTTTCAAAATTCTTTAACTCACTATTCACACAATTTTTGTTTCTTCTTTTGAACACTGAGTCTGAAAAGATGAAGATATAAAGTTCCTTTTTCTTTCTTGTTTTCTTATGTATATATTAAGCATGCGTCGAGTAGGGTTACCCACCTTCGTTCTGACATACCAACTATGGGGTGCATGGAGGCAGCTAACTACGAGTAAGTGCCCTTCTCGACTAAGCTCTTATCTAAGTTCGGTTTCCTCACTAGACATTGGAGTTTGTTATTTTATCTATGCGTCGCTGATTACGATTACCCACCTTCGTTTTGACACACCAACTATGGGGTGCATGGAGGCGGCCAACTACGAGCAGGTGTCGTTTTCAGCTAAACTCTTAACAAGATAGACATGTTAGTCTTGCCAGTGGAGTTTTGTGTTAAATTTTTCTTTTTTTTTTTTTTTATACATGATTGAAATAAGTTCCTCATATTTTTATCTTTGACATTTCAAACCTCTTCCACCCCCAAACTTGAGAATAGCAAGGTTCTCATTGCTTAAATTGGAAACAAAGATTAAGTTGCAAAATTTTGTAAAAGAGGTTTGAATTGGCCACTTGCATACATACAAAGTAGGTTTGCGTTTCTAAGGAATAGTATGTAGACGCATTGAAAGTAATCTAACTTAAAGAGTACAAAAGGTGTAAGCATGATTATCCTCATAGTGACTGATTTTTCAACGCAAAGATAAAAGTTGGGAATAATTATGTATGTACTTAGAATGAATTTAAAGCAAAGAACCATACAAAAGAAGCAATTAGAAATTCCATGCGGCAAAGAATTTTTTTTTTTTTCATTTTATTAATTGAATCATCCATAATGCATACAATTGGTGATGAAGATAATGCTATAAAAGTTCAAAAGAAGATACAACTCGTAATTACACCCCTAATCTGTCTTGTCTTCATCAGGTCTGCGTTCCTGCTCAGGTGCAGGGCGCTGCGGTATTGGGAAGACAAGCGTCTGTTGTAAGCATTCAGGGATGTTAGGGGGCGGGACTTCCAGTCGAATCCAGAACAGTTGATGTATGTAATTCAGTGTGAAGTGAAACTGCTCCGTCTGCCGTCGTGCTAACATATTCAATGAATGCATCACTGCACGCAAGATTGATTGTTGCAGGTATGTTTGCACTGTTTCCCAGTCGAGGTCGAGTTGGGCTTCTTGCGGTTGTGGTTGCGTTGGTGGTTGAGGCAGGTTTGGCTGAGGGTGAGAGGTTGATGGAGTTTCGTCAAACGCAAGGGATGATGGAAGCATAAAAGTCGCGCCAAAATCCCCATAGTGTGAGTCATCAACTCTTATTGAGGAGATTGGGGAGGGAGGTTTGGCGGAAGGTTGAGGTTTAAAAGGTTTTGGGCGATGCGTTTTAGGGGGAGGTGGAGGTGGCTTAGGGTGATGCGTCTCAGGAGGAGGTGGAGGTGGAGTTGGTTCCCTTCTGGTTGTTGAAAGTGGGGGTGAAGGGCTTGAGGTTGGGGAAGGTCTAATGGTGGCATCAGGACTTGCCACAGCCTTGGGTTTCAGCTTGGACGGCTTCCCCTTCTTCTGTGGTTGCGGCTTTGGAGGCGGATTGGGTTGATGAGGTCTTTTGGTGGCCTTAGCAGGCTCTGGTAGATATTGTGATCCTCTCATCAATCGATGCAGAGTTTTGCGGGCGATGATGCCACTGACTTCAATCATCGTCTCTGCGTCTAACACTTCCGTTGGCCCTCTGATGGAAGCATTGGCGTACAAATTTATGATAAGAGTGGGGAAAAAGAGTTGGCCCCTTGGCTTGTTAAACACCCCTCTTATCTGCGCCGCGATTATGCGTCCAACATCTAGGGGAATGTGACGCATAATGCAATAAGTTGCCATCACCCGATCCCTTGGACTGTCTTGTCATGCGTTGTAGGGATCAGCCGCTTCTTCACCAAGTATACCCACAGGTTTGCCTATGGTCTTAGGCTGCTAGCTGATAGCGTTTTGATACCTGTGGGTGACACATCCCACTTAGCCCTAGGCTTCACCAATACTCGGATTGCGTCCTCCATTAACTCCGGTGGAGTTGATTTTATGATCTTGTTTCCTTCCGCATCCGGGTTGTCCCTCAACTGATAGATTGCATTTATTTCCTTGCGTTGAACGGGACTTCAGTTTCATCCACCACCACCACGTCTTCCTCTTTATCTATGCGTTCATTATAAAAACTTCGGACTATGTCAGGTTGGACCCAAGAGGTGCTGGAACAGAAGTTTCTCCAGCCGTGGTGGTCAATAATTTTGGTGATGTATAGCAGCAATGGGGCTTCTTCAGGGAAAAATCCGAGGGCCCCCCAACTCAAGCACGAAATCAATGTTGAGTCAACAATCATCGAACCTCAATCATCAAATCAGGGAACGCCCTGTGTCTCCCTTTTCCTTCCTTCTTTTGTGGTGACGCATCAACCACTTTAGTTTTTCCTTTGGCCTTAGTGGGAATTTTGTCGACAGTTCTCTTCTTGCTCTCGACCACTTCAACTGGTGCTTCAGTCACCTTCTCCTTCCCTTTGCGTTTCTCATTATCCGTGCTTGGGAGTTTGGCGACTGACACCTCTTTTTCTTTCTTCTTCTTTTTCTTCAAGGTGCTGACACCTTGTTCCACTCTCGCATCCTCCCCAATGCATTCCTTCCTTGTAGGCGAGTGATGCCTACTTCTCTTCTTCTTTTTCTTCTTTTCGTCCCCTTCTTCTTGGGCTTTTATTCTAGTAGCCAGCTCCTCATCCTCTTCTATTTGTAGTTCTTTCTCAAGCTCCTCGGCTGCTTTTTCTATTCTTTCTTCTTCCCTCATTTCCTCTTCAAATGCCAATGTGGCTTCTTCTATTTGAGGATCAGGAAGGCCTTATGTCTCCCCTTCTTCTTGAGGCCGCACTTCCTTGCGCGCCTTCTTGCCGAACAATGCGTCCTTGGTAATTTTCTCAGCTCCTTTTCTTAGGGCTCTGAGCTCTTTTCTCAACTTGGCCCTCTTCTTCTTCATCTTCTCTGCTAGCCTATCAAAGGATGTTGCCGCAATTGGGGACTCAGGACCGTCTCCTTGCTCTGTGGTTTTCGGCTCTTCATCCTCGGCAGATTCTTGTGATACCCTTCGCTTCTTCTTCAACAGGGGTACCACTTCCTCTTCCTCTTCTTTTCTTCTTTTGGCCTCTGCGGCCATCACAACTTTTCTGATTGGTCCTTCACTGGAGTCCAGGGTCATCTCCTCAGGACTGATAGACGCAGGGACAGACCCTTGCGTTTCACGTGGCTCGCCTACGACCTCCTTGCTGTAGGCAGCTTCTTCTTCCTTATCTCCCTCATTCTTTTCACCCTCCCGAGTCTCTTTCAACTAACTCTGGGCTTCTTTTATCGGTGAGGGTGATTCCCGTCTTGCGGCTGAAACGGTTGCGTCCACTGGGTCATGCAATCCGCTTAGGATCTCGGCTATCCATGCGTCCGGGGAACGTGCGGAGTTTACTTCCCCCTCTTTGATAGCCACCTCGTCTTCTACTTCTGTTCCCATCTCTTCTGTTCCTCTTGTGCTGGGCAGATGAGGTGAGGGTAAAGGTTGGTTGACCTCCCCGTCATCCTTCCGATCCTTTGCTTGCCTCTCCTCTTAAGCGATTCTCTCCAGAATGTCGCCGAATACCTCTCTCTCTTCTCTTCGGCGAACTTTGCTGGCTTCATCGCGAACCGTTCCACGACTCGGTTGCTCGGCCTTGGAGTTTTCCGTGCTTAGCCTTTGGTTTCCGGCATTGAAGTTCGCAGCAGAAAACTCATTCACATTCTTCATTCTGGGCCTAGAGATATAAGATTTGACTCGGCTTTTGGGTTTTGGAGTAGGTACCGGGTCGATTCGACTCAAGGGGCAGATATTCAGGACTTCCACACAGTCGTCTGAGTTAAGGTCGACTACTGGTGGACGAATTTGGGGTCTGAAGAATGGTCGGAAAGATAGGTTTATAAGCGGTCTTTGGGCAGTAGCCCTAATTCGCGATGCCGAGAAAGTTGGGATAAATGGGGGACTGGGATTTGTAGATCTTGGGCGGACCGGAAAAGCAAAAGGCCTCACAGGTCGAGTAGGTCGGAATAATGGTGGAGAGAAAAATGGAGATCGAAATACCTCAGGTGATGATGAAGAGGATGGAGTCGAATACTGGGTATTGTATGAGGATATTGGGGAAACGTCGCCGGTAGAGTGTTCTTAATTTTGGGAATCTTGGCTCGACATAGACAAACATGTGAAGAACACAAATCGCCGGAGGTTTTAGAGGGAAGGGTTTCGAAAATGGAAAATGGGAATTCGAATCGCGTTGATAAAGGGCTGATTGGGCCGTCGGTAATAAATGCATATACGCAATATCAGAAATCCCACTTATTTAGGCAGATTTTCTTGAGCCGCACACCCATCAAGTGTGATGCACATAGAGCACTTGAGTGTTTTTCTGGGAAAAACGCGTAGGCTGAGAAGGCTTGTGCGTTTCACTTATTGCTCTATTTAAAACGCAATGAACTAATGATAAACGCATAGCTGATGAACGCATGGTTCTCAAGTTAGATTGTGCGTTGTAAGTTAAGTATTATGCATTTTAAAAAAAATGTACGGCTCTAACCTTACCCCTAACCTTAACTCGACAAACACAGAAATCGTTTATCGATGAACGCATAGTTTACTTATGCGTTGATTGGCAAAGAAAGCGGTGAAATCATATAGTTTACATTAAAGCTCGACGCCTAATTTCATGCTCATCTAATTTACACTACTAAAACTGAAATTAAAGAAAAAGAAATAAATACTAAAAACAAAGTATAAACAGAATAGAGAAAGCAAAATAAAATAAAAATAAATACTAGAACAAGTTCGAATAAAAAGAAAGCAAGGGTAAAAGAAAACGCACCTGGACAAGTAGGCTTTCAGAACCATAGGGACCTTTCGACGCAAGCTCAGTTATTACACTCGCGTAGGTCAATGGAGGTTTTGTCAATTTCGAACTCTCCAATGTGGTAGGGTTTTACCCTTTGTCCATTGACCTTGAAGGAAGTGGTTCCGTCTTCGTTTATCAGCATGACCGCACCATGTGGGAACACTTCCTTGATTATGAATGGACCCGACCAGCGAGACTTCAGCTTACCTGGAAACAAACGCAACCTTGAATTAAATAACAGGACCTTCTGGCCGACGTATAGAGTTTTCTTACTAATGTTTTTGTCGTGCCATTTTTTGGTCCTTTCTTTATACAGCTTTGCATTTTCGTAAGCTGAATGTCTCCACTCCAGGAGTTCGTTTAATTGAAGCTTTCTGGCTTCGCCGCTTGCGTCTTGGTCTAAATTGAGCTTCTTCAAGGCCCAGATGGCCTTGTGTTCAAGCTCAAGCGGGAGATGGCATGCTTTCCCAAACACCAACGCATAGGGTGACATGCCTATAGGTGTTTTGAATGCCGTTCTGTATGCCCATAGAGCTTCATCTAATCTCTCTGTCCAATCTTTCCTTGATGTGCTCACGACCTTTTCAAGTATGGACTTGATCTCCTGGTTTGTTATTTCAGCTTGGTCGTTTGTCTGTGGGTGATAAGCAATTGCTACCCTGTGCGAGACATTAAATTTAGTCAGTAAATTAGTGATTATGCGATTTATAAAGTGTGTACCTTCATCACTAATTATCGCCCTTGGTGTCCCAAATCGAGAGAAGATTTGTTTCTTAAAAAACTTGGACACTGTGTTTGCATCATTCTTTGCACAGGGTGCTGCTTCTACCCATTTTGATACGTAGTCGACCGCTACTAAAATATATTGATTGCCGCAGGAAGGAGGAAATGGTCCCATGAAATCGATTCCCCATATGTCAAACAACTCATATTCCAGCATTGAATTCAGAGGCATCTCATTTCGGTTGGAAATGTTGCCTGTTCTCTGACAACAATCGCAAGCTACCGCATATGCCCTTGCGTCTTTGAATAATGTGGGCTAGAAATACCCACTTTGTAACACCTTTGCAGCTGTTCTCTGCCCTCCAAAGTGTCCTCCATAAGGTGCTTCATGACAGCTTCTCAAAATGCTATGTGTTTCATATTTTGGAACGCATCGACGCAGGATATGGTCAGGGCCAAGTCTATATAGATATGGCTCATCCCAGCAGTAGAACTTACTTTCATGTTGGAGCTTTTTCTTTTGTTGAGCATTGAATTCTTCAGGCCATTGGTTGTAGACCAGGTAATTTACTATGTCTGCATACTATGGTTCCTGACTCTCTGCGTTCATGACATGCTCATCTGGGAATCGTTCCTTTATATCACTCCAGCTTTCCTGGACCTCTTTATTTTCCAACCGAGATAGGTGGTCCGCAACCTGATTCTCGGTTCCCTTTCTGTCTTTAATCTCCAAATCAAATTCTTGTAACAGCGGTACCCATCAAATGAGTCTAGGCTTTGCGTCCTTTTTCACCATCAAATATTTGATCGCAGAATGATCACTATAGATGCTCAGCTTTGACCCTATCAAATATGCTCTGAATTTGTCAACCGCAAAGACTATGGCTAACATTTCCTTCTCAGTAGTCGTGTAGTTCTCCTGAGACGCATTCAACGTTTTACTAGCATAATAGATGGGGTGCATTATTTTCTCTTTTCTTTGCCCCAATACTGCTCCCACAGCATAGTTGCTTGCGTCGCACATTAATTCAAATGGGAGAGACCAGTCAGGTGCAACTAAAATTGGTGCTGAAATCAGAGCTTGCCTTAGAGACTCGAATGCGTTTAGGCATTTACCGTTGAAATTGAATTCCCTGCTGGCTTCAAGCAGCTCGCTCAGTGGTTTTGCTACTTGCGAGAATCCTTTGATGAATCTTCTATAGAAGCCCGCATGGCCTAGGAAACTTCGCAAAGTCTTTACATTTGTGGGGGTTGGGAGTTTTGCTATCGCAACTATCTTTGCTTGATCCACTTCCAATCCAACCTTTGAGATCTTATGTCCCAACACAATACCCTCAGTGACCATAAAATGGCATTTTTCCCAGTTGATGACTAGATTTGTGTCTTTGCATCGCTTTAACACTCTTTCTAGGTTGGTCAAGCATTCATCGTATGATTTTCCAAATACTGAGAAGTCGTCCATAAACACCTCTACTGACTGTTCCAAATAGTCGGAAAATATTGCCATCATGCATCTTTGGAACGTCCCTAGTGCGTTACATAGTCCGAATAGCATGCGTCCTCTAATCTTGCCTTTCAGTGGGAAGAATCTTCCCACTCCTCAATGTCACAGGTTGACATTATTCCTTACCGTTGCCACGTGGGGCTTCGGTATTACTGGGCAATGCTCCTTGGGGTCTGATATTGCGCTCACTTGCCATTTGTCCCACTTGAATTTCTAAATTTCAGATTGCAATGGCATGGCTTTTTATTCACCCATTTGGTTTTGGAGCATTGCTTCCAATGACTTACGCGTTTCTTCATTTTGAGTGATCGTTTGTTGCACAAATGCTTCAAGGGATGATAATGATGAGTTTGCTGACTGGTTTCTTTGTGCTTGATGCCCTTGAACACCTTGGTTGTACACGGGGTTGTTGCTTCTCTACGGCTGTTGTCCAGTTCCCTGCGTCTGTGATTGGCTTCCTCCCCATCCAAAGTTAGCATGGTTCCTCCAACCCGGATTATAAGTCTTGGAGTACGGGTTGTTCTGAACATAACAGACGGATTGTGGGTTGTAGGGACACATATCGTACAAGTGACCATCACCGCATTGCACACAGCTTACAGATGCTGTTGCATTCACCGTGTTCATCGTGTCCATTGATGTAACTGTTCCACCTTGGTTGTTCAATGCTATTGTTTGCAGTAAGGATGTCATATTGGTGATCTGAGCTGAAAGATTTTTAGTCGCGTCAGTTTCGATCATTCCAGCTTGCGTTCATCTTTTATCAATGTACCGGGATCCATACCCATCATGTACCCATTCATCAGTGTTCCTCGAAATTCTATCAAAGATCTCCTTGGCTTGCGTATAAGATTTGTCCATTAATCCTCCTGCTGCAGAGGCGTCAGCCACTGATTGTGATGTTTTATTTAATCCTCCGTAGAAGATCTCCATCTGCACACAATCAGGGATACCATTATGGGGACAATTCCTTACAAGCCTTTTAAACCGGGCCCATGCTTCACTAAGTGTCTCCGAGTCCTTTTGCTCGAAGGTGACAATGTCTCATCGCCTCTTTGCACTCATCGTCGGATGAAAGTATTTCTGCATGAATTTTTCAACCATTTGGCCCCAAGTTGTAATCTCACCAGGTTCAAATGAATATGCCCATTGTCTTGCCTCATCTCTGAAAGGAAATGGGAATAGCATCAGTCTGATGCTATCTTGCGGTACTCCAGCCATTGGGAATGCGCTACAAATTTCCAAGAAACTTTTCACGTGTGCATGTGGGTCTTCACCCGTTGCACCCCCAAACTGCCCTGCGGCTTGCAGCATCTGCAACATTACTGGTTTCATTTCAAACCTTCCATTACCCTCGAAGGTTGGTTGTAAAATTCCCGGTGCGAAATTGTATAGATTTGGCGACGCATACTCCCTCATTGGGCGATTTCTATCATGCGCCAAGAGGATTGGGTTTGTATCATTGTTTGCGTGCTCTTGAGCATTTGCGTTCTGCCTAACCCCAGCATGAGGTTGATTATTTTGAGCAACCATATTTTCTTCTGTATTTTGATTGCTCCATCTTTGTTTATTCTGTCTTATCCTTCTTCTGAAGGTCCTCTCAATCTTTGGATCAATATCAAATGTTGGGCTGTCCCCTTCACTCATATACTGTTAGAAACCTCTGACAGAAGAGAAGTTTGCTATACTCCATCGACTGAGGAATCCTGCAACACAATAACCCAAAGAAAATAATTAAATCAATGAAATAATCCCCGGCAACGACGCCAAAAACTTGTTGTTGTTATTTTGTATGTGTAAATTGTCCTAACGCAAAGTGTTAAATGATGTGTTTATGCGTTCAACATGTCATGTTTTGAGCATGCTATGCGTCTTACTACTATGCGTTGGTGGTCTTGTCAAGTTTTCCTATCCTTTACCCAAGTATAAACGAAAGACTAGGTATTCTCGGTGAGTCCGAGGTCGAACACAGGGATTATATTGATTAAGTTTTCAATTGAATTTCATGCGTTGCAGTGGTAACCAATAAATAGTTCAGGGAGTTGATTTTAATCTAAAGAAAGCGGTTGTTTGTACACTAGACTAAAAATTGTGGAACATGGAAAGCATGCGACACAGCAAGTTCAGCTAAAGATGTGTGTGAATGGATAAAGAAAGGGTTCGGGTTGATTAACATCTAACATCGGAAACGCACAGGAGTATTCTATTTATACTTGCGACTCTTCTCCCGGTTGTCAGCCGCTATGCGTTATATGTCTATAACGCATAGGAGAGTGTTAAGAACGAAGGTTATCCCCATAGACAGGCAATACTACTTGCCCCTTGTCAATTGAGTTCACAATCACTTACCCTCTCGAGCAGTTTGATTATTACTACTTATATCGATTTGTCAGATGGACATAAGCATCGGATTAAGCTCGCAGTTGATAAGATAAAATAGTTACACTGTGGTTCCTAGTTAGATGCTAACGCAACCCTAGACCCTTGAGTGATTAGTTACTCATCGTTTGAAAATAAAAAGCGGAAAGTTTAGAGAAATGAGTAGACATGGAAGATAATTATATTGATGAAACGAAATACAACGTTAGATGAGCTCAATGTCTTGACCCAAATCTAAAATCAAGATAGAATAATAAGAAAGAAAGCAGTGAAAGGCATCAATGTCTTGAGTCGCCCGGATGGAAGCGTGAGGCTATGCTGTGAAGTGGTCCGGCGGAGGGAAGACTCTTCTCTTTCGAGCTATTCGTCTCCGGTTGAAGTCTCGAGAGAACTCTGTTGTCACTTATGAAGTTTTTCCGAGAATCAACAACCCTTTCTCATCTCGCGGAGCTGCCCTTTTATAGATGATGCGTTTGCAATTAATGGCACATATGCTTGATTGGCGGCGAGATTGATACTATGCGTGCATCTCGCCTGATTGCGTGATTCTCGGGTCAATTAAGATCCACCACTTTGGCCACAAATCATGTTCGTCAATCATCCGTCAATCTCTCAAGAGTCTGCTTTGATTCTCAGCGCCTTGCATTAGTGGTCGTTTATGCGTCCATGCATAGTTTGGCCGATGTCAACACGGCGTAGGTTGCTAACGCGTAGTCTTGCGTTGAGTAGTTGTTAACGCATCTTCAGGTTGTTTGCGTTCCGTTCAGATCATGCGTCCATGAAGAACAGATTGCTAACGCGTCGTCCTGCGTTAAGACGTCATCAACGCATCGTTTGCATTCCTGCGTTTTTTAGGCTCAAAAAGTGGTAAAATCATTTATCTTCATAGAAATACAAGAGTATAACGCAAAGGAAGATTTATTAATAAAAATCACATCAACTGCCGCATGCTTCTCTATTCAATCTCTATTTATCTAAGAGAAAGGCTATTATAACTTGTATTTCTATAATTTATCAGTAGTGAGTTCTCTAACTTACCTCAAAATTTCAGGCCATAATTCATCTTCATTTGAGAATTATTCCCAAATAACTTCGGCTATCCTGGTTTGCTTAGTAGTTCAACTTTGCTTACTTCTTCCTAGAGATTAACATATTTTCGCTCGGTTTTAGCTTACACATCCCTCATGGAAGTTGCTAAGAATTAATTCAACTTACTTACCTCAAAATTTCAGTTCTTGCTTCGACGCCCTCGGTTCACTCTCCTTCAAACATCGATTGGTGTTCAAGTCTATCAGCAACAATCAAGCTTCTGGTTCCAGCTTCAAAATCATCACGAAACTGATCTGATTTCTACTCAAATTTTATTCAAGTACTTTGTTCTACCTCTCCTTGTTGTTCGTCTGCGAAATAGAGTTAATCTGAGTTCGAACATGTATCTAAAAGGCTTAATTATTCAATGCACTCCTTTATATGGCAATATAAATCACCGACTTACCAGCTCTAACTTCATCCTCCTTCTAGAATTAGCCAGCGCCACCTTCCACGCATGGCTTCGGCAACGCATAGTCTCCACTTACTATGCCACTGATTGCTTCACGCTGGATAGTTGATTACCGCATGGCCCTCTCGGCTGCTTTTCTATGTCCGACACATACCATTCTTCAATGCGTAGGCCATCTCAACGCATAGCGATGCCAACTTCTAGCACATAGTAGCCTTCAAGGCATACTTCTATTAATGCATATGGCACCCTTCTCCCTTCACATCTTTCTCCCCGCCGAGCTGCCCTCTTTAACACATGCTTTTCAGCAGCAACTCTTGTCAATCTTAAATATCCCTCAACGCATGGTCACTCGTTGCCTGGCCAACACTTAACCATTTTCACTCTCCCCCAACTTAGCAAATTTTCTTTACTTACTTGCCCCATAATTTCTTTTTACTTACTTTTTCTTAATAACAAGTACGGGGCTTATAATAAGTACATTCCATAATAGTTGTACATGAAATCAATTCGTTCTTTAAAAGTTTCTCTTAGTTGAGGCGGAGCAAGACTCAACGCTCTCAATGTCGAAAACATCCTTAGTTGGGGTGGAGCAAGACTCAACACACCCAACGTCAAAATCATTCCTGGCTCGATGAGGAGCAGAACTCGACGCACCAGCAATATCAACCTCTATGTGCACATAGGATTATGGCGGGTTGCCCAAGTACCTTCTCCATGTCCCTCAGTACTGGGGCCCGGGGAAACTCACATGCCTTCTCATGTCCTTCAGGATTGAGTCTCCTCTAAAACATTTTAGAAATCGACATTTCACATAATTAGTTCATATGAAACCTTTCATGAAAAATAAGATATTTCTCGGTAAACTACATTTCACAACATGCTTTTCAGCAACTTGTAGAAAACAGATAAGACATGCCTTGTGAACTATATATTCAAGCATCATGCTTTTCAAATAAACACTTTTCATCAAATCATAGCTCATAATAAAATCAGAATAACATTTCCAATAAAACATTTTCAAAGAAGAAAGGTGTCACTCACAAAACAGTTTAAGGATAGTTTCTCCTATTTCTCGCTATTTCTTCTTTCCCGAGCTTCTTGGACACAGCATTCTTTACCCTGGAACGCAAGGCTTTATATTCCGCTGGCAGCTCGGTTGGTTGCAACCCTGCCCTTGGATGCAAGGTTGATAGCTAATGCGAGGTGCATCCCAACTCTTCCTTACTTCTCCTTTTGGATGCGTCGACCGCGCAAGGTCCAACTTGGACGCATCGTTCACCTAGAAACTTAAAAGCAAGGCTGACCCTTTTAGACACAAGACAACTTCTTTAACACAAGATATAGTTAAGTTGTCAAGAAAATCTTCTCTCTTGACCGCAAACTTCTACTATGGACGCAAGGATTCCTCCTTTCTGCCTTCTCTCTCCACTTTCTCTCAAGAATTCTTACTTCAGCATCATCAGTCGCTCCTTTTTCCTTAAGGTCCTATTTATAGCTTTGGAGTAGAGGGCTGGTCATACTACTTCTCCTCTCTTTCTGCCATTTGTTTCCACATGTCACGCTGCAACTTAACCAACCATGTATTTATCCAAGCGTCACCTTGCATGCAATACTTAATATGCCTTCTAACACCTCCCGCTTATAAGGTGTCAAGTTTGTGTAAAGCCACCTAGCCTTAATAAGCTTATCTTATATGCCCAACGTATTCTAATATACAAACTATTCATTCAATCATACTACCTCTATGCGTCCACTGAATTTCCTTTAAGGTTTTAGCTTCATTACTTACTTTCCTTACTCTTCGCCATAATACCTTTGAACCCGTTTCCCCACCGATTACTACTAGGCGTCAATGTCCCAAAAGCACGCTACAACCTTACCGCATCGTACCATGCATCCAACTTTCTTCCTGTAAGACCCTAACTCAGAATTCTTGAGATGGCTAGTAAGGAAAGAAATAAGACTAATTGAACACATAGTATTAGGAAAGAAATGGATATTTCACTAAGAGTGAGAATGAAGGATGGAAGGCATAGTTTGGGAATTAGTTAAGCGTTTAAATGTATTTCGAGTATAGCCCGGTTAATACATGGATGGTAAAGCGCTAAAGTGGGGTACCTTAATTTAGAGAGAATTTGATATAGAATTTTGAAAAAGGGAATAAGAATCAAAAGAGGAAACGCATGGCTCACAATTAGTCTTGGAAACAACAGGTTATGGGTTTAGTTTTGGAGAGTATTAAGCTAGAAAGAAAAGAAAACCGAGGAAACTTAAGGTGGGAGCAGCATGCGTTGGAAGTTATTATGTGTTAGTAAGAAGCCAGCTATGGGTTGCTGTGTGTTGAGGGGTGACTACCAGCTATGCGTTGAGGAGCTCAATTTCATGGTAAATGAAAATATAATTTTGATTTCGGATAAACACATAGGTTATAATTAAAGAGTTCAAAGAGTAGGAAGTTGGACGCATGGTACGATGTGATAAGGTACAAACGCATAGTAGTATGCATTTGGGACACTGACGCCTAGCAAGATACGATGAAGAAATGGTTTCAAAGGTATTATGGCGGAAGGTAAAGGAAATTTGGTAAACGCACAAGGGTAGTATGATTAAATGAAAAGTTTGTATATTGGAATATGTTAGACGTATAAGATAAGCTTATAAGGGCTAGGTGGCTTCATTAAAAACTTGACACCTTATAAGCAGGAGGTGTTAGAAGTATGTTAAGTATTTCATACAAGGTGACGCTTGGATAAATGCATGATTGGTTAAACATGCAGCTTGACATGTGGCAAGCAAATGCAAAAAGGGAGGAGTAGTATGATCAGCCCTCTACTCCAAAACTATAAAGAGGACATTGAGGGAAAATGAGTGACTGATGATGCTGAAGTAAGAATCCTTGATTGAAAGAAGGAATTCTCGTGTCCGTAATAGAAGTCTGCGGTCAAGGAAGAAGATATTCTAGACAACTTAGCTATATCTTGTGTTAAAGAAGTTGTCTTGCGTCAAAAAGGGTCAGTCTTGCGTTTAAGTATCAAGGTGAACGAGGCGTCCAAATGGGACTTTGTGCGGTCGACGCATCCAATAGAGAAGTAAGAAAGAGTTGGGAACCACCTTGCGTTAGATACCAACCTTGTGTCTAAGGGCAGGACTGCGACCATCCGATTTGCCAGAGGAATATAAGGCCTTGCATTCCAGGATTAGAACGCTGCATTCAAGAAGCTCGAAAAAGGGGAAATAGCGGATAGAGAAGAAACTATCCTTAAAGAGTTCTATGAGTGACACTTTTCTTTCTTTTAAAACGAAACTTATTGAAATGTATAGCCTAGTTTGCTGATGAGATATGGCTTGAGATGAACTGTTTTCTTAAAAAGCATAATGTTTGATGATATTGTTCACAAGGCATGTTTCATCCGTTTTCTATAAGATGTTGAAAGGCATGCTGTGAGATGTTTATCGAGAAATATTTTGTTTTCCATGAAAGGTTTCATATGAACTATTTATGTGAAATGTTGGTTTCTAAAATGTTTTAGAGGAGGCTCAATGCTGAGGGACATGAGAAGGCATGTGAGTTTCCCCGGGACCTAGTACTGAATGACATGAGAAGGTACATGGGCGACCTTCCATATTCCTATATGCACATAGAGGTTGATATTTCTGGTGCGTCGAGTTTTGCTCCGCATCGAGCCAGGAATGATTTTGACGTTGGGTATGTTGAGTTTTGCTCCACCCCAACTAAGGATGTTTCGACGTTGAGAGCGTTGAGTCTTGCTCCGCCTCAACTAAGGGAAATTTTTTAGAACAAACTGATTTTATGTACAACTACTCTGGAATGTATTCATGTGATTTGATTATAAGTTGAAAAGTATGATTTTATAGAGGTGATGATTTGAATTAAGTATTTTGCGAGATAATGATGATAACATGCCTGCTTTTGAACTAAAGATAGTTTCACAAAATCTGTCACTCACTGGGCGTTTAACTCATCTTTTTATATGTTTTTCATTTTCCAGGTAGCATGACAGTTCCCGTTGCCGATCGAAGTTGAGGTTTGTCAAATGTATAATGGTATCGCTGTCCTAGGAAGGATGATTAAATGGACTTAAAGGAAGTGTTGACAGTTGAAGTCGATCATAGAGTCGATGACTACTGTCCTCTTGCTCCGTCTCGGGCTACAGAAGGGTAGTTCGGGATGGGGTTTGACACTTCCCTTTAAGCTATTGGTTACGTCCTATGCGTTTACCTGAAATCAAAGTTATATTTCCATTTACCATGGAATTGGGCTCCTCAATGCATAGCGCATAGCAACCCTTCGATCATAGTTACCTTAAACATTAAATGTCCTTATTTTTGGGCATAGACTTCTTTATCAACACCAAAATCCTTACTAATGCATAATAAACCTTCAATGCATGCTGCTCACGCCCTAAGGTTCTTTGGTTTTTCTTTTCTTTCTACCTTAACACCCTCCGAAACTAATCCCATAACTTGTTAATTTCCAAGACTAAGTGTAAGCCATGTGTTTCATCTTTTCTTAATTCTTGTTTCATATTCAAAATTCAATATCAAATTCCCTCCAAATTAAAGTACCACGCTTTAACGCCTTACCATCTATGCATTAACCGGACTATGTGATAACTTGTAGAAATACAAGTTATAATAGCCTTTTTCTTAGATAAATAGAGATTAAATAGAGAAGCATGCGGCAGAGTATGTGATTTTTACTAATAAATCTTCCTTTGCGTTATACTCTTGTATTTTTATGAAGATAAATGATTTTACCACTTTTTGAGCCTAAAACGCATGTTTTAATGCAGGAATGCAAACGATGCATTGATGACTTTTCAACGCAAGACTACGCGTTAGCAACCTACGCCACGTTGACATCGGCCAAACTATTCATGGACGCATAGACGACCATTAATGCAAGGCGCTAGGAATCAAAGCAGAATCTTGAGAGATTGACGGATGATTGACGAACATGATTTGTGGCCAAAGTGGTGGATCTTAATTGACCCGAGAATCACGCAACCAGGCGAGATGGACGCGTAGTATCAATCTTGCCGCCAATCAAGCAGATTTGCCATTAATTGCAAATGCATCATCTATAAAAGGGCAGCTCTGCGAGATGAGAAAGGGTTATTAATTCTCGAAAGAACTCCATAAGTGACAACAGAGTCCTCTCCAGACTTCAACCGGAGACGAATAGCTCGAGAGAGAAGATTCTTCCCTCCGCCGGACCACTTCACAGCATTGCCTCACGCTCCCATCCGGGCGACTCAAGATATTAACGCCTTTTCCTGCTTTCTTTCTTATTGTTCTATCTTGATTTTAGATTTGTGTCAAGACATTGAGCTCATCTAAAATTGTATTTCGTTTCATCAATATAATTATCTTCCATGTCTACTCATTTCTCTAAACTTTCCGCTTTTTACTCTCAAACCATGAGTAATTAGTCACTCAAGGGTCTAGGGTTGCGTTAGCATCTAACTAGGATGTAAGCACTGACTTGCAATACCAAGTGTTGGGAGAGCTATGCGTTTGAGGTTATGGTTTTATGCGTCAGAAGGAGAATAGCCGAGAAGTAGCCAAGAAGGGGGTGAAATTTCGGTTAAGTATTGGCTAAGACCATGCGTTGATGAATGAAGTGAAAGTTGAAATATCTTGAGAATCATGCGTTGTTGAGTAAGTCGCAAAGGGCTGTGAGTTGAAGTAGTCGTCGCATCGAAGAATAAATGATCATTGTCGGGGGAAGAGATACACTTAGAGCATGCGTTGAAGTCACTATGCGTTGAAGGCAGCCATGCTTTGAAGTTACTCTGCGTCCAAGACAGAATAATCTTGACGCGATGAAGCTAGTGGTGTGAGACTATGTTTATGCGTCGGAGGTAGAAGGCGCTGAGAAAAACCATGCGCTGAGAATGGTTAATTGCTGAAGGCGCTAAAGGAGAATTCAGACATGAGTGCCCTGCGTCGAGGAGAAGATCAGCGCCAGCCGACGGATGAGTAAGTCGGCATTATCATCTCGGTACTTGTGATGCATAAGTCGGCAGTATATATAGGTGAGTTTAATCATTTTCAGACATTTCAAGAACTTAAGTCGGTGCCATCTTTCAGAGAAACCATAAAGGAAAGTAGAGGAAGGTGTTCTTATAGTTTCAGGCGAAATTCCACTCGTTTTGGTGCCAAAAATCAGAACTGAAATAGAAGTTTGATTTGCAGACGCACAAATTGAACAGTGGTCGATGTTTGGAGTAGAACGACTCGAGGAAGCCGAGTTTAAAGCTAACATTTGGAGGTTAGTAAGTTAACACAATTTCTAATAAGTCTTATGAAGGATGGTTAGGCTGGAAGTGAAGTTAATCACATGAACCCTTAGGTAAAAGCAGAAGTTATAGAACTGCAATGTAATCGGGAGCAACGCGGAGTGATTTTAGCATAACCCGAGAACGATAAAGAGTTAGGCCTTGAAATTTTGAGGTAAGCTGTGGAACTCAATTCTATACAAGTTTGTAGAAGGGAAGAAGTCTTAATATGAACTGGAAATGCGTTTTTAACAGGGCTTAAGCAAAGAGATCTAAGCTGTAGCAGTTAGCTCTGCCAAGAGAAAGATAAAGTTCAAACATTGGATTATCAGCAAGAATGAGCTATATACAAAGTGTTCTCTGAATTAGAGTTCAACAGAAGGGTAAGGAGCGGCTAGTAGAAATAGCCTTAGTGCTTAGAGCTTGAAAATGAACTAATGATAGCTGAATTGTATGTCGAGCTCCAAATATTAAGTATATGATGAGTTGTTGCTTATGTTTCATGAATGGAAAAGAAGTATAACAAGAGAAAGTTGTTATTTCAGGCCAAGAGGAGATAGGGAAGACGTATAATCCCCTCAAAGCCTAGGAAGAGTTGTGAGTGACACTTTTCTTACCCAAAAGCAATCTTTGTTATACATGTTCGTTCGGTTTTCCAATGGAATACGATTTTATGATCAAATGATTTATGAAGCATACTTTATGTTCTTAAAGTTATTGAAAAATATGTTTATGAAATGTTATTGATGAAATATAGTTGCCCTAAGTTTTTATAAATGATTGCATATGATTTGTTTGTATAAAGTGTTATTTCTTAAAGGAAAAACGTTTAAGAGGAGGCTCAGTGCTGATGGACTTGAGAAGGCACGTGAGTTTCCCCGGGACCCAGTACTGAAGGACATGGAGAAGGTACTTGGGCAACCAGCCATGTTCCTATGTGCACATAGAGGTTATATGCTGGTGCGTTGAGTCTTGCTCCGCATCGAGCCTTAAATGTTTTCGACATTGGGGTGTTGAGTTTTGCTCCACTTCAACTAAGGGAAAAGTATTGTACTTCAACTGTTTTCTTATGATTTGTTGAAAATCCTGTATGAATTGATAAGGGCAATTAAGTTCGTTTTAACTAATGTATTTGAAGTGATTACATATTTTATGTTTGATGTTAAGCATGGTTTTACCCCTGATGATTTCCAAACAAAATGGTTTGCTAAAATGGTCACTCACTGGTCCTTTAGCTCATGTTTTCAATGTTTTCTTTCCCCTCCAGGTAGTAAGGTCGTTCCAGGTGCTTTGCCTACTCCAACTCGCCCTGCTTAAGTTTCGAGATTCAGAAAAACCCGACTTGTGGAAGTGTTGTTGTATGTTAAACCTCTCTTAGGTGGCATGTAGATATACGTGTGTATTTGTAAGAGATTTAACCATGGATTGTAATAGAACATATGAATGAGTTGAAGAAGTGGTTTGACTTGTTTATACTTTCCTATATGTGATATTTAAATATCTTAGAATGTGAAATTTATTGTGAATAGTTCAGGATGTGTGTGAGGGGATGGATGGTATGCGTCACAAAAGGGGTGATGTATACTATCCTCACGTCCCCTTTCAGGTTAAGTAGGTGAACTTGGGAGGGGGTGTGACATAGGAACCACAATGTAACTATTTTATCTTGTCAATTGCGAGCTTAATCTGATGCTTATGTCCATCTGACAAATCGATATAAGTAGTAATAATCAAACTGCTTGAGAGTGTAAGCGATTGTGGAACTCAATTGACAAGGGCCAAGTAGTATTGCCTGTCTATGGGGATAACCTTGGTTCTTAACACTCTCCTAACGCAGAGCGGCTGACAACCGGGAGAGGAGTCAAAAGTATGAATAGAATACTATTGTGCGTTTCCGATGTTAGATGTTAATCAACCCGAACCCTTTCCTTATCCATTCACACACATCTTTAGCTGAACTTGCTGTGTCGCATGCCTTTCCATCTTCCACATTTAGTCTAGTGTGCATATTATCGCTTTCTTTAGATCAGAAACAAACACTCTCCCCATTATTTCTTGGTTACCACTGCAACGCATGTAATTCACATAAATATTGAATCAACATAATCCCTGTGTTCGACCTCGGACTCACCGAGAAAACCTACTCCTTTGCTTATACTTGGGTAAAGGATAGGGAAACTTGACAGATCACCAACGCATAGTAGTAAGATGCATAGCATGCTCAAAGCATGACATGTTGAATGCATAAAGACATCATTTAACACTTTGCGTTAGGACAATTTACACACATACAAAATCCAACAACAAGTTGTTGGCGTCGTTGCCGGGGATTATTGCATTGATTTAATTATTTTCTTTGGATTATTGTGTTACAGGATTCCTCAGTCGACGGAGTATAGCAAGCTTTACTTCTGTTAGAGGCTTCTAACAGTATATGAGTGAAGAGGACAACCCAACATTTGATATTGACCCAGAGATTGAGAGGACCTTCAGAAGAAGGATAAGACAGAATAAACAAAGGAGGAGCAATCAAACTACAGAAGAAAATATGGATGCTCAAAATAATCAACCTCATGCTGGGGTTAGGCAGAACGTAAATGCGCAAGAGTAAGCAAACAATGATACAAACCCAATCCTCTTGGAGCATGATAAAAATCGCCCAATGAGGGAGTATGCGTCGCCAAATCTATACAATTTCGCACCGGGAATTTTACAACCAACCTTCGAGGGTAATGGAAGGTTTGAAATGAAACCAGTAATATTGCAAATGCTGCAAGCCGCAGGGCAGTTTGGGGGTGCAATGGGTGAAGACCCACATGCACACGTGAAAAGTTTCTTGGAAATTTGTATCGCATTCTTTATGGCTGGAGTACCGCAAGATAGCATCAGACTGATGCTATTCCCATTTTCTCTCAGAGATGAGGCAAGACAATGGGCATATTCATTTGAACCTGGTGAGATTACAACTTGGGGCCAAATGGTTGAAAAATTCATGCAGAAATACTTTCATCCGACGGTGAGTGCAAAGAGACGACGAGACATTGTCACCTTCGAGCAAAAGGACTCGGAGACACTTAGTGAAGCATGGGCCCGGTTTAAAAGGCTTGTAAGGAATTGTCTCCATAATGGTATCCCTGATTGTGTGCAGATGGAGATTTTCTACGGAGGATTAAATAAAACATCACAATCAGTGGCTGACGCCTCTGCAGTAGGAGGATTAATGGACAAGACTTATACGCAAGCCAAGGAGATCCTCGACAGAATTTCGAGGAACACCGATGAATGGGTAGATGATGGGTATGGATCCCAGTACATGGATAAAAGACGAACGCAAGCTGGAATGATTGAAACTGACGCAACTAATAATCTTTCAGCTCAGATCGCCAATATGACATCTTTGCTGCAAACAATAGCAGTGAACAACCAAGGTGGAATAGTTGCGTCAATGGACGCAATGAACACGGTGAATGCAACAGCATCTATAAGCTGTGTGCAATGCGGTGATGGTCACTTGTACGATATGTGTCCCTACAACCCACAATCCGTCGGTTATGTTCAGAACAATCCGTACCCCAAGACTTATAATCCGGGTTGGAGGAACCATCCTAACTTTGGATGGCGAGGAAACCAATCACAAACGCAGGGAACTGGACAACAGCCGCAGAGAAGCAACAACCCCGTGTACAACCAAGGTGTTCAAGGGCATCAAGCACAAAGAAACCACTCAGCAAACTCTTCATCATCATCCCTTGAAGCCTTTATGCGACAAACTATCACTCAAAATGAAGAAACGCGTAGGTCGTTGGAAGCAATGCTCCAAAAACAAATGGGCGAAATAAAAAGCCATGCCATTACAATCCGAAATTTAGAAATTCAAGTGGGACAAATGCCAAGTGAGCGCAATACCAGACCCCAAGGAGCATTGCCCAGTAATACCGAAGCCCCACGTGGTAACGGTAAGGAACAATGTAAAGCTGTGACATTGAGGAGTGGGAAGATTCTTCCCACTGAAATGCAAGATCAGAGGAAGCAAGGAAATCTGCAGCCTCACATCACTCCACAACTAACTCCAATAACACCTACTAGTGAACCGCAATCTTCATCCACCACCACAGCCTCTCAAGAACAAGAGAATGGAAAGGGGAGAGAAAAAGCAACGCAGGTAAACCCTGCGTCGGTATCTCAGAATATCACTCCCCCTATGCGTCCGCCCTTTCCTCAACGCCTAAAGAAGAAAAATGATGAGGGCCAATTTTGAAAATTCCTGGATGTTCTCAAACAACTTCACATCAACATTCCGTTGGTGGAAGCCTTGGAACAAATGCCGAGCTATGTCAAATTTCTGAAAGGCATACTATCTAAGAAAAGAAGGCTTGGAGAGTTTGAGACAGTCGCATTAACGCGGGAATGCAGTGCATTGTTCAAAAGCAATATACCCGCCAAAATGAAAGATCTAGGGAGTTTGACATTGCCATGTTCTATAGGAGAAATGGACGTAGGTCAGGCATTATGCGACTTAAGGGCCAGCATAAATTTAATGCCACTGTCTATATTCAAAAAGTTGGGTATACGGGAAGCACGGCCAACCACAGTCACACTTCAGCTTGCTGACCGTTACATTAACCATCCCGAAGGAAAAATTGAAGATGTTCTTGTGAAGGTAGACAAATTCATCTTCCCAGCCGACTTCATAATTCTGAATTATGAAGCTGACAGAGATGTGCCTATCATCCTGGGAAGACCTTTCTTAGCTACTGGACGCGCCCTGATTGACGTCCAGGAAGGGGAGTTACCCATTCGAGTGGACGACCAGCAGGTAAAGTTTAATGTTTTTAATGCGTTGAAATATCCTGATGATTTTCATTCTTGCCAAATGATCGAAGATATAATTGAAGAAAAGGCAAGCATCATAGGCGCATGTGCTGAAGACGAAACAATGCTGGACGAAATGGACGAGGGAAGAGAAGTGGAAATAGGTGTAATCTCCAATGCAAGCTTTGAATGCTTAGACTTAAGCAACCGATCCATGGAGAAAACAAAACCGTCCCTAGAAGAGCCGCCAACCCTTGAGCTAAAAACACTGCCAACGCATCTAAAGTATGCATATTTGGGGGCAGAGAGCACTCTACCGGTCATCATATCCGTTGCGTTAACTACAAATTGTGAGAAGGCTTTCCTGAAGATATTGAAAAATCATATCAAAGCCATTGGATGGACCTTAGCAGACATTAGAGGAATAAGCCCTTCATACTGCATGCACAAAATTAGGTTGGAAGAGGGTAAAGATGGGTTAGTTGAAAGGCAACGCAGGCTTAACCCTGCGATGAAGGAGGTTGTAAAGAAAGAAATCATCAAATGGCTTGACGCAGGGGTCATTTATCCAATCTCCGACAGCAGCTGGGTAAGCCCAGTTCAGTGTGTACCTAAGAAAGGGGGAATCACAGTGATCATGAACAGTAAGAATGAGTTGATACCAACAAGAATGGTCACTGGCTGGCGCATCTGTATGGACTACCGCAAGCTGAATGCGGCAACAAAGAAGGACCAGTTTCCACTGCCATTCATCGACCAGATGCTAGATAGGCTTGCAGGAAATGAATTTTTCTGCTTCCTTGACGGATATTCCAGCTATAACCAGATCATGATAGCTCCGGAAGATCAAGAGAAGACAACGTTCACTTGTCCATATGGCACCTTTGCGTTCAGACGCATGCCATTTGGACTATGCAATGCACTAGGGACGTTCCAAAGATGCTCAATGGCAATAATTTTCAACTATTTGGAACAGTCAGTAGAGGTGTTTATGGACGACTTCTTAGTATTTGGGAAATCATACGATGAATGCTTGACCAACTTGGAAAGAGTGTTAAAGCGATGCGAAGACACAAATCTAGTCCTCAACTGGGAAAAATGCCATTTGATGGTCACTGAGGGTATTGTGTTGGGACATAAGATCTCGAAGGTTGGATTGGAAGTGGATCAAGAAAAGATAGATGCAATAGCAAAACTCCCAGCCCCCACAAATGTAAAGACTTTGCGAAGTTTCCTAGGCCATGTGGGCTTCTATAGAAGATTCATCAAAGGATTCTCGCAAGTAGCAAAACCACTGAGCGAGCTGCTGGAAGCCAACAGGGAATTCAATTTCGACGGTAAATGCCTAAACGCATTCGAGTCTCTAAGGCAAGCTGTGATTTCAGCACCAATTTTAGTTGCACCTGACTGGTCTCTCCCATTTGAATTAATGTGCGACGCAAGCAACCATGCTGTGGAAGCAGTATTGGGGCAAAAAAAAGAGAAAATAATGCACCCCATCTATTATGCTAGTAAAATGTTGAATGCGTCTCAGGAGAACTACACTACTACTGAGAAGGAAATGTTAGCCTTAGTCTTTGCGGTTGACAAATTCAGAGCATATTTGATAGGGTCAAAGGTGACCATCTATAGTGATCATTCTGCAATCAAATATTTGATGGCGAGAAAGGATGCAAAGCCTAGACTCATCCGATGGGTACTGCTGTTACAAGAATTTGATTTGGAGATTAAAGACAGAAAAGGAACCAAGAATCAGGTTGTGGACCATCTATCTCGGTTGGAAAATAAAGAGGTCCAGGAATGCTGGAGTGATATAAAGGAACGATTCCCAGACGAGCATATCATGAACGCAGAGAGTCAGGAACCGTGGTATGCAGACATAGTAAATTACCTGGTCTGCAACCAATGGCCTGAAGAATTCAATGCTCAATAAAAGAAAAAGCTCCAACATAAAAGTAAGTTCTACTGCTGGGATGAGCCATATACATATAGATTTGGCCCTGCCCATATCCTGCGTCGATGTGTTCCAGAATATGAAACGCATAGAATTTTGAGGAGCGGTCATGAAGCACCTTACGAAGGGCACTTTGGAGGGCAGATAACAGCTGCAAAGGTGTTGCAAAGTGGGTATTTCTGGCCCACATTATTCAAAGACGCAAGGGCATATGCGGTAGCTTGCGATCGTTGTCAGAGAATAGGCAACATTTCCAACCGAAATGAGATGCCTCTGAATTCAATGCTGGAAGTTGAGTTATTTGACGTATGCGGAATCGATTTCATGGGACCATTTCCTCCTTCTTGCGGCAATCAATATATTCTAGTAGCGGTCGACTACGTATCAAAATGGGTAGAAGCAGCAGCCTGTGCAAAGAATGACGCAAACACAGTGTCCAAGTTTTTAAAGAAACAAATCTTCTCTCGATTTGGGACACCAAGGGCGATAATTAGTGATGAAGGTACACACTCTATAAATCGCATAATCACTAATTTACTGACTAAATTTAATGTCTCGCACAGGGTAGCAACTGCCTATCACCCACAGACAAACGGCTAAGCTGAAATAACAAACCGGGAGATCAAGTCCATACTTGAAAAGGTCGTGAGCACATCAAGGAAAGATTGGACAGAGAGATTAGATGAAGCTCTATGGGCATACAGAACGGCATTCAAAACACCTATAGGCATGTCACCCTATGCGTTGGTGTTTGGGAAAGCATGCCATCTCCCGCTTGAGCTGGAACACAAGGCCATCTAGGCCATGAAGAAGCTCAATTTAGACCAGGACGCAAGCGGCAAAGCCAGAAAGCTTCAATCAAACGAACTCTTGGAGTGGAGACATTCAGCTTACAAAAACGCAAAGCTGTATAAAGAAAGGACCAAAAAATGGCACGACAAAAACATTAGTAAGAAAACTCTATACGTCAGCCAGAAGGTCCTGTTATTTGATTCAAGGTTGCGTTTGTTTCCAGGTAAGCTGAAGTCTCTCTGGTCGGGTCCCTTCATAATCAAGGAAGTGTTCCTGCATGGTGCAGTCATGCTGACAAACGAAGACGGAACCACTTCCTTCAATGTCAATGGACAGAGGGTAAAACCCTACCACATTGGAGAGTTCGAAATTAACAGAACCTCTATTGACCTACGCGAATGTAATAACTGAGCTTGCGTCGAAAGATCCCTGCGTTGCCGAATGCCTACTTTTCCATGGACGCTTTCTTTTACCCTTGCTTTATTGTCATTTGAACTTGTTCTAGTATTTTATTTTATTTTTAATTATGTTATTTTGCTTTCCTTCTTCTGTGTATATTTTGTTTTTAGCATTTATTTATTTCTTTAATTTCAGCTTAGTAGTATAAATGGGATAAGCATGAAATTAGGCGTTGAGTTTTTAATATAAACAATTTGATTTCACTGCATACTCTATTATTCATACATGCGTCCAACGCATAAGTAAACTATGCGTTCATCGATAAACGATTGCTGTGTTTGTCGAATTAAGGTTAGGGGTAAGGTTAGAGCCGTACATATTTTTTTCAAACGCATAATACTTAACCTACAACGCATAATCTAAGCTGAGAACCAGGCGTTCATCAGCTATGCGTTTATCATTAGTTCATTGCGTTTTAGATAGAGCAATAGGTGAAACGCACATGTCTTCTTAGTCTACGCGTTTTTCCTTGAAAAACACTCAGGTGCTCTATGTGCGTTAAGTAGCTGCCCATCAAACTTGATGGGTGTGCGGCTCAATAAAATTTGCCTTGATCAGTGGGATACCGGATATCGCGTATCCACATTTATTACCGACGGCTAAATTAACCCTTTATAAACGCGATCCGATTTCCCATTTTCCATTTTCGAAACCTTTCACCTCTATAACCTCCGGCGATTTGTGTTTTACACAGAACCTCATATGTCTAGCCATTCAAATCCACAAAACCAAGAACACCTTGCCAGCGACGTTTCCCCAAGATCTTAATCATCACAGACACTAGCTCTCGAGGTATTTCTTAACTCTCGATCTCCATTCTTCTCTCCACCTACATTTCATCCTTCCAGACCTGTGAGGCCTTTTGCTTCTCTGGTCCGACCAAGACCTCCAAATCCCAGCCCACCGTTTATCCCAACCTTTTTAGCATCTAGAATTAAGGCTACTGCCCAAAGACCACCCATATACCCATTTTTTCGACCATTCGCCAGACCCCCAACCCGTCCACCAGTAGTCGACACTGACTCCGACTACCGTGTGGAAGTTGTAAATATCCACCCCTTGAGCCAAATCAACCCAGTACTTACTCCGAAACCCAAAAGCTGGGCCAAATCTTGCATCTCCAGGCCCAGAATGAAGAATATGAGGGAGTTTTCTGCCGCAAATTTCAATGTCGGAAGCCAACGGTTAAGCACGAAAAACTCCGAGGCAGAGCAACCGGGTCTTGGAACGATTGGCGATGAAGCCAGTACACTGTACGGAAGCAGCAAAGTACGCCGAAGAGAAAAGAGAGAGGTATTCGGCGACATTCTGGAGAGAATCACTCAAGAGGAGAAGCAAGCAAAGAATCAGGAGGATGATGGGGAGGTCAACCAGCCTTCACCCTCACCTCGTCCGCCCAGCAGAAGAGAAACTAAAGAGATGGGAAGAGAAGTAGAAGAAGAGGTGGCTGTGAAAGAGTGGGAAGTGAATTCCGCACGTTCCCCGGAAGCATGGATAGCCGAAATCCTGAGCGAATTGCGTGACCCAATGGACACAACCGTTTCAGACGCAAGATGGGAATCACCCTCCCCGATAAAAGAGGACCAGAGTCAACCAAAAGAGACTTGGGAGGGTGAAGAGACCGGGGTCAATAAAGAAGGAGAAGCTGCCTACAGTAAGGAGGTCGTAGGCGAGCCAGTTGAAATGCATGGGTTAGTCCCTGCCTCCATCGGTCCTGAAGAGACAACCTTAGACTCCAATGAAGGACCCATCAAAAAAGTTGTGATGGCCACATAGACCAAGAGAATAAGGGAAGAGGAAGAAGAAGTGGTACCCCTAATACGAAAGAAAAGAAGGGTATCAGAAGAAACTACCAAAGATGAAGAGCCGAAAAACCACAGAGCAAGGAGACGGTCCTGAGTCCTTAATTGCGGCAACATCCTTCGATAGGCTAGCAGCAAAGATGAAGAAGAAGAAGGCCAAGTTGAGGAAAGAGCTTAGGGTCCTAAGAAAAGGAGCTGAGAAAATTGCCAAGGACGCATTGTTCAGCAAGAAGGCACGCAAGGAAGTGCGGCCACAAGAAGAAGGGGAGACGCAAGGCCTTCCTGATCCTCAAATAGAAGAAGCCACATTGGCATTTGAAGAGAAAATGAGGGAAGAAGAAAGAATAGAAAAAGCAGCCAAGGAGCTTGAGAAAGAACTACAAATTGAAGAGGATGAGGAGCTGGCTGCTAGAATAAAAGCCAAAGAAGAGGGGGAAGAAACGAAGAAAAAGATGAAGAGAAGTAGGCATCACTCGCCTACAAGGAAGGAACGCATCGGGGAGGATGCGAGAGAGGAACAAGGTGTTAGCACCTTAAAGAAGAAGAAGAAGAAAGAAAATGAGGTGTCAGTCACCAAACTCCCAAGCACGCATAACGAGAAACGCAAAGGGAAGGAGAAAGTGACAGAAGCACCATTTGAAGTGGCCGAGAGCAAGAAGAGAACTGTCGACGAAATTCCCGCTAAGGCCAAAGGAAAAGCTAAGGTGGCTGATGCGTCACCACAAAAGAAGGAAGGAAAAGAGAGACGTAGGGCGTTCTCTGATTTGATGATTAAGGTGGGATTTTTCCCTGAAGAAGCCCCATTGCCGCCATACATCACCGAAATTATTGACCACCACAGCTGGAGAAACTTCAGTTCCAGCACCTCTTGGGTCCAACCTGACGTAGTCCGAAGTTTTTATAATGGACGCATAGGAAGAGGAAGAAGTGGTGGTGGTGGATGAAACTGAAGTCCCGTTCAACGCAAGGGAAATAAATGCAATCTATCAGTTGAGGGACAACCCAGATGCTAAAGGAAACAAGATTATGGAATCAACTCCAACGGAGTTAATGGAGGACGCAATCCGGTATTGGCGAAGCTTGGGGCTAAGTGGGATGTTTCCACCCACAGGTATCAAAACGCTATCCACTAGCAGCCTAAGACTAGAGGCAAACCTATGGGTATACTTGGTGAAGAAGCGGCTGATACCTACAATGCATGACAAGACAGTATCAAGGGATCGAGTGATGGCAGCTTATGGCATTTTGCATCGCATCACCCTGGATGTTGGACGCATAATCGCGGCGCAGATAAGAGGGGTGTTCAACAAGCCAAGGGGCCAACTCTTTTTCCCCACTCTTATCATGAATTTGTGCGCCAATGCTTCCATCGGAGGGCCAACGGAAGTGTTAGACGTAGAGAAGATGATTGAAGTCAGTGGCATAATTGCCCATAAAGCTCTGCGTCGGTTGATGAGAGGATCACAATATTTGCCAAAGCCTGCTAAGGCCACTAAAAGACCTCATCAACCCATTCCGCCTCCAAAGCCGCAACCGTAGAAGAAGAGGAAGCCATCTAAGCTCAAACGCAAGGCTGTGGCAAGTCCTGATGCCACCATTAGACCTTCCCCAACCTCAAGCCCTTCACCCCCACTTCCAACAACCAGAAGAGAACCAACTCCACCTCCACCTCCTCCTAAAACGCATCGCCCAAAACCTTCTAAACCTCAACCTTCCGCAAAACCCTCTTCCCCAATCTCCTCAATAAGAGTTGATGACTCACACTATGGGGATTTTGGCGCGACTTTCATGCGTCCATTATCCCCTGCGTTTGATGAAAGTCCATCAACCTCTCGCCCTCAGCCAAACCTGCCTCAACCACCAACGCAACCATAACCGCAAGAAGCCCAACTTGATCGAGAGTGGGAAACAGTGCAAACATATCTACAACGATCAATCTTGCGTCCAGTGATGCACTCATTGAATATGTTAGCACGCCGGCAGACGAAGCAGTTTCACTTTACACTGAATTACATTCATCAACTGTTCTCGATTCGACCGGAAGTCCCGCCCCCTAACATTCCTGAACGCCTACAACAGACGCTTGTCTTCCCAATACTGCAGCGCCCTGCGCCTGAGCAGAAACGCAGACCTGATGAAGACAAGGCAGATGGTTAAAAATTTAGTGGTGTAGTTAAGAGTTGTATCTTCTTTAGAACTTTTATTGCATTATCTTCATCTCCAATTGTATGCGTTGTGGATTATTCAATTAATAGAATGAAAAATTTCTTCACCGCATGGAATTTCTAATTACTTCTTTTGCATAGTCCCTTGCTGTAAATTCACTCTAAGCACATATGTAATTATTTCCAACTTTTATCTTTGCGTTGAAAAAAATTAGTCACTATCAGGATAATCATGCTTACACTTTTTGTACACTCTTTAAGTTAGATTACTTTCAATGCATCTGCATACTATTCATTAGAAACACAAACCTACTTTACATGTATGCAAGTGGCCAATTCAAACCTTTTTTACAAAATTTTGCAACTTAATCTTTGTTTACAATTTAAGCAATGAGGACCTTGCTACTCTCAAGTTTGGGGGTGGAAGAGGTTTGAACTGTCAACGATAAAAAAATGAGGAACTTATTTCAAACATGTCTTAAAAAAAAAAAAAAATTCTTTTCAACGCAAAACTCCGCTGGCAAGACTAACATATTTATCTTTTTAAGAGTTTAGTTGAAAATGACACCTGCTCGTAGTTGGCCGCCTCCATGCACCCCATAGTTGGTGTGTCAAAATGAAGGTGGGTAATCATAATCAGCGACGCATAGATAAAATAACAAACTCCAATGTCTAGTGAGGAAACCGAACTTAGATAAGAGTTTAGTCGAGAAGGGCACTTGCTCGTAGTTGGCTGCCTCCATGCACCCCATAGTTGGTATGTCAGAACGAAGGTGGGTAACCCTACTCGACGCGTGCTTAATATATACATAAGAAAACAAGAAAGAAAAAGGAACTTTACATCTTCATCTTTTTAGACTCAGTGTTCAAAAGAAGAAACAAAAATTTTGTGAATAATGAGTTAAAGAATTTTGAAAAGAAAGCTTGCCGCATACAAACTAGACTCGTCCTAAAGAATAGAATATGGAGGTAGAGAAGTACTATAACTGACGGGTAGCTGATTGAGTATAGCATTCTAAGAGACTAGTCAATGCGTTGAGAAAATGTTTAGGATAATTGTAAGTTTCTTAGATAGAAGTTATGCTCGAGGACAAGCATTTATCTAAGTTTGGGGGTGTGATAACTTGTATTTCTACAAGTTATAATAGCCTTTTTCTTAGATAAATAGAGATTAAATAGAGAAGCATGCGGCAGTGTATGTGATTTTTACTAATAAATCTTCCTTTGCGTTATACTCTTGTATTTTTATGAAGATAAATGATTTTACCACTTTTTGAGCCTAAAACGCATGTTTTAACGCAGGAATGCAAACGATGCGTTGATGACGTCTTAACGCAGGACGACGCGTTAGCAATCTATTCTTCATGGACGCATGATCTGAACGGAACGCAAACAACCTGAAGATGCGTTAATACTCAACGCAAGACTACGCGTTAGAAACCTACGCCGCGTTGACATCAGCCAAACTATTCATGGACGCATAGACGACTATTAATGCAAGGTGCTGAGAATCAAAGCAAAATCTTGAGAGATTGACGGATGATTGACGAACATGATTTATGGCCAAAGTGGTAGATCTTAATTGACCCGAGAATCACGCAATCAGGCAAGATGGACGCATAGTATCAATCTCGCCGCCAATCAAGCAGATTTGCC
The DNA here is from genome assembly GCA_031780015.1 of Citrullus colocynthis. Lineage (NCBI taxonomy): Eukaryota > Viridiplantae > Streptophyta > Magnoliopsida > Cucurbitales > Cucurbitaceae > Citrullus > Citrullus colocynthis. The sequence goes on along the minus strand of QLSR01000222.1, from coordinate 1,721,042 downwards.
ATTAATTGCGAACGCATCATCTATAAAAGGGCAGCTCCGCAAGATAAGAAAGGGTTGTTGATTCTCGGAAGAACTCCATAAGTGATAGCAGAGTCCTCTCCAGACTTCAACCGAAGACGAATAGCTCGAGAGAGAAGAGTCTTCCCTCCACCAGACCACTTCACAGCATAGCCTCACGCTTCCATCCGGGCGACTCAAGACATTGACGCCTTTCCCTGCTTTCTTTCTTATTGTTCTATCTTGATTTTAGATTTGTGTCAAGACATTGAGCTCATCTAAAGATGTATTTCGTTTCATCAATATAATTATCTTCCATGTCTACTCATTTCTCTAAATTTTCCGCTTTTTACTCTCAAACCATGAGTAACTAATCACTCTAGGGTCTAGGGTTGCGTTAGCATCTAACTAGGAACCACAGTGTAACTATTTTATCTTGTCAAGTGCGAGCTTAATCCGATGCTTATGTCCATCTGACAACTCGATATAAGTAGTAATAATCAAACTGCTCGAGAGTGTAAGCGATTATGGAACTCAATTGACAAGGGCCAAGTAGTATTACCTGTCTATGGCGATAATCTTGGTTCTTAACACTCTCCTATGCGTTATACACATATAACGCATAGCGGCTGACAACCAGGAGAAGAGTCTCAAGTATGAATAGAATACTACTGTGCGTTTTCGATGTCAGATGTTAATCAACCCAAACCCTTTTTTTATCCATTCACACACATCTTTAGCTGAACTTGCTGCGTCGCATGCCTTTCCATCTTCCACATTTAGTCTAGTGTACATATTATCGCTTTCTTTAGATCAGTAACAAACACTCTCCCCATTATTTCTTGGTTACCACTGCAATGCATGTAATTCACATAAATATTGAATCAACATAATCCCTGTGTTCGACCTTGAACTCACCGAGAAAACCTACTCCTTTGCTTATACTTAGGTAAAGGATAGGGAAACTTGACAGATCACCAACGCATAGTAGTAAGACGTATAGCATGCTCAAAGCATGACATGTTGAATGCATAAAGACATCATTTAACACTTTGCGTTAGGACAATTTACACACAAATCATGTTCGTCAATCATCCGCCAATCTCTCAAGATTTTGCTTTGATTCTCAGCGCCTTGCATTAATGGTCGTCTATGCGTCCATGAATAGTTTGGCCGATGTCAACGCTGCGTAGGTTGCTAACGCGTAGTCTTGTGTTGAGAAGTCATCAACGCATCGTTTGCATTCCTGCGTTAAAACATGCGTTTTAGGCTCAAAAAGTGGTAAAATCATTTATCTTCATAAAAATACAAGAGTATAACGCAAAGGAAGATTTATTAGTAAAAATCACATACACTGCCGCATGCTTCTCTATTTAATCTCTATTTATCTAAGAAAAAGGCTATTATAACTTGTATTTCTATAAGTTATCACTCGATGCGGAGCAAGACTCAACACTCCAGCATATAACCTCTATGTTCACATAGGAATGTGGCTGTTTGCCCAAGTACCTTCTCCATGTCCTTCAGTACTGGGTCCTGGGGAAACTCACATGCCTTCTCATGTCCTTCAGCATTGAGCCTCCTCTAAAACATTTTTCCTTTAAAGAAGCAACACTTTATACAAACAAATCGTATGCAAATCATTCTTAAGAACACTGGGCAACTATTATATCAATAACATTTCATAAACATACTTTTCAATAACTTTGAGAACATAAAGTACGCTTCATAAAACATTTGATCACAAAATCATGTTCCACTGGAAAACCGAACTATCTTGTATAACAAATTTATTTTAAAGTAAGAAAAGTGTCACTCACAACTCTTTCTAGGCATTGAGTGGATTATACGCCTTTCCTATCTCCTCTTGGCCTGAAATAAATACTTTCTCTTGTTATACTTCTTTTCCATTCACTTAAACATAAACAATTCATCATATGCACAATGTTTATAGTTCATCATGCGGTTAGGCTTTCATTGGTTTATTCTCAAGCCTTAAACACTAAAGCTATTACTGCAAGTTGTTCCTTACTTTTCTGTTATACCTTAATTTCAAGAAAAGTTTTCGTGCAACTCACTTCTTCTGCCACACCAACGATTTGAGTCTTACCTTCTCCTTAACAAAGCCGACTGCTGCAGCTTTGGTATCTCTAATTCATCCTTGTTAAAAACACATTTCCAGTCCAAACTAAGATTTCTTCCCTTCCACAAACTTGTAAAGAATTAAGTTCCACAGCTTACCTCCAAGTTTTAAGGCTTAACTCTTTTTCGTTCTCTAGTTATTCGAAAATCACTCTGCATTGCTCCAGATTGCCTAACAATTATGTAATTGCTGCTTTTACCTAAAGATTCACATGATTAACTTCAATTTCAGCTTTACCATCATTCATAAGACTTGTTAGGAATTATGTTAACTTACTGACCTCAAAATTTCAGCACTAAACTCGGCTTCCTCGATTCGTTCTACTCCAAACATCAACCACTGTTCAGTCTGTGCAACTAAGAATCAATCTTCAGTTCCAGCTCTGTTTTCAGCACCGAGACGAGTAAAATTTCGCCCAAAATCTACAAGAACACCTTCCTCTACCTCCTCTTGTGGTTTCTCTGAAAGATGGAGCCGACTTAAGCTCTCAAAAATGTCTACAAATGATTAAACATTCAATTTATTCACCTATATATACTACCGACTTAACCCTCACAAGCACCAAGATTTATGTTGCCGACTTACCCTTCACCCGCAGGCTGGCGCGGGGTCCTCTCTTCGAAGCAAGGTGCTCATGTCTAAATTCTCCTTCAATGCCTTCAGCAACTAACCACACTCAGCGCATGATGCTCTCAACGCCTCCTACTTTCGACGCATGCAAGTCAGTCATTCACACCACTAATTTCGTCGCGACAAGACCGCTCTGTCTTCGACACAGTGACTTCAACGCATGGTTCAAGCAACTTTTGACGCATGCAACTCAGTTATTCACACCACTAACTTTGTCGCGTCATGACCTCTCTGTCTACGACGCAGAGTGACTTCAATGCATGGTTCAAGCATATTTCTTCCCCTGCCAACGATCACTTATCCTTCGACGCGGGCAGCTACTTCAGCTCACAACCCTTCGTGATTCAATCAACAACGCATGGTTTCTCAAATAATTCAACTTCCCTCTTCATTCACCAACGCATAGTATTGGCCAACACAACCAAAATTTTGCTCTTCAAAAATTTTGCTCTCATTCTCGGCTACTTCTCGGCTACGTTTCCTCTAGCAACGCATGGCCTCAATCTCATTGCTTCTCCCCAACACTTGGTATTACAAATCAGTGCTTACAATTCATTACCCCAATTTTAAAGAATTTCGTCCTCGAAATTCAAATAAGGTCACTGTAAGAAAAGGTAAGGATACTTAACTTTCATTTGATCTTCACTTTCCCATGTCGCTTCTTCTATCTGATGATTCCTCCGTAGAACCTTAACAAGCGGTATCGTTTTTGTTCTCAATACTTGTTCCTTGCGGTCGAGAATTTGCACAGGTTCCTCTTCATAAGATAAATCTTCATTTACCTGTATAGATTGAGCTTCCAAAACATGTGTAGGGTCTGGAATATATTTTCTCAATAGAGAAACATGAAATACATCATGTATTTTGGACAACTCCATTGGTAATGCTAGTCGATAAGCTGAAGGTCCTATGCGTTCCAAAATTTCATAAGGTCCAATGTATCTTGGACTCAATTTTCCTTTCCTTCCAAATCTCAATATTCCTTTCCAAGGGGATAGTTTTAAGAAGACTTTATCACCAACTTCGAATTCTAAATCTCGACGCCTCTTATCAACGTAACTCTTCTGTCGATCCTGTGTAGTCTTTAATCTTTCTCTTATGAATTTCACGTTCTCAGATGTAGTTTGGACTAATTTTGGTCCCATTAACTTCCGTTCTCCTACTTCACCCCAACATATAGGAGTTCTACATCGCCTGCCATACAATGCCTTATAAGGTGCCATTCCAATGCTAGAATGGTAGCTATTATTATAGGCAAATTCCATCAAATACAGATGAGCATCCCAACTTCCTTTAAATTGCAGCGCACAAGCACGCAACATATCCTCTAAAGTTTGAATTGTTCTTTCTGACTGCCCATCTGTTTGAGGATGGAAAGCTGTACTAAACTTAAGTTTAGTTCCCAATGCTTGCTGTAAACTCGGCCAGAACTTAGATGTAAACCTCGGATCCCTATCAAAAACAATAAATACGGGAGCTCCATACTGACTTACTATTCTTTCAACATACAGTTTGGCCAATTTATCCAAGGTAAAAGTCGCTTTAACTGGTAGGAATTGTGTAGTTTTAGTAAATCTGTCTACTATCACCCATATTCCATCATAACCATTAGGAGTTTTAGGAAGACCAAATAAGAAATCCATTGTAATATGCTCCCATTTCCATCCAGGTATGGGAAGTGGTTTTAAAAGTCCACCAGGTCTTTGTCTTTCTGGCTTAACTTGTTGACATATCAAACATCTTGCTACACATTCAGCAATTTCCCGTTTCATTCCTTGCTACCAATAATATTCTCTTAAAGTCCTGTACATCTTTGTACTACCAGGATGCATTGCATAAGCAGAACTATGAGCTTCCTCTAGAATGGCATTTTTCAATATCGAATCATTAGGAACACACAATCTTCCTTGTTTTAATAAAGCTCCATCCTTTCTTATATCGAAATCCGTTCTTTCCTTAAGATTCACCTCTTCCATTATTTTTCTAAGTACAGAGTCTTCCATTTGTTTATTCACAATCTCATCTATCAAAGTGGGTCTCAAATGGAAGTGTGCAAACAAACCTCCTAACTCATCTACCGATAAAGACGCATTCGAACGTTTAAACTGTCACACCCCCTCCCAACTTTACCTGCATAACCTGAAAGGAGACGTAAGGATAGTATACATCACCCCTCTTGTGATGCATACCATCCATTCCTTCACACACATTCTACACTATTCACAATGTAATCTCCACATTCTAAGTCATTTTAAACATCACATATAGAAAAGTAGATACAAGCCAAAAACGAAATTTCTCAACTCTTTTACATGTCCTTACACAACCCATAGTTCAACCCCTGATAATTGTACATACATATCTACATGCCACCTAATTAAGGTTTAACATACAAATAACACTTCAACAAGTCAAATTTTCCGGAGACTCGAAGCTTAAGCAGCGCGAGTAGGAGTAGGCAAAGCACCAGAAATGTCCTTGCTACCTGGAGGGGAAAGAAAACATTGAAAACATGAGCTAAAGGCCCAGTGAGTGACAATGTTAGTAAACCATTTTAGTTTAGAAATCATCAGTAGTAAAACTGAGTTCAACATCAAACATAAAACATGCAATCATTTCAAATACATTAGTTAAAACAAACTTAATTGTCCTTATCAATTCATACATGATTTTAACAAATCATAAGAAAACAGTTTAGATACAATACTTTTCCCTTAGTTGAAGTGGAGCAAAACTCAACACTCCAACGTCGAAAACATATAAGGCTTGATGCGGAGCAAGACTCAATGCACCAGCATATAACCTCTATGTGTACATAGGACTATGGCGGGTTGCCCAAGTACCTTCTCCATGTCCTTCAGTACTGGGTCCCGGGGAAACTCACATGTCTTCTCATGTCCTTCAGCATTGAGCCTCCTCTAAAACATTTTATAGGTGGGTTGCCCAAGTATTGGGTCCCGGGGAAACTCACATGCCTTACTAGCATTGAGCCTCCTCTAAAACATTTTTCCTTTTTAGAAGCAACATTTTATACAACCAGTTCGTATACAAATCGTTCATAAGAATACAGGGCAATTATTATATCAATAACATTTCATAAACATGCTTTTCAATAACTTTGAGAACATAAATATGCTTCATAAATCATTTAATCACAAATTCACATTTCATTGGAAAATCGAACTATCACGTTCAGCAACATCGTTTTAAAGTAAAAGAAGTGTCACTCACTATTCTTCCTAGGCCTTGAGTGGATTATACGCCTTTCCTATTTCCTCTTGGCCTGAAATAGATATTTTCCCTTGTTACACTTCTTTTCCATTCATCAAAACATAAACAGTAACTCATTACACGCATAATGTTTGTAACTCATCACGCGGTTAGGCTTTCATAGGTTTATTCTCAAACTTAACACTAAAGCTTTAGCTACTAATTGTTCCTTACCCTTCTGTTATACCCTGATTCTAGGGACACTTTGTGTGCAGTTTACTCCTGCTGTTATACCCACGTTGAGCTTTAACTACTCCTTAACAAAGCTGACTGCTACAGCGTTGATCTCTCTGCTTAATCCCTGTTAAAAACGCATTTCCAGCCCATATTAAGACTTCTTTCCTTCTACAAACTTGTAAAGGATTAAGTCCAACAGCTTACCTCAAAATTTCAAGGCTTAACTCTTTTTCGTTCTCTAGTTATGCCAAAATCACTTCGCATTGCTCCGGATTGCATAGCATTTCTGTAGTTGCTGCTTTTACCTAAAGATTCATGTGATTAACTTCAATTTCAGCTTAACCATCCTTCATAAGACTTGTTAGGAATTATGTTAAATTACTAACCTCAAAATGTCAGCCCCAAACTCGGCTTCCTTGAGTCGTTCTACTCCTAACATCGACCAATCCTCTGTTCCAGCTCGGATTTGAGCATCAAAACGAGTGAAATTTCGTCCAAAAACTAAAAGAACACCTTCCTCTTCCTTCTCTTGTGGTTTTTCTGAAAGATGGAACCGACTTAAGTTCTCAAAATGTCTGAAGGTGATTAAACTCACCTATATATATACTGCCGACTTATCCCTCACAGGTACCGAGATGATAATGCCGACTTACCCCTCACCCGTAGGCTAGCGCGGGTCTTTTCTTCGACGCAAGGCACTCACGTCTATGTTCTCCTTCGGTGTCTTCAGCAACTAACCATTCTCAGCGCATGGTGTTCTTGGCGCCTCCTACTTCCGACGCATACAACATAGTCATTCACACCACTAGCTTCATCACGTTAGGACCGTTCCGTCTTGGACGCAATGTGACTTTAGCGCATGGCTGTCTTCGACTCATGGTAGCTTCGACGCATGGTTCAAGCATATTCTTTTCCCGCCAATGATCACTTATCCGTCGATGCGACAACTACTTCATCTCACAACCCTTCTTGATTCAATCAACAACGCATGGTTCCTCAAATAATTCAACTTCCCGCTACTTTCACCAACGCATGGTCTTGGCCACCACTTAACCAAAATTTTGCTCTACTTCTTGGCTACTTCTCCTCTAGCAACGCATAACCTCAATCGCATTGCTCTCTCCAACACTTGGTTTTACAAGGCAGTGCTTACAATTCCTTACCCTCTTTTTAAGAATTTCGTCGTCGAAATTCAACTAAGATCACAGTAGGAAAAGGTGAGGATACTTAGCTTTCATTTAATCTTCACTTTCCCATGTTGCTTCTTCTATTTGATGATTCTTCCATAGAACCTTAATGAGCGGTATAGTTTTTGTTCTCAATACTTGTTCTTTGCGGTCAAGAATTTGCACAGGTTCTTCTTCATAAGATAAATCTTCATTTACTTGGATAGGTTGAGCTCCAAAACATGAGTGGGGTCTGGAATATATTTCCTTAATAAAGAAACATGAAACACATCATGTACCTTAGACAATTCCATAGGTAATGCTAACCGGTAGACTGAACGTCCTATGCGTTCCAAAATTTCATAAGGTCCAATATATGTTGGACTTAATTTTCCCTTCCTTCCAAATCTCAATATTCCTTTCCAAGGTGATAGCTTCAAGAAAACCTTGTTACCAACTTCGAATTCTAAATCTCGACGCCTCTTATCAGCGTAATTCTTTTGTCGATCTTGTGCAGTCTTTAATCTTTCTCTTATGAATTTCACGTTCTCAGATGTAGTTTGGACTAATTTTGGTCCTATCAATTTCCATTCTCCTACCTCACCCCAACATATGGGAGTTCTACATTGCCTGCCATACAACGCCTCATAAAGTGCCATTCCAATACTAGAATGGTAGCTATTATTATAGGCAAATTCCATTAAAGATAGCTGAGTATCCCAGTTTCCTTTAAATTGCAATGCACAGGCACATAACATATCCTCCAAAGTTTGAATCGTTCTTTCTAATTGCCCATCTGTTTGAGGATGGAAGGCCGTACTAAACTTAAGTTTAGTTCCGAATGCTTGTTGCAGACTTGCCCAAAACTTAGATGTAAGCCTTGGATCTCTATCAGAAACAATAGATACGGGAGCTCCATACTGACTTACTACTTTATCAACATATAGTTTGACCAATTTATTCAAGGTAAAAGTCTCTTTAACAGGTAGGAATCGTGCAGTTTTAGTAAATCTGTGTACTATCACCCATATTCCATCATATCCATTTGGGGTTTTAGGAAGACCAAATAAGAAGTCTATCGTAATATGCTCCCATTTCCACTAAGGTACAGGAAGAGGTTTTAAAGGTCCACCAGGTCTTTGTCTTTCTCGTTTAACTTGCTGACATATTAAACATCTTGCTACATATTCAGCAATTTCCCGTTTCATACCTGGCCACCAATAATATTACCTCAAATTCCTGTACATCTTTGTACTACCAGGATGCATTGAATATGAAGAACTATGAGCTTCCTCTAAAGTTGTATTTCATTTCATCAATATAATTATCTTCCATGTCTACTCATTTCTCTAAACTTTCCGCTTTTTATTTTCAAACCATGAGTAACTAATCACTCAAGGGTCTAGGGTTGCGTTAGCATCTAACTAGGAACCACAGTGTAACTATTTTATCTTGTCAACTGCGAGCTTAATCCGATGCTTATGTCCATTTGACAAATCGATATAAGTAGTAATAATCAAACTGCTCGAGAGGGTAAGTGATTGTGGAACTCAATTGACAAGGGCCAAGTAGTATTGCCTGTCTATGGGGATAACCTTGGTTCTTAACACTCTCCTATGCGTTATTGACATATAACGCATAGCGGCTGACAACCGGGAGAAGATTTGCAAGTATAAATAGAATACAACTGTGCGTTTCCGATGTTAGATGTTAATCAACCCGAACTCTTTCTTTATCCATTCACACACATCTTTAGCTGAACTTGCTGTGTCGCACGCTTTCCATATTCCACAATTTTTAGTCTAGTGTACAAACAATCGCTTTCTTTAGATTAAAATCAACTCTCTGAACTATTTATTGGTTACCAATGCAATGAATGAAATTCAATTGAAAACTTAAACAATATAATCCCTGTGTTCAACCTCGGACTCACCGAGAATACCTAGTCTTTTGCTTATACTTGGGTAAAGGATAGGAAAACTTGACAAGACCACCAACGCATGGTAGTAAGACGCATAGCATGCTCAAAACATGACATGTTGTACGCATAAACACATCATTTAACACTTTGCGTTAGGACAATTTACACATACAAAATAATAGCAACAAGTTTTTGGCGCCGTTGCCGGGGATTATTTCATTGATTTAATTATTTTCTTTGGGTTATTGTGTTGCACGATTCCTCAGTCGACGGAGTATAGCAAACTTCTCTTCTGTCAGAGGTTTCTAACAGTATATGAGCGAAGGGGACAACCCAACATTTGATATTGACCCAAAGATTGAGAGGACCTTCAGAAGAAGGATAAGATAGAATAAACAAAGAAGGAGCAATCAAACTACAGAAAATATGGATGCTCAAAATAATCAACCTCATGCTGGGGTTAGGCAGAACGCAAATGCGCAAGAGCATGCAAACAATGATACAAACCCAATCCTCTTGGCGCATGATAGAAATCGCCCAATGAGGGAGTATGCGTCGCCGAATCTATACAATTTCGCACCGGGAATTTTACAACCAACCTTCGAGGGTAATGGAAGGTTTGAAATGAAACCAGTAATGTTGCAGATGCTGCAAGCCGCAGGGCAGTTTGGGGGTGCAACGGGTGAAGACCCACATGCACACGTGAAAAGTTTCTTGGAAATTTGTAGCGTATTCACTATGGCTGGAGTACAGCAAGATAGCATCAGACTGATGCTATTCCCATTTTCTCTCAGAGATGAGGCAAGATAATGGGCATATTCATTTGAACCTAGTGAGATTACAACTTGGGGCTAAATGGTTGAAAAATTCATGCAGAAATACTTTCCTCCGACGGTGAGTGCAAAGAGGTGACAAGACATTGTCACCTTTGAGCAAAAGGACTCGGAGACACTTAGTGAAGCATAGGCCCGGTTTAAAAGGCTTGTAAGGAATTGTCCCCATAATGGTATCCTTGATTGTGTGCAGATGGACATCTTCTACGGAGGATTAAATAAAACATCACAATCAGTGGCTGACGCCTCTGCAGCAGGAGGATTAATGGACAAAACTTATACGCAAGCCAAGGAGATCCTCGACAGAATTTCAAGGAACACTGATGAATGGGTAGATAATGGGTATGGATCCCGGTATATAGGTAAAAGACGAACGCAAGCTGGTATGATTGAAACTGACGCGACTAATAATCTTTCAGCTCAGATCGCTAATATGACATCCTTGCTGCAGACAATAGCATTGAATAACCAAGGTGGAACAGTTGCGTCAACAGACACAATGAACACGGTGAATGCAACAGCATCTGTAAGCTGTGTGCAATGCGGTGATGGTCACTTGTACGATATGTGTCCCTACAACCCACAATCCGTCTGTTATGTTCAGAACAACCCGTACTCCAAGACTTATAATCCGGGTTGGAAGAACCATCCAAACTTTGGATGAGGAGGAAACCAATCACAGACTCAGGGAACTGGACAACAGCCGCAGAGAAGCAACAACCCCGTGTACAACCAAGGTGTTCAAGGGCATCAAGCACAAAGAAACCAGTCAGCAAACTCATCATCATCATCATCCCTTGAAGCACTTATGCGATAAACGATCAGTCAAAATGAAGAAACGCGTAAGTCGTTGGAAGGGGAGTTAACCATGCATTGAAGTCACTCTGATGATTGACATCCAGGAAGGGGAGTTAACCATTCGAGTGGACGACCAGCAGGTAAAGTTTAATGTTTTTAATGCGTTGAAATATCCTGATGATTTTCATTCTTGCCAGATGATCGAAGATATAATTGAAGAAAAGGCAAGCATCATAGACGCATGTGCTGAAGACGAAACAATGCTGGATGAAATGGACGAGGGAAGAGAAGCGGAAATATGCGTAATCTCCAATGCAAGTTTTGAACGCTTAGACTTAAGCAACCGATCCACGGAGAAAACAAAACCGTCCCTAGAAGAACTGCCAACCCTTGAGCTAAAAACACTGCCGACGCATCTAAAGTATGCATATTTGGGGGCAGAGAGTACGCTACCGGTCATCATATGCGCTGCGTTAACCACAGATTGTGAAAAGGCTTTGCTGGAGATATTGAAAAATCATATCAAAGCCATTGGATGGACCTTAGCGGACATTAGAGGAATAAGCCCTTTATACTGCATGCACAAAATTCGATTGGAAGAAGGTAAAGATGGCTCGATTGAAAGGCAACGCAGGCTTAACCCTGCGACGAAGAAGGTTGTAAAGAAAGAGATCATCAAATGGCTCGATGCAGGAGTCATTTATCCAATCTCCGACAGCAGTTGGGTAAGCCCAGCTCAGTGTGTACGTAAAAAAGAGGGAATGACAGTGATCATGAACAGTAAGAATGAGTTGATACCAACAAGAACGGTCCCTGGCTGGTGCATCTGTATGGATTACCGCAAGCTGAATGCGGCAACAAAGAAGGACCACTTCCCACTGCCATTCATCGACCAGATGCTAGATAGGCTGGCAGGAAATGAATTTTTCTGCTTCCTTGACGGGTATTCAGGCTATAACCAGATCATGATAGCTCCAGAAGAATCAGAGAAGACAACATTCACTTGTCCATATGGCACCTTTGCGTTCAGACGCATGCCATTTGGACTTTGCGACGCACCAGGAACGTTCCAAAGATGCATGATGGCAATATTTTCCAACTATTTGGAACAGTCAGTAGAGGTGTTTGTGGACGACTTCTCAGTATTTGGACAATCATACGATGAATGCTTGACAAGCCTAGAAAGAGTGTTAAAGCGATGCGAAGACACAAATCTAGTCCTCAACTGGGAAAAATGCCATTTTATGGTCACTGAGGGTATTGTGTTGGGACATAAGATCTCAAAGGTTGGATTGGAAGTGGATCAAGCAAAGATAGATGCGATAGCAAAACTTCCAGTCCCCACAAATGTAAAAACTTTGCGAAGTTTCCTAAGCCATGCGGGCTTCTATAGAAGATTCATCAAAGGATTCTTGCAAGTAGCAAAACCACTGAGTGAGCTGCTGGAAGCCAACAGGGAATTCAAGTTCGACGGTAAATGCCTAAACGCATTCGAGTCTCTAAGGCAAGCTCTGATTTCAGCACCAATTTTAGTTGCACCTGACTGGTCTCTCCCATTTGAATTAATGTGCGAAACAAGCAACCATGCTGTGGGAGCAGTACTGGAGCAAAGAAAAGACAAAATAATGCACCCCATCTATTATGCTAGTAAAACGTTGAATGTGTCTCAGGAGAACTACACGACTACTGAGAAGAAAATGTTAGCCATAGTCTTTGCGGTTGACAAATTCAGAGCATATTTGATAGGGTCAAAGGTGACCATCTATAGTGATCATTCTGCGATCAAATATTTGATGGTGAAAAAGGACGCAAAGCCTAGACTCATCCGATGGATACTGTTATTACAAGAATTTGATTTGGAGATTAAAGACAGAAAGGGAACCGAGAATCAGGTTGCGGACCACCTATCTCGGTTGGAAAATAAAGAGGTCCAGGAAAGCTGGAGTGATATAAAGGAACGATTCCCAGACGAGCATGTCATGAACGCAGAGAGCCAGGAACCATGGTATGCAGACATAGTAAATTACCTGGTCTGCAACCAATGGCCTGAAGAATTCAATGCTCAACAAAAGAAAAAGCTCCAACATGAAAGTAAGTTCTACTGCTGGGATGAGCCATATCTATATAGACTTGGCCCTGACCATATCCTGCGTCGATGCGTTCCAGAATATGAAACGCATAGCATTTTGAGAAGCTGTCATGAAACACCTTACGGAGGACACTTTGGAGGGCAGAGAACAGCTGCAAAGGTGTTGCAAAGTGGGTATTTCTGGCCCACATTATTCAAAGACGCAAGGGCATATGTAGTAGCTTGCGATCGTTGTCAGAGAACAGGCAACATTTCCAACCGAAATGAGATGCCTCTGAATTCAATGCTGCTAGTTGAGTTATTTGACGTATGGGGAATCAATTTTATGGGACCATTTCCTCCTTCTTGCGGCAATCAATATATTTTAGTAGCGGTCGACTACGTATCAAAATGGGTAGAAGCAGCAGCCTGTGCAAAGAATGACGCAAACACAGTGTCCAAGTTTTTAAAGAAACAAATCTTCTCTCGATTTGGGACACCAAGGGCGATAATTAGTGATGAAGGTACACACTCTATAAATCGCATAATCACTAATTTACTGACTAAATTTAATGTCTCGCACAGGGTAGCAACTGCCTATCACCCACAGACAAACGGCTAAGCTGAAATAACAAACCGGGAGATCAAGTCCATACTTGAAAAGGTCGTGAGCACATCAAGGAAAGATTGGACAGAGAGATTAGATGAAGCTCTATGGGCATACAGAACGGCATTCAAAACACCTATAGGCATGTCACCCTATGCGTTGGTGTTTGGGAAAGCATGCCATCTCCCGCTTGAGCTGGAACACAAGGCCATCTAGGCCATGAAGAAGCTCAATTTAGACCAAGACGCAAGCGGCGAAGCCAGAAAGCTTCAATTAAACGAACTCCTGGAGTGGAGACATTAGTAAGAAATGACCAAGAAATGGCACGACAAAAACATTAGTAAGAAAACTCTATACGTCGACCAGAAGGTCTTGTTATTTAATTCAAGGTTGCATTTATTTCCAGGTAAGCTGAAGTCTCGCTGGTCGGGTCCATTCATAATCAAGGAAGTGTTCCCGCATAGTGCGGTCATGCTGACAAACGAAGACGGAACCTCTTCCTTCAAGGTCAATGGACAGAGGGTAAAACCCTACCACATTGGAGAGTTCGAAATTGACAAAACCTCCATTGACCTACGCGAGTGTAATAACTGAGCTTGCGTCGAAAGGTCCCTACGGTTCTGAACGCTTACTTGTCCAGGGACGCTTTCTGTTACTCTTACCTTTATTTTTTTCGCACTTGTTGTATTGATTTCTTTATCTTATTTTATTTTGCTTTCTTTCTTTTATTCGCAATTTGTTTTTAGTATTTTTTTTCTCTTTTCTCTTGAATTTCAGTTCTAGGAGTAGTGTTAGCGAGAGAAGCATGAAATTAGGCGTTGAGTTTTTAATATAAACAATTTGATTTCACCACATACTCTATTATTCATGCATGCGTCCAAGGCATAAGTAAAATATGCGTTCATCGATAAATGATTTCTGTGTTTGTCGAGTTAAGGTTAGAGCCGTACATATTTTTTTAAAATGCATAATACTTAACTTACAACGCACAATCTAACTTGAGAACCATGCGTTCATCAGCTATGCATTTATCATTAGTTCATTGTGTTTTAGATGGAGCAATAGGTGAAACGCACATGCCTCTTAGCCTACGCGTTTTTCCAAGAAAAACACTCAAGTGCTCTATGTGCGTTAAGTAGCCGCCCATCACACTTGATGGGTGTGCGGCTCAAGAAAATCTGCCTAAATCAGTGGGATTCGGATATTGCGTATCTGCATTTATTACCGACGGCCCAATCAGCCCTTTATCAACGCAATTCGAATTCCCATTTTCCATTTTCGAAACCCTTCCCTCTAAAACCACCGGCGATTTGTGTTCTTCACCTGTTTGTCTATGTCGAGCCAAGATTCCCAAAATCAAGAACACTCTACCGGCGACGTTTCCCTAATATCCTCATACAATACCAAGTATTCGACTCCATCCTCTTCATCATCACCTGAGGTATTTCGATCTCCATTTTTCTCTCCACCAGTATTCCGACCTACTCGACTTGTGAGGCCTTTTGCTTCTCCGGTCTGCCCAAGATCTCCAAATCCCAGTCCCCCATTTATCCCAACTTTCTCGGCGTCGCGAATCAAGGCTACTGCCCAAAGACCGCTTATAAACCCATCTTTTCCGACCATTCTTCAGACCTCAAATCCGTCTATCAGTAGTCGACCTTGACTCAGACGACTGTGTGGAGGTCTTGAATATCCGCCCCTTGAACTGAATCGACCTTGTACCTACTCCAAAACCCAAAAGCCGAGTCAAATCTTGTATCTCTAGGCCCAGAATGAAGAACGTGAAGGAGTTTTCTGCAGTGAACTTCAAAGCGAAAACCAAAGGCAAAGCACGAAAAACTCTGAGGCCGAGCAACCTGGTCCTGGAACGGTTCGCGATGAAGCCAGCACACTGTACGGAAGCAACGAAGTTCGCCGAAGAGTAGAGAGAGAGGTATTCGGCGACATTCTGGAGAGAATACCTCAAGAGGAGAGGCAGGCAAAGGATTGGGAGGATGAAGGGGAGGTCAACCAGCCATTACCCTCACCTCATCCGACCAGCACAAGAGGAACAGAAGAGATGGGAAGAGAAGTAGAAGACGAGGTGGCTGTCAAAGAGGGGGAAGTAAACTCCGCACGTTCCCCGGACGCATGGATAGCCGAGATCTTGAGTGGATTGCATGACCCAATGGATGCAACCGTTTCAGACGCAAGACGGGAATCACCCTCGCCAATAAAAGAAGCCCAAAGTCAATTGAAGGAGACTCGGGAGGGTGAAAAGAATGAAGGAGATAAGGAAGGAGAAGCCGCCTACAGCAAGGAGGTCGTAGGCGAGCCACGTGAAACGCAAGGGTCTGTCCCTGCGTCTATCAGTCCTGAGGAGATAACCCTGGACTCCAATGAAGGACCAATCAGAAAAGTTGTGATGGCCGCAGAGGCCAAAAGAAGAAGAGGAGAGGAAGAGAAAGTGGTACCCCTGTTGAGGAAGAAGTGAAGGGTATCACAAGAATCTGCCGAGGATGAAGAGTCGAAAACCACAGAGCAAGGAGGCAGTCCTGAGTCCCAATTGCTGCAATATCCTTTGATAGGCTGGCAGAGGAGATGAAGAAGAAGAGGGCCAAGTTGAGAAAAGAGCTCAGGGCCCTAAGAAAAGGAGCTGAGAAAATTGCCAAGGACGCATTGTCCGGCAAGAAGGTGCGCAAGGAAGTGCGGCCTCAAGAAGAAGGGGAGACGCAAGGCCTTCCTGATCCTTAAATAGAAGAAGCCGCATTGGCATTAGAAGAGGAAATGAGGGAAGAAGAAAGAATAGAAAAAGCAGCCGAGGAGCTTGAGAAAGAACTACAAATTGAAGAGGATGAGGAGCTGGCTGCTAGAATAAAAGCCCAAGAAGAGGGGGACGAAAAGAAGAAAAAGAAGAAGAGAAGTAGGCATCACTCGCCTACAAGGAACGAACGCATCGGGGAGGATGCGAGAGTGGAACAAGGTGTTAGCACCTTGAAGAAAAAGAAGAAGAAAGAAAAAGAGGTGTCAGTCACCAAACTCCCAAGCACGGATAATGAGAAACGCAAAGGGACGGAGAAGGTGACTGAAGCACCAGTTGAAGTGGCCGAGAGCAAGAAGAGAACTGTCGACAAAATTCCCGCTAAGGCCAAAGGAAAAACTAAGGTGGCTGATGCGTTGCCACAAAAGAAGGAAGGAAAAGGGAGACGCAGGGCGTTCCTTGATTTGATGATTGAGGTGGGATTTTTCCCTGAAGAAGCCCCATTGCCGCCATATGTCACCGAAATTATTGACCACCACGGTTGGAGAAACTTCTGTTCCAGCACCTCTTGGGTCCAACATGACATAGTCCAAAGTTTTTATAATGGACGCATAGATAAAGAGGAAGACATGGTGGTGGTGGATGAAACTAAAGTCCTGTTCAACGCAAGGGAAATAAATGCAATCTATCAATTAAGGGACAACCCGGATGCGGAAGGAAACAAGATCATAGAATCAACTCCACTGGAGTTAATGGAGGACGCAATCCTGGTATTGGCGAAGGCTGGGGCTAAGTGGGATGTTTCACCCACAGGTATCAAAACACTATCACCCAGCAGCCTAAAACTAGAGGTAAACCTGTGGGTATACTTCGTGAAGAAGCGGCTGATCCCTACAACGCATGACAAGACAGTATCAAGGGATCGGGTGATGGCAGCATATTGCATTATGCGTCACATTCCCCTGGATGTTGGACGCATTATCGCGGCGCAGATAAGAGGGGTGTTTAACAAGCCAAGGGGCCAACTCTTTTTCCCCACTCTTATCATAAATTTGTACGCCAATGCTTCCTTCGGAGGGCCAACGGAAGTGTTTGACGCAGAGAAGATGATTGAAGTCAGTGGAGTAATAGCCGACAAAACTCTGCGTCGGTTGATGAGAGGATCACAATATCTGCCAGAGCCTGCTAAGGCCACCAAAAGATCTCATCAACCCAATCCGCCTCCAATGCCGCAACCACAGAAGAAGGGGAAGCCGTCCAAGCTGAAACGCAAGGCTGTGGCAAGTCCTGATGCCACCATTAGACCTTCCCCAACCTCAAGCCCTTCACCCCCACTTCCAACAACCAGACGAGAACCTACTCCACCTCCACCTCCTCCTGAGACGCATCACCCTAAGCCACCTCCACCTCCCCCTAAAACGCATCACCCAAAACCTTCTAAACCTCAAACTTCTGCCAAACCCCCCTCCCCAATCTCCTCAGTAAGAGTTGATGACTCACACTATGGGGATTTTGGCGCGACTTTTATGCGTCCATCATCCCCTGCGTTTGATGAAACTCCATCAACCTCTCGCCCTCAGACAAACATGCCTCAACCACTAACGCAACCACAACCGCAAGAAGCCCAACTCGACCTCAACTGGGAAACAGTGCAAACATACCTGCAACAATCAATCTTGCGTCCAGTGATGCATTCATTGAATATGTTAGCACGACGGCAGACGGAGCAGTTTCACTTTACACTGAATTACATACATCAACTGTTCTCGATTCGACCGGAAGTCCCACCCCTTAACATCCCTGAACGCTTACAACAGACACTTGTCTTCCCAATACCGCATCGCCCTACACCTGAGCAGGAACGTAGACCTGATGAAGACAAGACAGATTAGGGGTGTAATTACGAGTTGTATCTTCTTTCGAACTTTTATAGCATTATCTTCATCTCCAATTGTATGCGTTGTGGATGATTCAATTAATAAAATGAAAAAAAAATAAAATTCGCCGCATGCAATTTCTAATTGCTTCTTTTGCATGGTCCTTTGCTGTAAATTCATTCTAAGTACATATATAATTATTCCCAACTTTTATCTTTGCGTTGAACAATCAGTCACTATGAGAATAACCATGCTTACACCTTTTGTACTCTTTAAGTTAGATTACTTTCAATGCGTCTACATACTATTCCTTAGAAACGCAAACCTACTTTGTATGTATACAAGTGGCCAATTCAAACCTCTTTTACAAAATTTTGCAACTTAATCCTTGTTTCCAATTTAAGCAATGAAGACCTTGCTACTCTCAAGTTTGGGGGTGGAAGAGGTTTGAACTGTCAAAGATAAAAATATGAGGAACTTATTTCAATCAATAAAAATAATAATAATAAATAAATAAATAAATAAATAAATAAATAAAATTAAAAAAATTAAAAAAAAAAATTTTAACGCAAAACTCCACTGACAAGACTAACATATCTATCTTGTTAAGAGATTTAGCTGAAAACAACACCTGCTCGTAGTTGGCCGCCTCCATGCACCCCATAGTTGGTGTGTCAAAACGAAGGTGGATAATCGTAATCAGCGACGCATAGATAAAATAACAAACTCCAATGTCTAGTGAGGAAACCGAACTTAGATAAGAGTTTAGTCGAGAAGGGCACTTGGTCGTAGTTGACTGCCTCCATGCACCCCATAGTTGGTATGTCAGAACGAAGGTGGGTAACCCTACTCGACGCGTGCTTAATATATACATAAGAAAACAAGAAAGAAAAAGGAACTTTATATCTTCATCTTTTTAGACTCAGTGTTCAAAAGAAGAAACAAAAATTGTGTGAATAATGAGTTAAAGAATTTTGGAAAGAAAGCTTGCCACATACAAACTAGACTCGTCCTAAAGAAAAAAATATAGAGGTAGAGAAGTACCATAACTGACGGGTAGCTGATCGAGTATAGCATTCTGAGAGACTAGTTAATGCGTTCAGAAAATGTTTAGGATGATTGTAAGTTTCTTAGATAGAAGTTATGCTTGAGGACAAGCATTTATCTAAGTTTGGGGGTGTGATAACTTGTAGAAATACGAGTTATAATAGCCTTTCTCTTAGATAAATAGAGATTAAATAGAAAAGCATGCGGCAGTTTATGTGATTTTTATTAATAAATCGTCCTTTGCGTTATACTCTTGTATTTCTATGAAGATAAATGATTTTACCACTTTTTGAGCCTAAAACGCATGTTCCTAAAACGCATGTTTTAACGCAGGAATGCAAACGATGTGTTGATGACGTCTTAACGCAGGACGACGTGTTAGCAATCTGTTCTTCATGGACGCAAGATCTGAACGGAACGCAAACAACCTGAAGATGCGTTAACAACTACTCAACGCAAGACTACGCGTTAGCAACCTACGCCGCGTTGACATCGGCCAAACTATTCATGGACTCATAGACGACCATTAATGCAAGACGCTGAGAATCAAAGCAGACTCTTCAGAGATTGACAGATGATTGACGAACATGATTTGTGGCCAAAGTGGTGGATCTTAATTGACCCGAGAATCACGCAATCAGGTGAGATGGACGCATAGTATCAATCTTGCCGCCAATCAAGCAGATTTGTCATTAATTGCGAATGCATCATCTATAAAAGGGCAGCTCTGCGAGATGAGAAAGGGTTGTTGATTCTCGGAAGAACTCCATAAGTGACAGCAGAGTCCTCTCCAGACTTCAACCGAAGACGAATAGCTCGAGAGAGAAGAGTCTTCCCTCTGCTGGACCACTTCACAGCATAGCCTCACGCTTCCATCCGGGCGACTCAAGACATTGACGCCTTTCCCTACTTTCTTTCTTATTATTCTATCTTGATTTTAGATTTGTGTCAAGACATTGAGCTCATCTAAAGTTGTATTTCATTTCATCAATATAATTATCTTCCATATCTACTCATTTCTCTAAACTTTCCGCTTTTTACTTTCAAACCATGAGTAATTAATCACTCAAGGGTCTAGGGTTGCGTTAGCATCTAACTAGGAACCACAGTGTAACTCTTTTATCTTGTCAACTGCGAGCTTAATCCGATGCTTATGTCCATCTGACAAATCGATATAAGTAGTAATAATCAAACTGCTCGAAAGGGTAAGTGATTGTGGAACTCAATTGACAAGGGCCAAGTAGTATTGCCTGTCTATGGGGATAACCTTGGTTCTTAACACTCTCCTATGCGTTATAGACATATAATGCATAGCGGCTGACAACCGGGAGAAGATTCGCAAGTATAAATAGAATACTATTGTGCGTTTCCGATGTTAGATGTTAATCAACCCGAACTCTTTCTTTATCCATTCACACATATCTTTAGCTGAACTTGCTGTGTCGCACGCTTTCCATATTCCACAATTTTTAGTCTAGTGTACAAACAATCGCTTTCTTTAGATTAAAATCAACTCTCTGAACTATTTATTGGTTACCAATGCAATGAATGAAATTCAATTGAAAACTTAAACAATATAATCCCTGTGTTCGACCTCGGACTCACCGAGAATACATAGTCTTTTGCTTATACTTGGGTAAAGGATAGGAAAACTTGACAAGACCACCAACGCATAGTAGTAAGACGCATAGCATGCTCAAAACATGACATGTTGTACGCATAAACACATCATTTAACACTTTGCGTTAGGACAATTTACACATACAAAATAATAGCAACAGTTGCCAAAGTACTGGGTCCCGGGGAAACTCACATGCCTTATTAGCATTGAGCCTCCTCTAAAACATTTCCCTTTTTAGAAACAACATTTCATACAAACCATTCGTATACAAATCGTTCATAAGAATACAGGGCAATTATTAGATCAATAACATCTCATCAACATGCTTTTCAATAACTTTAAGAACATAATGTTTGTCTCATAAAGCATTTAATTAGAAATTCACATTTCATTGGAAAACCGAACTATTATGTTCAACAAAATCATTTTAAAGTAAAAGAAATGTCACTCACAACTCTTCCTAGGCCTTGAATGGATTATAAGCCTCTTCTATCTCTTCTTGGCCTGAAACAAAGATTTTCCCTTGTTATACTTCTTTCCATTCACAAGAACATAAACAACAACTTATCATATGCTCAATGTTTATAGCACATCATGCAGTTAAGCTTTCATTAGTTTATTCTCAAGCCTTAACTCTAAATCTATAACTACAGGTTATCCCTTACCCTTCTGCTATACCTTGATTTCCACGAACACCTTACGTGCAGCTCACTTGCTGTTATATCAACACTTGAGCCTTAGTTTCTCCTTAACAAGCTGACTGTTACAACTTGATGTCTCTACTTAATCCCTGCTAAAAACGCATTTCCAGCCCATATTAAGACTTCTTCTCTTCTATGAACTTGTAAAGAATTAAGTTCCACAGCTTACCTCAAAATTTCAGGGCTTAACTCTTTTTCGTTCTCCAGTTATGCCAAAATTACTCCGCATTGCTCCGGATTGCATAGCAATTCTGTAGTTACTGGTTTTACCTAAAGATTCATGTGATAAACTTTGGTTTCAGCTTAACCATCTTCATAAGACTTGTTAGGAAATATATTAACTTACAAACCTCAAAATGTCAGCCCCAAACTCGGCTTCCTTGAGTCGTTCTACTCCAAACACCGCCCACTATTCATTCTATGCGTCTGCAATCAATCCTCTGTTCCAGCTCGGATTTGAGCACCAAAACAGGTAGAATTTCGCCCAAAAACTATAAGAACACCTTCCTCTTCCTTCTCTGGTGGTTTCTCTTAAAGATGGAACTGACTTAAGTTCTCGAAATGTCTGAAAATAATTAAATTCACCTATATATATACTGCCGACTTATCCCTCACAAGTACCAAGATGATAATGCCGACTTACCCCTCGCCGTAGGTTGGCGCTGGTCTTTCCTTCGATGCAAGGCACTCATGTCCATGTTCTCCTCCAGCGTCTTCAACAACTAACCATTCTTAGGGCATAATGTTCTCGGCGCCTCCTACCTCCGACGCATACAACATATTCATTCCCATCACTAGTTTCATCGCATCAAGACCATTCTGTCTTGGACACAATGTGACTTCAGCGCATGGCTATCTTCGACGCATGGTAACTTCAACGCATGGCTGTCTTCGGCGCATGGTGACTTCAACACATGGTTCAAGCATATTTCTTTCCCCGCCAATGATCACTTTTCCTTCGATGTGCCGACTACTTCATCTCACAACCCTTCTTGATTCAATCAACAACGCATGGTTCCTCAAATAATTCAGTTTCCCGCTACTTTCACCAATGCATGGTCTTGGCCACCACTTAATTAAAATTTTACTCTACTTCTTGGCTACTTCTCCACTAGCAACGCATAACCTCAGTCGCATTGCTCTCCCCAACACTTAGTTTTACAAATCGGTGCTTACATGTATACTGTTCTTACATCTCCTTTCAGGTTATGTAGGTAAATTTGGGAGGGGGTGTGACAGGTTATAATTAAAGAGTTCAAAGAGTAGGAAGTTGGACGCATGGTACGATGTGGTAAGGTACAAACACATAGTAGTATGCATTTGGGACACTGACGCCTAGCAAGATACGCTGAAGAAATGGTTTCAAAGGTATTATGGCGGAAGGTAAAGGAAATTTGGTAAACGCACAAGGGTAGTATGATTAAATGAAAAGTTTGTATATTGGAATATGTTAGACATATAAGATAAGCTTATAAGGGCTAGGTGGCTTCATAAAAACTTGACACCTTATAAGTAGGAGGTGTTAGAAGTATGTTAAGTATTTCATACAAGGTGACGCTTGGATAAAAGCATGATTGGTTAAACATGCAGCTTGACATGTGTCAAGCAAATGCAAAAAGGGAGGAGTAGTATGATCAGCCCTCTACTCCAAAACTATAAAGAGGACATTGAGGGAAAAGGAGTGACTGATGATGCTGAAGTAAGAATCCTTGAGAGAAAAAAGTAATTCTTATGTCCGTAATAGAAGTTTGCGGCCAAGGAAGAAGATATTCCAGACAACTTAGCTATATCTTGTGTTAAAGAAGTTGTCTTGCATCAAAAAGGGTCAGTCTTGCGTTTAAGTATCAAGGTGAACAATGCATCCAAATGGGACTTTGTGCGGTCGACGCATCCAATAGAGAAGTAAGAAAGAGTTGGGAACCACCTCGAGTTAGATATCAACCTTGCGTCTAAGGGCAGGACTGCGACCATCCGATTTGCCAGAGGAATATAAGGCCTTGCGTTCCAGGATTAGAACGCTGCGTCCAAGAAGCTC
Source organism: Citrullus colocynthis (assembly GCA_031780015.1). Lineage (NCBI taxonomy): Eukaryota > Viridiplantae > Streptophyta > Magnoliopsida > Cucurbitales > Cucurbitaceae > Citrullus > Citrullus colocynthis. The sequence continues at coordinate 1,697,411 of QLSR01000222.1, read as the reverse complement.
GGAAAAGGGGAAATAGCGGATAGAGAAGAAACTATCCTTAAAGAGTTCTGTGAGTGATACTTTTCTTTCTTTTAAAACGAAACTTATTGAAATGTATAGCCTGGTTTGCTGATGAGATATGGCTTGATATGAACTGTTTTCTTGAAAAGCATAATGTTTGATGATATTGTTCACAAGGCATGTTTCATCCGTTTTCTATAAGATGTTGAAAGGCATGCTGTGAGATGTTTATCGAGAAATATTTTGTTTTCCATGAAAGGTTTCATATGAACTATTTATGTGAAATGTTGGTTTCTAAAATGTTTTAGAGGAGGCTCAATGCTGAGGGACATGAGAAGGCATGTGAGTTTCCCCAGGTCCCAGTACTGAGGGACATGAGAAGGTACATGGGCGACCTGCCATATTCCTATGTGCACATAGAGGTTGATATTGCTGGTGCGTCGAGTTTTGCTCCGCATCGAGCCAGGAATGATGTCGACGTTGGGTATGTTGATTTTTGCTCCACCCCAACTAAGGATGTTTTTGACGTTGAAAGCGTTGAGTCTTGCTCCGCCTCAACTAAGGGAAATTTTTTAGAACAAACTGTTTTTATGTACAACTACTCTAGAATGTATTCATGTGATTTGATTATAAGTTGAAAAGTATGATTTTATAGAGGTGATGATTTGAATTAAGTATTTTGCGAGATAATGATGATAACATGCCTGCTTTTGAACTAAAGATAGTTTCACAAAATCTGTCACTCACTGGGCGTTTAGCTTATCTTTTTATATGTTTTTCATTTTCCAGGTAGCATGATAGTTCCCCTTGCTGATCGAAGTTGAGGTTTGTCAAATGTATAATGGTATCGCCGTCCTAGGAAGGATGATTAAATGGGCTTAAAGGAAGTGTTGACAGTGGAAGTCAATGATAGAGTCGATGACTACTGTCCTCATGCTCCGTCTCGGGCTACAGAAGGGTAGTTCGGGATGGGGTTTGGCACTTAATCTCTTCTGAACTTGCCTTGTCACAAGGTCAAGTACGGGGCTTACAAGACTGCTTTCCTAAATGGCAATCTTTAAGAGAACATCTACATGATCCAACTAGAAGGGTTCATAGAACAAGGTCAGGAGCAAAAAGTTTGCAGGCTGAATAGATCCATTTATGGATTAAACAAGCATCCAAATCCTGGAATATGAGATTTGATACTGCAGTCAAATCTTATGGCTTTGAACAAAACGTTGATGAACCTTGTGTATACAAAAGGATCATCAACTCCACTGTAGCATTTCTTGTTCTATATGTAGATGATATCTTATTTATTGGGAATATTGTAAGATATCTTAGTGACATTAAGAATTGGCTAGCAACTCAATTTCAGATGAAAAATATGGGAGAAGCTCAGTATGTTCTCGAAATCCAAATAGTTCGGAACCGCAAGAGTAGAACGCTAGCTATGTCTCAAGCATCTTATATAGACAAAGTGTTGTCTAGGTTTAAGATGTAAGATTCCAAGAGAAGTCTTCTACCTTTCAGGTATGGAATACATTTGTCAAAGAAACAATGTCCTAAAATACCTAGAGAGGTTGAGGATATGAGACGAGTTCCCTACGCATCAGTTGGCGGGAGTCTGATGTATGCAATGCTATGTACACAACAAGACTTATGTTTTGCAGTAGGAATTGTCAGTAGATACCAGTCCAATCCCGGGTTTACACATTGGATTGCCGTTAAGAATATCCTCAACTATCTAAGGAGAACGAGGAACTACGTGTTTGTGTATGAAAATAAGGATCTGATCCTTACCGGATACACTGATTCCGATTTTCGAACCGATATAGACTCAAGGAGATCTACTTCGGGATCGGTATTCACTCTTAACGGAGGAGCAGTAGTTTGGAGAAGTATTAAGCAGAGTCGCATTGCTGACTCCACAATGGAAGCAGAATATGTTGTTGCATGCGAGGCAGCCAAAGAAGCAGTATGGCTTAGGAAGTTCCTCAAAGATCTGAAAATTGTTCCAGACATGCATTTACCAATCACTTTACATTGTGATAACAGTGAGGCAGTAGCGAACACGAAAGAACCAAGAAGCCATAAGCGCGGAAAGCATATTAAGCGCAAATACCATCTCATCAGAGAAATTGTGCAGAGAGGAGACGTTATTGTAAGACAAACAGCATTTGAGCACAACATTTCTGAATATTTACAAAGGCCCTCCTAGCTACTGTTTTTCAGGGCCACCTGAAGAGTTTAGGACTACGAGTAGAATAAATAGGGCAAGTGGGAGAAATTGTGGGTATGGGATGCCCTAGTTTATTGTATTTAGATTTCTCTTACTGTACTCAACTTTGTTGTAACCCATTAGGAGTTTTAGTCCAAGTGAGAGTTTATTGGGTTGTATGTCCTAAAACTCATAGTTTTTGCAAATAGGTGATTTTTAGTACATATGAAGTTATTCAAGTGAATTAATTATTTATCAACTCTAAATCCAATTAAACTACGAACCCTTGGCTACTATCATGAGTACTTGGACTTTATGTGCAGACATAAACAGGATCAAGTTCGAGTAAGTAGCCTCTGTAGTCTATAGTACATAGATCAGGTCGGGTTCCTCTTCCTGGGACACTATTAAATATGGCCCGCTTCATGATTGTTACAAATGTTGTAAAGTGTCATAAATGAAGTGATTCTGATTTGCTCATATAGAGACATGTGAGCGGGGGTATTCTACATAATGAGATTGTGTAAGACTGACCCTGAAATAATCACTGTTACGTATTAACACCGTTTATGATTAACACTGATTAATTTCACTTATCGATGACCTAGATAACTTGATATGAATCTTGAGCTATCTATGAACTCCTGTTTATTCAGAAGCATAGGTAAGAGTAAGCTCAATAGCGCTGTTCAACATTCCTCCCATTTCAGGGATAAGACTGGATAGATAGTTGGGAACATAGAATTTGCAAGACAGAATTCACTCCTACCCAACTTAGGGATAGAAGAGAGGTTGTTCTCTTAAGTGTTGTTCCCAAGACTTGAACAAGGGGCCCCATCCTCTCACTGGCTCGAGAGAGAATGGATTTAGTGATTAGATCCTAAATCAATTGTTCATTAGAGGGACAATGATACTTAAGGAGAAAAGATGTAACTTAGAGGTAAATCGGTATTTGACCTAGCTGAAGTTATGAACAACCGGTGAAGGATTGACTTATCAATGACGATTATATCAAATGGACACAAATATATCTACAGTGAGGAGAGTGCAGTTACAGGCTTTAGTGGAGTGTCCCGTTAGTTAACGAATGATGGTTAACTAGGTTAAAGAGTTTGGCCGGTTAATCTCGGATCGTTGGAGCTCATGATCTTAAGGTCCATTAGGTCCCTCTACTAGCTCATAAATGGACTAAATTCTTAGATAATGTGGTGAATAAGTTTGAATCGTTCAAATCTTGGCTTAAGGAATGAAAGTCGATATATATAAGATATATCGACGTTTAAATACGAATTAAACGTACAAACAAAGTTAATTATAATATTTAAATATGATTTAAATACTAATCATATGAATAGGGATTCCTATTGGTTTTTTAGAAAATTCGGGACAAGTGAGAAAAATAATATTTAATTAATTAGATATTAAATTATTTTTTATTTTATTATTTTATTATTTTTTAAAAATTAAAAATCAATTTTAATTCAATTTTGGAAATTCATTAAAAATTGATTTTAAAATTGATTTTTGAAGATTGGATTTTTCCACTAACTAAGCTAGGAGCTTGGTTGTCTTCTTCACAATTAACCAACAAATTAACCATTTTGTGTTGTCAAATTTTGATGCAATTGGATTGCATGTTATTCTTTAATAAATAGAGATGATTTTGACATAAAAATGGTTAGGGATTTTGTGAAATTAAGGGTTAATTTTGCAAAATTCCATCCATTCTTCATCTTCTCCCAACCTTCATTCTTTCTCAAATTCACCACAAACTTTAGTTTTTCTTCTTAATTGCATGTTTAATCCTATAAATTGAGCATATTAGAGTGAAAATTGATCAAATTAACTTCCGCTGCATGCTCATTTAACCATCAGACTTAACACCTCATAAGGAGGAGGTGTCAAGATTACATGTTGGATATGTCATGCAGCATGACAGGTGGCAATTAAGTGGCAAAAAGGGAAGAGAAGTGAGATGGAAAGCACCTCTATTCCAAAGCTATAAGTAGGACCTTGAGGGAAGAGGAGCAAGAGGAAGGATCCAAAAGTCGGAGATTCTGAGAGAGGAAGCAGGACAAAGCTATCTCCCTGCATTTAAGGTGAACCCTGTGTTCAAGTTGAACCTTGCATCCAAGAGAGGTCGACGCATTCAAAAGGGAAGCCAGAAGAGTTATTTGTTAGGTTGCACCTTGCGTTAGCTGTCAAGCTTGCATTCAAAGAGCAAGGTTGCGTCCAACTGAGCTGTCAGAAAAGAAAAACAAACTACCTTGCGGCTTTAGAGTCTGAAACCTTGCGTTCAAGGAGCTCGAGAAAGCAGAATCTGAAGGAAAGAAAGAGAATTTCTTAAGCGTTTTTGTGAGTGACACTTTCCTTTACTTGAAAATGATTTATTGGAAATGTTGTTCTAGTTTTCTTATAAGTTGTGCTTTGATGATAAAATGTTTACTCGAAAAGCATGATGATTGATTATATTATTGACGAAGCATGTTATCTGTTTTCTATAAAAGGTATAAATACATATTTGTGAGATATTATTTATGAAAGATTTCTCTATGAACTGATTATGGGAAAATTGGTTTCTAAAGTCTTTTAGAGGAGGCTCCATGCTTAAAGGCATATGAGTTTCCCTGAGACCCAGTACCGAGGTACTTGGCAACCCGCCATATTCTTATGTGCACATAGAGGTTGATATTGCTGGTGCATTGAGTTCTGCTTCGCATCGAGCCAAGGTTGAATTCGACGTTGGGTGTGTTGAGTCTTGCTCCACCCTAACCAAGGTTGTTTTCGACGTTGAGAGCGTTGAGTTTTGCTCCGCCTCAACTAAGGGAAATGATTGAGAAACTAAATGGATTTTTTTGTATAATTTTTCTAAAACTATCTTATACGATCTGGAACGGATTTATGTGATTTGACAGAGTTGTCGGGAAATATGCTTCTGCAGAAATGATGTATTGAATCCTTGTTTTATGCGTAATAGATTTAACATGCCTGTTTTCGAATAAAAGTTAGTTTTATAAAACTAGTCACTCACGGGGCTTTAGCTCACACTTTCCCATATTTTTCTATTTTTCAGGTAGCAAGCAACTTCTGGATGCTTTGCCTACGCAAGAACCTTGTCTGGGTCGCCTTTAGTGTTAGTGGTTAGACAGTGAACCTTACATAGGGGTCAAGGTTGTTGTCTTCACATCTCCTCTGGGATTATGGGGTATAATCCAGGAGGGGATGTGACACTCCATGCACCCCATAGTTGGTATATAAGAACGAAGGTTGCTACTATGCGTTTAACATGCTTAATACTATGTGTTTCTAATCTGTCAAGTTTTCTTATTCTTAACCCAAGTATAAGCAAAGAAATAGGTTTACTCGGTGAGTCTGAGGTCGAACACAGGGACTATAGTAATTCTAAAATTCGTTGGATTAGTTGAGTTGGAGTGGTAACCAAAAATATTTAACAAGGAATGCGTCTAACTAAAGAAAGGGACTATGTGTTTAACTAAAGAAAACGATAACATGTACACTAGATTAAAAGGTGGTGGATGGTAAGGTATGCGACACAACAAGTTCAGCTAAGTGGATTAAATGAATAGATAAAAAAAGGGTTCAGGTTGGTTAACATCTAAAATCACAAGCACATAGTGATAGTCTATTCATACTTGCGACTCTTCTCCAGGTTGTCAGCCGCTATGCGTTATATGTCTATACCGCATAGGAGAGTGTTAAGTACTAAGGTTATTCCTATGTCTAGGTAACACTTCTTAGCCTTGTCAATTGAGTTCCACAATCACTTACTCTCTCGAGCAATCTGATTATTACTACTTATATTGATTAGCTAGATGGACATAAGCATCAGATGAAGATTACAATTGACAAGATGCAATAGTTACACTATGGTTTTTATTTAGATGCTAACGTAACCCGTGACCCTTGAAAGATTAGTTACTCATGAATTAAAGTAATAAGTAGAATGTCTAGAGAAATGGATAGACATGGGAGAATTGTAGATTAATGAATGAAATACAATTCTAGACAGTACAATGTCGTGATAACAAATCTAAAATCAAAGCTAGAGAAAGATTGTTGCGTTTGCAGATCTAAAGTGCAAAAACTTGTTGTTGCATTTATCTATTATTAAGCTTGTTATCATGCGTTTAACATAATTAATAATATGCGTTAGTGATCTGTCAAGCTTTCCTATCTTTTACCCAGGTATAAGCAAAGAATGAGGTTTTCTCGGAGAGTCCGAGGTCAACACAAGGATTATGCAGATTCTCTAATTAATTGGATTAATTGAGTTGGAGTGGTAACCAAAAATATTAACAAGGGATGCGTCTAACTAAAGAAAGCGACTACACGTTTAATTAAAGAAAGCGATAACATGTAGACTAGATTAAAGGGTGGCAGATGGTAAGGTATCGATAACTTGTAGAAATACAAGTTATTATAACCTTTTTCTTAGATAAATAGAGAATAAATAGAGAAGCATGCGGTAGTTTAAGCTAAATTCTACTAATAAATCTTCCTACGCGTTATACTCTCATATTTTTATGAAGATAATAATTTTACTACTTTTGTGAGCCTAAAACGCATGTTTCAACGCAGGAATGCAAACAATGAGTTGACTACCTCCTAACGCAAGACTGTGCGTTAGCAACCTATGACACGTTGACATCTGCCAAACTTCTCCTTGAACGCATAAAGACAAAGGATGCAAGGTGCGGAAAATCAGATCATAATCTTGAGAGATTGTCGAAAGATTGACATGCAGAATTTGTGGCTAAAATGGTGGATCTAAATTGACCAGCGAATTACGCAATTAGGCGAGATGGATGCATGATATCAATTTCGCCACCAATCAAGTAGAGCTGCCATTGATTGCGACCGCAACATCTATAAAAGGGCAGTCTTGCAAGATGAGAAAGAGTTGTTCATTCTCGAAAGAATTCCTAAGTGACAGCAGAGTTCTCTCCAGAACACAACCGGAGACGAATAGCCTGAGAGAGAAGAGTCTTCCTTCCGCGTCACCACTTCACAGCAGATCCTCACGCTTCCATTCCGGCGACTCAAGACATTGACGCCCTTTTCTTGCTTTCTATCTTGTTTTCTAGTTTGATTTTAGATTTGTGTCAAGACATTGAGCTATCTAAAGTTGTAATCCGTTCATCAATCTATATTTCTTCCATGTCTACTCATTTCTCTACAATTTCCGCTTTTTACTTTGAACATGAGTAAACTAATCTATCAAAGGTTAAGGGTTGCGTTAGCATCTAAATAAGAACCATAGTGTAACTATTGGATCTTATCAATTGTCATCTTAATCCGATGCTTATGTCCATCTAGCTAATCGATATAAGTAGTAATAATCAAACTGCTCAAGAGAGTAAGTGATTGTGGAAATCAATTGACAAGGCTAAGTAATGTTGCCTAGACATAGGAACAATCTTGGCACTTAACACTCTCCTATGCATTATAGACATATAACGCATAGCGGCTGACAACTGGGAGAAGAGTCGCAAGTATATTATTTATTCAAAATAGATATGTATACATGATATAACAAAGAATTGATCATGTTATATACTGATTTTCAGTGTGATATTTCATATGAGTTCAATCAGTTTTACACTTAAAGTATAATGTTTTTCAGAAATTGTTACTCACTGAGCTGTTAGCTCATGCTTTCATATGTTTTCCATTTTTCAGGTAGCATGACAGTTCCCGTTGCCGATCGAAGTCGAGGTTTGTCAAATGTATAATGATATCATCGTCCTATGAAGGATGATTAAATGGGCATAAAGGAAGTGTAGTGGAAGTCGATAATAAAGTCGATGACTGCTGTGCTCATGCTCCGTCTCGGGCTACAGGAGGGTAGTTCAGGATGGGGTGTGACAATTGCTCACTAGCCATTTGAATCAGGTCCAAGCTACGATTAGTCCTTCTTCGATTCTACCTTGTCCTTCGTTCGAAGGTCCTCTCAATCTGAAGGTCAATATCAAGTTCTGAGCTGCTCCCGTCACTCAAATACTATTTGGAGCTTCTAGCAGAGGAAAAACTCACAATACTCCTTTGACTGAGGAATTCCTACAACAAAAGTAATAAAAAAAAATGAATCAGTGCAAAAATCCCTAGCAACGGCGCAAAAGATTTGTCGTTGACAGATAAAATAAGTCCCTGGCAACGGCCCCAAAAACTTGCAATAGATCTAAAGTGCAAAAACTTGTTGCTGCGTCTATCTATTATTATTAAGCTTCCTATGCATTTAACATACTATGCATTGAACATGCTTAATGTTCTGCGTTTATGTTCTGTCAAGTTTTCCTATTCTTAACCTAAGTATAAGCAAAGAAATAGGTTTACTCGGTGAGTTCGAGGTCGAACACATGGACTATATTGATTCTGTAATTAATTGGATTATTAGAGTTGGAGTGGTAACCGATAACATGTACACTAGATTAAAATGTGGTAAATGGTAAGGTATACGACACATCAAAGTAAGCTAAGTGGATTAAATGAATGGATAAAAACAGGGTTTGGGTTGGTTAACATGTAAAATCAGAAACGCATGGTGATAGTCTATTCATACTTGCGACTCTTCTCCCGGTTGTTAGCCGTTATGCGTTATATGTCTATACCGAATAGGAAAATGTTAAGTACCAAGGTTATTCCTATCGACAAGTAACACTTCTTGGCCTTGACAATCACTTACCCTCTCGAGCAGTTTGATTATTACTACTTATATCGATTAGCTAGATGGACATAAGCATCGGATTAGATTACAATTGGCAAGATGCAATAGTTACACTATGGGTCTTATTTAGATGCTAACTCAACTCGTGACCCTTGAAAGATTAGCTACTCATGGATTCAAAGTAATAAGCGGAAAGTGTAGAGAAATGGATAGAAATGAAAGAATTGTAGATTAATGAATGGAATGCAATTTTAGACAGCTCAATGTCTTGACACAAATCTAAATTCACAACTAGAAAAAGAGATAGAAAGCAGGAAAATGTTTCAATGTTTTGAGTAGCCGGAATGGAAGCGTGAAGTTTTGCTGTGAAGTGGTCAGGCGGAGGGAAGACTCTTCTCTCTCGAGCTATTCGTCTCCGGTTGTCTAATGAAGAGAACTCTGCTGTCACTTAGGAATTCTTCCAAGAATCGACAACCCTTTTTCAGCTTGCATGTCTGCCCTTTTATAGAAGTTGCGTTCGTAATTAGTGGCAAATCTATGTGATTGGAGGAAATTGATGTCGTGCGTCTATCTCGCCTAATTGCGTAATTCTCAGTCCAATTTAGATCCACCACTTTAGCCACAGATCATGCATGTCAATCTTCCGACAATCTCTCAAGATTCTGAACTGATTTTTCCGTTGCCTTGCGTTTCAAGTCCTTATGCGTCCATGGAGAATTTAGGTTCATGCGTTCTCTCATGTCGACGCATCCATATGTTTTAACGCATCATCCTGCGTTGAGCAGTTGTCAGTGCTTCCATAGGTTGCTTGCGTTCCTGCGTTAAAACATGCGTTTTAGGCTCAAAAAGCTATAAAATAATTATCTTCATTAATTTACAAGAGGAGAACGCATAGGAAGATTTTTTAATAGAATTTAACACAAACTACCACATGATTCTCTATTTAATCTCTATTTTTCTAAGAGAAAGGCTATAATAACTTGTATTTCTTCAAGTTATCAGCAGCCTTTATAAAAGGACAGACCTACAAGTTGAAAAAGAGTTGTTGATTCTCGGAAGAATTCCTAAGTGACGGCAGAGTTCTCTCCAGAAGATAACCGGAGACCAATAGCTCAAGAGAGAAGAGTCTTCACTCCGCCTGACCACTCACAGCAGATCTCACGCTTTCATTCTGACGACTCAAGACATTGAAACGCCTTCCTGCTTTCTATCTTTTTCTAGCTTTGATTTTATATTTGTTATCAAGACATTGTACTGTCTAAAATTGTATTTCGTTCATTAATCTACAATTCTTCCATTTCTATCCATTTCTTTATACTTTCCACTTATTACTTTGAATCTTTGAGTAGCTAATCTTTCAAGGGTCACGGGTTGTGTTAGCATCTAAATAAGAACCATAATGTAACTATTGCATCTTGTCAATTGTAATCTTAATCTGATGCTTATGTTGTAAGCCCCGTACTTGTTATTGAGAGAAGGTAAGTAAAAAGAAATTATGGGGCAGGTAAATAGAGAAAATTGGCTAAGTTGGGGGAGAGTGAAAATGGCTAAGTGTTGGCCATGTGATGAGTGACCATGCGTTGAAGGTATGTTTAAGCTTGACAAGAGTTGCCGCGGATAAGCATGCGTTGAAGAGGGTAGCTCGGCGTGGAAATAGATGTGAAGGGAGAAGGGTGCAATATGCGTTAATAGAAGTATGCTTTGAAGGCTACTATGTGCAGAAGTTGGCATCGGTATGTGTTGAGATGGCCTATGCGTTGAAGGATGGAATGCGTCGGACATAGAAAAGTGGTCGAGAGGGCCATGCGGTAATCGGCTATTCCCCGTTGAGCAATCAGTGGCATAGTAAGTTGAGACTTTGAGACTATGCGTTATCGAAGCCATGCACGGAAGGTGGCATTGGCTAATTCCAGAAGGAGGATGATGTTAGAGCTGGTAAGTCGGTGATTTATATTGACATATAAAGGAGTGTATCGAATAATTAAGCCTTTTGGATATATTTTCGAACTCAGATTGACTCCATTTCGCAGACGAACAACGAGGAGAGCTAGAAGAAGGTACTTATATCGAATTTAAGTAGAAATTAGGTTAGTTTTATGATGATTTTGAAGCTGGAATCAGAAGCTTGATTGTTACTAATAGATCTGGACACCAATCGGTGTTTGAAGGAGAGTGAACCGAGGACGTTGAAGCTGGAACTGAAATTTTGAGGTAAGTAAGTTTTGTAAATTCTTAGCAACTTCCATGAAGGATGTTTAAGCTAAATCCGGGCAAAAATGTGCTAATCTCTAGGAAGAAGTAAGCGGAGTTGAACTGCTAAGCAAATCAAGGTAGCCGAAGTTATTTGAGAAAGGGTTGTTCATTCTCTAAAGAATTCCCAAGTGTTTTTGGTTACCACTCCAGCTCTAATAATCCAACGAATTATAGAATCAGCATAGTCCCTGTGTTTGCCTCGGACTCACCGAGTATACCTATTTCTTTGCTTATACTTGGGTTAAGAATAGAAAAACTTGACAGATCATAAACGCATAACATTAAGCATGTTCAACGCATAGTATGTTAAACACATAGGAAGCTTAATAATAATAAATGAATGCAGCAACAAGTTTTGCACTTTAGATCTGCATTGCAACACGGGTCCAAACGTCACTAAGAGTCTCCGAATCCTTTTGCTCGTAGGTCGCCTCTTTGCACTCATCGTCGGAGGAAAATATTTCTACATAAATTTTGCAACCATTTGCCCCCAAGTTGTAATCTTACCAGGTGCAAATGAATATGCCTATTGTCTTGCCTCATCTCTGAGAGAGAATGGGAATAGCATCATCCTGATGCTATCTTGCGGTACTCCAGCCATGGAGAATGTGCTACATATCTCCAAGAAGCTTTTCAAGTGTGCATTCGGGTCGTCACCCATTACACCCCCAAATTGCCCTGCGGTTTGCAACATCTGCAACATCACTGGCTGGGTCAATATCAAGTGTTGGAATGCTCCCGTCACTCATGTACTGTTAGAAGCTTCTGACAGAAGAGAAACTTGCTATACTTCTTCGACTGAGGAATTCCTACAACATAAATAATTCAAACAAAAAGATTGAATCAATACAAAAGTCCCCGACAACGGCGCTAAAAACTTGTTGCAATGCAGATCTGAAGTGCAAAACTTGTTGCTGCGTTCATCTATTATTATGAAGTTTCCTATGCGTTCAACATACTATGCGTTGAACATGCTTAATGTTATGCGTTTATGATCTGTCAAGTTTTCCTATTCTTAACCCAAGTATAAACAAAGAAATAGGTATACTCAGTGAGTTCTTAATCCAAGTATAAACAAAGAAATAGGTATACTCGGTGAGTCCGAGGTCGAACACAGGGACTATGCTGATTCTATAATTCGTTGGATTATTAGAGCTGGAGTGGTAACCAAAAATAGTTGATAAGGATGCATCTAACTAAAGAAAGCGATAACATGTACACTAGATTAAAATATGGTAAATGGTAAGGTATGCGACACAGCAAAGTCAGCTAAAATGATCAAATGAATGGATTAAAAATAGGATTCGGGTTGGTTAACATTTAAAATCAAAAACGTATGGTGATATTCTATTCATATTTGCGACTCTTCTCCCAGTTGTCAGCCGCTATGCGTTATATGTCTATACCGCATACAAGGTTATTCCTATAGACAGATAACACTTCTTGGCCTTGTCAATTGAGTTCCACAATCACTTACCCTCTTGAGCAATCTGATTATTAGTACTTATATCGATTAACTAGATGGACATAAGCATTGGATTAAGATTACAATTGACAAGATGCAATAGTTATACTATGGTTCTTATTTAGATGCTAACGCAACTCGCGACCCTTGAAAGATTAGCTACTCATGGATTCAAAGTAATAAGCAGAAAGTGCAGAGAAATGGATAAACATGGAAGAATTTTGGATTAATGAATGGAATACAATTTTAGACAGCTCAATGTCTTGACACGAATCTAAAATCAAAGCTAGAAAAAGATATAGAAAGAAGGAAAGACGTCAATGTTTTGAGTTGCCGGAATGGAAGCGTGAGGTTCTGCTGTGAATTGGTCAGGCGAAGGGAAGACTCTTCTCTCTCGAGCTATTCGTCTTTGGTTGTCTTCTGGAGAGAACTCTGCTGTCACTTAGGAATTCTTCAGAGAATTAACAACCCTTTTTCAACTTGCAGGTCTGCCATTTTATACAGGCTGCATTTGTAATTAGTGGCAAATCTGCATGATTGGAGGAAATTGATGTCGTGCGTCTTTCTTGGCTAACTACATAATTCTCAGTTCAATTTAGATCCACCACTTTAGCCACAGATCATGCATGTCAATCTTCCGACAATCCCTCGAGATTCTAATCTGATTTTCCGCTGCCTTATGTTTCTGGTCGTTATGTGTCCATGAAGAATTTAGGTTCATGCATTCACTCATGTCTGCGCATCCATATGTTCTAACGCATCATCCTGCGTTGAGTGGATGTCAATGCGTCACAGGTTGCCAGTGTATGGTACTGCGTTAAGAATCTACAGGTTGCTCGCGTTCCTGCGTTAAAACATGTGTTTTAGGATCAAAAAGCTATGAAATAATTATCTTCATCAATTTACAAGAGTAGAACGCATAGGAAGATTTATCAATAGAATTTAACATCAACTGCCGCATGATTCTCTATTTAATCTCTATTTTTCTAAAAGGACTGTAATAACTTGTATTTCTACAAGTTATCAACCTTATTTAAGAGGCCGGTAAGGAATTGTCCGCACAATGGCATTCCTGATTGTGTGTAGATGGAGATCTTCTATAGAGGATTAAACAAAACATCACAATCAGTGGCTGACGCCACAGCAGCAGGAGGATTAATGAACAAGACTTATACGCAAGCAAAGGATATTCTCGATAGAATTTGGAGGAACACTAATGAATTGGTGGATAATGGGTATGGATCCCGATCCATTAACAAGAGAAGAATGCAAGCTGGTACGCTTGAAACTGATGTTGCCACTAATCTTTCAGCTCAAATTGCCACTATGACATCTTTGCTAAAGACAATAGAATTGAACAACCAAGGTGGATCCGTTGCTGCGATGGATGCAATGGATGCGACAGCATCTATAAGCTGTATGCAATGTGGTGAGGGACACCTGTATAATATGTGTCCATACAATCCACAGTCCGTTTGCTATGTTCAGAACAACCTGTACGCTAAAACGTATAATCCGGGTTGGAAGAATCATCCTAACTTTGGATGGGGAGGAAACCAACAATAGATGCAGGGAACTGAGCAACAGCCGCAGAGAAGCAACCCTCCTGTTTACAACCAAGGTATTCAAAGGACCGGTTTTAGTTGCACCGGACTGGTCTCTCCCATTTGAGCTGATGTGCGACATAACCAACCATGCAGTGGGAGCAATGCTGGGGCAAAGGAAAGAGAAAATCATGCACCCGACCTTTTATGCTAGTAAAACATTGAACACTGCTCAAGAGAACTACACTACTACTGAGAAGGAAATGTTAGCCGTAGTCTTTGCGGTTGACAAATTTAGGGCATATTTGGTAGGGTTAAAGGTGATCATCTATACTGATCATTCTGCGATCAAGTATTTAATGGCGAAAAAGGACGCAAAGCCTAGACTCATCTGATGGATCTTATTATTACAAGAATTTGATTTGGAGATCAAAGATAAGAAGGGAATTTATAACTTGTAGAAATACAAGTTATAATAGCCTTTCTCTTAGATAAATAGAGATTAAATAGAGAAGTGCGGCAGTTGATGTGATTCTTATTAATAAATCTTCCTTTGCGTTATACTCTTGTATTTCTACGAAGATAAATGATTTTACCACTTTTTGAGCCTAAAACGCATGTTTTAACGCAGGAATGCAAACGATGCGTTGATGACGTCTTAACGCAGGACGACGCGTTAGCAATCTGTTCTTTATGGACGCATGATCTGAACGGAATGCAAACAACCTAAAGATGCGTTAACAACTACTCAACGCAAGACTAAGCGTTAGCAATCTACGCCGCGTTGACATCGGCCAAACTATTCATGGACGCATAGACGACCATTAATGCAAGGCGCTGAGAATCAAAGCAGAATCTTGAGAGATTGACGGATGATTGACGAACATGATTTGTGGCCAAAGTGGTGGATCTTAATTGACCGAGAATCACGCAATCAGGCGAGATGGACGCATAGTATCAAACAAATTTGCCATTAATTGCGAACGCATCATCTATAAAAGGGCAGCTCCGCGAGATGAGAAGCGGTTTTTGATTCTCGGAAGAACTCCATAAGTGACAGCAGAGTTGTCTCTAGACTTCAACCGGAGACGAATAGCTCGAGAGAGAAGAGTCTTCCCTCCGCCGGACCACTTCACAGCATAGCCTCACGCTTCCATCCGGGCGACTCAAGACATTGACGCTTTTCCCTGCTTTCTTTCTTATTGTTCTATCTTGATTTAGAATTGTGTCAAGACATTGAGCTCATCTAAAGTTGTATTTCATTTCATCAATATAATTATCTTCCATGTCTACTCATTTCTCTAAACTTTCCGCTTTTTACTTTCAAACCATGAGTAACTAATCACTCAAGGTCTAGGGTTGCGTTAGCATCTAACTAGGAACCACAGTGTAACTATTTTATCATGTCAACTGCGAGCTTAGTCCGATGCTTATGTCCATCTGACAAATCGATATAAGTAGTAATAATCAAACTGCTCGAGAGGGTAAGTTATTGTGGAACTCAATTGACAAGGGCCAAGTAGTATTGCCTGTCTATGGGGATAACCTTGGTTCTTAACACTCTCCTATGCGTTCTAGACATATAACGCATAGCGGCTGACAACCGGGAGAAGAGTCGCAAGTATAAATAGAATACTACTATGCGTTTTCGATGTTAGATGTTAATCAACCCGAAACCTTTCTTTATCCATTCATACACATCTTTAGCAAAACTTGCTGTGTCGCATGCTTTCCATATTCCACAATTTTTAGTCTAGTGTACAAACAATCGCTTTCTTTAGATTAAAGTCAACTCTCTGAACTATTTATTGGTTACCACTGCAACGCATGAAATTCAATTGAAAACTTAAACAATATAATCCCTATGTTCGACCTCGGACTCACCTAGAATACCTAGTCTTTTGCTTATACTTGGGTAAAGGATAGGAAAACTTGACAAGACCACCAACGCATAGTAGTAAGACGCATAACATGCTCAAAACATGACATGTTGTACACATAAACACATCATTTAACACTTTGCGTTAGGACAATTTACACATACAAAATACCAACAACAAGTTTTTGGCGCCGTTCCCGGGGATTATTTCATTGATTTAATTATTTTCTTTGGGTTATTGTGTTGCAGGATTCCTCAGTCGACGGAGTATAGCAAACTTCTCTTCTGTCAGAGGTTTCTAATAGTATATGAGTGAAGGGGACAACCCAACATTTGATATTGACCCAGAGATTGAGAGGACCTTCAGAAGAAGGATAAGAAAGAATAAACAAAGAAGGAGCAATCAAACTACAGAAAATATGGATGCTCAAAATAATCAACCTCATGTTAGGGTTAGGCAGAAAGCAAATGCACAAGAGCACGCAAACAATGATACAAACCCAATCCTCTTGGCGCATGATAGAAATCGCCCAATGAGGGAGTATGCGTCTATACAATTTCGCACTGAGAATTTTACAACCAACCTTCGAGGGTAATGGAAGGTTTGAAATGAAACCAGTAATGTTGCAGATGCTGCAAGCCGCAGGGCAGTTTGGGGGTGCAACGGGTGAAGACCCACATGCACACGTGAAAAGTTTCTTGGAAATTTGTAGCGCATTCCCTATGGCTAGAGTACCGCAAGATAGCATTAGACTGATGCTATTCCCATTTTCTCTCAGAGATGAGGCAAGACAATGGGCATATTCATTTGAACCTGGTGAGATTACAACTTGGGGCCAAATGGTTGAAAAATTCATGCAGAAATACTTTCCTCCGACGGAGAGTGCAAAGAGGCGACGAGACATTGTCACCTTCAAGCAAAAGGACTCGGAGACACTTAGTGAAACATGGGCCTTGTTTAAAAGGCTTGTAAGGAATTGTCCCCGTAATCGTATCCCTGATTGTGTGCAGATGGAGATCTTCTACGGAGGATTAAATAAAACATCACAATCAGTGGCTGACGCCTCTGCAGCAGGAGGATTAATGGACAAAACTTATACGCAAGCCAAGGAGATCCTCGACAGAATTTCGAGGAACACTGATGAATGGGTAGATGATGGGTATGGATCTCGGTACATAGATAAAAGACGAACGCAAGCTGGAATGATTGAAACTGACGCGACTAATAATCTTTCAGCTCAGATCGCTAATATGACATCCTTGCTGCAGAAAATAGCATTGAATAACCAAGGTGGAACAGTTGCGTCAATGGACGCAATGAACACAGTGAATGCAACAGCATCTGTAAGCTGTGTGCAATGCGGTGATGGTCACTTGTACGATATGTGTCCCTACAACCCACAATCCGTCTGTTATGTTCAGAACAACCCGTACTCCAAGACTTATAATCCGGGTTGGAGGAACCATCCTAACTTTGGATGGGGAGAAAACCAATCACAAACGCAGGGAACTGGACAACAGCCGCAGAGAAGCAACAACCCTGTGTACAACCAAGGTGTTTAAGGGCATCAAGCACAAAGAAACCAGTCAGCAAACTCATCATCATCATCATCATCCCTTGAAGCACTTATGCGACAAACGATCACTCAAAATGAAGAAACGCGTAAGTCGTTGGAAGCAATGCTCCAAAACCAAATGGGTGAAATAAAAAGCCATGCCATTCTTCCCACTGAAATGTAAGATCAAAGGACGCAAAGAAATCTGCAGCCTCACATCACTCCACAACTAACTCCAATAACACCCACTAGTGAACCGCAATCTTCATCCACCACCACAGCCTTTCAAGAACAAGAGAATGGAAAGGGGAGAGAAAAAGAAACGCAGGCAAACCCTGCGTCGGTATCTCAGAATATCACTCCCCCTATGCGTTCACCCTTTCCTCAGCGCCTAAAGAAGGAAAATGATGAGGGCCAATTTAGAAAATTCCTGGATGTTCTCAAACAACTTCACATCAACATTCTGTTGGTAGAAGCCCTGGAACAAATGCCGAGCTATGTCAAATTTCTGAAAGACATACTGTCGAAGAAAAGAAGGCTTGGGGAGTTTGAGACAGTCGCATTCACGCGAGATTGCAGTAAATTGTTCAAAAGCAATATACCCGCAAAAATGAAAGATCCAAGGAGTTTCACATTGCCATGTTCTATAGGAGGAATGGACGTAGGTCAGGCATTATGCGACTTATGGGACAACATAAATTTAATGCCACTGTCTATATTCAAAAAGTTGGGTATAGGGGAAGCACGGCCAACCACAGTCACACTTCAGCTCGCTGACCGTTCCATTAAGCATCCCGAAGGGAAAATTGAGGATGTTCTTGTGAAGGTAGATAAATTCATCTTCCCAGCCAACTTCATAATTCTGGATTATAAAGCTGACAAAGAGGTGCCTATCATCCTGGGAAGACCTTTCTTAGCTACTGGACGCGCCCTGACTGACGTCCAGGAAGGGGGGTTAACCATTCGAGTGGACGACCAACAGGTAAAGTTTAATGTTTTTAATGCGTTGAAATATCCGGATGATTTTCATTCTTGCCAGATGATCGAAGATATAATTGAATAAAAGGCAAGCATCATAGACGCATGTGCTGAAGACGAAACAATACTGGACGAAATGGATGAGGGAAGAGAAGCGGAAATATGTGTAATCTCCAATGCAAGTAACGCTAAGACTTAAGCAATCGATCCACGGAGAAAACAAAACCGTCCCTAGAAGAACCGCCAACCCTTGAGCTAAAAACATTGCCGACACATCTAAAGTATGCATATTTGGGGGCAGAGAGCACGCTACCGGTCATCATATCCGCTGCGTTAACCACAGATTGTGAAAAGGCTTTGCTGGAGATATTGAAAAATCATATCAAAGCCATTGGATGGACCTTAACGGACATTAGAGGAATAAGCCCTTCATACTGCATGCACAAAATTCGGTTGGAAGAAGGTAAAGATGGCTCGGTTGAAAGGCAACGCAGGCTTAACCCTGCGATGAAGGAGGTTGTAAAGAAAGAGATCATCAAATGGCTCGACGCAGGAGTCATTTATCCAATCTCTGACAGCAGCTAGGTAAGCCCAGTTCAGTGTGTACCTAAAAAAGGGGGAATGACAGTGATCATGAACAGTAAGAATGAGTTGATACCAACAAGAACGATCACTGGCTGGCGCATCTGTATGGATTACCGCAAGCTGAATGCGGCAACAAAGAAGGACCACATCCCACTGCCATTCATCGACCAGATGCTAGATAGGCTGGCAGGAAATGAATTTTTCTGCTTCCTTGACGGGTATTCCGGCTATAACCAGATCATGATAGCTTCGGAATATTAAGAGAAGACAACGTTCACTTGTCCATATGGCACCTTTGAATTCAGACACATGCCATTCGGACTCTGCAATGCACCAGGAACGTTCCAAAGATGCATGATGGCAATATTTTCCGACTATTTGGAACAGTCAGTAGAGGTGTTTATGGAAGACTTCTCAGTATTTGGAAAATCATACGATGAATGCTTGACCAGCCTAGAAAGAGTGTTAAAGCGATGCGAAGACACAAATCTAGTCCTTAACTGGGAAAAATGCCATTTTATGGTCACTGAGGGTATCTATCAAGCAAAGATAGATGCGATAGCAAAACTCCCAGCACCCACAAATGTAAAAACTTTGTGAAGTTTCCTAGGCCATGCGTGCTTCTATAGAAGATTCATCAAAGGATTCTCGCAAGTAGCAAAACCACTGAGTGAGCTGCTGGAAGCCAACAGGGAATTCAAGTTCGACGGTAAATGCCTAAACGCATTTGAGTCTCTAAGACAAGCTCTGATTTCAGCACCAATTTTAGTTGCACCTGACTGGTCTCTCCCATTTGAATTAATGTGCGACGCAAGCAACCATGCTGCGGGAGCAGTACTGGGCAAAGAAAAGAGAAAATAATGCACCCCATCTATTATGCTAGTAAAACGTTGAATGCGTCTCAAGAGAACTACACGACTACTAAGAAGGAAATGTTAGCCATAGTCTTTGCGGTTGACAAATTCAGAGCATATTTGATAGGGTCAAAGGTGACCATCTATAGTGATCATTCTGCGATCAAATATTTGATGGCGAAAAAGGACGCAAAGCCTATACTCATCCGATGGGTACTGCTGTTACAAGAATTTGATTTGGAGATTAAAGACAGAAAGGGAACCGAGAATCAGGTTGCGGACCACCTATCTCGGTTGGAAAATAAAGAGGTCCAGGAAAGCTGGAGTGATATAGAGGAACGATTCCCAGACGAGCATGTCATGAACGCAGAGAGCCAGGAACCATGGTATGCAGACATAGTAAATTACCTGGTCTGCAACCAATGGCCTGAAGAATTCAATGCTCAACAAAAGAAAAAGCTCCAACATGAAAGTAAGTTCTACTGCTGGGATGAGCCATATCTATATAGACTTGGCCCTGATCATATCCTGCATCGATGCGTTCCAGAATATGAAATGCATAGCATTTTGAGAAGCTGTCATGAAGCACCTTACGGAGGACACTTTGGAGGGCAGAGAACAGCTGCAAAGTTGTTGCAAAGTGGGTATTTCTGGCCCACATTATTCAAAGACGCAAGGGCATATGCGGTAGCTTGCGATCGTCGTCAGAGAACAAGCAACATTTCCAACCGAAATGAGATGCCTCTGAATTCAATGCTGGAAGTTGAGTTGTTTGACGTGTGGGGAATCGATTTCATAGGACCATTTCCTCCTTCTTGCGGCAATCAATATATTCTAGTAGCGGTCGACTACGTATCAAGATGGGTTGAAGCAGCACCCTGTGCAAAGAATGACGCAAACACAGTGTCCAAGTTTTTAAAGAAATAAATCTTCTCTTGATTCGGTACACCAAGGGCGATAATTAGTGATGAAGGTACACACTTTATAAATCGCATAATCACTAATTTACTGACTAAATTTAATGTCTCGCACAGGGTAGCAACTGCTTATCACCCACAGACAAACGGCCAAGCTGAAATAACAAACCGGGAGATCAAGTCCAAGGAAAGATTGTGAGCATATCAAGGAAAGATTGGACAGAGAGATTAGATGAAGCTCTATGGGTATACAGAACAGCATTCAAAACACGTATAGGCATGTCACCCTATGCGTTGGTGTTTGGGAAAGCATGCCATCTCCCACTTGAGCTGGAACACAAGGCCATCTGGGCCATGAAGAAGCTCAATTTAGACCAAGACGCAAGCGGCGAAGCTAGAAAGCTTCAATTAAACGTACTCCTGGAGTGGAGACATTCAGCTTACAAAAACGCAAAGCTGTATAAAGAAAGGACCAAGAAATGGCACGACAAAAACAATAGTAAGAAAACTCTATATGTTGGCCAGAAGGTCCTATTATTTAATTCAAGGTTGCGTTTGTTTCCAGGTAAGTTGAAGTCTCGCTTGTCGGGTCCATTCATAATCAAGGAAGTGTTCCCGCATGGTGCGGTCATGCTGACAAACGAAGACGGAACCACTTCCTTCAAGGTCAATGGACAGAGGGTAAAACCCTACCACATTGGAGAGTTTGAAATTGACAAAACCTCCATTGACCTACGCAAGTGTAATAACTGAGCTTGCATCGAAAGCTCCTTACGGTTCTGAACGCCTACATGTCCAGGGACGCTTTCTGTTACTCTAACCTTTTTTTTTTTTTTTTTCACACTTGTTGTATTGATTTCTTTATCTTATTTTATTTTGCTTTCTTTCTTTTATTCGCAATTTGTTTTTAGTATTTTTTTTCTCTTTTCTCTTGAATTTCAGTTTTAGGAGTAGTGTTAGTGAGAGAAGCATGAAATTAGGCGTTGAGTTTTTAATATAAACAATTTGATTTCACCACATACTCTATTATTCATGCATGCGTCCAACGCATAAGTAAACTACACGTTGATTGATAAACGATTTCTGTGTTTGTCGAGTTAAGGTTAGGGGTAAGGTTAGAGCCGTACATATTTTTTTAAAACGCATAATACTTAACTTACAACGCACAATCTAACCTGAGAACCATGCGTTCATCAACTATGCGTTTATCATTAGTTCATTGCGTTTTAGATGGAGCAATTGGTGAAACGCACATGCCTTCTCAGCCTACGCGTTTTTCCAAGAAAAACACTCAAGTGCCCTATGTGCATTAAGTAGCTGCCTATCACACTTGATGGGTGTGCGGCTCAAGAAAATCTGCCTAAATCAGTGGGATTTCGGATATTGCGTATCTGCATTTATTACCGACGGCCCAATCAGCCCTTTATCAACGCGATTCGAATTCCCATTTTCCATTTTCGAAACCCTTCCCTCTTAAACCACCGGTGATTTGTGTTCTTCACCTGTTTGTCTATGTCGAGCCAAGATTCCTAAAATCAAGAACACTCTACCGGCGACGTTTCCCTAATATCCTCATACAATACCCAGTATTCGACTCCATCCTCTTCATCATCACCTGAGGTATTTTGATCTCCATTTTTCTCTCCACCAGTATTCCGACCTACTCGACCTGTGAGGCCTTTTGCTTCTCTGGTCCGCCCAAGATCTCTAAATCCCAGTCCCCCATTTATCCCAACTTTCTCGTAGTCGCAAATCAAGGCTACTGCCCAAAGACCGCTTATAAACCCATCTTTTCGACCATTCTTCAGACCCCAAATCCGTCCACCAGTAGTCGACCTTGACTCAGACGACTGTGTGGAGGTTTTGAATATCCGCTCCTTGAGCCGAATCGACACGTACCTACTCCAAAACCTAAAAGCCGATCAAATCTTGTATCTCTAGGCCCGAAAACCAAAGGCTAAGCACGGAAAACTTCAAGGTCGAGCAACCGGGTCCTGGAACGGTTCGCGATGAAGCCAGCACACTGTACGGAAGCAGCAAAGTTCGCCGAAGAGAAGAGAGAGAGGTATTCGGCGACATTCTGGAGAGAATAGCTCAAGAGGAGAGGTAGGCAAAGGATTGGGAGGATGAAGGGGAGGTCAACCAGCCTTTACCCTCACCTCATCCGCCCAGCACAAGAGGAACAGAAGAGATCGGAAGAGAAGTAGAAGACGAAGTGGCTGTCAAAGAGGGGGAAGTAAACTCCGCACATTCCTCGGACGCATGGATAGCCTAGATCCTGAGCAGATTGCGTGACCCAATGAACGCTACCGTTTCAGACGCAAGACGGGAATCACTCTCGCCAATAAAAGAAGCCCAGAGTCAGTTGAAGGAGACTCGGGAGGGTGAAAAGAATGAGGGAGATAAGGAAGGAGAAGCCACCTACAGCAAGGAGGTCGTAGGCGATCCACGTGAAACGCAAGGGTCTGTCCTTGCGTCTATCAGTCCTGAGGAGATAACCCTGGACTTCAATGAAGGACCAATCAGAAAAGTTGTGATGGCCGCAGAGGCCAAAAGAAGAAGAAAAGAGGAAGAAGAAGTGGTACCCCTCTTGAGGAAGAAGCGAAGGGTATCACAAGAATCTGCCGAGGATGAAGAGCCGAAAACCACAGAGCAAGGAGACGGTCCTGAGTCCCCAATTGTGGCAACATCCTTTAATAGACTGGCTGAGAAGATGAAGAAGAAGAGGGCCAAGTTGAGAAAAGAGCTCAAGGCCCTTAGAAAAGGAGCTGAGAAAATTGCCAAGGACGCATTGTCCGACAAGAAGGCGCGCAAGGAAGTGCGGCCTCAAGAAGAAGGGGAGACGCAAGGCCTTCCTGATCCTCAAATAGAAGAAGCCGCATTGGCATTAGAAGAGAAAATGAGGGAAGAAGAAAGAACAGAAAAAGCAGCCGAGGAGCTTGAGAAAGAACTACAAATTGAAGAGGATAAGGAGTTGGCTGCTAGAATAAAAGCCCAAGAAGAGGGGGAAGAAAAGAAACAAAAGAAGAATAGAAGTAGGCATCACTCGCTTACAAGGAAGGAATGCATCGGGGAGGATGCGAGAGTGGAACAAGGTGTCAGCACCTTGAAGAAGAAAAAGAAGAAAGAAAGAGAGGTGTCAGTAGCCAAACTCCCAAGCACGCATAATGAGAAATGCAAAGGGAAGGAGAAGGTGACTGAAGCACCAGTTGAAGTGGCCGAGAGCAAGAAGAGAACTGTCGACAAAATTCCCGCTAAGGCCAAAGGAAAAACTAAGGTGGCTAATGCGTCACCACAAAAGAAGGAAGGAAAAGGGAGACGCAGGGCGTTCCCTGATTTGATGATTGAGGTGGGATTTTTCCCTGAAGAAGCCCCATTGCCACCATACATCACCGAAACTATTGATCACCACGGCTGGAGAAACTTCAGTTCCAGCACTTTTTGAGTCCAACCTGACATAGTCTGAAGTTTTTATAATGGACGCATAGATAAAGAGGAAGACGTGGTGGTGGTGGATGAAACTGAAGTCCCTTTCAACGCAAGGGAAATAAATGCAATCTATCAGTTGAGGGACAACCCGGATGCGGAAGGAAACAAGATCATAGAATCAACTCCACCGGAGTTAATGGAGGACGCAATCCGGGTATTGGCAAAGCCTGGGGCTAAGTGGGATGTTTCACCCACAAGTATCAAAACGCTATTAGCTAGCAGCCTAAGACCAGA
Organism: Citrullus colocynthis; assembly: GCA_031780015.1. Classification (NCBI taxonomy): domain Eukaryota; kingdom Viridiplantae; phylum Streptophyta; class Magnoliopsida; order Cucurbitales; family Cucurbitaceae; genus Citrullus; species Citrullus colocynthis. The sequence continues at coordinate 1,672,769 of QLSR01000222.1, read as the reverse complement.
GGCAAACCTGTGGGTATACTTGGTGAAGAAGCGGCTGATCCCTACAACGCATGACAAGACAGTATCAAGGGATCGGGTGATGGCAGCTTATTGCATTATGCGTCACATTCCCCTGGATGTTGGACGCATAATCGCGGCGCAGATAAGAGGGGTGTTCAACAAGCCAAGGGGCCAACTCTTTTTCCCCACTCTTATCATAAATTTGTACGCCAATGCTTCCATCGGAGGGCCAATGGAAGTGTTAGACGCAGAGAAGATGATTGAAGTCCGTGGAGTAATAGCCCGCAAAACTCTGCGTAGGTTGATGAGAGGATCACAATATCTGCCAGAGCCTGTTAAGGCCACCAAAAGACCTCATCAACCCAATCCGCCTCCAAAGCCTCAACCACAGAAGAAGGGGAAGTCGTCCAAGCTGAAACGCAAGGCTGTGGCAAGTCCTGATGCCACCATTAGACCTTCCCCGACCTCAAGCCCTTCACCCCCACTTTCAACAACTAGAAGGGAACCGACTCCACCTCCACCTCCTCCTGAGACGCATCACCCTAAGCCACCTCCACCTCCCCCTAAAACGCATCGCCCAAAGCCTTCTAAACCTCAACCTTTCGCCAAACCCCCCTCCCCAATCTCCTCAATAAGAGTTGACTCACACTATGGGGATTTTGGCGCGACTTTTATGCGTCCATCATCCGCTGCGTTTGATGAAACTCCATCAGCCTCTCACCCTCAGCCAAACTTGCCTCAACCACCAACGCAACAACAACCGCAAGAAGCCCAACTCGACCTCGACTGGGAAACACTGCAAACATACCTGCAACAATCAATCTTGCGTCTAGTGATGCATTCATTGAATATGTTAGCTCGATGGCAGACGGAGCAGTTTCACTTTACACTGAATTACATACATCAACTGTTATCGATTCGACTGGAAGTCCCATCCCCTAACATCCCTGAACGCTTACAACAGATGCTTGTCTTCCCAATACCGCAGCGCCCTGCACCTGAGCAGGTACGGAGACCTGATGAAGACAAGACAGATTAGGGGTGTAATTACGAGTTGTATCTTCTTTCGAACTTTTATAGCATTATCTTCATCTCCAATTGTATGCGTTGTGGACGATTCAATTAATAAAATGAAAAAAAAAATTTCTTCGCCGCATGGAATTTCTAATTGCTTCTTTTGCATGGTCCTTTGCTGTAAATTCATTCTAAGTACATATATAATTATTCCCAACTTTTATCTTTGTGTTGAAAAATCAGTCACTATGACGATAATCATGCTTACACCTTTTGTGACTGTTTCAGTTAGATTACTTTCAATGCGTCTACATACTATTCCTTAGAAACGCAAACCTACTTTGTATGTATGCAAGTGGCCAATTCAAACCTCTTTTACAAAATTTTGCAACTTAATCCTTGTTTCCAATTTAAGCAATGAGGACCTTGCTACTCTCAAGTTTGGGGGTGGAAGAGGTTTGAACTGTCAAAGATAAAAGTATGAGGAACTTATTTCAATCATGTATAAAAAAAATAAAAAAATAAAAAAATAAAAAAATAAAATTTTTAAACGCAAAACTCCACTAGCAAGACTAACATATCTATCTTGTTATGAGTTTAGCTGAAAACGACACCTGCTCGTAGTTGGCCGCCTCCATGCACCCCATAGTTGGTGTGTCAAAACGAAGGTGGGTAATCGTAATCAGCGACACATAGATAAAATAACAAACTCCAATGTCTAGTGAGGAAACCGAACTTAGATAAGAGTTTAGTCGAGAAGGGCACTTGCTCGTAGTTGGCTGCCTTCATGCACCCCATAGTTGGTATGTCAGAACGAAGGTGGGTAACCCTACTCGACGCGTGCTTAATATATACATAAGAAAACAAGAAAGAAAAAGGAACTTTATATCTTCATCTTTTCAGACTCAGTGTTCAAAAGAAGAAACAAAAATTGTGTGAATAATGAGTTAAAGAATTTTGAAAAGAAAGCTTGCCGCATACAAACTAGACTCGTCCTAAAGAAGAGAATATGGAGGTAGAGAAGTACCATAACTGACGGGTAGCTGATTGAGTATAGCATTCTGAGAGACTAGTCAATGCGTTGAGAAAATGTTTAGGATGATTGTAAGTTTCTTAGATAGAAGTTATGCTTGAGGACAAGCATTTATCTAAGTTTGGGGGTGTGATAACTTGTAGAAATACAAGTTATAATAGCCTTTCTCTTAGATAAATAGAGATTAAATAGAGAAGCTGATAAGCACTTGAAAAGTACTTTCTATTCTCTCAAATTAAGGGAGTTTATATTAGATTTCACTTGTTTGCTAGTGGTTTTCAGGTTAAAATGAGGAAAATTAGAAGAAAAGACTAAAAGATCAAAATCGAGTAAGAATACTGCGAAAAAGAGCTGAAAAACCCAAAATGGCAGAAATTGGGGCAGCGCCACGGCGCTTGAATGGCGCTGTCGTGGCGCTAAAACCCGAGAGCTAGCTTTTCTGATTGCAGCCTTAGCGCCGCGACGCTGTCCCAGAATTTTCAATAGCGCCGCGGCGCCAGTTTTCCTTAAATGAAAAATTGTTATTTTTGGTAAATTTTTGGGCGGCCAAACTCTATAAATTTGGGGGTTTCTAACAGCCCTAGCATAAAAAAAATCAAATCAAGGAAGTGCAGACCTAAAGAGGCACAAAAAGGAGAGAATTGAGTGAGAGTTCAAAGAGTGAGTTAGTTGCAAGGAAGAGGAAAAGAGTTTGAGATAGTCTTGGTGCCCTTCGAATTCCGACGTGAGAGCCAAGGAGATCGTGACGGTGCTACCTCAATCAAGAGCCTCTTTTCAGTAGAGTTTCCCTTTCTTTACACTCTTTCTTTGTTTATTTTGCTCAAACATGTTGCTTCAAGCTATGAGTAGCTAAACTCTTTAGTTTTAGGGTTTTGATGATTTATTTATGAAATTATGTTGATCTTGTAGACTTTCATGGTTTTGTTGGAATGATTATGCTTTTCATTGTTATTATGTTTAATTCTTGTGGATTGGCCATCTTCACATGTTAGGTTAGATGTATGATTGAGAGATTGTATGTTTAACTTGATCCATAACAATGAATTGTTGTTAATCTATCACGAGAGTAGTTAGGTTGACAATAAAAGTTGTTAAAGACTATTTTTAATGCCATGTAATTTTGTATTGGTTTTAAGAGATTAATAATCAATCGAGTTGCATGAGAAAGGGTTGTTTTTGAGAGAAAATAACTTGGAATTAAGTTTCTAGACTTAGGCAGATGAATGACAATAAAATCCATGAAATCTATAATATTGCATGATGAAATAAACAAGGATTCATTACCCAAAAACTCTCTTTGACTCTTGTGTTTCTCACTTTAATACTTTCCTTATTTGATTTATATTTTCCATAACTCATAATTTTCAAATTCAATCCTCAAATAAAATTAATTCAACTCTAGAATAGCTAAGTAACTTAAACCTTCACAATTGGATCTCCAGTGGAATGATATTCAGACTTAACTGTCTTATATTATAACTTGACTCGTACACTTGCGGTTAACACTCAAAGTGCGCATCAAGTTTTTGGCGCCATTGCCGAGGATCCAAAGAACGGTTTTTGTTATTTAATATTCATTAGAAGTGATAGATCTTAATTTGAGGTGTATATTATTTGGTTGATTATTTATTTATGTATTGATATTTTATTTTATTGTATTTCATATATATATATTCCTTCTTTATTTTATTTTATTTTGATTAATTTGTCGATTTATGCCTCGTGATAATACTAACCTCCTCCCTCTTGATCCCGAGATTGATAGGACTTATAGAAGGAATCTAAGGGCGTTACTCAATCAAACTGAGGAGATGGCAGAGGAGATACCAAAGGCAATTAGGGACTACTTTCAACCCATGTTACCGACAAATCAACCCGGAATAATGAATGTGCCTATCAATGTCAACAATTTTGAGTTGAAACCGGAATTGATCCAAATGGCTAGAGAATTAGCCTTTAGAGGAAGAAGCAATGAAGATCCTCACAAGCACTTGCGATCCTTCTTGGAGATATGCGGAACGGTAAAGATGAATGGCGTTTCTAATGATGCTATTAAACTAAGACTCTTTCCTTTCTCTTTACAGGACCGTGCAAAAGATTGGTTGGAAACCATCCCCCCGGATAGCATTACAACGTGGGAGATCTTAGCTCAAGCTTTCTTGAACAAATATTTTCCACCGGCTAAATCTCAAAGACTAAGGACGGAGATTGGAACATTCCACCAACTTGAGGATGAACAATTATATTAGGCTTGGGGAGAGGTATAAGGATCTCTTGAGAAGGTGCCCTCAACATGGTTACCCAGATTGGTTGCAAATTCAACTCTTCTACAATGGATTAGCAAGCTCAACCAAATCCATCTTAGATGCAACTGCCGGAGGATCAATCTTCTCCAAGAATGCTCAAGAAGCCTACGCCATTCTAGAAAACTTGGCCAATACATCTTATAATTGGCTATGTGAACGAGCTTCTCCAATCATCCCAAAAGCCGCCGGATTGTATGAGGTGGATGAGGTAAACTCACTCAAAGCCCAAATGGCTTCCCTTACTAATGCTCTTTCTAAATTAACTGCAGGAGGCCGAGCTCAAACAAATCCACCATCTATAGCCTCTCTTGCCGCTTTAGCATCGGAGATGGCCACACAAAAGGAGTTGGAACAAGGAGATAATGAGACAGCCAACTATGTTGATAGAGGACATTATAGAGGCCACCAACACCAACAACTTCCAACTCATTACCATCCTAACTTGAGGAACCATGAAAACTTTTTTTATGCTAACAATAGGAATGTTTTGCAAGGTCCTCCCGGTTTACCCAATGTAGGTCCATCACACACCGAAAAGAAGTCCAACTTAGAAGACTTGATGTTAGAGTTCATAAAAGAATCAAAGGAAGGACCACCGCATTGGAAAGCACTGTACAAAGCCATGGTAAGGCCATTCACAACATTGAGGTGCAAATAAGCCAAATCGCCACCTCACTCCAAACAATGCAAAAGGGCAAATTTCCTAGTTGTCCCGAAATAAATCCAAAGGAGGAGTGCAAGGCCATGACTTTGAGGAGTGGGAAAAGGCTATCCACTCCCTTGATCATAGATGAGAATGATGAGCAAGTGGTAGATGACACTATCCAAGAGCCAATTTTAGAAGATGAATCGAAGAAGATCTTAGAAAGGGAGGTAAAGGTAAAAGAGTTAACATCTTCAAGTAAGTCATCTAACCCTCTACCCGTTTTACCCAATACTATGCCATATCTTCAACGTTTTAAAAAGAAAGAAATAGACTCCCAATTTGCTAAATTTCTTGAGTTGTTCAAAAAGCTTCACATTAACATCCCATTTGCTGAGGCTTCAGAGCAAATGCCCAACTATGCTAAATTCATGAAAGATGTCTTGTCTAAAAAGAAAAAGTTTGGGCAATATGAGATGATTAGCATGACTGAGAAATGCAGTGCTGTGCTGCAAAAGAAGCTACCAAAAAAATTGAAAGATCCAGGGAGTTTTACTATACCCTGCACTATTGGTTCTTTAAATGTTACTAGAGCTCTTTGTGATCTTGGTGCTTCTATAATTTGATGCCTTTATCTGTCTATAGGAAGCTTAACATTGGAGAGGTGCAACCTACCACCATCACCTTGCAACTTGCTGACAAATCGTTAGCCTATCCTAAAGGTATTGTTGAAGATGTATTGGTTAAAGTTGACAAATTCATCTTCCCTGCAGATTTTGTAGTACTGGACATGGAGGAAGACTTTGAGATTCCTATCATACTTGGGAGGCCATTCCTAGCAACTGGAAAGGCTATCATAGATGTCCAACAAGGGAAGTTGACTCTAAGGGTAAATAATGAGAATGTGGTATTTGATATTTACAAGTCCTTGAGTCATCATGATGAGAGTAGTCCTTGCCATGCTTTAGACATAATTGATCATACTATTTTTAAGCATGTAGAAGTTATGTTGGCTAAGGATCATCTAAAACAAAGCATAATGGATGTTGAGAATGAAGATACAATTTTTGATGAAATAGCCTTTTATGCTAGGTGGTTAGATAGTTTGCCAATATGTTCTAAAATGGATAGACCTATACCTTTGGTGTAAACTGACTTGCAATATCCAGCGTTGGGGAGAGCAATGCGTTTGGGGTTATGCGTGGCTAGAAGAAAGAGTGGCCGAGAAGTAGCTAGTAAGGGGTGAAAGTTGGTTAAGTATTGGCCAAAGCCATGCGTTGATGAAGAAGTGGAAGTTGAATTACTTTGAGAAATCATGCGTTGTTGAGTGAATCGCAAAGGGGTTGTGAGTTGAAGTGGTCGTCGCATCGCAGGATAAATGATTATTGGCGGGGGAAAGAAATATACTTGAACTATGCATTGAAGGCGCCACCATGTGTCGAAGACAGCCATGCGCTGGAGCCACATTGCGTCCAAGACAGAATGGTCTTGATGCGATGAAGCTAGTGTGTGTAAGACTGTGTGTATGCGTCGGAGGTAGGAGGCACCGAGAACATTATGCGCTGAGAATGATTAGTGCTGAAGGCGCTGAAGAAAAATTTAGACATGAGTGCCCTGTGTTGAGAAGAAGACTAGCACCAGCCTATGGGTGAGTAAGTCGGCATTATCATCTTGGTACTTGTGAAGGATAAGTCGGCAGTATATAAATTGGTGAGTTTAATCATTTTCAGACATTTCGAGGGCTTAAGTCGGTCCCATCTTTCAGAGAAACCACAAAGGAAAGTAGAGGAAGGTGTTCTTATAGTTTCGGGCGAAATTCCACTCGTGTTGGTGCCAAAATAAGAACTGAAATAGAAGTTTGATTTGCAGACGCACAAATTGAACAGTGGTCGATGTTTAGAGTAGAACGACTCGAGGAAGCCAAGTTTAAAGCTGAAATTTGGAGGTTAGTAAGTTAACACAATTTCTAACAAGTCTTATGAAGGATGGTTAGGCTGAAAGTGAAGTTAATCACATGAATCCTTAGGTAAAAGTAGCAGCTACAAAACTGCTATGTAATTTGGAGCAACGCAGAGTGATTTCAGCATAACTAGAGAACGATAAAGAGTTAGGCCTTGAAATTTAGAGGTACGCTGTGGAACTCAATTCTTTACAAGTTTGTAGAAGGGAAGAAGTCTTAATAAGAACTGGAAATGCATTTTTAACAATGCTTAAGCAAAGAGATCCAAGCTGTAGCAGTTAGCTCTCTCAATAGAAAGATAAAGTTCAAACATTGGATTATCAGCAAGAATGAGCTATATACAAAGTGTTCTCTGAATTGGAGTTCAATAGAAGGGTAAGGAACAGCTAGTAGTAATAGCCTTAGTGCTTAAAGCTTGAGAATGAACTAATGATAGTTGAATCCCATGTCGAGCTCTAAATATTAAGTATATGATGAGTTGTTGCTTATGTTTCATGAATGGAAAAGAAGTATAGCAAGAGAAAGTTGTTATTTCAGGCGAAGAGGAGATAGGGAAGACGTATAATCCCCTCAAAGCCTAGAAAGAGTTGTGAGTGACACTTTTCTTACCCTAAAGCAATCTTTGTTATATATGTTAGTTCGGTTTTCCAATGGAATACGATTTTGTGATCAAATGATTTTTGAAGCATACTTTATGTTCTTAAAGTTATTGAAAAGTATGTTTATGAAATGTTATTGATGAAATATAGTTGCCCTGAGTTCTTATAAATGATTGCATACGATTTGTTTGTATAAAGTGTTACTTCTTAAAGTAAAAACGTTTAAAAGGAGGCTCAGTGCTGATGGACTTGAGAAGGCACGTGAGTTTCCCCGGGACCCAGTACTGAAGGACATGGAGAAGGTACTTGGGCAACCCGCCATAGTCCTATGTGCACATAGAGGTTATATGCTGGTGCGTTGAGTCTTGCTCCGCATCGAGCCTTATATGTTTTCGACGTTGGGGTGTTGAGTTTTGCTCCACTTCAACTAAGGGAAAAGTATTGCACTTCAACTGTTTTCCTATGATTTGTTGAAAATCCTGTATGAATTGATAAGGGCAATTAAGTTTGTTTTAACTAATTTATTTGGAAGCAATTGCATGTTTTATGTTGATGTTGAACTCAGTTTTAGCACTGATGATTTCCGAACAAAATGATTTGTTAAAATGGTCATTCACTGGGCCTTTAGCTCATGTTTTCAATATTTTCTTTCCCCTCCAGGTAGCAAGGACGTTCCAGGTGCTTTGCCTACTCCAACTCGCCCTGCTTAAGCTTTGAGATTCAGAAAAACCTTACTTGTGGAAGTGTTGTTGTATGCTAAACCTCTATTAGATGGCATGTAGATATACGTGTATAATTGTAAGAGATTGAACCATGGATTGTAATAGAACATATGAATGAGTTGAAGAAGTGGTTTGACTTGTTTATACCTTCCTATATGTGATATTTAAATGTCTTAGAATGTGAAATTTATTGTGCATAGTTCAGGATATATGTGAAGGGATGGATGGTATGCGTCACAAAAAGGGTGATGTATACTATCCTTACGTCCCCTTATAGGTTAAGTAGGTGAACTTGGGAGGGGGTGTGACAAGTTGGTATCAGAGCGAAAGAGTCTTGGGAATATGATCATGCATATGTAATTGTTTAGCCAATAGTAACATTGTGTTATCATATAGTAAAACATGCCACCTCGAAGCAGGCGAGTTAGGCAATCAGTGACCGGAACTCCTCAGGCTACTGGAGATCGAGGGAATATGTCAGAGGGTGAATCTAGTCATCCTCGAGTTGAAGTTAATGCTGAGGAATAGATATTTACCAGAATTGCAGAGAGATTAGTTGCAGGCATAGGATCAGTACAATCAGATCTTGAAAAGAAGTATAGCATTGAAAGATTGAAAGCCTCAGGTGCTACTACCTTTGAAGGCACTGTAGACCCCGCTGAAGCAGAGTCATGGTTGAACTTACTGGAGAAATGCTATCGTGTAATGCGGTGCCCTGATGATAGAAAGGTAGAGTTAGCAGTATTTTTGCTCCAGAAAGGGGCAGAAGATTGGTGGAAAATGGTAGAAAGCAGGAAAGGAGACATCGAAGGAATAGACTGGAACGAGTTAAAAAAGGCGTTCCAAGAAAAGTATTGTCCAAGATCGTTCCGAGATGTTAAACGGAATGAGTTTTTGAGGTTGATACAAGGATCCATGTCAGTAGCAGAATATGAGAAAAGGTATACAGAATTATCTATATATGCCATGACGATTGTTACAGATGAGCATGATAGATGCAAGAAGTTCGAAGAAGGGTTACGAGAGGAGATACGTACTCCTGTAACTGCTAGTACTGAATGGACAGATTTCTCCAAACTCGTAGAGGCAGCTATGCGAGTTGAAAGGAGTCTAATGGAAAAGAGAATGGAATGTGAGTCAGCAAAAGGTGGACGTGCAATTCCTTCCTTCAATCCTACTCAGGGACAGTCTGGTAGGAGATTTGTACCAGGCGTAATTGGTGGAAGAAATTTCAAAGTCAGACCGAATGAGCAAGGTAAAAGTAATTCCAAGGGTGGTAATGGAGGAGGTGCACAGAGACAAGGACCGAGGAACTTTAGTGGACCAGCTCAGTCAGTGGAGGGCTCTCAAAGTGGACAACCTGGTGAGTCCACAGCTAGTTCCATGAGGAAGCCGTTATGTCCTACCTGCGGGAAACACCATTGGGGACAATGTAAGGGCAATGTATGTTATCATTGTGGACAAGAAGGTCATTATAAACGAGAATGCCCCTAGTTGATGCAAGAGGTCAAAGCTGAATAGAGAACGGGTTCTAATACTGCTAATCAACCACAAAGACCTGCAGTAATTGCTGATGAAGGAGCTAGTGGATCAAGAAAAAAGGGAGTTACAGGTCGCCCTAGACAGCAAGGGAAAGTCTTTGCTATGACTCAACAAGAAGCAGACGAGACTCCTAATGTTGTTACTGGTACAATTCCTATTTGTCATACTTCTGCTCATATTTTAATAGATCCTGGTGCTACTCATTCCTTTGTTGCTAAAATGTTTACTGTAAATATGGATCTTGAATTAGAATTTTTGTCTGAAGAACTGCATGTATATACTCCTATTGGTGATGTGCTTGTGACTAATGGAGTATATAGAGATTGTGAAGTGTCACTTCATGGTGAAGGAAGGCATCGTCCTGGGGCACAAAGTCTCTCAAAAGGGATTGGAGGTGGATAGGGCTAAAATAGCCGCCATTGAACAACTGCCACCCCCCAACAATGTGAAAGGAGTCAGAAGCTTCCTAGGGCATGCTGGGTTTTACAGGAGATTTATTAAAGATTTTTCTAAAATTGCTAAACCCTTGAGTAATTTGCTAGAAAAGGAAGCTAAGTTTATCTTTGATAATGCATGTCTATCAGCTTTTAATACTTTGAAGGAAAGACTAATTTCTGCACTTATTATTGTTGTACCAGAATGGAGTCAATCTTTTGAGATCATGTATGATGCTAGTGACTATGCTTTAGGAGCTGTTTTAGGCCAACGTAAAAATAACATGTTTAGGCAATTTACTATGCTAGTAGGACTCTTGATAATACTCAACAGAAATACACTACTACTGAAAAAGAACTACTAGCTGTTGCGTTTGCCCTTGATAAATTTAGACCATATTTGCTTGGCTCTAAAATAGTGGTGCGTACTGACCATGCTGCTTTAAAGTATTTGTTCGTTAAGAAAGATTCCAAACCCAGGCTAATGAGGTGGATATTATTATTACAGGAATTTGACTTAGAAATCAAAGACAGGAAAGGATGTGAAAATGTGGTTGCAGACCACTTGTCTAGAATTGAGAATGGGGATGCTACATCATGGCCCCCAATTGTTGAGACGTTCCCAGATGAACAACTGTATCAGGTAAAAGATAGTTTGCCTTGGTTTGCTGACATAGTTAACTATCTTGCAGGAGGACATTTGCCACCTGACATGAATTCTCAACAAAAGAAGAGATTCCTACACAATGTTAAGTCATACCATTGGGAGGACCCCCTTCTCTACAAGGTTTGTGCTGACAACATGATACGGAAGTGCGTGCCTCAAGAGGAAGTGGTAAGTATTCTAAATTCATGTCATGCCTCCCCCTATGGAGGTCACTTTGGACCCACTAGAACTGCATCAAGGGTACTTCAGTCAGGATTTTATTGGCCATCCCTTTTCAAAGACTGTTATACTTTTGTTAAATCATGTGATAGGTGCCAACGTACTGGCAATATTTCAAGACAACATGAGCTTCCAATGAAACCTATCTTGGAAGTGGAGCTCTTTGACGTTTGGGGTATTGACTTTATGGGGCCATTCCCTGTTTCTTCTGATCGCTACCTATATATTTTAGTTGCAGTAGATTATGTATCTAAGTGGGTAGAAGCCATAGCCACTAGGACCAATGATGCTCGCACTGTTTTAAAATTCCTGCATAAAAACATTTTCACACATTTTGGTACACCTAGAGCTATTATTAGTGATGAGGGTTCTCAATTTTGGCAATACATTGTTTGAATCCATGATGCAAAAATATAAGGTTAATCATAAAATTGCTACAACTTATCATCCTCAAACTAATGGCCTTGTTGAGTTATCTAATAGGGAAATCAAGCGGATTTTGGAAAAGAAAGTTAAGACCAATAGGAAGGATTGGGCCCTGAAGCTCGATGATGCACTGTGGGCCTACCGCACAACGTTCAAAAATCCAATTTGTACTTCACCGTACAGGTTGGTGTTTGGAAAGGCTTGTCACTTACCGGTAGAGCTCGAGCATAGAGCTTATTGGGCCATCAAGAAGCTGAACATGGATTTTGAGAAGGTCAGTGAGAAACACTTCTTAGAACTCAATGAGATGGAGGAGTTTCGTGCTCAAGCTTATGAGAATGCCAAACACTACAAAGAACGCACAGCGAGATGGCATGACAAGAAGATGACCCCACGGACCTTCCTTCCTAGACAAAGAGTATTACTTTTCAACTCACGTTTACTCTTGTTTCCAGGAAAGCTTAGGACACGATGGTCGAGACCCTTTATCATTGTCAAGGTATCACCACACGGGGCTGTGGAATTGCAAAACAATGATGGAACAACCTTCAAAGTGAATGGTCAACGATTGAAGCACTACATCGGTGATGAAGAACGCCGATTTGAGAACCTGGCCTTCATTGTATGATCCATTGGTTTGGTCTAGCTAGAAGACGTTAAACCAAACGCTCATTGGGAGGCAACCCAACTTTATTGCTTTCTTTACTTTTCTTTTTATTTTATTTTCAATAAACCTTGTAGTCACTCATATGCTTTATCTCTCAGGAACTTGGTTCATCACACAAAGTACTCCTTACACCAAGCCTGTTTGGTGGCTTCCCGCTTGCTCCCAGGCTCGTTCTTTCTTTGTTAGATGCTCTTATGCATTGGGGACAATGCATGATTCTAAGTTTGGGGTGGGAGGTGTCTTTCGTACTTTTGTGTGTTTTCTTATCCTGCTATGCATGTTAGTAAAGGTTTTAATGATCATATGCATGTGAATTTTTTGAAAAAAATTTGAAAATTTTGGGAGCTTTCAAAGTTAATGGGAATGTTGGTTAGGGTTGTGTGCCTTGATGTTGATTGCCCATGATGAGATTCGAATTTGCATGATAGATCACTTATTATGGAAATAGAATAGCACTATCTTGAGTTAAATTCATTTAAGTCCCTCTTAACATTTCCCATATTCTTGAGCATGTAGCCACTTTAAATTAAAATCTTTAATTGAAAAAAAGGATTAAGTTGGGTATATTTGGTTGTCACTCCGAAAGGCCCCACTGGTTAGAGAGTAGAAATGCATGATAGCTTGTAATCTTAGACTAAGGAAAAAGAAAAGAGTATACATGCCTTGAGAAAAGAAAAAGTGTACACAAAATGTATGAGCTTTATTTGTCTATTTTTTTTTAAATGTTAAACTTGTAATGAGTATGCATGGATAGGGGTAAAAAGAGCTGCCTTTGCTGTGATCAGTAAGGACGCCTGGGAATTGACTAGGAACGAGTCCCTACAGTGAATGTGTGAAAGCTAGTGCCTCTAGGTAAAAGAATGCAAGTTTAGGGCCCATGAAAAAAAAATGATTGAAAGGCACCTTAGTGGACATATTACTCACTTGAAATGTATGAAAGCTTGAAGATTGGTGCATGAGCTAGAGTAGGGGGAAAACTAAAGAAACTCTCTTAAGTCCTAATTTGAGTTCTAGTATTTTAAATTGAAGGAGGCTTGCACACACACACATGGGAGATAACAAGATTTGGCCCTGAATGATTATAACAATATAGATATGCTTGCATGTTTCTACTTAAGCTCTAAATGCCATTCTCTGAGACATGAGTCAATTGCACACTTCTTCATCTAAACTCCCTATTATTTGATTTTATTTTTTGCTCGGGACTAGCAAATCTCTAAGTATGGGATGTTGATAAGCACTTGAAAAGTGCTTTCTATTCTCTCAAATTAAGGGAGTTTATATTAGATTTCACTTGTTTGCTAGTGGTTTTCAGGTTAAAATGAGGAAAATTAGAAGAAAAGACTAAAAGATCAAAACTGAGCAAGAATACCACGAAAAAGAGCTGAAAAACCCAAAATGGCAGAAATTGGGGCGGCGCTGCGGCGCTTGAACGGTGCTGCCGCGGCGCTAAAACCCGAGAGCTAGCTTTTCTAATCGCAGCCCTAACGCCGCGGCGCTCTCCAACAGCGTCCGCGACGCTGTCCCAGAATTTTCAATAGCGCCGTGGCGTTATAGACCAGCATCGCGGCACCAGTTTTCCTTAAATAAAAAATTATTATTTTTGGTAAATTTTTGGGCAGCCAAACTCTATAAATTTGGGGGTTTCCAGCAGCCCTATCATAAAAAAAATCAAATCAAGGAAGTGCAGACCTAAACATGCACAAAAAGGAGAGAATTAAGTGAGAGTTCAAAGAGTGAGTTAGTTGCAAGGAAAAGGAAAAGAGTTCGAGATAGTCGTGGTGCCCTTCGAATTCCGACGTGAGAGCCAAGGAGATCGTGACGGTGCTACCTCAATCAAGAGTCTCTTTTCAGTAGAGTTTCCCTTTCTTTACACTCTTTCTTTGTTTATTTTGCTCAGACATGTTGCTTCAAGCTATGAGTGGCTAAACTCTTTAGTTTTAGGGTTTTGATGATTTGTTTATGAAATTATGTTGATCTTGTAGACTTTCATGGTTTTGTTGGAATGATTATGCTTTTCATTGTTATTGTGTTTAATTCTTGTGGATTGGCCATCTTCACATGTTACGTTAGATGTATGATTAAGAGATTGTATGTTTAACTTGATCCATAACAATGAATTGTTGTTAATCTATCACGAGAGTAGTTAGGTTGACAATAAAAGTTGTTAAAGACTATTTTTAATGCCATGTAATTTTGTATTGGTTTTAAGAGATTAATAATCAATCGAGTTGCATGAGAAAGGGTTGTTTTTGAGAGAAAATAACTTGGAATTAAGTTTCTAGACTTAGGCAGATGAATGACAATAAAATCCATGAAATCTATAATATTGCATGATGAAATAAACAAGGATTCATTACCCTAGAACTCTCTTTGACTCTTGTGTTTCTCACTTTAATACTTTCCTTATTTGATTTATATTTTCCATAACTCATAATTTTCAAATTCAATCCTCAAATAAAATTAATTCAACTCTAGAATAGCTAAGTAACTTAAACCTTCACAATTGGATCTCCAGTGGAACGATATTCGGACTTAACCGTCTTATATTATAACTTGACCCGTACACTTGCGGTTAACACTCAAAGTGCACATCAGAAGCATGCGGCAGTTTATGTGATTTTTATTAATAAATCTTCCTTTGTGTTATATTCTTGTATTTCTATGAAGATAAATAATTTTACAGCTTCTTGAGCCTAAAACGCATGTTTTAACGCAGGAATGCAAATGATGCGTTGATGACGTCTTAATGCAGGACGACACGTTAGCAATCTGTTCTTCATGGACACATGATCTGAACGAAACACAAACAACCTGAAGATGTGTTAACAACTACTCAACGCAAGACTACGCGTTAGCAACCTACGCCGCGTTGACATCGGCCAAACTATTCATGGACGCATAGACAACCATTAATGCAAGGCGCTGAGAATCAAAGCAGAATCTTGAGAGGTTGACGGATGATTGACGAACATGATTTGTGGCCAAAGTGGTGGATCTTAATTGAACCGAGAATCACGCAATCAGGCGAGATGGACGCAGAGTATCAATCTCGCTGCCAATCAAGCAGATTTGCCATTAATTGCAAACGCATCATCTATAAAAGGGCAGCTCCGCAAGATGAGAAAGGGTTGTTAATTCTCGGAAGAACTTCATAAGTGACAGCAGAGTTCTCTCCAGACTTCAACCGGAGACGAATAGCTCGAGAGAGAAGAGTCTTCCCTCTGCCGGACCACTTCACAGCATGGCCTCACGCTTCCATCCGAGCGACTCAAGACATTGACGCCTTTCCCTGCTTTCTTTCTTATTGTTCTATCTTGATTTTAGATTTGTGTCAAGACATTGAGCTCATCTAAAGTTGTATTTCGTTTCATCAATATAATTATCTTCCATGTGTACTCATTTCTCTAAACTTTCCGCTTTTTACTTTCAAACAATGAGTAACTAATCACTCAAGGGTCTAGGGTTGCGTTAGCATCTAACTGGAACCACAGTGTAACTATTTTATCTTGTCAACTGCAAGCTTAATCCGATGCTTATGTCCATCTGACAAATCGATATAAGTAGTAATAATCAAACTGCTCGAGAGGGTAAGTGATTGTGGAGCTCAATTGACAAGGGCCAAGTAGTATTGCCTATCTATGGGGATAACCTTGGTTCTTAACACTCTCCTATGCGTTATAGACATATAACGCATAGCGGCTGACAACCAGGAGAAGAGTCGCAAGTATGAATAGAATACTACTGTGCGTTTCCGATGTTAGATGTTAATCAACCCGAACCCTTTCTTTATCCATTTACACACATCTTTAGCTGAACTTGCTGTGTCGCATGCTTTCCATATTCCACAATTTTTAGTCTAGTGTACAAACAATCGCTTTCTTTAAATTAAAATCAACTCTCTGAACTATTTATTGGTTACCACTGCAACACATGAAATTCAATTAAAAACTTAATCAATATAATCCTTGTGTTCGACCTCGGACTCACTGAGAATACCTAGTCTTTTGCTTATACTTGGGTAAAGGATAGGAAAACTTGACAAGACCACCAATGCATAGTAGTAAGACGCATAGCATGCTCAAAGCATGACATATTGAACGCATAAACACATCATTTAACACTTTGCGTTAGGACAATTTACACATACAAAATAACAACAACAATAACGTAAAGGAAGATTTATTAATATAAATCAACATAAACTACCGCATGCTTCTCTATTTATTCTCTATTTATCTAAGAAAAAGGCTACCATAACTTATATTTCTACAAGTTATCACACCCCCAAACTTAGATAAATGCTTGTCCTCAAGCATAACTTCTATCTAAGAAACTTTAATCATCCTAAACATTCTCTCAATGCATTGACTAGTCTGTCAGAATGCTATACTCAATCGGCTATCCGTCAGTTATAATACTTCTCTACCTCTATATTCTTTTCTTTAGGACGGGTCTAATTTGTATGCGGCAAGCTTTCTTTTCAAAATTCTTAAACTCATAATTCACAAAATTTTTGTTTCCCTTTTTTTTAACATTGAGTCTGAAAAGATAAAGATATAAAGTTCTTTTTTCTTTCATTGTTTTTATTATTTATGTAACCATGCGTCGAGTAGGGTTACCCACCTTCGTTTTGACATACCAACTATAGGGTGCATGGAGGCAGCCAAGTACGAGCAAGTGTCCTTCTCGACTAAACTCTTATCTAAGTTTGGTTTCCTCACTAGACATTGGAGTTTGTTATTTTATCTATGCGTCACTGATTACGATTACCCACCTTCGTTTTGACACACCAACTATGGGGTGCATGGAGGCGGCCAACTACGAGCAGGTGTCGTTTTCAGCTAAACTCTTAACAAGATAAATATATTAGTCTTGCCAGCAAAGTTTTGCGTTTAACAGAATTTTTTTTTTTTTTTGACATAAGTTCCTCATATTTTTATCTTTGACAATTCAAACCTCTTTCACCCCCAAACTTGAGAGTAGCAAGGTCCTCATTGCTTAAATGGTAAACAAAGATTAAGTTGCAAAATTTTGTAAAAGAGGTTTGAATTGGCCGCTTGCATACATGTAAAGTAGGTTTGCGTTTCTAAGGAATAGTATGCAGACGCATTGAAAGTAATCTAACTTAAAGAGTGTGCAAAAAGTATAAGCATGATTATCCTCATAGTGACTAATTTTTCAACGCAAAGATAAAAGTTGGGAGTAAGTAGACATACTTAGGATGAATTTACAGCAAGGGACAACGCAAATAAGTAATTTGAAAGCCCATGCGGCGAAGAAGTTTTTCATTCTATTAATTGAATAGTCCACAATGCATACAATTAGAGATGAAGATAATGCAATAAAAGCTCTAAAAGATACAACTCTTAACTACACCCCTAAATTTTTAACCATCTGACTTGTCTTCATCAGGTCTACGTTTCTGCTCAGGCGCAGGGCGCTGCGGTATTGGGAAGATAAGCGTCCATTGTAGGCATTCAGGAATGTTAGGGGGCGAGACTTCCGGTGGAATCGAGAACAGTTGATGAATGTAATTTAGTGTAAAATGAAACTGCTCCGTCTGCTGGCGTGCTAACATATTCAAAGAGTGCATCACTGGACGCAAGATTGATTGTTGTAGATATGTTTGCACTGTCTCCCAGTCAAGGTCGAGTTAGGCTTCTTGAGGTTGAGGTTGCGTTTGTGGTTGAGGATGAGTTGGCTGAGGGCAAGAAGTGGATGGAGTTTCATCAAACGCAAGGGATGAGGGACGCCTAAACGTTGCACCAAAATCTCCGTAGTGTGAGTCATCAACTCTTATTGAGGAGGTTGGGGAGATAGGTTTTGTGGAAGGTTGAGGTTGAGAGGGTTCTGGGTGATGTGTCTTAGGCGGAGGTGGAGTGGGTTCTCTTCTGGTTGTTGGGAGTGGGGGTGAAGGACTTGAGGAGGGGGATGGTCTAATGGTGGCATCAGGATTTGCCACAATCTTGCATTTCTGTTTAGATGGCTTCCCCTTCTTCTGCATTTGTGGCTTTGGAGGCGACACTCTAGTTGATTGAGTGGGTTGATGAGGTCTTTTGATGGCCTTAGCAGGCTCTGGCAGATGTTGTGATCCTTTCATCAACCGATGCAGAGTCTTATGGGCGACTACCCCATTGACTTCGATCATCTTGTCTGCGTCTAACACCTCTGTCGGTCCTCCAATGGCAGCATTGGCGCTCAAGTTGATGATAAGAGTGGGGAAAAAGAGCTGACCTCTTGGTTTGTTGAAGACCCCTCTTATCTGCGCCGCAATTATGCGTCCTACATCAAGGGTAATGCGACGCATAATGCAATAGGCTGCCATCACCTGATCTCTTGATACTGTTCTGTCATGCGTCGTCGAGATTAGCCGCTTCTTCACCAAGTATACCCACAGGTTGGCCTCTGGCTGTAGGCTGTTGGCAGGCAATGTTTTAATGCCTGTGGGTGATACGTCTCACTTTGCCCCGGGATTTGCCAATATGCGGATTGAGTCTTCCATTAACTCTGGTGGAGTTGACTCTATTATTTTGTTTCCTTCCGCATCCGCATTGTCCCTCAACTTATATATTGCATTTATTTCCCTTGCGTTGAATGGGACCTCATTTTCTTCGACTACTACCATGTCCTCATCTTCGTCGATGCGTCCGTTATAAAAATTGCGAACTAAGTCGAGTTGGATCCAAGAAGTGTTGGAACAGAAATTTCTCCACCCGTGGTAGTTGATGATTTCGATAATGTATGGCAGCAACGGGGCTTCTTCCGAGAAAAATCCCACCTCCATCAGTAAATCAGGAAACGCTCTGCGTCTCCCTTTTCCTTCCTTCTTTGGTGACGCATCAGCCACCTTAGCTTTTCCTTTGGCCTTAGCAGGGATTTTATCCACTGTTCTCTATTTGCTCTTGGCTGCTTCAGCTGGTGTCTCAGTCACCTTGTCCCTCCCTTTGCGTTTCTCTTTGTGAATGCTTGGGAGTTTGGTGACTGACTCCTCTCTTTCTTTCTTCTTCTTCTTTTTCAAGGTGCTAACACCTTGCTCCTCTCTCGCATCCTCCCTGATGCGTTCCTTCCTTGTAGGCGAGTGGTGCCTACTTCTCTTCTTCTTTTTCTTCTTGCCCTCCTTCTCTTCTTAGGCATTTATTCTTGCAGCCAACTCCTCATCTTCCTCTATTTGCAGCTGTCTCTCAAGCTCCTCAGCTACGTTTTCTAATCTTTCTTCGTTCCTCATTTCCTCTTCAAATGCCATTGCGGCTTCGTCTATTTGAGGATCAAGAAGGCGTTGCGTTTCCCAACCTTCTTGATGCCACACTTCCCTGCGCGCCTCCTTGCTGGACAATGCATCCTTATCAATTTTCTCTATTCCTTTTCTGAAAGCCCTGAGCTCTTTTCTCAACTTGGCCCTTTTTTTCTTCATCTTTTCTGCCAATCTATCAAAGGACGTCGTCGCAATCGGGGACTCAAGTCCGTTTCCTTTCTCTGCGTTTGTCGGCTCTTCATCCTTGGCAGTTTCTTCTGATACCCTTCTTTTCTTTCGTATCAAGGGTACCACTTCTTCTTCCTCTTCCTTTCTTCTCTTGGCCTCTGTGGCCATCACAGCTTTTTTTATGGGTCCTTCATTGGAGTCTAGGGTCGTCTCCTCAGGACCGATGGATGCAGGGACTAACCCATGCGTTTCAACTGGCTCGCCTACGACTTCCTTTTTGTAGGCGGCGTCTCCTTCCTTATTGCCCCGGTCTCTTCACCCTCCCGAGTCTCTTTTGGCTGACTCTGGTCCTCTTTTATTGGCGAGGGTGATTCCCATCTTGCGTCTGAAACGGTTGCGTCCATTGGGTCACGCAATCCGCTCAGGATCTCAGCTATCCATGCTTCTAAGGAACGTGCGGAATTCACTTCCCCCTCTTTGATAGCCACCTCTTCTTCTACTTCTCTTCCCATCTCTTCTGTTCCTCTTGTGTTGGGCGGACGAGGTGAGGGTGAAGGCTGGTTGACCTCCCCATCATCCTCCCAATCCTTTGCTTGCCTTTCCTCTTGAGCGATTCTCTCTAGAATGTCGCTGAATACCTCTCTCTCTTCTCTTCGACGTACTTCGCTGCTTCCGTACAGTGTGCTGGCTTCATTGCGAACCGTTCCAGGACCCGGTTGCTTGACCTCAGAGTTTTTCGTGCTTAGCCTTTGGTTTCCGACATTGAAGTTCGCGGCGGAAAACTCCCTCACATTGTTCATTCTGGGCCTAGAGATACAAGATTTGACTCGGCTTTTGGATTTTGGAGTAGGTACTGGGTCGTTCGGCTCAAGGGGAGGATATTTAAGACTTCCACGCACTCGTCTGAGTCAAGGTCGACTACTGGTTGATGGAAAAATAGGTTTATAGGCGGTCTTTGGGCAGTAGCCCTGATTCGCGACGCCAAGAAAGTTGGGATAAATGGTGGATTGGGATTTGGAGGTCTTAGTCGAACCGGAGAAGCAAAAGGCCTCACAGGTCGAGTGTCGGAAAAATGGTGGAGAGAAAAATAGAGATCGAAGTACCTCAGGTGATGATGAAGAAGATGGAGTCGAATACTGGGTATTGTACGAGGATATTGGGGAAACGTTGCGGGTAGATTGTTCTTGATTTTGAGAGTCTGATTGGCTCAACATAGATAGAAATGCGAAGAACACAAATCGCCGGAGGTTTTAGAGGGGAAGGGTTTCGAAAATGGAAAATGGAAAATCGAATCGCGTTGATAAAGGGCTAATTGGGCCGTCGGTAATAAATGCAGATATGCAATATCCGAAATCCCACTGATCTAGGCAGATTTTCTTGAGTCACACACCCATCAAGTGTGATGGGCGGCTAATCACGCAAATAAGCACTCGAGTGGTTCTGGGAAAAAACGCATCGACTCAAAAGACACATGCGTTACCCGATTTGCTCTTTCTAAAATGTGCTCATTTAATTAATAAACGCATACTGATAAATGCATGGTTCTTAATTCAGTTATACGTTGGACGCAGCATAAATAGTGCAGCATAAATCATAGTTTACATTAAAGCTTGACGCATAATTTCATGCTCATTTAATTTACACTACTTCTAAAACTGAATTTAAAGAATGAAAAATAAATACTAAAAGCAAGTTACAAAAGAAAGAATGCAACAGAGAAAAAAAATAATAAAATAAAATAAACTGAAATAAACTAAAATAAAATAACATTAATACAAGTACGAACACAAAGAAAGAAAGCAAGAGTAAAAGAAAGTGT
The DNA here is from genome assembly GCA_031780015.1 of Citrullus colocynthis. Taxonomy (NCBI): domain Eukaryota; kingdom Viridiplantae; phylum Streptophyta; class Magnoliopsida; order Cucurbitales; family Cucurbitaceae; genus Citrullus; species Citrullus colocynthis. The sequence continues at coordinate 1,651,295 of QLSR01000222.1, read as the reverse complement.
CCCTGGAAAAGTAGGCATTCAGCATCGCAGGGACTCTTCAACGCAAGCTCAGTTTTTGCACTCGCGCAAGTCAATGGAGGTTCTGTCGATTTCCAACTCCCCAATGTGGTAGGGTTTTACCCTTTGTCCATTGACCTTGAAGTAGGTAGTTCCGTTTTCATTTGTTAGCTTGACAGCACCATACGGAAACACTTCCTCGATTATGAATGGTCCAGACCAGCGAGACTTCAGCTTACCTGGAAATAAACACAACCTAGAGTTAAATAATAAGACCTTATGGCCAACGTATAGCGTTTTCTTACTGATATTTTTGTCGTGCCATTTCTTGGTCCTCTCTTTATAGAGCTTTGTGTTTTCGTAAGCTGAATGTCTCCACTCCATGAGTTCATTTAATTGAAGCTTTCTTGCTTCGTCCTTGCGTCCTGGTCTAGATTGAGCTTCTTCATGGCCCATATGGCCTTGTGCTCCAGCTCTAACGGGAGATGGCATGCTTTTCCGAATACCAACGCATAGGGTGACATGCCTATGGGTGTTTTAAATGCCGTTCTATATGCCCAGAGAGCTTCATCTAGTCTCTCCGTCCAATCTTTCCTTGATGTGCTCACCACTTTTTCAAGTATGGACTTAATCTCCCTATTTGTTATCTCAGCTTGGCCGTTTGTCTGTGGGTGATAGGCAGTTGCTACCCTGTGCGAGACATTAAATTTCGTCAATAAATTAGTGATTATGCGATTTATGAAATGTGTACCTTCATCACTAATTATCGCCCTTGATGTCCCAAATCCGGAAAAGATCTGTCTCTTTAAGAACTTGGACACCGTGTTTGCATCGTTCTTTGCACAGGCCGCTGCTTCTACCCGTTTTGATACATAGTCGACCTCTACCAGGATGTATTGATTACCGCAAGACGGAAGGAATGGTCCCATACAATCGATTCCCCATACGTCGAACAACTCAACTTCCAGGATTGAATTCAGAGGCATCTCATTTCGGTTGGAAATATTGCCTGTCCTCTGACAACGATTGCAGGCTACCGCATATGCCCTTGCGTCTTTGAATAATGTGGGCCAGAAATACCCACTCTGCAATACCTTCGCAGCTGTTCTCTATCCCCCGAAGTGTCCTCCGTAAGGTGCTTCATGACAGCTTCTCAGAATGCTATGCATTTCATATTCTGGAATGCATCGACGCAAGATGTGGTCAGGGCCAAGTCTGTATAGATATGGCTCATCCCAGCAGTAGAACTTACTTTCGTGTCGGAGCCTCTTCCTTTGTTGAGCGTTGAAATCTTTAGGCCATTGGTTGTAGACCAAATAATTCACTATGTCTGCATACCACGGTTCCTGACTCTCTGCGTTCATGATGTGCTCGTCTGGGAACCGCTCCTCTATATCACTCCAGCTTTCTTCGACCTCCTTATTTTCCAATCGAGATAGGTGGTCCGCAACCTGATTCTCAGTTCCCTTCCTATCTTTGATCTCCAAATCAGATTCTTGCAATAACAAAATCCATCGGATGAGTCTAGGCTTTGCGTCCTTTTTCGCCATTAAATACTTAATCGCAGAATGATCAGTATAGATGGTCACCTTTGACCCTACCAAATATGCCCTAAATTTGTCAACCACAAAGACTACAGCTAACATTTTCTTTTCAGTGGTAGTGTAGTTCTCTTGAGCAGTGTTTAATGTTTTACTGGCATAAAAGATAGGGTGCATGATTTTCTCTTTCCTTTGCCCCAGCATTGCTCCACTGCATGGTTACTTGCGTCACACATCAGCTCAAATGGGAGAAACGAGTCTGGTGCAACTAAAACTGGTGCTGATATTAGGGCATGCCTTAAAGACTCAAACGCATGCAGGCATGCGTTATCAAAGTTGAACTCCCTATTAGCTTCCAACAATCGCTCAGTTGTTTTGCGATTTGCGAAAATCCTTTGATGAGTCTTCTATAGAAACCTGCATGGCCTAGGAAACTTCGCAAAGTCTTAACATTTGTGGGGGCTGGCAGCTTGGATATCGCATCTATTTTTGTTTGGACAACTTCTAGTCCAACCTTAGAAATCTTATGACCCAACACAATACCTTCCGTGACCATGAAGTGGCATTTCTCCCAGTTGAGGACTAGGTTTGTGTCTTCGCATATCTTTAATACTTGTTCCAGGTTGGCCAAGCATACATCATATGATTCTCCAAATACTGAGAAGTCGTCCATAAACACCTCCACTGAATGTTCCAGATATTGGGAGAATATTGCCATAATGCATCTTTGGAACGTTCCTGGTGCGTTACATAGCCCAAATGGCATGCGTCTGAACGCAAAGGTGCCATATTGGCAAGTGAACGTTGTTTTCTCTTGATCTTCCAGAGCTATCATGATTTGGTTATAGCCGGAATATCCGTCAAGGAAGCAGAAGAATTCATTTCCTGCTAGCCTATCTAGCATCTGGTCGATGAATGGCAATGGGAAGTGATCTTTCTTTGTCGCCGCCTTCAGCTTGCTATAGTCCATACAGATCTGCCATCCAGTGACCGTTCGTGTTGGTATCAGCTCATTTTTATTGTTCGTGATCACTGTCATCCCCCCTTTCTTTGGTACACACTGAACTGGGCTTACCTAGCTGCTGTCAGAGATTGGATAAATGACACCTGCATCGAGCCATTTGATGATTTCTTTCTTCACAACCTCCTTTATGGCTGGGTTAAGCCTACACTGTCTTTCTACTGAACCTGCCTTACCCTCTTCCAACCGAATTTTATGCATACAGTATGAAGGGCTTATTCCTCTTATGTCCGCTAAGGTCCATCCAATGGCTTTGATATGATTTCTCAGTATATGCAGCAAAGCCTTTTCACAGTCTGTGGTCAACGCAGAGGATATGATGACCAGTAGCGTGTTATTTTCTCCCAAGTATGCATATTTAAGATGCGTCGGCAGTGTTTTTAGCTCAAGGTTCGATGGCTCTTCTAGAGATGGCTTTGTTTTCTCCGTGGATCGGTTGCTCAAATCTAGGCGTGAGAAGCTTGCATTGGAGATTACACCGATTTTCGCCTCTTTTTCCTCATCCATTTTGTCCAACATTGTTTCATCTTTTGACCATGTGTCTACAATGCTTGCCTTTTCTTCAGTTATTTCTTCAATCATTTGGCAAGGTGAAAATCATCAGGATATTTCAACGCATTAAAAACATTAAACTTTACCTGCTGGTCGTCCACACGAATTGTTAGTTCCCATTCTTGGACGTCAATTAGGGCGCGTCCCATAGCTAAGAAGGGTCTTCCCAAGATAATGAGCACCTCTCTGTCAGCTTCATAATCCAGGATTATGAAGTCAGCTAGAAAGATGAATTTGTCCACCTTCACAAGAACATCCTCGATTTTGCCCTCGAGGTTCTTGATGGAGCGGTCCACAAGTTGAAGTGTGACTGTAGTGGGCTGTGCTTCCCCTATACCTAACTTCTTGAATACAGACAGTGGCATTAAATTTATACTGGCTCCTAAGTCACATAGTGCCTGACCTACGTTCATTCCTCCTATGGAACATGGCAATGTAAAACTCCCTGGATCTTTCATTTTGGCAGGTATATTGTTTTTGAACAATGCACTGCATTCCTACGTTAATGCTACAGTCTCAAATTCTCTGAGCCTTCTCTTTTTGGATAGTATGTCTTTCAGGAATTTGACATAAGTTGGCATTTGTTCCAGGGCTTCCACCAACGGAATGTTGATGTGAAGTTGTTTGAGAACGTCCATAAATTTTCTAAATTGGCCCTCATCATTTTTCTTCTTTAGGTGTTGAGGAAAGGGCGGACGCATAAGGGGAGTTGCATCTTGATATACCGACGCAGGTTCTGCCTGCATTGCTTTTTCTCTCCTCTCTCTATTCTCCTGCTCTTGAGCAGTTGTGGTGATTGATGATGGTTGCGGATTATTGGTTGGTGCTGTTGGAGATGGTTGTGGAGTGATGTGAGGCTGCAAATTTCCTTGCATCCTCTGGTCTTGCGTCTCAGTGGGAAGATTTTTCCCAGTTCTTAATGTCACAGCTTGACATTGTTCCTTACCGTTGCCTCATGGGGCTTCGGTATTACTTGGCAATGCTCCTTGAGGTCTGTTTTTGAGCTCACCTGCAATTTGTCCCATTTGCACTTCTACATTGCGAATTGCAGTGGCCTGACTTTGGAGCATCACATCATTCTTACTGATATATTCTTGTAGTAGAGCTTCCATAGATGATGGTGATGTATTTGATGACTGGTTTCTTTGTGGCTGATGCCCTTGAAAACCTTGGTTGTGAACATGAGGGTTGCTTCTCTGCGGCTGTTGCTCAGTTCCCTGCGTCTGTTGTTGGTTTCCTCTTCATCCAAAGTTAGGATGGTTTCTCCAACCAGGATTATATGTTTTAGCGTACGGGTTATTCTAAACATAGCAAACGGATTGTGGATTGTAAGGGCACATATCATACAGGTGGCCCTCACCCCATTGCACACAGCTTACAGATGCTATTGCATACATTGCATCCATCGCAGCAATGCTATTGTCTTCAGCAAAGATGTCATATTGGCAATCTGAGTTGCAAGATTAGTGGCTGCATCAGTTTCAATCATACCAGCTTGTGTTCATCTCTTGTCAACGAATCGAGATCCATATCCATCATTCACCCATTCATCAGTATTCCTTGAAATTCTATCGAGAATATCTTTGGCTTGCGTATAAGTCTTGTCCATTAATCCTCCTGCGGCGGAGGCGTCAGCCACTGATTTTGATGTTTTGTTTAACCCTCCATAGAAGATCTCCATCTGCACACAATCAGAAATGCCATTGTGCGGACAATTCCTTACCAGCCTCTTAAATTGGGTCCAAGCCTCACTAAGAGTCTCCGAATCTTTTTGCTCGAAGATGACAATGTCTCGTCGCCTCTTTGCACTCACTGTCGGAGGAAAATATTTCTACATAAACTTCTCAACCATTTGCACCCAGGTTGTAATCTCACCAGGTTCAAATGAATATGCCCATTGCCTTGCCTCATCTTTGAGAGAGAAAGGGAATAGCATCATCCTGATGCTGTCTTGCAGTACTCAAGCCATGGAGAATGTGCTACGTATCTCCAAGAAGCTCTTTAAGTGTGCATGCGGGTCGTCACCGATTGCACCCCCAAATTGCCTTGTGGCTTGCAACATCTTCAACATCACAGGCTTCATTTCAAACCTTTCATTACCTTCAAAGGTTGGTTGTAAAATTCCTGGTGCGAAATTATACAGGTTCGGCGACGAATATTCCCTCATTGGGCGATTTCTATCATGTGCCAAGAGAATTGGGTTTATCTCTTGGTATGCATGCTTTTGTGCATCTGCGTTTTGCCTAACCCCACCCTGAGGAACCTGATGCTGATTGTGTTGTGCGTCCATATTTTCTTCTGTAGCTCGGTTGTTCCTTCTTTGTTTATTCTGTCTTATCCTTCTTCTGAAGGTTTTCTCAATCTCTGGGTCAATATCAAATGTCGGATTGTTTCCTTCACTCATATACTGTTAGAAGCTTCTGACAGAAGAGAAACTTACTATACTCCTTCAGCTGAGGAATCCGGCAACACAATAATCCAAATAAAAAAAAATGAATCAATAAAATAATCCCCAGCAACGGCGCCAAAAACTTGTTGTAGCGCATGCAATGCAGAAGTACAAAACTTGTTGCTACATTTATTGATTATAATTAAGCTTCCTATGCGTTTATCATTCTATGCGTCTTTCTTATGCTTAATATTATGCGTTTGTTATCTGTCAAGTTTTCCTATCCTTTACCCAAGTATAAGCAAAGAACTAGGTTTTCTCGGTGAGTCCGAGGTCGAACACAGGGATTACGTTGATTCTATGTTTAAGTGGATGATATGCGGTGTACGGGTAACCAAGAATAATTTGCAAGAGATGTTTGTTTCTAATCTAAAGAAAGCAATAACATGTACACTAAACTAAAATGTGGAAGATGAAAAAGCATGCGATACAGCAAAGTCAGCTAGGTGAATTTAATGAATAGGTAAAAACAGGGTTCGGGTTGGTTAACATCTAACATCAGAAACGCATTGTGATAGTCTACTTATACTTGCGACTCTTCTCCCGGTTGTCAGCTGCTATGCGTTATATGTCTACAATGCATAGGAGAATGTTAAGTGCCAAGGTTGTTCCTATGTCTAGGCAACACTACTTAGCCTTATCAATTGATTTCCACAATCATTTACTCTCTCGAGCAGTCTGATTATTATTACTTATATCGATTAGCTGGACATAAGCATCGGATTAAGATTACAATTGACAAGATCCAATAGTTACACTATGGTTCTTATTTAGATGCTAATGCAACCCTTAACCCCTGATGGATTAGTTACTCATGGATTCAAAGTAAAAGCGGAAATTGTAAAGAAATGAGTAGACATGGAAGAAATATAGATTGATGAACGGATTGCAACTTTAGATAGCTCAATGTCTTGACACAAATCTAAAATCAAACTAGAAAACAAGTTAGAAAGCAAGAAAAGAGCGTCAATGTCTTGAGTCGCCGGAATGGAAGCGTAAGGGTCTGCTGTGAAGTGGTCAGGCGAAGGGAAGACTCTTCTCTCTCGAGCTATTCGTCTCCGGTTGTGTTCTGGAGAGAACTCTACTATCACTTAGGAATTCTTTCGAGAATAAACAAGAACCTTTCATCTTGTAGAGCTACCTTTTTATAGATGATGTGTTCGCAATCAATGGCAAATCTGCTTGATTGGCAGCGAGATTGATATCATGCGTCCATCTCGCCTGATTGCGTAATTCTCGGGTCAATTAAGATCCACCACTTTAGCCACAGATCATGTTCGTCAATCATCCGACAATCTCTCAAGATTCTGATCTGATTGTCCGCTGCCTTACATTGATGGTTGCTTATGCGTCCATGGATAGTTTGGCCGATGTCGACGCGTTGTAGGTTGCTAACGCATAGTCTTGCGTTGAGTAGTTGTTAACGCATCTTCAGGTTGTTCGCGTTTTGTTCAGATCATGCGTCCATGACGAACAGATTGTTAACGCGTAGACCTGCGTTAAGAAGTCATCAATGCATCGTTTGCATTCCTGCGTTAAAACATGCGTTTTAGGCTCAAAAAGTGGTAAAATCATTATCTTCATAAAAATACAAGAGCATAACGTAAAGGAAGATTTATTAATAAAAATCAACATAAACTACCGCATGCTTCTCTATTTATTCTCTATTTATCTAAGAAAAAGGCTATCATAACTTGTATTTCTACAAGTTATCAGGACACTTCGGGGGACAGAGAACAGCTGCAAAGGTATTGCAGAGTGGGTATTTCTGGCCCACAGTATTCAAAGACGCGAGGGCATATGCTGTAATCACTGGCTTATAATACTAAGTGTTGGGAGAAGGCAAGTGAAGTGGTGGCTATTCGTTGCTAGAGGAAAAGTAACAGAGAGTGGAAGGGCTAAGCTTTGGCCAAGACTATGCGTCGATGAAAGCAGAGAAAAGAACATTTTTCTTTAACTGGTCATGCGTTGAAGGTGAAATCACAAAGAGTTACGAGCTGAAACAGTCATTTGCGTTGGAAGAGAAGTTGATCATTAGCGGGGAAAGAAATGTTTTGACCTACCATGCGTTGGTAAGGTTGCCATGCGTTAAGGTCCCCATGCGTTGAAGACGGGTGTGGTTGATTGAGTTGTATGCGTTGAAGGTAAGAGGCGTCGAGGGCACCATGCGTTGAGGGTGGTTATCTGCTGAGGGTGCTAATGATAGGCTGCGTTGAGTGCTTTACATTGGATTGAGAAAGGGAAGCCTGCGCGCCAGCCTGCCTAAGAGAGTTAAGTCAGCAGTATATATATATATACGTAAGTGAATGAAATATTTAATCATTTTTAGACATTTTCGAGAGCTTAAGTTGGTTCCATTTTTCAGGTGAACTACAAGGGAATGTAGAAGAAGGTGTTCTTATGGATTTTGGATAGAAGTCTACTCGTTTTGGTGTTAAAATCTAAGCTGGAACAGAACGTTATTTGTGGACGCACAAACTGGACAGTATCAAATGTTTGGAGTGAAACGAATCGAGGAGATTGAGTCTAAGGCTGAAACATTAAGGTTAGTAAGTTAACTCAATTCTGAACAACTTTTATGAAGGATGTTTGAATTGAAATTGAATGGAAACATGTAAACCTTTAGCTGGAAGTTACTGATAAGGAATTTCTGTGCAATCTGGAGTAGTACGGAGAAATCTTGCAATATCTGAGGAATAAGGACAAGTTAAGCCATGAAAATTGGAGGTAAGCTAGAAAACATATTTCTCTACAAGTTTGTAGAAGGAAAGAAGTTCTAAATATGGCTGGAAATATGACTTTTAATTAATAGAAGTGAGAACAAAAGGAAAGGAGGAAACTTTGCTGTCGGGTGTCGCTAGGAAGCTAATATCCCGGAGAATTGGAGAGTGATTAGCGAGACAAATCCCGCTGGGGGTACAGAGGAGCTTTTTGTCTCACAAATCTCATTGACTCTCGCTAGGTAATGCTGATCAGGTAATCTTGCTAGGCTCGTTTATCCTAGTGTCGCTAGTATCATTGTCCGGTTGGGTAGTTCCGCTAATAATCTCGCTGGGAATGTGGGATTCTCATTGGTAGTCTTGCTTATTAGGTTTATTTTGGAAAAAGGGAAGGCTCGGTGATGAGTCATGATTTGAGTTTAATTATGCAAACTAAACGATCAAGTAAAAGAAGCATAATGTAAGGAAAAATGTTTATTTCAGGCCAAGAGGAGATAGGGAAGGCGTATAATCCACTCCAGGCCTAGAAAGAGCTTTGAGTGACACTTTTCTAGTTTTAACGATTTCGTTGTACATGTTAGTTTGGTTTTCTAATTTATTTATGATTTTGTGATCAATTAATTTACAAAGCATAGTTTATGTTTTTGTTAAACGGTATTGAAAAGTATGTTTATGAAATGTTATTGATTTATGAATTGCCCTGTTTTCTCATGAAAGATTTGTATATGAACTGTTTGTATAAAAGTATTGCCTTCCTTAAAGGAAAATGTTTTAGAGGAGACTCAGTGCTGATGGACATGGAGAAGGCACATGAGTTTCCCCGGGACCCAGTACTGAAGGACATGGAGAAGGTACTTGGGCAACCCGCCATGTTCCTATGTGCACATAGAGGTTATATGCTGGTGCGTTGAGTTCTGCTCTGCATCGAGCCTTATTTGTTTTCGACGTTGGGGTGTTGAGTTTTGCTCCGCCTTAACTAAGGAAAAGTATTATAACCATACTGATTTTATTTATGAAATGTTGAAAAACCATGCATGATTTGATAAGGGCATTTAAACATGATTGTTTCAAAGAATATGAGATGATTCTATGTTTTACTTATGCTGTCAGAATTTGCTTAAATCCTGATAATTTTCGAACTAAAATTAGTTTGTTAAAAATTAATCACTTGGCCGTTAGCTCATGATTTCAAGTTTTCTTTTCCCTCCAGGTAGCAAGGATGTTCCTGGTGCTTTGCCTACTCCAACTTGCCCTGCTAAAGCTTCGAGTTTTCAGAATTTGTCCTGTTTGAAGATTGGTATGTATGTAAAACCTTATATAGGTGGCATGTAGACCTAGTTGTACATTTGCTGGGAGTTGAAATATGTTTTGTATAAGTGCCCTGTGGATGAGTTGAAAGTTTGAATTATCGATATGTAAATAACTTTCTAAATGTTATGGTTTTGGATGTATGAAGGAGTTATATGTATGTTATGAATTCACAGGATCAGTTTGTATAAATGGATGGTATGTTTCAAAAGAGGGGTGATGTATGCTATCCTCACATCTCCTTTCAGGTTAAGTAGGCAATCTGAGAGGGGGTGTGACATATGCGGTAGCTTGCGATCGTTGTTAGAGAACCGGCAACATTTCCAACCGAAATGAGATGCCTCTGAACTCACTCCTGGAAGTTGAGTTGTTCGACGTATGGGGAATTGATTTTATGGGACCATTCCCTTCTTCTTGCTGTAATCAATACATCCTAGTAGCGGTTGACTACGTATCAAAATGGGTAGAAGCAGCGACCTGTGCTAAGAACGACGCAAACACGGTGTCCAGTTCTAAAAGAGACAAATCTTTTCTCGATTTGGGACACCAAGGGCGATAATTAGTGATGAAGGTACACATTTTATAAATCGCATAATCACTAACTTATTGACAAAATTTAATGTCTCGCACAGGGTAGCAACTGTATAAGCACCTAATTTGTAAGCACGTTCAAAAGCTTAAAGCGAATTAACGTTAATAATCTCATTTTGTAAATTAAATAAAAATAAAAAAATATAAAAAATATAAAAAAAAAGAAAAAGAAGAAAGAGGAAAACAAAGGGAAAAGAAGACAAAAAAGGAAATTAAAAAAAAAAGAGAAGAGAAGATAAGGAAGGAGAGAAGTCGGTTATTATTTTTTATTGAAGGGGAAAACTTTGCCGACGTATTTCTCTTCATTTTCAAACTCATTTCTATGCTATCTTTCAGCTGCACATCGTGGAGAGGTTGAAGAAGAGTTCTAGGGCAAATTCATGCAAGGTTTTGGATGGTTTCATGGTAAAACTGAAGTTGAAACAGAAGCTTCATCTGCTGTCGCACAGTTTGAACCAGGTTTTGTGTTTGATGAATATCGAGCTGAAGAGATTGAATTTTGGGCTGAAATTTTAAGGTTAATAAGTTAACTCAATTCTGAACAACTTTTATGAAGGATGCCTGAGTTGAAATGGAATAGAAATATGTAAACGTTTAGCTGGAAGTTACTGATATGAAATTTCTGTGCAATCTGGCGTAGCGCGGAGAAATCTTGCAATATCTAACGAACAAGGATGAGGTAAGCCACGAAAATTTGAGGTAAGCTAGAAAACATATTTCTCTACAAGTTTTTAGAAGGAAAGAAGTTCTAAATTTGGCTGAAAATATGACTTTTAACTGACAGAAGTGAGAACAAAAAGAAAAGGAGGAAACTCTGCTGTCGGGTCTCGCTAGTCTCGCTTATTCTGGTGTCGCTAGTGCCGTGTACCTGTTGTGTATATCGCTAGTAATCTCGCTAGTAAGGTGAAAAATCTCGCTGGTAATCTTGCTAGTGACATAGAATCTCACTTATGTTTACTTTGAAAAAAAAAGGGAGTCTCGGTGATGAATCATTGTTAGAGTTTAAGTATGCATATTTAACGATCATGTAAAGGAAGTTTAAGGAAAGCGTAACGTGAGAAATGTGTATTTACAGGCCAAGAAGAACTCGAAAAGGCATATAATCCGGGCCTAAGGACAAGTTGTGAGTGACACTTTTCTTTCTTTGAAAATGAAATTTATTGAAAATGTTTAGTTTGGTTTTCTTATGAGATATGGCTTTGAGATGAACTGTTTTCTTGAAAAGCATGATGTTTGATGATATTGTTCACAAGGCATGTTTTATCCATTTTCTATAAGATGTTGAATTACATGTTGTGAAATGTTGTTTATTGTGAAATATCTGATTTTTCATGAAAGACTTTCATGTGAACTATTTACATAAAATACTGGTTTCTCAAATGTTTTAGAGGAGGCTCAATACTGAAGGACATGAGAATGCATGTGAATTTCCCCGGGACCCAGTACTGAAGGACTAAGGTACTTGGGCAACCCGCGATATTCCTATGTGCACACAGAGGTTGTGACGTTGAGTGTGTTGAGTCTTGCTCCACCCCAACTAAGGTTGTTATCGACGTTGATTGCATTGAGTTTTACTCCGCCTCAACTAAGGATGTTTTCGACGTCAGGTGAGTTGAGTCTTGCTCCGCCCTGACTAAGGGAAAATTTTGAGAACGAACTAATTTCGTGTACGATCATTTTGGCATGAACATATGTGATTTGATTACATTGTTGAAAATTATGATTTTACAAAAATGATTATTTGAATCACGTTTACGTATATGGTGTTATATTGATTGTAACATACTTGTTTTCGAACAAAAGATGGTTTTACAAAATTAGTCACTCACGGGGCTTTTAGCTCACGCTTTCCATGTTTTCTTTTTCTCCCAGGTAGCGAGGACGTTTCCGGTGCTTAGCCTATTCCAGCTCGCCTTGCCTAAGCTTCGAGATATCAGGAAAAAGATACATTTGAGTCATTGTACGTATATATAACCTTGTATAGGTGGCATGTAGACCTAATTACATAATAGTTGGGATGTGAGACGGGTTATTGTGCAAATATGTTGTGAATATGTTGAAAGTTTAATTGTAATAATACAGGTCTTTATGGTTCTGGATTTGTAAGCGAATATGTATGTTATAGTCTCACAGGTTATTTAGGTACAATTAGGCAATGAATGTCACAAAAAGGGTGATGCTTGCTGTCTTCACATCTCTTCTCGGGTTGGGTAGAGTAGCATGGGAGGGGGTGTGACAAACTGCCTATCACCCACAGACAAGCGGCCAAGCTGAGATAACAAATAGGGAGATTAAGTCAATACTTGAAAAAAGTTGTGAGCACATCAAGGAAAGATTGGACGGAGAGATTAGATGAAGCTCCCTGGGCATATAGGACGGCATTTAAAACATCCATAGGCATGTCACCCTATGCATTGGTGTTTGAAAAAGCGTGCCATCTCCCTCTAGAGCTGGAACACAAGGCCATGTGGGCCATGAAGAAGCTCAATCTAGACTAGGATACAACTGGCGAAGCAAAAAAGCTTCAATTGAATGAACTTATGGAGTGGAGACATCCAGCTTACGAAAACGCAAAGTTGTATAAAGAAAGGACCACAAAATGACACGACAAAAATATCAGTAAGAAAATGCTATACGTCGGCAAAAAGGTCCTATTATTTAACTCAAGGTTACGTTTATTTCCAGGTAAGCTGAAGTCTCGTGGGTCTGGACCATTCATAATTAAGGAAGTGTTCTCGCATGGTGCTGTCAAGCTAACAAATGAAGACGGAACCACATCCTTCAAGGTTAATGGACAAAGGGTAAAACCCTACCACATTGGAGAGCTGGAAATCGACAAAACCTCCATTAACCTACACGAGTGTAATGACTGAGCTTGCGTTGAAAGGTCCTTGCATTGCTGAACGCCTAATTTTCCAGGGACGTTTTCTTTTACTCTTGCTTCCTTTTTTCTATTTGTACTTTGTTTTCAATATTTATTTCTCATTCTTTGAATTCAGTTTTAGTAGTAGTGCAAATTAAATAAGCTCATTATGCGTCGAGCTTCAATGCAAACTTTGATTTCACCGCTTACTCTGCCATTCATGCTGCGACCAACGCATAAGTGAACTGAGAACCATGCGTTCATCAGTTATGCGTTTATCAATTGAATGTATGCATTTTAGAAAGAGCAAACTGGGGAACGCATGCATCTTTTAAGTCGATGTATTTTCCCAGAAGCACTTGAGTGCTTATTTGCGTCATTAGCCGCCATCACACTTGATGGGTGTGTGGCTCAATAAATTTGCCTAGATCAGTGGGATTTCGGATATCGCGTATCTACATTTATTACCGATGGCTTAATTAGCCCTTTAACAACCAGATTCGATTTTCCATTTTCCATTTTCAAAACCTTCATCTCTCAAACCTCTGGCGATTTGAATTCTTCACACCCTTGTCTATGTCTAGCCAATCAGACTCTCAAAACCAAGAACACTTCGCTAGTGATGTTTTGTCACACCCCCTCCCAGATTCCCTTCCTAATCTACACACACTCGTTTTCATATATCTTGAAACATAAATCAATACCAGATCAATTATACAAAGCTTTATGCTAGTGAAACATCATAAGTTAAACATAATCTCTTAATTAAAATTTCTCAACTCATATTTTATCATAACAGGTATTTGTTCTACACACTATACAAAACCCATTCTCACTATACTACAAGGATCATGTATGACAAAAACATATACATAAACTGAGTATTTACAACTTTCCCAGAGAACTAATGCAGAGTAAGCCCAGACGAGGATCTTCTGTAGGCTAGGCGTCCCAAACACGCTCGCTACCTGAAACGAACAACAATAAACAAGAAAATGTGAGCCTAAAGCCTAGTGAGTGACTAAGTTATCCAATTCAATTAAATCCTTGAATTAATACTGATAATAATAACTACTATGTATTTCATAAATATAGATTCCTAGGTCACCCATGCCGTTAAACAAATATAATATAAATATCTTTCCAAGAGGTAGCGGGGCAAAGCTCAACGCACTTAACCTCATGAACCAAATCCCATTATTCATACATTCACACGCCTTCACATTTCATCCCTCGGCGTTTCTACTCTCAAGTGCTTTCTCATGTTGTCCCTCAACACTGAGCTCCAAATCAACCCACTGCTCAAGTGCCTTCACTCGTGGTCCCTCAACACCGAGCCATCATGTACTGGTTTTCCATATGCCTTCTCACAAGGTCCCTAGGCATTGGAATCCATCTCAATCAAATTCTCCAGTCCTTCACCCATGGTCCCTCAACACTGTGTATTATATATCGTATCCCTATAGGCCTTCACACGTGGTCCCTCGGCCGTGGGTTGCATTTAGATAACATGCATACAAGATTTCATAAGATATACTAGTTTTTACTCGCACAATGTTAAAAATAATCCTTGTATGAAATAAAAAGTCACTCACGATTTGTCATAGGCCCAAAGCAGTTTATATGCCTTTCTGAGCTCTTCTTGGCCTGTAAAACACATTTCTCATATTAGGTTTCTTTGAACTCCCTTTCCATAATCATTAAGTGTGCATATTCATATACCATTCTCACTCCATCACTGAAACTCTCTTTTTCCAAACTATTCATAACTAGCGATACTCTATATCACTAGCGAGACTACCAGCGAAACACACCAGTGGGTACTGCACTAGCGAAACTGGAGTGAACTAGACTAGCGAGATTACCTTAAGAAGCGATACCCAGCGAGACTTCAGTGAGAGTTGTGAGACGCAAAGCCTTTTGCGTTATCCGCGACACTCGTTCCGCTGCTCACCTCCCAGCTTTTTATCGATACCACTATCTTAAGGACACCTGCTTCCTTCCTTCCCTTCTAACTCTTTCTTTATCTTGCTAAAAACCATATTACAGCCAAAATCAAAACTTCCTCTCTTCTACAATCTTGTAAAGTAGTGAGCTTTCTAACTTACCTCAAAATTTCAGACCATAACTTTTCTTCGTTTGAGAACTATTCCCAAATGACTTCGACTTCCTTGAATTGTCTAGCAATTCAACTACGATTATTTCCTCCTAGAAATTAACACATTTTTGCTCGGATTTAGCTTAAACATCCTTCATGGAAGTTGCTAAGAATTAAATCAACTTATCAACCTCAAAATTTCAGTCCTAGCTTCAACTTTCTCAGCTCACTCTTCTTCAAATACCGATTGGTGTCCAGATTATCAGCAACAATCAAGCTTCTGGTTCTAGCTTCAAAGACCATGAAAATGATCTGGTTTCTACTTGAATTCGATATAAACACCTTCTTCCACCTCTCCTCGTTGTTCGTCTACGAAATGGAGTCAATCTGAGTTCGAAAATATGTCCAAAAGGGTTTAATTATTCGATGCACTCACTTATATATCAATATAAATCATCGACTTACCAGCTCTACCATCATCTTCCTTCTTGAATTAGCCAACACAAACCTTCTGCGCATGGCTTCGGCAACGCATAGTCTCAACTTACCATGCTACTGATTGCCCAACGCTGAATAGCCGACTACCGCATGGCCCTCTCGGCCCCTTTTTCTATGCACCAACGCATACTAACCTTCAACGCATAGGCCATCTCAACACATAGCAATGCCAACTTCTAACATAAAGTGGCCTTCAACGCATACTTCCACCAACGCCAATTGTACCCTCCTTCCTTCACATCTACTTCCACGCCGAGCTGCCCTCTTCAACGCATGGCTACCAGTTGCAACTCTTGTCAAGCTTCAGACATACCCTCAACGCATAATCACCCCATCACATGGCCAACACTTAGCCACTTTTGCTCTCACACAACTCGGCCAATTTTTTTACTCAATACCTGTCCCATAGTTTCTTCTTACTTACCTTCTCCTAATGACAAGTACGGGGCTTACAATTACCACCTCCTTAAAAGATTTCGTCCCCAGAATCAGCAATAGTCGATTCCTAAACAAATAAATGTGGATATTGTTTCATCATTTGCTCCTTTGATTCCGACATTGCTTCTTCTATCTCATGATTTCTCCATAAAACTTTAACCAATGGAATTACTTTAGTTCTCAGCACCTATTTCTTTTCATCTAATATCTGCATAGGTTTCTCTTCATAACTCAAATCATCATTAAGCTCCACCGGTTGTATTTCTAACACATGATTAGGATCTGGAACATATTTCCTTAACACTGAAATATGGAATACATTATGTATCTTGGACATTTCCATTGGTAGTGCTAGTCGATAGGCCACAGGTCCCACTCTTTCCAAGATTTTAAAGAGTCCTATATACCTAGGGCTCAGCTTCCCTCTTTTCCCAAATATTAGGATCCCTTTCCATGGTGATAATTTTAAGAATGCTTTATCACCGACCTCAATTTCAAGGTCCTTCCTCCTTTTATCTTCATAACTTTTCTGTCGGCCCCTGGCCACTTTAAGGCTAGCTTTAATCAACTTCACTTTTTCTGTTGTAGGTTGCACAATTTCCGGCCCAATCAACTTCCTTTCACCCACTTCTCCCCAGCACACCGGAGTTCTGCACGGTCTACCATAGAGTGCTTCATATGGGGCCATTCCAATACTCGCTTGGTAGCTATTTGTAAGACCCTAACTCAGAATTCTTAAGATGGCTAGTAAGGAAAGAAATAAGACTAGTTGAACACATAATATTAGGAAAGAAATGGATATTTCACTAAGAGTGAAAATGAAGGATGGACGACATAGTTTGGGAATTAGTTAAACGTTTAAATGTATTTCAAGCATATCCCAGTTAATGCATGGATGGTAAAGCACTAAGGTGTCGTACCTTAATTTAGAGAGAATTTGGTACTGAATTTTGAAAAGGGAACAAGAATCAGGAAAAGAGGAAACACATGGCTCACAATTAGTCTTGGAAACTAACAGGTTATGGGATTGGTTTTGAAGGGTGTTAAGCTAGAAAGAAAAGAGAAGCCAAAGAATCGTAGGGCGTGAACAGCATGCGTTGAAGGTTTATTATGAGTTAGTAGGGATTTTGGTATTGATAAAGAAGTTTATGCTCAAGGACAAGGATATTTAGCGTTTAAGGTAACCAAGGGTCGTTAATTCTATGCGTTGAGGAGCTCAATTCCATGGTAAATGGAAATATAACTTAGATTTTGGATAAACGCATAGTAGTATGCATTTGGGACACTAACGCCTAGCCAGATACGGTGAAGAAATGGATTCAAAGGTATTATGGCGGAAGGTAAAGGAAATTTGATGAACGCACAAGGGCAGTATGATTAAATGAAAAGTTTTATATTGGAATATGTTAGACGTATAAGATAAGCCTATAAGGGCTAGGTGGCTTCATAAAAACTTGACACCTTATAAGTAGGAGGTGTTAGAAGTATGTTAAGTATTTCATGCAAGGTGACGCTTGGATAAAATGCATGATTGGTTAAACATGTAGCTGGACATGTGGCAAGCAAATGGCAAAAAGGGAGAAGTAGTATGACCAGCTCTCTACTCCAAAACTATAAAGAGGACATTGAGGGAACAGGAAGGACTGATGATGCTGAAGTAAGAATCCTTGGGAGAAAGAAGGAATTCTGGTGTTCGTAATAGAAATCTGCAGCCAAAGAAGAAGATATTCCAGACAACTTAACTATATCTCATGTTAAAGAAGTTGTCTTGCTTCAAGAAGGGTCAGTCTTGCGTTTAAGTATCAAGGTGAACGATGCATCCAAGTGGGACCTTGTGCGGTCGACGCATCCAAAAGAGAAGTAAGAAAGAGTTGGGAAGCACCTCGCGTTAGCTATCAACCTTGCATCCAAGGGTAGGGTTGCGACCAACTGAGCTGCCAGAGGAATATAAGGCCTTGCTTTCCAGGGTTAGAACGCTGCATCCGAGAAGCTCGGGAAAGAGGAAATAATGGAAAGGAGGAGGAACTATTCTTGAGCAAGTATAATGTGAGTAACATTGACGTTCTTTTTCAAAATATGATTTCATGAGTTTTCAATGAGTAAGTATATGTGTTTTCTTTGAAAAGCATTTGAGTATGCAGGTTATATGTTTATAAAACGCATGCTGATTGATAATATGTGCTTTCATAATTTTACTGAAAAGCATGATGTTTGATATTAAAGCTTTGAACTAGAAGTTACTGGAAGCAGGCTGTTTTGAGATTATATGATCTTATTTGGAAACGATTAACTTATGAGTTTATGTTATGATGTTTCCAAAACATATTTTGTGTATTTATAAAACTTTGAAAAGGGGCACCCGAGGCTCAGGGACTTGTAGAAGGCCAAGGGGTAGCCAGGATATGAATATAGAAAAGGGTACCCAATGCTGAGGGACTTGAAGAAGGCAAATGGGTAACCTGTATATGGAAATGGGACCCCAATGCTCAGGGACTTAGAGAAGGCATTGCGGGCGGCCCAGATTATAATATCTATGTGCACATAGAGAAATATGCGACGGTGATGTGTGAGATTACTCCACATAGCTAGGGATAATCGACGTTGAGTAGCGTAGAGCTCGGCTACACCTCAACTAAGGGAAATTTTTAAGAGTGAACTAATTTCATGTATAACTATTCCGAAAAAAATTTATGTGATTCGATTAAGTTGACGGAAAGTATGATTTTACAGAAATAAGGTTTGGACTATGTTTTACATAGATCATGGAACATGTGTAATTTGACTAGATTATTGAGAAATATGTTTTGCGAAAATGATAATTTAATTTCATGTTTCATGATTATGGAAATTTTAACGTACTTATTTCTGAAGTAAAGATAGTTTTACAAAAAAAGAAAACTGTTATTCACTGAGCGTTTAGCTCACTCTTCCATATGTTTTCCATTTTTTTTTCAGGTAGCATGACAATTCCTGTTGCCGATCGAAGTCGAGGTTTGTCAAAAGTCTAATGGTATCGCCGTCCTACGAAGGATGATTAAATGGGCATAAAAGAAAGTGTTGACAATGGAAGTCGATAATAGAGTCGATGACTACTATCCTCATGCTCCGTCTCAGGCTACAGGAGGGTAGTTTGGGTTGGAGGGTGACACTATTATTGTAAGCAAATTCCATCAAAGACAAATATACGTCCCAGCTACCCTTAAACTGTAGTACATAGGCTCGTAACATATATTCTAAAGTCTGTACCGACCGGAAGTCCCGCACCTTAACATTCTTGAATGCCTACAACATCCGCTTGTCTTCCCAATGTCGCAACGCCCTGCACTTAAGCAGCAACGCAAACCTGATGAAGACAAGTCGGATAGTTAAAATTTACGGGTGTAGTTCGAGTTGTATCTTCTTTATAACTTTCCTTGCATTTATCTTCATATCCAACTGTATGCGTTTGTGGGAAAAGAATTAATAGAATGAAAATTTCTTCATCGCATTGAAATTATAATTACCTCTTTGCGTTGTCCCTGTGTTGTAAATTCATTCTGAGTACATTTAATTATTCCCAAATTTTATCCTTGCGTTGAAAAGTTAGTCACTATGATGATAATCATGCTTACACTTTTTGTACACTCTTCAGCTAGATTACTTTCAAAGTGTCTGCATACTATTCCTTAGAAACGCAAACCTACTCTGAATGAATGCAAGCTGCCAATTCAAACCTCTCTACAAAATTTTTCAACATAATCTTTGTTTACAATTTAAGCAATGAGGACCTTGCTACTCTCAAGTTTGGGGGTGAAAGAGGTTTGGACTGTCAAAGATAAAAATATGAGAGGAACTTATTTCTAAAAAAAAATAAATAAATAAATAAATATTTTTATGTAAAACTCCACTGACAAGACTAATGTATTTATCTTGTTAAGAGTTTAGCTGAAAACGACACCTGCTCGTAGTTGGCCGCCTTCATATAGGTAATCGTAATCAGCGACCCATAGATAAATAACAAACTCCAATGTCTAGTGAGGAAACCGAACTTAGATAAGAGTTTAGTCAAGAAGGGCACTTGCTGGTAGTTGGTTGCCTCCATGCACCCCATAGTTGGTATGTCAGAACGAAGGTTGGTAACCTTACTCGACGCATGATTACTTATAAACAATAAAACAAATGAAAGAAAAAAGAACTTTATATCTTCATCTTTTCAGACTCAATGTTAAAAGAAGAAACAAAAATTTTGTGAATAATGAGTAAAGAATTTTGAAAAGAAAGCTTGCCGCATACAAATTAGACCCGTTCTAAAGAAAATAATATAGAGGTAGAGAAGTAATATAACTGACGGATAGCAACATCCTTCATGGAAGTTGCTAAGAATTAAATTAACTTACTAACCTTAAAATTTCAGTCCCAGCTTCAACTTCCTCAGCTCACTCTTCTTCAAATATCGATTGGTGTCCAGATTTATCAACAACAATCAAGCTTCTGATTCCAGCTTCAAAGTCACCATTAAAATGATATGGTTTCTACTTGAATACAATATACACACCTTCTTCCACCTCTCCTCGTTGTTCGTCTGCGAAATGGAGTCAATCTGAGTTCGAAAATATGTCCAAAAGGGTTTAATTATTTGATGCACTCACTTATATATCAATATAAATCACCGACTTACCAGCTCTACCATCATCTTCGTTCTTGGATTAGCCAATGCAAAGCTTCCGCGCACGGCTTCGACAACGCATAGCCTCAACTTACCATGCTACTAATTGCCCAATGCTGAATAGTTAACTACGACGTGGCCCTCTCGGCCCTTTTTCTATGCACCAACGCATACCAACCTTCAACGCATGGGTCATCTCAACGCATAGCAATGCCAACTTTCTAACACATAGTAGCCTTCAACGCATACTTCCACCAACGCCAATTGCACCCTCCTTCCTTCACATCTGCATCCACGCCGAGCTGCCCTCTTCAATGCATGGCTACTAGCGGCAACTCTTGTCAAGCTTCAGACATACTTTCAACGCATAATCACCCCATCACATGGCCAGCCACTTTTGCTCTCACACAACTTCGCCAATTCCTTACTTGATACCCGTCCCATAGTTTCTTCTTACTTACCTTCTCCCAATGACAGATACGGGGCTTACACGAACCCTGTTTTTATCCATTCATTTAATCCAGTTAGCTGAACTTGCTTTGTCGCATACCTTCCCATCCACCATGTAATCCCCTACCTGGCGTTGGGAGTGGCAAGTTAAGAAGAGACTATGAGATGGACTTGAATAGAGAAAGTTGGCAGCAAAAGTGGCTAAGTGTTGGCCACGCGTTGGTGGAACTATGCGTTGAGGTGTGTCTGAGGCTTGACAAGAAGACCATTGGTAGCTACGCGTAGAAGAAAGGAGCTCGGCATGAGTGCAGATGCGAAGGCTACTATGTGTCGAAGGCCACTAGGCGTTGAAGGTCACTATGCGTTGAACGCGACTATGCGTTGAAGGTTCGAGCATAGAAGAGTGGCCGAGAGGACCATGCGTTAGTCGGCTATCCAGCGATGGGGCGTTGGGCAATTTGAACACAGAAAGTTGAGACTGTGTTGCTGAACCCATGCGCGGAAGGTTGCGTTCGCCAACCTAAGTAGGAAGGCGATGGTGGTGCTGGTGAGTCGGTGGTCTATATTTATATGTAAGTGAGTACATCGAATAAATACACACTTTAGACATGTTTCGAACTCAGAATTAATCCCATATCGCAGACGAAGAACGAGGAGAGGTGGAAGAAGGTGGTTATATCGAATTTAAGTAGAATTCGAATCATTTTCATGGAGAAATTGAAGTTGGAACCAGGAGCTTGACTGTTGATGATAAATCTGGTCATCATTCGGTATTGGAAGAAGAGTGTGCTGAGGAAGTTGAAGCTAGGGTTGAAAGTTTAAGGTTGATAAGTTAACTCAATTCTTAGCAATTTCGATGTAGAATGTTTAAGCTGAATTTGAACAAAAATTTGTTAAATTCTAGGAGGAAGTAATCAGAGTTGAACTGTTAGATGATTTAAAGCAGCTGGAGATATTTGAGGATAGCTCTCAAACGAAGAAGATTTATGGTTTGAAATTTTGAGGTAAGTTAGAAAGCTCACTTCTTTACAAGTTTGTAGAAGGGAGGAAGTTCCGTATTTGGCTGGAATTCAATGTTTAGCAGGTTGAAGAACAAATCGGAAGGGAAAGAAGAAAACAGTGCTCATCTGGGATCGTTAAGGTGAAGTATCGCTAAAGAGCAGGAGAGTGAGCAACGAAATGGGTATCGCTAGTAACGCAAAGGGGCTTTGTGTCTCACAACTCTTGCTGAAGTATCGCTGGGTGTCGTTCCTTGAGGTGATCTCGCTAGTCTCGCTAAGCCTAGTCTCGTTAGTACCGCATGGTTATAAGTCAGTCTCATTATTAATATCGCTGATGCTTGTGAATATCGCTGATATGAAAGTTTCTAACAAGAGAGGGATTGGTGATGAAATACATGTTAAGATGTTTAAGCACATGTAGTAAACGTAAAGAGGAATATTAGTAATATCTAACATGAAAAAGGTGTGTTTACAGGCCAAGAGGAGCTAAAGGAAGCGTATAACCCGCTCGGAGCTTGGAATAAGTTGTGAGTGACATTATAGTTTGCGATAAGTCAGTTGATTATTATTTTCTATATACTTAGTAATATCTATGAGGCATGACTAAGGTATACTCTTATGCATGAAACAAGTGTATGTCTTATATGTAAGTTGGAGCTTGAAATGTACTAGTTAATGCTCTTAAGTTAGTGTTAGCTGAATGCTCTGAAAACTCTGAGGTATCATGATTTATGTTAATTTATGATTAATGTGACACACATATCAGAACCCTAGAAAGATTGAATCGGGACCCAGTGCTGAGGCGCATGAGAAGGCATATGGGCAGCCCTAGTATTTCAATGAAGCTTTCACCAAACGACATAGAGAAGGTGATCGAGTATGACCTGGGACCCTAATACCAAAGGACATGAGAAGGTATATAGGCAGCTTGAGTTCAGTCAGACATATAAGCTTATTAAAAGGCATATGACGCTGATGTGTTGAGATTACTTCACACAGCCAAGGTTTATTGACGTTGGGTGCGTTGAGTTCGCTCCGCCTCAACTAAGGTTTAATGAAAAGAAACTTAGTTGTGTAATTATTATAGTTGCAAGTTTACAGTGCAAGACTAAGCAGTTTACACTTGTGTTTGTAGTTATGCTGTGACAACCCAACTTTTAGCAACCGATGCATTGAAAAGTCCGAAGGAGAGGAATAAAAGACCACGTTGGACACATGGTCAAGACTGAAGTAACGCATAGTAAAAGTGGACGTATAGGAAGTACTCAAGCACT
Organism: Citrullus colocynthis; assembly: GCA_031780015.1. NCBI lineage: Eukaryota > Viridiplantae > Streptophyta > Magnoliopsida > Cucurbitales > Cucurbitaceae > Citrullus > Citrullus colocynthis. The sequence continues at coordinate 1,627,849 of QLSR01000222.1, read as the reverse complement.
TAAGGGGAAGAAGTAAGACGCATAGACTTCTATTATAAGATATTTCTAAGTGTTGGAAAGTAGAAGGTTTTGAAGTACATAAAAACTCGAACATGTGTTGGACGCATGCCAATTTATCTAAAAGGAAATAGTTATATAAGGAAAAGTTTAAAAGAATAACCTTGAAAATAATCAAGGAATGACTAAGGATAGGAAGATGGTCATGGACGCAGGATGGAAGTGAACGCAACAGGACCAACGCATAGAGGAAGAGCTTGAGAAGGATTTGTTGTCGTTGACGCTTAGCGGTATTGTGTAAACACTGGATTGTAATAGCGCGACTATACGTTGAAAGTGATCACGAATGGTTGTTGTGAGCTGAAGTAGTCGCCGTGTCGACAGAAGAAGAAACGTATATGGATTACCATGCGTTGGTGAGGTTGTTATGCATTGAGGTCCCTATGCGTTGAGACAGTTATCTCTACGCGTCAAAGATGATAGTGAAGCTAGTTAAGAGTTAGACAAGTGAGTAGAGAAGCTCAAACCTTAGAGGAAACTCAATGAACGCATGAGGGCGTTGTATGGATTGAATGGCTGTCTATTTGAAAATAATGGACGAATAAGATAAGTTATAAAGGCCAGGTGGCTTCATATAAACTTGACACCTTAAAATAAGGATGTGTTAGAAAGGCATGTTAAGTGTTTCATGCAAGGTAACACTTGGACTAATTCATGGTTAGTCAGACATGCAGAGCGACATATGGCAATCAAGTGGCAAAAGAGGAGTAGGATGGCAAGATCTCTATAAATAGGACCCTGGGGGAAGAGTAACGACTGATGATTCTGAAGTAAAAATCCTTGAGAGAAGAAGGAGAACCAAGACAGAAAGAAGGAACCCCTTGAGTTGTAAAAGGAGGTCTGCGGCCAAGAAAGAAGACATTCTTGACAACTTAGTCATCTGGTGTTAAAGAAGTTATCTTGCGTTGAAGAGGGGTCGACCTTGCGTTTGAAACGAATCCAACATTTAAGGTGAACGCGGTGTTTGAAAATAGATGATGCGTTCAAGTTGACCTTGCGGTCAAGAGAAGTCGACGCATCAGAAAGAAATAAGAGGAGTTAGACTGCACTTTACAGTAGCCATCAACCTTGCGTTGAAGGGCAGGATTGTGACTAGCCAAACTGATAGAGGGAGGCCAGTCTTGCGTTCCAGAGTTAGAATTATGAGCTACCGAGAGTGGAAATAGCTAACTAGTGGACTAGAAGCTGAAGCCTTGCATTAAGGGCTCGGGAAACGGAAATTTGAAAGGAAAAAGGGGGAAATTCCTTAAGAGATTTGTGAGTGACTCTTTTCTTTTTCGAAAATGAATTTTGTTAAAAATATTGTTATGTGATATAACTGTTCTATGAAAAGCGTAATGCTTGAATTTATGGTTTAAAAGGCATGATTTACTTGAATGCTTTATGGTAACGAAAGGCATGTTGCAAAATATATTTATCGAGGAACACCCTGTTTCCTAAAAAGTCTTTGATGAACTATTTATGTAAATTGATGGAGAAAATGTTTAAGAGGAGGATCAATGCTAATAAGCATGTGAACTTCCCCGGGACCAAGCACTTGGGCAACCCGCCTATAAATGTTTTAGAGAAGGCTCAATGCTAATAACCATGTGAACTTCCCCGGGACCCAGCACTTGGGCAACTCGCCTATAAATGTATTAAAGGAGGCTCAATGCTAATAAAGCATTTGAACTTCCCCGGGACCCAGTATTTGGGCAACCCGCCATATTCCTATGTGCACATAGAGGTTATATGCTGGTGCGTTAAGTCTTGCTCCGCATCGAGCCTTATATGTTTTCGACGTTGGGGTGTTGAGTTTTGCTCCACTTCAACTAATGGAAAAGATTGAAATGCCAAATGATCTTTCTGAATTATTTATTTGATAACGATTCTATATGTTTTAGAATGGATTCCCAAGATTGACAAGGTTTTGTGGAAAAGCTATTTTGCTTAATCCTTGTTCTATGAATATTGTTTTGACATGCCTCCGTTCGAACTAAAGATAGTTTTTACAAAGCCAATCACTCACGGAGCTTGTAGCTCACGTTTTCCTATTTTATTTTATTTTCCAGGTAGCAAGCGAGTTCGGGATGCTTTGCCTACACGGAAACCTCGTCTGGGCTGTTCTTGCAGAAATGGTTGGACAGTGAACCTTACAGAAGAGTCAAGGTTGCTGTCTTCACACCTCTTCTCGGGTTGAGAAAGGATAATTCGGGAGGGGGTGTGACATATGCCTTATTAAGTTATATTTTAGATAGTCACTAACTGAGCATTATAGCTCATAAAATTCTTGTTTCTTGATGTTTTCTTTCTAGGTAACGAGCATGTTCGGGGTGCTTAGCCTACCATCAAAACTCGTCTGAGCCAATTTAGGATTTTGTACTTGGGAACTTGTAAATCCCATCCCTATGTAGATATTGCTTTTATTTTGAGTGGCATAGTGAGAATCATCAGGCATACTTGTAGTTTCTACACATGGTCTCTTAAGTATTTCTCATGATGCTATATTATTAGTAGATCCTTGCATAACTATTGTAAAGCAAAGTCACTTTTAAGCAGGTTATGATGTATAAGTGTGTTCATAACAGTTAAGAGTAGAAGAAAGAATAGCTTTAACACTCACTCCTAGGTATAAATATTGATGTATATATATATATATCTAGGATAAGGGTGTTACACACCACCTTTTAATCTAGTGTACATGTTATCGCTTTCTTTAGTTAAACGCGTAGCCGCTTTCTTTAGTTAGACGCATCACTTGTTAAATATTTTTGGTTACCACTCCAACTAAATTAATCCAACGAATTTTAGAATTAGCATAGTCCCTGTGTTTGACCTCGAACTCACCGAGTAAACCTATTTCTTTACTTATACTTGGGTTAAGAATAGGAAAACTTGACAGACTAGAAACGCATAGTATTAAGCATGTTAAACGCATAGTAGTAAGCTTAATAACAAAGATAAACGCACAACAAATGTTTGCACTTTAGCATGTTAAACAACAAGTTCTTGGGCGGAGGGAAGACTCTTCTCTCTCGAGCTATTTGTCTCCGGTTATCTTCTAGAGAGAACTCTACTATCACTTAGGAATTCTTCCTAGAATCAACAACCTTTTTTCAATTAGGTGTACCCTTTTATAGAGGTTGTGTTCGTAATCAGTGGCAAATCTGCATTATTGGAGGCGCAATTGATGTCGTGCATCTATCTCGCCTAATTGCGTAATTCTCGGTTCAATTTAGATCCACCACTTTAGCCGCAGATCATGCATGTCAATCTTTCCAATACTCTCAATATTTTGATTTGATTTTCCACTGCCTTTAGTTTCTGGTCGTTATGCATCCATGGAGAACTTGGGTTCATGTGTTCACTTATGTCGACGCATCCATATGTTACTAACGCATCATCCTGCGTTGAGCGGTTGTCAGCACATCCATAGGTTGCTTGCGTTCCTACGTTAAAACATGCGTTTTAGGCTTAGAAATCTTCAAAACAATTATCTTCATAAATGAACAAGAGTCGAATGCATAGGAAGATTTATCAATAGAATTCAACACAAACTACAGCAATGCTAGTCTCTCAGAATGCTATACTCAATCAGCTACTCGTTAGTTACATTACTTTTCTACCTCTATATTCTTTTCTTTAGAAATGGGTGCAATTTGTATGTGGCAAGCTTTCTTTTCAATCTTCTTTACTCATTATTCACAAAATTTTTGTTTCTTCTTTTGACACTGAGTCTAAAAAGATGAAGATATAAAGTTCCTTTTTCTTTCATTTGTTTTATTGTTTCTATATTAAGTGACTATGCGTTGAGTAGGGTTACCCACCTTCATTCTGACATACCAATTATGGGGTGCATGGAGGCAGCCAACTACAAACTAAACTCTTATCTAAGTTCTGTTTCCTCACTAGACATTGGAGTTTGTTATTTAGCTATGCATCGCTGATTACGATTACCCACCTTCGTTTTGACACACAGAATATGGGGTGCATGGAGGCGGCCAACTATGAGCAGGTGGCGTTTTCAGCTAAACTCTTAACAAGATAATTGTATTAGTCTTGTCAGCGGAGTTTTGGTTTTTTATTTTTTTTTAATAAGAAATAAGTTCCTCATATTTTTATTTTTGACAATTCAAACCTCTTCCACCCCCAAATTTGAGAGTAGCAAGGTCCTCATTGCTTAAATTGTAAACAAAGATTATGTTGAAAAATTTCGTAAAAGAGGTTTGAATTGGCAGCTTATATGTATGCAATGTAGGTTAGCGTTTCTAAGGAATAGTATGCAGACGCATTGAAAGTAATCTAACTTAAGAATGGCCAAAGGGTGTAAGCATGATTATCATCATAGTGACTAACTTTTCAACACAAAGATAAAAGTTGGTAATAATTAAATGTACTCAGAATTAATTTAAAACAAGGGGAAACGCAGAGAGGTAATTAGAAATTCAATGCGGTGAAGAAATTACAAAGTATGACTGATGAATGCATACAATTAACGCATGGCTAATGATTGCAGAGTTTTCAGTTCAAAGTATGCATTGGAAGTTAAGTTTTATGTGTTTGAAAAAAAATAAAGCTCTAACCGTACCCCTAATCTTAACTTGATAAACACAAAGATCGTTTATCGATGAACGTATGCACAAATGACAGAGTATGCGGTGAAATCAAATAATTTGCATGGAAGCTCAACGCATAATTTCATGCTTATTTAATTTACACTACTCCTAAAACTGAATTCAAAGAAGGAAAAAATAAATACTAAAAACAAGTACGAATAAAAGGAAGAAAGCAAGAGTAAAAGAAAGCGTCCCTAGAAAAATAGGTGTTCAGCAACGCAGGGACCTTCTAACGCAAGTTTAGTTATTACACTTGCGTAGATCAATGGAGATCTTATCACTTTTAAATTCTCCAATGCGGTAAGGCTTTACCCTTTGTCCATTGACCTTGAAGGAGTGGGTTCCGTCTTCATTTGTTAACTCGACAGCACATGCGGAAACACCTCCTTGATTATAAACGGCCCAGACTAGAGAGATTTCAACTTACCTGGAAACAAACGCAACCTAGAGTTAAATAATATGACCTTTTGGCCGACGTAAAGTGTTTTCTTACTGATATTATTGTCGTGCCATTTCTTGGTCCTTTCTTTGTACATCTTTGTGTTTTTATATGCTGATAATCTCCACTCAGTCAGTTCATTTAATTAAAGCTTTCTCGCTTCACCTGTCACGTCATAGTCTACGTTAAGCTTTTTCATTGCTCACATGGCCTTGTGTTCTAACTCTAATTGGAGGTACCATGCAAGAACACCAACGCATAGGTGACATGCCGATGGGCATCTTGAACGCAGTTCTATAAGCCCAGAGAGCATCTAGTCTCTCCGTCCAATCTTTCTTCGAAGTGCTTACCACTTTTTCGAGGATAGATTTAATCTCCCGATTGGTTATTTCAGCTTGGTCGTTGGTCTGTGGATGATAAGCTGTTGCGACCCTATGCGAAACATTAAATTTCATTAGTAGATTAGCAACAATGCAATTTATGAAATGCGTACCTTCGTCACTAATTATAGCCCTCGGTGTCCCGAATCGTGAAAAAATTTGTTTCTTTAAAAACTTGGACACTGTATTTGCGTCATTCTTCGCACAGGCTATGGCTTCTACCCATTTAGACACGCAGTCGACGGCCACAAGTATATATAGGTTACCACAAGACGGAGGGAAGGGCCCTATAAAGTCAATTCCCCATACATCAAACAACCTAACTTCAAGAATTGAGTTCAAAGGCATCTCACTTTTGTTGGAAATATTACTCGTCCTTTGACAACAATCGCAAGCTACTGCGTATGCCCTTGCGTCCTTAAATAATGTTGGCCAAAAGTAGCCACTTTGCAGCATCTTTGCAGTTGTTCTCTGCCCCCCGAAATGTCCTCCATAAGGCTTCATGGCAGCTTGTCAAAATGCTATGCGTTTCATATTCTTGGACGCACCGACGCAGGATATAGTCTAGGCCAAGTTTGTATAGATATGGCTCATCCTAGCAATAAAATTTACTCTCGTGTCGGAGCCTCTTCCTTTGTTGAGCATTGAAATCGTTGGGCCATTGGTTATAGACCAAGTAGTTCACTATATCCGAGTACCAAGGTTCCTGACACTCTGCATTCATAATTTGCTCGTCTGAGAATCTTTCCTCAATATCACTTCAACTCTCCTGGATTTCTTTGTTTTCCAACCGAGATAGGTGGTCCGCAACCTGGTTCTCGGTTCCTTTTCTGTCCTTAATCTCAATATTGAATTCCTAAAGTAACAAGATCCACCGAATGAGTCTTGGCTTGGCATCATTTTTAGCCATTAAATACTTAATCGTAGATTGATCAGTATAGATAGTCACTTTTGATCCTACCCAATAAGCCCTAAATTTGTCAACCGCAAAGACTACAGCTAACATTTCTTTCTCAGTAGTTGTATAGTTCTTCTGAGAATCATTTAAGGTCTTGCTGGCGTATAAGATTAGATGCGTTATTCTATCCTTTCTCTGCCCCAATACTACTCCCACCGCATAGTTGCTTGCATTGCACATCAACTCGAATGGGAGCGACCAATCTGGTGGAACTAAAATTGGGGTTGAGATCAACGCCTGCCTCAGTGACTCAAACGCGTGCCGACATGCATCATCAAAATTATAATCCTTATTAGTTCCCAGCAACGCACTCAGTGGTTTTGCGATCTGCGAAAAGCCTCGCATGAATCTTCTATAGAAACCTGCATGACCCAAGAAGCTTCGCAAACCTTTAACATTCGTAGGGGCTGGCAATTTGGCTATCGCATCTATCTTAGCTCGATCCACTTCCAGTCTAACCATTGACATTTTATGTCCCAACACAATCCCTCTGTGACCATAAAATGTCATTTTTTCCTAGTTGAGGATCAAGTTTGTGTCTTCTCATTTCTTAAGTACCTTTTCTAGGTTGGCCAGACATTCATCACATGATTCCCTAAATACCGAGAAGTCGTCCATGAACACCTCTGAAACGTCCTGGTGTGTTACATAGCCCTAATGGCATGCGTCTAAACGCGAAGGTGCCATATGGGCAAGTGAACGTTGTCTTCTCCTGGTCTTCCGGTACTATCATGATCTAGTTATAGCCAGAATACCCATCAAGGAAGCAGAAAAATTCCTTTCCTGCCAGCTTGTCTAGCATCTGGTCGATGAATGGGAGTGGGAAGTGGTCCTTTTTGGTCATCGCATTTAGATCGATGCGCCACCCAGTGACCATTCGTGTTGGTGTTAGTTCATTTTTACTATTCATGATCACTGTCATTGTAAGACCCTAATTTAGAATTCTTAAGATGGCTAGTAAGAAACGAAGTAAGAAAAGAAGTAAAACTAGTTGAACGCATGATATTAGAAAAAGAATGGATATTCCACTAAGAGTGAGAATGAAGGATTGGAGGCATAGATGTATTTTGAGCATAGTCCGGTTAATGCATAGGTGGTAAAGCGTTAAAGTGTGGTACTTTAATTTAGATAGAATCTGATATTGAATTTTGAGAAGGAAACAAGAATTAGGAAAAAGAGGAAACGCATGGCTCACGCTTAGTCTTGGAAATTAACAAGTTATGGGATCAGTTTTGGAGGGTGTTAAGCTAGAAAGAAAAGAGACACCAAAGAAACCTTAAGGCATGAGCAGCATGCATTGAAGGTTTATTATGCGTTGATAAGGATTTTTCGTATTGATAAAGAAGTCTATGTAAAAAATAAGGACATTTAGTGTTTAAGGTAATTATGATCGAAGGTTTGCTATGCGCTATGCGTTGAGGAGCTCAATTCCATGGTAAATGGAAATATAACTTTGATTTCGGGTAAACGCATAGGATGTAACCAACAACTTAAAGGGAAGGAAGTTGGATGCATGGTACGATGCGGTAAGGTTGTAGTGTGCGTTTGGGATATTGACGCCTAGTAGTAAACGGTGGTGAAACGGGTTCAAAGGTATTATGGCTAGGAGTAAAGAAAGTAAATAATGAAGCTAAAACCTTAAAGGAAATTCAGTGGACGCATAGGGGCAATATGATTGAATGAATAGTTGTATATTAGAATATGTTGGGCATATGAGATAAGCTTATAAGGCTAGGTGGCTTCATATAAACCTGACACCTTATAAGTGGGAGGTGTTAAAAGGCATGTTAAGTATTGCATGCAAGGTGACGCTTGGATAAATACATGGTTGGTTAAGTTGCATCGTGACATGTGGAAGCAAGTGGCAGAAAGAGAGGAGAAGTAGTATCACCAGCCCTCTACTCCAAAGCTATAAATAGGACCTTGAGAGAAAAGGAGTGACTGATGATGCGGAAGTGAGAATTCTTGAAAGAAAGGAGGAATCCTTGCATCTATAGTAGAAGTCTGCAGCCGAGAGAGAAGATATTTTGACATCTTAGCTGTATTTTGCGTTAAAGAAGTTGTCTTGCGCCTAAAAAGGATCAGTCTTGCGTTTAAGACGAACGATGCATTCAAGATGAACGATACGTCCAAGTTGGACCTTGCGCGGTCGACGCATCCAAAAAGAGAAGTAAGGAAGAATTGGGAAGCACCTCGCATTAGCTATCAACCTTGCATCCAAGGGCAGGATTGGGACCAACCGAGCTGCCAGAAGAATATAAGGTCTTACATTCAGGATTACAACACTACGTCCAAGAAGCTTGGGAAAGAGGAAATAGCGGGATAAAGGAGATCTATCCTTAAAGTGTTTAGTGAGTAACACCTTTCTTTCTTTGAAAATGTTTTATCGGAAATGTTATTCTGATTTTATTATGAGCTATGATTTGATGAAAAATGTTAATTTGAAAAGCATGATGCTTGAATATATATTCACAAGGCATGTCTTATCTGTTTTCTATAAATTGTTGAAAATCATGTTGTGAAATGTAGTTTACGAAGAAAAAATCTTATTTTTCATGAAAGGTTTCATATAAACTAATTATGTGAAATGTTGATTTGTAAAATGTTTTAGAGGAGACTCAATGCTGAAGGACCTGAGAAGGCATCTGAGTTTCCCCGAGACCCAGTACTGAGGGACATGGAGAAGGTACTTGGGCAACCCGCCATAGTCCTATGTTCACATAGAGGTTGATATTGCTGGTGCGTCAAGTTCTGCTCTGCATCGAGCCATGAATGATTTTGACGTTGTGTGTGTTGAGTCTTGCTCTACCCCAACTAAGGATGTTTTCGACGTTGAGAGCGTTGAGTCTTGCTTCGCCTTAACTAAGAGAAATTTTTAAAGAATGAATTGATTTCATATACAACTATTTTAGTTTGTACTTATATTATTTGATTAAGAAGCTGGAAAGTACGATTGTGCGGTAATGATGATTTGAATCCATGTTTTATGATTATGGTGTACAATATTTTGAACATGCCTTTTTCGAACTAAAGATAGTTTTACAAAATATGTCGCTCATTGGGCTTTTAGCTCACCCTTTCATATGTTTTTCATTTTTCAGGCAACTGACAGTTCCCGTTGCCGATCGAAGTCGAGGTTTGTGAAGAGTTAATAGTATCGTCAATTTAGGAAGTATGGTTAAATGGGCTTAAAGGAAGTTCGACAGTGGAAGTCGATAATAGGGTTGATGACTGCTGTCCTCATGCTCCGTCTCGGGCTACAGAAGAGTAGTTCGAGATGGGGTGTGATAGTCATGCCCCCCTTCTTCGGTACACACTGAACTGGGCTTACCCAGCTACTGTCGAAGATTGGATAAATGATCCCTACGTCGAGCCATTTGATGATTTCTTTCTTCATAACCTCTTCCATGGCTGGGTTAAGCCTGCGTTGCCTCTCCACAGAGCCTTCTTTCCTTCTTCCAACCCAATCCTATGCATGCAATAAGAAGGGCTAATTCCTCGGATGTCCGCCAAGGTCCATCCAATAGCCTTTACATGATTTTTCAATATCTGCAGTAAAGCCTTTTCACGGTCTGGGCTCAACGCAGAGGAGATATTGACTGGCAACATGCTCTCCTCTCCCAAGTATGCTTACTTGAGATGCGTTGGCAGGGTTTTTAACTCAAGTACTGGTGGGTCTTCTAACGACGGCTTAGTCTTGGCCATGGACCGGTTACTCAAGTCTAGTTGTTCAAAATCTTTCTCAGATATTGAATTGACTTCTTCCTCTTCACCATCTTCATTTTCCACAAGGATTTCTTCATCTTCCAACGATGCGTCCATAGGTCTTGCCTTCTCGTAAGTGATATCTTCGATCATCTGACAAGAGTAAACATCATCAGGATATTTCAATGCGTTAAACACATTAAATTTTACCTGTTGATCACCCATGCTGATCGTCAATTCCCCTTCTTAGACGTCAATTAGGGCGCGTCCAGTAGCTAAGAAAGGTCTTCCCAAGATGATGGGTACCTCTCTATCGACTTCATAGTCCAGGATTAGGAAGTCATCTAGGAAGATAAATTTATCTACTTGCACCAGGCATCCTCTACTTTGGCCTCATGATCTTTAATAGAGCGGTCAGCGAGTTGTAATGTGACTGTAGTGGGCTTGCTTCCTGTATACCCAGCTTCCTGAATATGGAAAAGGGCATTAAGTTAATGATGGCTCCTAAGTCACATAGCGTTTGACCTACGTCCATTCCCCCTATTGAACATGGTAATGTAAAGCTTCCTGGATCCTTCATTTTCGCAGGTATATTCTTTTTGCAAAACGCACTGCACTCTTGCGTTAATGCTACTTTCTTAAACTCCCTGAGCCTTCTCTTCTTGGATAGTATATCCTTGAGAAATTTTACATAGCTTGGCATTTGCTCTAGGGCTTCCACCAAAGGAATGTTGATGTGAAGTTGTTTGAGAACATCTAGGAACTTTCTGAATTGCCCTTCATCATTTTTCTTCTTTAGGCGTTGAGGGAATGGTGGATGCATAGGAGAAGTTGTATCTGTATACACCAACGCAGGTTCTGCCTGCGTTGCTTTTTCTCTCCTCTCTCTGTTCTCTTGCTCTTATGATATTGTGGTAGATGGTGGTTTATTGGAGTCAATACTTTGTGGTTGATCTATTGTTGGAGAGTTTAGAGGCTGCAAGTTTCCTTGCATCCCCTGATCTTGCGTTATAGTGGGAATAGTCTTCCTACTTCTCAATGTCACAGCTTGACATTGTTCTTTTCCATTCCCTCTTGGAACTTCAGTCGTACTTGGCAATGCTCCATGTGGTCGATTTTTTAGCTCACCCGCAATTTGTCCCATTTGAACTTCCAAGTTCCTAATTGTGGTGGCTTGATTCTGGATCATCGCCTTGTTTTTATTCATAAATTCTCATAAAAGAGATTTCATGGAAGACGATAAGGATGATGCGGTCGCTTTCGGATTCCTATGGAACTGATGATACTGGCCTTGATTTCTTTGGTTGAAACCAGGAGTGTTGCCTCTCTGTGGTTGCGGCTCAGCCCCCTGCGTTTATTGTTGATTTCCACCCGATTCAAAGTTAGGGTGATTCCTCCAACCTGGATTGTACGTCTAACCATAGGGGTTGTTTTGAACAGAGCAAACTGACTGGGGGTTGTAAGGACACATGTCATACAAGTGCCCCTCACCACACTGCACGAAACTTACAAACGCTGTCAGATTCACTTCGTTCATCGCGTTCATCACCGCAACTGATCCACCTTGATTATTTAAGGCTATTGTCTTCAGCAGAGATGTTGATAACTTGTAGAATACAAGTTATTACAGCCTTTCTCTTTGAAAAATAGAGATTAAATAGAGAATCATGCGATAGTTTCTGTTGAATTTTATTGATAAATCTTCCTATGCGTTCTACTCTTGTGAATTGATGAAGATAACTGTTTTATAGCTTTTTGAATCTAAAACCCATGGTTTAACGCAGGAACGCAAGCAACCTGTAGATGCATTGGCAACTTCTTAACGCAGGACTATGCCTTGGCAACCTGTGGACGCGTTGACAACCCTTCAACGCAGGTTGATGCGTTAGCAACCCATGGATGCATTGACATTCTTGAACGCATGAACCCAAAGTTATCTGTGGACACATATCAACAAGGTAATGGAGAATCAGATAATAATCTTAAGAGATTGTCAGGAGATTGATATGCTTGATATGCGGCGAGAGTGGTGGATCGAAATTAAATCGGAAATCACACGATTAGGCGAGATGGACGCAAGGCAGAAATTAAGCCTCCAATCATGCAGATTTTCTAGCGATTGCAACGCAACATCTATAAAAGGGCAGACCTGAAGACGAAAATGTTGTTGGACCTCTCGGAAGAATTCCTAAGTGACAGCAGAGTTCTCTCTAGACAACAATCGGAGACAAATAGCTCGAAAGAGAACAGTCTTCCCTCCGCCTAATCACTTCACAGCAGAATTCACGCTACCATCCCGGCGAGCCCAAGATATTAAAAATCCATTCCATGCTTTCTATCACTTTTCTTACTTTTGTTTTTGTTCATTAGCAAGGAATTGTATTTTCTAAAACAGTCATTCCGTTCATCAATCTATACATCTTCCATGGCTATTCATTTTTTATCACTTTCCATTTGCTGTTTATCATCCATGTGTAACTAACTCTCTCAAGACGGGTCGCGTTATCATCTTAATAAAGAACTATAGAAGACTATTTCATCTTGTCAAATGTATATTTAATCAAATGCTTATGTCCATCTAGCTAATCAATATAAGTAGTAATAATCAGACTACTCGGGAGAGTAAGTGATTGTAGAACTCAGTTGACAAGGCTAAAAAGTGTTACCTAGGGATAGGAATAACCTTGGTACTTAACACTCTCCTATGCGTTATAGACATATAACACATAGCGACTGTGTAAGGCCCTATCTCAGAACCTAGGTACTTAAGATGGCTAGTAAGAGAAGAAGTAAGACTAGAATTGTGGAGCTAAGATTATAAGTATGTGGAGTTGGGAGATTTTTAAGACAAAAAAGTTATGTTTGTGGAATTGCTGGATTTTGGCCAAGAAATTCTATGCGTTCAGATGAATGGAATGAGGGAAAGTGATTTGTAAGCTAGGTTTTGGTTTAAAAAGAAGGTATTAAGAAGTTTGGAAAGAATTAAGTTAGGTGATTTTGAATGGCAAGGTGATCTAAGGACTTAAGGAAATCTTTCGAGTGTGGCAACTATGTTTGGAAAGTATCACTATGCGATAAGAAGACTAGTTGAACGCATAGTATTAGGAAAAGAATGGATATTTCACTAAGAGTGAGAATGAAGAATTGAAGGCATAGTTGGGAATTAGTTAAAAGTTAGATATATCTTTGGAACATAGTCAGGTTGACGCATTGATGGTAAAGCGTTAACGCATGGTACTTTAATTTGGAAGGTATTTGATATTGAAGTTTGGAACAGGAAAACGAGAATTAGGAAGAAGAGGAAATCGCATGGCTCACACTTAGTCTTGGAAATTAACAAGTTATGGGATTAGTTTTTGAGGGTGTTAAGCTAGAAAGAAAAGAGAAGCGGAAGAACCTTAAGGCGTGAGCAACATGCGTTGAAGGTTTATTATGCATAAGGATTTTGGTGTTGGTAAAGAAGTCTTCGAGTATATCATAGCAAATGAAGATAAGGACATCATTCAAGATAACTATGATTGAAGGGTCGCTATGCGTTGAAGGTGGCTACCATGGGTTGTTAAGGCTATGCGTTAAGGAGTTTATGCGTTGAAGGTGGCTATCAGCTATGCGTTGAGGAGCTTAATTCCATGGTAAATGGAAATGTAACCTTGATTTCGGGTAAACGCATAGGAAGTAGTAAAGGAAGCTATGTACCTTTGGCGAAGGTAGGACGTATAAGCAAAAAGGAATAAAGTGAAGTAGTGGAGTGTTGGAAAGAAATCTATGTCTCGGAAAGGAAGGATAAATGCATAAGGAGAAACCGGGGGAAGAATGTTATAGCAAATTGAGTAATGCATAGACTTCTATCAAGAGATGTTCTCGAGTGTTGAATAAAGTAGAAGGTTGAGAAGTAAGCTTAAGGATTGGAGTAGGAGGTGGATGCATACTAATTTATCATAAGAGAAATAATTAAGTGCAAGGAAAAGGTTAAAGGGATAACCTTGGCAAGGACGCATAGAGGGATACTCAAGGAATCCTCAAGGATAGGAGGAAGGTCAAGAGTTGGATTTAGTTATCAAGGGTAAACCACATCATCGGATGTGTGTTCACACAAGAGGACTTGTAGCTAAGATTGGACACAAGGGAAGAGAGTTGGACGCATGGTATTATGCGGTAAGGTACAAACGCATAGTGGCATGCGTTTGATACATGGACGCCTAGTAATATGCGTGAAGAAACTGGGTCAAAAGTAGTAAGGCCGAGAGTAAGGAAAGGGAGCAAGAAGCTAAAACCTGGAAGAGGATTATTTGAACGCATAGGGAACACTATGTTGGATGAATAGTTTGTATACTGGAGTAAGTTGGACGCATAAGATGAGTTGGTAAAGGTTGCATGGGTTCATCTAGACTTAACACCTCATAAGGAGGAGGTGTCAAGATTGCATGTTGGATAAGTCATGCAGCGTGACAGGTGGCAAACAAGTGGCAAAACGAGAAGAGCAGTTGGATTCATCCCAAAACTATAAATAGGATCTTTAGGGAAAAGGAGCGGGGGGAATGATCATAAAGTCTGAGTTCTGAAGAGAAAGTAGAGAGAAAGCAGAAAAGGGTAAATCCTTGCGTTCGTGGTGAAGTCTGTGGCCAAGAGATGAGGTGTTCTTAACAACCTAGCTACTTTGTGTTCAAGATAAATTATGCGTTCAAGGTGAGCGTTGCGTTCAAAGATAGACTCTGTGTTCAAGTTGGACCTTGCGTCCAAGAGAGGTCAACTCTTCTGGCTTCCCTTTTGAGCTCTTTTCTTAATTTAGCCCTCTTCTTTGTCAATCTATCGAAAGACGTAGTAGGGATTGGTGACTCAGGACCGTCTCCTCGCTCTGCGTTTCTCGGCTCTTTATCCTTGGCAGCTTCTTCTGACCCTTGTGATACCTTCCTTTTCTTTCTTATTAGGGGTACCACATCTTCTTCCTCAAGCCTCTTTCTTTTGGCCTCTTTGGCCACCACATACTACTTGATTGGTCCGTCATTGGAGTCCATGGTCTTCTCTTCAAGACTGATGAACGCAGGGACTAACCCTTGCGTTTCAATAGCTTCGCTTGCGTTCTCCTTGTCGCAAGCGGCAGTCTCTGCCTTATTTCTTCTTTCTTCTTCCTCACCCTCTCGAATCTCCTCTAGCTGACTCTGGATGTCTTTTATTGGCGAGGGTGACTCCCTTCTTGTGTCTGATACGCATGCTTCAAATGGGTCTCACAGGCCACTCACAATGTGTGCAACCCATTCGACTAGGGAACATGCAAAGTTCACTTCCCATTCTTCCACTACCACCTTATTCTCAACGCCTCCGCCAACTTCATCAGTCTCTCTTGTGCTAGGGTGTCTTGATGAAAGCAAAGGCTGGTTGACCTCCTAGTCATCCTCCCTCACCTTTGCGTCTCTTTCCTCTTGAGCAATCCTCTCGAGGATGTCGCCAAAGACATTTCGCTCGTCTTTGCGGCGGACTTCACTGCTTCCATACAGTGTGCTAGCTTCATCACGAACCATTCCAAGACCCAGTTGCTTAGCTTCAGAGTTTTTCGTGCTTAGACGTTGGATTCCAGCATTAAAGTTTGCGGCAGAAAACTCCCTTGCATTCTTCATTATGGGCTTTGAAATGCAGCACTTGACTCGGCTTTTGGGTTTTGGAGTAGGTGCCCGGTCGATTCGGCTCAAGGGTGGGATGTTTACGACTTCCACGCAGTCGTCTGAGTCAAGATCGACTACTGGTGGATGGATTGAAGGTTTGAAGAATGGTCAGAAAAATGGGGTTACAAGCGGTCTTTGGGCACTAGCCCTGATTCGTGACATTGAGAAAGTTGGGATAAATGGTGAGTTGGGGTTTGGAGGTCTAAGGCGGACCAGAAAAGCGAAAGGCCTCACAGGTCGAGTAGGCCGAAATAGTGGTGGAGAGAAAAATGGATCTTGAGGTTTGGGAAATACCTTAGGGGCTGGTCACGGTTCGGATGAGGAAGAAGATGGGGTCGAGTACTGGGTATTGTAAGAAGATATTAAGGAAACGTCGCCGGAGAAGTGTTCTTGGTTTTGGGAGTCTGATTGGCGAGACATAGACAAGGGTGCGAAGAACTCAAATCGCCAGAGGTTTGAGAGATGAAGGGTTCTGAAAATGGAAAATGGAAAATCGAATCGCGTTTATAAAGGGCTAATTAAGCCGTCGATAATAAATTCAGATATGCGATATCCGAAATTCCACTGATCTAGGCAAATTTATTGAGCTGCACACCCATCAAGTGTGATGGGCGGCTAATTGACGCAAAAGAGCACTCAAGTGCTTTTGGGAAAACGCATCAATGTACAAGACTTATGCGTTTCCCAAATTCCCTTTTTCTTAAACGCAAAGACTTGTTTTCAATTATCATGCTTTCAAACTTATCTAATTTACACTACTCCTAAAAACAAAATTCATAATCACAAAAATCTATACTAAAACGTAATAAAATAAAGCAAGGGTAAAAAGAAAGCGTCCCTGGAAAAATAGGCGTTCAGCAACGCAAGCTCAATCATTACACTTGCGTGGGTCATTGGAGCCTTTATCGCGTTTAGGGTTCAACCAGAGGAGACAACGAATTGCAGTATGATCTCCCTCAAGTGCGCGTACTTGGAATGCGTTGGTCTGGTTTTTAGCTCATGCGTTGAAGGCTCTTCTAATAACGGCTCGATCTTTGCCATGGATCTGTTGCTCCGATCTGATTTCTCAAATATACAATCAGAGAGTCATTTGATTTCTTCCTCTTCACCATCTCTATTGTCTTTGAGGACTTCATCTTTCAATGCCGCGTTTAAAGGTCTTGTATTCTCCTTGATATCACCAATTATCTGTTGATCACCCACGCGGTTCGTTGATATTCCTTCTTGGACGTCAATCAGGACGCGTCTAGGAGTGGTATCTTTATAAACAGACGCAGGTTCTGCCTGCGTTGCTTTTTATCTCCTATCTCTATTTTCCTCTTCTTGTGATTCAGTGGAAGATGATGGTTGATTGACATCATGTATAGTACTCTCCATCGGTTGACTCGTTGTTGGAGTGTCTAGAGGCTGCAAGTTTCTTTGCTCCTCTGATCTTGCGTTACAGTGGGATTAATTTTCTCACGTACCAATGTCATATCTTGACATTGTTCTTTTGAGTTCCCTCTTGGAACTTCATTTGTACTTAGCAATGCTCCTTGTGTTCGATTGTTGAGCTCACCCGCAATTTGACCCAATTGAACTTCTAAGTTCCCAATTGCGGTGGCTTGGCTCTGGAGCATCGCGTCATTTTCATAAATGAATTCTCGTAAAAGGGATTCCATGGAAGACGATGAAGATGATGCGGGTGCTTGTGAATCCCTCTGAAACTGATGATACTGGCTCTGATTCCCTTGGTTGAAACCAGGAGGGTTGCCTCTCTGCAGCTGCTGCTCAGTCCTCTGCATTTGTTGCTGATTTCCACCCCATCTGAAGTTAAGGTAGCTCCTCCAACCCGGATTGTACGTCTGACCTTAGGGGATATTTTGAACATCGCAGCTTGACTAGGGGTTGTAGGGACACATGTCATACGTGCCCTGCACCACACTGCGCGCAACTTATAGACGCTGTCGAATTCACTCCGTTCATCGCGCTCATCGCAGCAACTAATCCACCTTGATTATTCAAGGCTATCATCTTCAACAGAGATGTCATGGTTATCATCTGCGCTGAAAGATTGGTGGCAACATCAACTTCAAGCATTTCAGCTTGCATTCACCTTCTATCGGTGGAGTGGAATCCATATCCTTCGTCCACCCACTCATTAGTATTCCACGAAATTCTGTCGAGAATATCTACAGCTTGCGAGTAGGTCTTATTCATTAATCTTCTTGTTTATGCGGACAATTCCTCACTAGCCGTTTGAATTAGGTCCAAGCTACGATTGGTCCTTATTCGATTCCGTTTTGTCCTTCATCTGAAGGTCCTCTCAATCTCAGGTTCAATATCAAGTTCTAGGCTACTCCTGTCACTCAGATACTGTTTAGAGCTTCTGACAGAGGAGAAACTCACAATACTCCTTTAACTGAGGAATTCCTACAACAAAAATAATCCAAAAAAGATGAATCAACACAAAAATCCCTAGCAACGGCGCCAAAAGCTTGTTGTTTGCAGATCTACTAAAGTGCCAAAAACTTGTTGTGCGTTTATCTTTATTAAGCTTCTTATTACTATGTGTTTCACATATTATGCGCTTAACATGCTTAATACTATGCGTTACTGATCTGTCAAATTTTCCTATCCTTCACCCAAGTATAAGCAAAGAATGAGGTAGTCTCGGTGAGTCCGAGGTCGAACACAGGGACGATGAAGATTCTCTAATTAATTGGATTATTTGAGTCATGCGTTTACAGAAGGTGATGAGAAATGATGTGTTTAACTAACTAGGAAGCAATAAACCTAAGCTAAAGTGGTTGATGGAGAGGTATGCGACACAGCAAAGTCAGCTAAGTGGATTAAATGAATGGATAAAAACAGGGTTCGGGTTGGTTAACATCTAAAATCAGAAACGCATAGTGATAGTCTATTCATACTTGTGACTCTTCTCCCAGTTGTCAGCCGCTATGCGTTATATCTCTATACCGCATAGGAGAGTGTTAAGTACCAAGGTTATTCCTATGTCTAGGTAACACTTCTTAGCCTTGTCAATCAAGTTCCACAATCACTCTCTCTCGAGTAGTCTGATTATTACTACTTATATCGATTAGCTACATGGACATAAGCATCAGATTAAGATTACAATTGACAAGATGCAATAGTTACACTATGGTTCTTATTTAGATGCTAACACAACCCGTGACCCTTGAAAGATTAGTTACTCATGGATTCAAAGTAATAAGCGGAAAGTGTAGAGAAATGGATAGACGTGGAAGAATTGTAGATAAATGAACGAAATACAATCTTAAACAGTTCAATGTCTTGATAACAAATCTAAAATCAAAGCTAGAAAAAAGATAGAAAGCAAGAAGGCGTTTCAATGTCTTGAGTCACCGGAATGGAAGCGTAAAGTTTTGTTGTGAAGTGGTCAGGCGGAGGGAAGACTCTTCTCTCTCGAGCTATTCGTCTATAGATTGTCTTCTAGAGAGAACTCTGCTGTCACTTAGGAATTCTTCCGAGAATCAACAACACTTTTTCAACTTGCAGGTCTTTTATAGAGGTAGCATTTGTAATCAGTGGCAAATCTGCGTAATTGATGTCGTGCGTCTATCTCGCCTAATTGCTTAATTCTCAGTTCAATTTAGATCCACCACTTTAGCCGCAGATCATGCATGTCAATCTTTCCGACAATCTCTCAAGATTCTGATCTGATTTTCCACTGCCTTGCGTTTCTTGTCGTTATGCATCCATGGAGAACTTGGGTTCATGCGTTCACTTATGTCGACGCATCCATATGTTATTAACGCATCATCCTGCGTTGAGTGGTTGTCAGCGCATCCACAGGTTGCTTGCGTTCCTGCCTTAAAACATGCGTTTTAGGCTTAGAAACCTTTAAAACAATTATCTTCATCAATTAGCAAGAGTAGAATGCATAGGAAGATTTATCAATAGAATTCAACACAAACTACCGCATGATTCTCTATTTAATCTCTAATTTTCTAATAGAAGGATTGTAATAACTTGTATTTCTACAAGTTATCACCTCACACTTAGCTTTGGAAGTTAACAATCTATAAAGTAAACTAAAATAAAAGAGGAAGTGAAGATAAGTCGGCAGTTTGTTTAAATGTGTAAAGCTAAGTTTTCAATCATTTTCTCCGTCTCAAAAGCTTCAATCGATCCCATATTTCAGCTAAGCGACGAAGAGAGGTAGAAGAAGGAGTCTAGGGCAAATTCGTGTAGAATTCTCATCGATCTTGTGGTGTAATTGGAGCTAGAATAGAAGGGTTGATTGCTGTCGTTCAATCTAAACAACATTCGGTTTTTGGAGGATAGCTTTTTGTGGAGATCGAGTTTAGGGCTGAGAATTTGAGGTCGATAAGTTAACTCAATTCTTAGCAACTTTTATGAAGGATTTTTGAACTGAATTTGAAGGAAAATATGGAAAATTTATGGTGAAGGTGACTGATAAAGATTTGCTAAGCAATTTGGAGCAACTCGAAATTATTTGTAAACATCTATCAAATGAAGGGAAGTTATGTTCTGAAATCTTGAGGTAAGCTAGGAAATACAATTCTTTACGAGTTTATAGAAGGGAAGAATGGCTGGAAATACGATTTGTAATAGATAGAAGTGAGAATAAGATGGAAGGCAAAAGCTGTGGAAGATAAGTATCGCTGGACTATAAGTAACGCTAAGAGTTTAAGCGTGAGAAGCGAGACGGGTAACGCAGGTGTCGCTAGAAGCCTTGCATCTCATAATTCTCGCTGGGTATCATTGGGTCTCACTGATTAGGTGAGTGTCACTAGTCTTGCTCACCCTAGTATCGCTAGTGTCGTGTAGTGTAGTCCAGTCTCGCTAGTGGTCTCGCTAGCAGAGTTGAATCTCGCTCACTAAGATTTATTGATCAAATATGAATGGTTAAAGTTTGTTGGTTTTGGAAAGGAAGTTTAGGAAAGCCTAACTAGAGGAATGTGTATTTACAGGCCAGGAAGAGCTAGGAAAGGCATATTGTAAGCACTGGCTTATCAGCTAAGTGTTGGGATAAGGCAAGTGAAAGGTGGTCATGCATTGTTAGAGAAAAGTAGTCGAGAGTGAAAGAGTTAAGCATGGGGCAAGACTATGCGTTGGTGAAAACAAAGAGGAGTATTGTTCTTTTGAGTGACCATGCGTTGAAGGTGAAAATTATGAAGAGTTATGAGCTGAAGCGGTCACTTGCGTTGGAAGAGGAATTTATCATTAGTGGGGAAGGAAGTGTTTTGAACAACTATGCGTTGGTGAGGTTGCATGCGTTAATGTCTCCATGCATTGGAGACGGACATAACTGATTGAGTTGTAAGCGTTGAAGGTAGGAGGCGTTGAGGACACCATGCGCTGAGGGTGGCCGTCTGCTAAGGGCGTTGATGGTGGGCTGCATTGAACGCCTTATCTTGAATTGAGAACGGAAACCCTGCGCGCCACCTGCATAAGAGAGTTAAGTCGGCAGTATATATAGGTGAGTAAATTGAATATTTTATCATTTTTAGACATTTTCGAGGGCTTAAGCCGGTTCCATTTTTTAGACGAACTACAAGTGAAGGTAGAAGAAGGTGTTCTTGTGGATTTCGGGTAGAATTTTACTCGTTTTGATATCAAAATCTAAGCTGGAACAGCACGTTATTAGCGGACGCACAAGCTGGACAGTATTGGATGTTTAGAGTAAAACGAATCAAGGAGATCGAGTCTAAGGCTGAAATTTTAAGGTTAGTAAGTTAAACTCAATTCTGAACAACTTTTATGAAGGATGTTTGAGTTGAAATGGAATAGAAACATGTAAACTTTTAGCTAGAAGTGACTGATAAGGAATTTCTGTGCAATCAGTAGTAGTGCGGAGAAATCTTGCAATATCTGACGAACAAGGACAAGTTAAGCTACGAAAATTTGATGTAAGCTAGAAAACATATTTCTCTACAAGTTTATAGAAGGAAAGAAGTTCTAAATTTGGTTGGAAATGTAATTTGTAATAGATAGAAGTGAGAATAAGAGGGAAGACCGAAGCTGCGGAAGATAAGTATCGCTGGACTGCATGTACCGCTAAGAGTTTCAGCGTGAGAAGCGAGACGGGTAACGCAGGTGTTGCTAGAAGCCTTGGGTCTCACAATTCTCGTTGGGTCTCATTGGATCTCGCTGATCAGGTGAGTATCGCTAGTCTTGCTCACCCTGGTATCGCTAGTGGCGTGTAGTGTAATCTAGTCTCGCTAGTGGTCTCGCTAGTAGAGTTGAATTTCGCTCATTAAGATTTATTGATCAAATATGAATGGTTAAAGTTTGTTGGCTATGGAAAGGAAGTTTAGGGAAGCTTAACCCAAGAAATGTGTATTTTCAGGCCAAGAGGAGATAGGAAAGGCGTATAATCCATTCAAGGCCTAGAAAAGAGTTGTGAGTGACACTTCTTTTCTTGTTTCAACAATTCTATTGTACATGTCAGTTTGGTTTTTCTTATTTATTGATGTTTTTGCTAAACGATATTGAAAAGCATATTTATGGATTGATATTGATTTATGAAATGCCTTGTTTTCTTATGAAAGATTTGACTATGAACGGTTTTGTATAAAGTATTGTATTAAACTAAAGGAAAAATGTTTTAGAGGAGGCTCAATGCTGAAGGACATGAGAAGGCATGTGAGTTTCCCCGGGACCAAGTACTGATGGACATGGAGAAGGTACTTGGGTAACCCGCCATGTTCCTATGTGCACAAAGAGGTTATATGCTGGTGCGTTGAGTCTTGCTCTGCATCGAGCCTTATTTGTTTTTGACGTTGGGGTGTTGAGTTTTGCTCCGCCTCAACTAAGGGAAAAGTGTTGTAACCGTACTGTTTTACTTACGAATTGTTGAAAAAACCATGTATGATTTGATAAGGGCATTTAAACGTGATTTAATCAATGAAAATGTGATGATTTTATGTTTTACTCATGTTCAGAGTTTGTTTGAAACCTTATGATTTTCGAACTAAAGAATTTGTTTAAAATTAGTCACTCACTGAGCTGTTAGCTTATGTTTTCAAGTTTTTCTTTCCCCTCCAGGTAGAAAGGACGTTCCTGGTGCTTTGCCTACTCCAACTCGCCCTGCTTAAGCTTCGAGTTTCCAGAAAATTGTCTTGTTTTGCAAAGTTGCTTGTATGTAAAACCTTATATAGGTGGCATGTAGACCTAGTTGTACATGTACTGGGAGTTGAAACATGGTTTTGTAGAAGGACTTTATGGAAGAGTTGTATTCTGAATTATCGTTATGTACATAATTTCCTATACGTTATGGTTGATATATATTGAGGAGTGTTATGTATGTTGTAAACAGTATAAGACAAATGTGTTAGTGGATGGTATGTGTCACAAAAGGAGTGATGTATGCTGTCTTCACATCTCTTCTCAGGTTGGGTAGAGTAGCCTGGGAGGGGGTGTGACACGTATAATCTGCTCAGGGCCTAGGATAAGTTGTGAATGACACTTTTCTTCTTTAAAAATGTTTTCATTGAGATGGTGTAGCTCGGATATCTTATGATGATTTGAAAACATGATATTATGATTGAAACTTATGAGTTTTATGTGCGTTGCGTGAATTTATGAAAAGCATGTTGTTTATTGATTTATGTAATTATTAAAAGCATGCTGACGATAATATATGATTTTATGAAAGGTTTGGAAATGTGAAACTTATGAATTTATAATATGATGTTTTCAAAACACGTTGAGTATTTGTAAAATCTTTGAAATGACACCCAAAGCCCAAGAACTCAGAGAAGGCCAATGGGTAGCCTGAGTATAGAAAAGGTACCAATGCTAAAGGACTTGAAGAAGGCGAATGGTAACCTGGATATAGAAACGGGACCCCAATGCTCAAGGACTTGGAGAAGGCATATGGGTAGCCCGGGATAGGCGAATGGTAACCTAGATATCGAAATGGGACCCCAATGCTCAAGGACTCGAAGAAGGCATATGGGCAGCTCGGATTATGATACCTAAGTGTATATTGAGAAACGTACGATGCTGATGTGTTGAGATTACTCCACACAGCTAAGGATGACCGACGTTGAGTAGTGTTGAGCTCTGCTCCGCCTCAACTAAGGAAAATGAATTGAAATCAACGAATCTTTCTTTAGTATCTTTTTCTGAAATGAGAATGATTTGTATGATTATGACTTATATTGAGATTTTATAGCATTGAGTTTAAATGCTTCTACTATGATAGTTTTCGAGCCAAAGAGGTTTTACGAAACTAGCCACTCACTAGGCAACTAGCTCACATTTTCCTTATTTTCTGTTTTTCAGGTAGCGAGCGAGTCCAAGGTGCTTAGCCTACACAAGATCTCGTCTGGGTCTACCAACGATCTTAGTATTTTGAAAAATTATAGATATTCGAACTAGTTCATGTGTTGTACATATAGAGAGGATTAAGGGAATTATTGTGTAATCATGCTTTTATATGATTGAAATGAAAAGGATGTGCGTTTGCCAAATTGAATGTGGTATATATTGAAATAGTTTATGGTTATAACTGTTTATTAGGAAATTGTAGAGTTTTATGGTTGACAGTGGATGTCGTAAGAGGGTCGGTGTCCGCTGTCATCACACTTCTCCTGGGTTAGGATGGTACCTGGGAGGGGGTGTGACAACAAGTAAAAGACTAATGGTTCGAGAATTATAGAATGGAAGGCATGATGCTTAACCTTTTCTTTACTTTTTGTATTTTTAATTCTTTCAATAAATCAAAGAACGCAATTAGATGCTTTCACCGAGATTCAATTCCCTTCAAAAACAATAATTTTGACCCAGCTGTGATTACAAACAATTTGTGAAGGATCGACTTACTAATCATGGTTATATCTAGTGGACAGAAATATATCTACAATGAGAAGATTGTAGCTACTAGGCTATAGTGGAATGTCCCGTTAGTTAACAAATGTTAATAAACTAGGTTAATGAGTTTAGTTGGTTAATTCTGGATCGTTGGAGCTCATGATCTTTAGGTCCACCAAGTTCCTTTGTTAGCTCATGGACTAAACCTTAGAAAGTGTGATGAAAGACTTTGAAATCGTTCAAATTCATTAAGAAAGTACGTTCTACAATTTGTTCATTTAATTATGAATTAAAAGAAATTGGGAAGTAAGAAATATTTAAATATGATTATTTAAATATTATTTAAATATTAATTAAATGAATAGAGATTCATCAGATTGGAAATTATTGGGATAAGTGAAAAATTTATTAGTTTGATATATTTAAATTAATTTTATATTTAATATTAAATTAATATAATTTAAAATTAATTATTATAATTAATTTTAAATAAATTGAAAAAAAAAATCATTTATAAAATGAATTTTAGAAATTCATTTTGAATTTTAGAAATTCATTTTGAATTTTGAGATTTTTCAATTTTGCATGAAGTAGGAGGTGGGTGTTTTAGAAACACTCTTAACCCTCTTTGAAACACCTCCTAATCCACTTGATTAATTACTAAATTGATATCATGTTGCATGTAAATTTGATTTGCATGTTTTCTATATATATATAGAGGAAAGGAAAAATGAAAATGTGTTGGTAATTTGGTAAATTTTGCTAAAAATTGACACTAACTCTCAAACTCTCCAAAACTTGCAAAAACCTTTTTCCTTGCTCCAAATTTATCATAATTTGGATCTCACAATCCATTCTAAGGTCAGATAACAACGAGAAATTTTCTTGTGGTGGTCCACAAAGTGTTCATAATCAAAATCTTCAAGGAGATGGCTTCAATTTTTAGCTATAACAAGTAAGTTTCAAAACTCTATTTTTTGGCTTTTAGAACAAGCCTGTTTAATCCTTAAATTGATGTAGTTAGAATACTTTAGATTCAAATTGCTTCCGCATTTGTGTTCCTAACTCCTCGAATATATATATATATATATATATATATATATATATATATATATATACATACATACATACATACATACATACATACATACATACACACACATACACACATATTTCTCTTTGTTTAAAGATTCATTACTTTGTATTGATTAATTAGTGCATTTTTAATATTTTTCTTTTAAAATTGTTATAATATTTATCTTTATTTAAAATTTTGCAATAAATATCAATAGATATTTGCTATTTAACATTTGAATTTTATTAGATTATTTATTAGTCATGTGTTGTAGATAAATTTACATGTTTTTAATTAAAAAGAAAAAAATAAGTTATAACCCAACAACCCAACCCAACCTAAATTTTAAGAGTTGGATTGGGTTGGGTTGGAGACTTTATTTGGGTCTTTTGGGTTGTCAACCCAAGCAAACTGAATTTTCAGGTTGGTCCAAAAAACACCTTCAACCCAACCCATGTACACCCCTAACTATGATTCAGGTGTGTCTGTTAGACGTATTTTAAATAATAATACGTATAGTATAATATGAAATATGTATGTAGATTAATATTTTATCACATTGGGTTATTTTATTAGACTGGGTTCTATTATGTGATCTAATTAATTAAGGTTCTAAGTTCCTAATTATTGAGTATGGAGACTAAATGGATAGAAGCTTATTCCTAGATTGATTAAGGTTTAATGGGAACCCTAGGGTTACGATTCCTAATATGCGAAAATAATAAACATTTAATCTTTCTTGAATCTCATCTAGAGAGAGATCCCACTAAGGGCATTCAGAGTTTTGGTTGAGGAAGACTATAGTCATCTTAAAGTTAGCATTATCTTGAAGTTATCATCAATTTCTCAATGGAATCCAGTATGTTAATTATTCTTGGCAATTTGACATGAATGATCTTAGAATTGATCTATTTGTTATAGATTTAAAGTAATTATGCTAGCAGACATCACCATAAGTATTTTTTTTTCCATTTTTTAAATCATCATATATAGATATAGTATAATATTCATTTATCCCTATAGTATTAAAACATATGTTATTTTTTCACTCTAAAGTTGGTATAATGGCACATGGAACGAGTGGACAACTAAGTAGAGTATTTTGGTGTTGAGATATATAATAAGGGATGAATTAGTTGTATTCTTATAGATGATGTGATGAAATAATTAAATATTTGTGAAAATATCAAACCCCAAACTTTTTTTTAAAAAAAATTCTTTTTGAAGAAATCAAACCACAAAAATTATTTAGGTTAAATTATCAAAACACTTCTATCAACCAAATACTAGTAGAGAATCATCATTATTCGACTAAAAGCATAATACATTTGATAAAAAGGGTAGCGCGAGTGGTCAGGTTAAACTAAGAGGTATGTTTGAGAGTAATTTTAAAATCATCAAAATTACTTTTGTCATATTTAAAATCATTCGAAAATACATTTTTAATCACTCAAACTTAATTTAGTCTTCAATTTTACACTTTTACATAAATTTCACACTATCAAAATTAGTTTTGAAGAATTAAAAACATGTTTTATGGTGATTTTAAAAATGACAAAAGTAATTTTAATCATTTTAAAATCTCTCTCCCAAACATACTAAATAGTTGTATAGCTATCAAATGTTAATTAAACTGAAAAATATTTTTTAAGAAAGGGTTCTGTTTATGAATGGTTAATTTTATTTCTATTTAGCTTATGTACTTGACAAAAAAAAAAAAAAAACACCAAAAATTTAAAGCTAAACATAAAATATTTGAATATGTTGAAGGTTGCTTACTTGTAGAAATACAAGTTATTATAGCTTTTTTCTTAGAAAAATAGAGATTAAATAGAGAAGCATGCAGTAGTTTAAACTAAATTCTACTAATAAATCTTCCTATGCGTTCTACTCTTGTATTTTTATGAAGATAATAATTTTACCACTTTTTGAGCCTAAAATGCATGTTTTAACGCAGGAATGCATATGATGAGTGTCACCTCTTAACGCAAGACTGTGCGTTAGCAACCTATGATGCGTTGACATCTGCCAAACTTCTCCATGAACGCATAATTATCAAAAATGCAAGGAGCAGAAAATCAGATCATAATCTTGAGAGCAGAGTTTTCATTCTCGGAAGAATTCCTAACCTATGACGCGTTGACATCCGCCAACCTATGATGTGTTCATTCTCAGAAGAATTCCTAAGTGACAGCAGAGTTCTCTCCAGAACACAACCGGAGAAGAATAGTTCGAGAGAGAAGAGTCTTCCCTCCGCCTAACCACTTCACAGCAGAACCTCACGCTTCCATCCCGGCGACTTAAGACATTGACGCCCCTTTCCTGCTTTCTATCTTGTTTTTCTAGTTTGATTTTAGATTTGTGTCAAGACATTGAGCTATCTAACAGCAACTGGGTAAGCCCAGTTCAGTGTGTACCGAAGAAGGGGAGGACGACAGTGATTACAAACAATAAAAATGAGCTGATACCAACACGAATGGTCACTGGTTGGCGCATATGTATGGACCATCGCAAGCTGAACACGGCGACAAAGAAAAATCAGTTTCCATTGCCATTCATCGACCAGATGCTAGATAGGCTAGTAGGAAATGAATTCTTCTGCTTCCTTAACAGATATTCTGGCTATAACCAGATCATGATAGCTCCGGAAGATCAAGAGAAAACAACGTTCACTTGCCCATATGGCACCTTTGCGTTCAGACGCATGCCATTCGGGCTATGTAACGCACCAGAAACGTTCCAAAGATGCATGATGACAATATTTTTCGAATATCTGGAACATTCAGTGAAGGTGTTTATGGACGACTTCTCAGTATTTGGGGAATCATACGATGAATGCTTGGCCAACTTGGAACGAGTATTAAAGAAATGCGAAGACATAAACCTAGTCCTCAACTGGGAGAAATGCCACTTCATGGTCACAGAAGGTATTGTGTTGGGACATAAGACTTCTAAGGTTGGACTAGAAGTTGATCAAGCAAAAATAGATGTGATAGCCAAGCTACCAGCCCCCACAAATGTAAAGACTTTGCTAAGTTTCCTAGGCCATGCAGGCTTTTATAGAAGATTCATCAAAGGATTTTCGCAAATCGCAAAACCACTGAGCGCACTGTTGGAAGCTAATAGGGAGTTCAACTTTAATAACGCATGTCTACATGCGTTTGAGTCTTTAAGGCAGGCCCTAATCTCAGCACTAGTTTTAGTTGCACCAGACGAGTCTCTCCCATTTGAGCTGATGTGCGACGCAAGCAACCATGCAGTGGGAGTAGTGCTGGGGCAAAGGAAAGAGAAAATTATGCACTCGATCTTTTATGCCAGTAAAACATTGAACAATGCTCAAGAGAACTACACTACTACTGAAAAGGAAATGTTAGCCGTAGTCTTTGCGGTTGACAAATTTAAGGCATATTTGGTAGGGTCAAAGGTGACCATCTATACTGATCAATCTCCTATCAAGTATTTAATGGTGAAAAAGGACACAAAGCCTAGACTCATCCGATGGATCTTATTATTGCAAGAATTTGATTTGGAGATCAAAGATAGGAACGGAACAGAGAATCAGGTTGCAGACCGCCTATCTTGGTTGGAAAATAAAGAGGCCCAAGAAAGTTGGAGTGATATAGAGGAGCGGTTCCCAGACGAGCACATCATGAACGCAGAGAGTCAGGAACTGTGGTATGCAGACATAGTGAATTATTTGGTCTGCAACCAATGGCCTGAAGATTTCAACGTTCGAAAGGAAGAGGCTCCGACACGAAAGTAAGTTCTACTGCTGGGATGAGCCATATCTATACAGACTTGGCCCGGACCACATCTTGCGTCGATACGTTCCAGAATATGAAACGCATAGCATTCTGAGAAGTTGTCATGAAGCACCTTACGGAGGACACTTTGGGGGACAGAGAATAGTTGCGAAGGTATTGCAGAGTGGGTATTTCTGGCCCACATTATTCAAAGACGCAAGGGCATATGCGGTAGCTTGGGATAGTTGTCAGAGGACAGACAATATTTCCAACCGAAATGAGATGCCTCTGAACTCAATCCTGGAAGTTGAGTTGTTTGACGTATGGGGAATCGATTTTATGGGACCATTCCCTCCGTATTGCGGTAATCAATACATCCTAGTAGCGGTCGACTACGTATCAAAATGGGTTGAAACAGTGGCCTGTGTGAAGAACGACGCAAACACAGTGTCCAAGTTCTTAAAGAGACAAATCTTTTCTCAATTTGGGACACCAAGGGCGATAATTAGTGATGAAGGTACACATTTTATAAATCACATAATCACTAACTTATTGACAAAATTTAATGTCTCGCACAGGGTAATCACCCACAGACAAACGGCCAAGTTGAGATAACAAATAGGGAGATTAAGTCCATACTTGAAAAAGTTGTGAGTACATCAAGGAAAGATTGGACGAAGAGATTAGATGAAGCTCTCTGGGCATACAGAACGGCATTAAAACACCGATAGGCATGCCACCCTATGCGTTGGTGTTCAGAAAAGCATGCCATCTCCCATTAGAGCTGGAGCACAAGGCCATGTGGACCATGAAAAAGCTCAATCTAGACTAGGACGCAACGGGTGAAGCAAGAAAGCTTCAATTAAACTAACTCATGGAATCGAGACATTCAGCTTACGAAAACACAAAGATGTATAAAGAAAGGACCACAAAATGGCACGACAAAAATATCAGTAAGAAAACGCTATACGTCGGCCAGAAAGTCCTATTATTTAACTCAAGGTTGCGTTTATTTCCAGGTAAGCTGAAGTCTCGCTGGTCTGAACCATTCATAATCGAGGAAGTGTTTTTGTATGATGCTGTCAAGCTAACAAATGAAGACGGAACCACCTCCTTCAAGGTCAACGGACAAAGGGTAAAACCCTACCACATTGGAGAGTTGGAAACCGACAAAACCTCCATTGACCTACGCAAGTGTAATAACTGAGCTTGCGACGAAAGGTCCTTGCGTTGCTTAACGCCTACTTTTCCAAGGACGCTTTCTTTCACTCTTGCCTTCTTCCTTTTTATTCGTACTTGTATTAGTATTTATTTATTTTATTTTATTTTACTTCATTTTATTTTATGTTGTTTTTCTGCTACTGTTACTTTCTTTCTTTCTTTCTTCGCACTTTGTTTTTAGTATTATTTTTCATTCTTTGAATTCAGTTTTAGGAGTAGTGTAAATTAAATAAGCATAGAATTACGCATCGAGCTTCAATGCAAACTTTGATTTCACCGCATACCCCACCATTTATGCTGCGTCCAACGCATAACTAAACTGAGAACCATGCGTTGATCAGTATGCGTTTATTAATTAAATGAATGCGTTTTAGAAAGAGCAAACTGGGTAACGCATGCGTCTTTTGAGTCGATGCGTTTTTCTAGAAGCACTCGAGTGCTTATTTGCGTCATTAGCCGCCCATCACACTTGATGGGTGTGCGGCTCAATAAATTTGCCTAGATCAATGGGATTTCGGATATCGCGTATCTTCATTTATTGTCAATGGCTTAATTAGCCCTTTATTAACGCGATTCGATTTTCCATTTACCATTTTCAAAACAACCCCTTCATCTTCCAAACCTCCGGCGATTTGCATTCTTCGCACTTCTGTCTATGTCTAGCCAATCAAACTCCCAAAATCAAGAACATTTCGCCGGCAACGTTTCCCCAATATCTTCCTACAATACCCAGTATTCGACTCCATCTTCTTCTTCATTCGAACCGTGCCCAGTCCCCATGGTATTTCCTAACCTTTGAGCTCCATTTTTCTCTTCCACCCGACCTATGAGGCCTTTCGCTTCTCCGGTCCGCCCTAGACCTCCAACTCCCAACGCTCCATTTATCTCAAATTTTTCTGCGTCATGAATCAGAGCCAGTGCCCAAAGACCGCCTATCACCCCATTTTTTCGACCATTCTTGTCAAACCTCATCCCGAACTACCCTTCTGTAGCCCGAGACGAGCATGAGGACAGTAGTCATCGACTCTATTATCGACTTCCACGGTCAACACTTCCTTTATGCCTATTTAATCATCTTTCATAAGACGATGATACCATTATACATTTGACAAACCTCGACTTCGATCGACAACGGGAACTGTCATGCTACCTGGAAAATGAAAAACATATAAAAAGATGAACTAAACACCCAGTGAGTGACAGATTTTGTGAAACTATCTTTAGTTCAAAAGCAGGCATGTTATCATCATTATCTCGCAAAATACTTAATTCAAATCATCACCTCTATAAAATCATACTTTTCAACTTATAATCAAATCACATGAATACATTCCAGAGTAGTTGTACATAAAATCAGTTTGTTTTCAACAATTTCCCTTAGTTGAGGCAGAGCAAGACTCAACGCTTTCAACATCGAAAACATCCTTAGTTGCGGTGGAGCAAAACTCAACATACCCAACGTCGAAATCATTCCTTGCTCGATGCGGAGCAAAACTCGACGCACCAGCAATATCAACCACTATGTGCACATAGGAATATGGCGGGTTGCCCAAGTACCTTCGCATATCCCTCAGTTCTGGGTCCCGGGGAAACTCACGTGCCTTCTCAAGTTCATCAGCACTGAGCCTCCTCTTAAACATTTTCCTTTAAAGAAGCAACACTTTATACAAAAACAAATCGTCTGCAATTCATTCTTAAGAATACAGGGCAACTATTATATCAGTAACATTTCATAAACTTACTTTTCAATAACTTTAAGAACATAAAGTATGCTTCATAAATCATTTGAACATAAAACCGTATTCTATTGGAAAACCGAACTAACATATACAACAAAATTGATTTAAAGTAAGAAAGGTGTCATTCACAGATCACTTTAAGGATAGTTTCTCCTCTATCCCGCTATTTCCTTTTTCCTCGAGCTTCTTGGACGCAGCGTTCTAATCCTGGAACGCAAGGCCTTATATTCCTTTGGTAGCTTGGTTGGTCGCAACCCTGCCCTTGGATGCAAGGTTGATAGCTAACGGGAGGTGCTTCCCAACTCTTTCTTACTTCTCTTTTGGATGCGTCGACCGCACAAGGTCCCACTGGACGCATCGTTCACCTTGATACTTAAACGCAAGATTGACCCTTTTTGACGCAAGACAACTTCTTTAACACAAGATATAGCTAAGTTGTCTGGAATATCTTCTTCCTTGGCCACAGACTTCTATTACAGACACCAGAATTCCTTCTTTCTCTCAAGGATTCTTACTTCAGCATCATCAGTCACTCCTTTTCCCTCAATGTCCTCTTTTTGCCATTTGCTTGCCACATGTCAAGCTGCATGTTTAACCAATCATGCATTTATCCAAGTGTCACCTTGCATGAAATACTTAACATACTTCTAACACCTTCTGCTTATAAGGTGTCAAGTTTTGATGAAGCCACCTAGCCCTTATAAGCTTATCTTATACGTCTAACATATTCCAATATACAAACTTTTCATTTAATCATACTGCCCTTGTGTGTTCACCAAATTTCCTTTACCTTCCGCCATAATACATTTGAAACCATTTCTTCACCGTATCTTGCTAGGCGTCAGTGTCCCAAATGCATACTACTATGCGTTTGTACCTTACCACATCGTATCATGTGTCTAACTTCCTACTATTTAAACTCTTTAATTATAACCTATGCGTTTATCCTAAATCAAAATTATATTTCCATTTACCATGAAATTGAGCTCCTCAACGCATAGATGGTAGTCACCCCTCAACACACAGCAACCCTTCATTCGTAGTTGCCTTAAACATTTGATCTTCGGGCATAGGCTTCTTTATCAACACCAAAATCCTTACTAATACATAATAAACCTTCAACGCATGCTGTTTGTCTTGAGCATGCTTGTCCAGGGAGTGTTTGCCTATGGCCGCATGCCTAAACCACCCTCAACCACTCTGTATTTATGTCTTGTAAGTAGCTTAGGAAGTTGTTTTCCTTTCCATGTTGTTTTCCTTTCGAGTGACGTTTTGCCAGTTTTGATATGCAAGGCTGGCAGACTAGTTATTGTTTAGAATGTACTATAGGGGAACCCCACTAGTTGACTCCCCGACCAAGTATTGTTGTACTCTTTGCAAACAAGCTTTCTTGCAATTGTTAGTCCTCAATGCTTTATTTAATGATGTTTTCAAAGCTTTCCCTCTCTCTCGTTTTATAAAACCATTTTCTCTCAAAAAGCGAGTAGAGGCTACATCACACCCCGAGTTTACCAGCGACCCAAGATTTTTTGTACGGCTGACTTGCTCGCCGGGTTAGAGCAGTGCTGCACAATCGCCGTCTTATATTCGGAAGTGAGCGATTGTGACAAATGGTATCAAAGCTTAGTTAGCTCCTTGGCTGTCAAGTACCGCTATCATGTCGACTGTAAAGCAACTGAACAAGTCGCAGTCTGAGCGACTTACTGAGATAGAAGAGCAATGGCTATATCTAAGGGAAGTTCCTGACAATGTGAGATTCATCCAAGCCCAACTAGAAGGGTTGGATGAGAAGGTCAGAGAAATTGATGCGTTAAACGCTCGAGTAGGCACGCTACCGATCACCGAGTTGACGCTAAGGGTCGACTCTTTGGAACACAAAACTACACGTCCTGGTAGTTTTGAACGTGGAGATAGCTTCACAAGCTCTGTCGCACACATGGAAGAGCGTGTCGAAGAGCTCGATAGCTCCCACAAGGTCATGTTAAAGCTGTTTAACGACTTGAACGACGATTTCAGAGCAACAGTGGAAGCCATCAAGGCTGAGATGGCCGAGATAAAGACTCAGGTCAACTTAACGATGCGAGCTGTGGGGAACCAAACCCTGAATCAAACGCTTGCTATGCTCAACAAATTCAAGATCCCGGAACCCAAGGCCTTTAGTGGGAACTGCGACGTTAAAGAATTGGAGAACTTCATCTTTGACATGGATCAGTACTTTAAAGCAAATGGAACCGTGTCAGAGGAAGTCAAGGTCACGTTAGCCTCCATGCATCTCTCCGACGATGCAAAATTGTGGTGGAGATCCAAAGTTAATGATGTCGAAGATGGTCGATGCACCATCGATACGTGGGGAGATTTTAAGAAAGAGTCGAAGGCTCAGTTCTTCCCCGAAAACGTGGAGTTTATAGCGATGAGGAAGCTAAGGGAACTCAAACACACGGGAACCATCCGCGAGTACGTGAAACAGTTCTCCACTGTTATGTTAGACATCCGAGATATGTCCGAGAAGGATAAGGTGTTCTATTTTGTCGAGGGCTTAAAGCCATGGGCCAGGACTAAAGTTTACGAGCAGAAAGTACAAGACCTGGCCTCCGCCCTGGCTACTGCAGAGAGACTGTTAGACTATAGTGGTGATCAGACGCCACAAAAGAAGAACACGGCGCCCCCGAATACTGGGTACAAGGCCACAAATCCAACCCTCCGAAGAGCTTCAATTCGGAAAGGAAGCCGCAAAACCAAGGAACAGGCCCCTCCCGGGGGCCCTATTCAGCCGCCCAAAACCAACCCAGACCCATCTCTTGTTTCTTATGCAAAGGCCCCCACCGAGTAGCCGAGTGTCCGCATCGGGGCGCCTTGATGACCTTACAAGCCTCAGTTCAAAGTTGTAACGAACCTGAGACGGAAGCAAAGGCCGAAAGAGAAGAAGATGAGGAAACCCCTAGAATGGGAGCATTAAAGTTCCTGTCCGCAATTCAGAAAAAAACTTCCCGCCAGAAAGATACAGTAGAAAAGGGGCTTATGTTTGTTGATGCGAGCATCAACTCCCAACCTGCTAGAGGCACCCTGGTAGACTCTGGTGCAACACCAACTTCATTTCTGAATAGGAAGCCCGCCGCTTAGAACTCAAAATTGAGAAAGACACGGGTAAGATGAAAGCCGTTAATTCAGAAGCCCTGCCAATTGTCCAAGAGGGTACCTTGACAGCTAGCTGGGTGGACTACGAATGTCGATCTGGTCGTGGTACGCATGGACGACTTTGACGTCGTGCTCGGAATGGAGTTCCTCTTAGAAAACAAAGTCATCCCTATGCCCTTGGCCAAGTGCCTAATTGTCACCAGCAGTAATCCCACAGTGGTCTCGGCAGATATAAAGCAGCCTAGTGGAGTAAGAATGATTTCTGCCCTGTAGTTGAAGAAGGGTCTCAGTCGAGAGGAACCCACCTTCATGGCTATCCCGGTGGTCGACGAGATCACCGGAACCGAGTTCGTCCCTCTAGAAATCCAAGAGATCCTGAACGAGTATGTTGATGTTATGCCACAAAGTTTACCAAAGTCGTTACCTCCAACGAAGAACGCATACAGGATGCCCCCACCCCCCCCCGAACTAGCTGAGCTTAAAAAACAGTTGGACGAGTTGCTGAATGCGGGATTCATTCGCCCTGCAAAAGCACCATATGGGGCCCCAGTGCTGTTCCAGAAGAAGAAGGATGGAACACTATGACTGTGTATCGATTATAAGGCTCTAAACAAAGTAACAGTTTCGAAACAAGTACCCCTTACCGATCATCACTGATCTATTTGACCAGTTGAACAGAGCCCAATACTTTACGAAGCTTGACCTCAGGTCAGGGTACTACCAAGTTCACATCGCCCAGGGGGACGAACCGAAGACCACCTTTGTGACCAGATATGGGGCCTTCGAATTCCTCGTGATGCCCTTTGGACTCACCAACGCGCCAGCCACGTTTTGTACACTGATGAACCAAGTACTCCACGAATATCTCGATCAGTTTGTAGTGGTCTACCTCGACGACATTGTTGTGTATAGTCCCACTTTGGAAGAGCATAAGGTCCACCTCCGATTAGTCTTTGATAAACTACGGCAGAATCAACTCTATGTGAAGAAAGAGAAGTGTGCTTTCGCCCAAAAGCGTATTAGCTTCTTGGGCCATGTGATCGAACATGGGAAGATCAGGATGGACAGTGACAAGTTGAAAGCCATCCAGGAGTGGAGAATTCTTGCCTCTGTGCCCGAGTTGCACTCTTTCTTGGGTCTAGCAAATTACTACCGTTGTTTCGTCGAAGGATTTTCAAGAAGAGCTGCCCCGCTGACTGAGTTGTTGAAGAAAGTCACTAAACTGTTTGAAGTAGAGACAGACGCTTCAGATTATGCCCTCAGAGGCGTCCTTCTCCAGGAAGGCCACCCGGTAGCTTACGAAAGTCAGAAACTCAATAGTGCAATAAGAAGATACACTGTCTCTGAGAAAGAAATGCTGGTCGTGGTCCATTGCCTTAGAGTCTGGAGGCAATACTTGCTGGGATCGTGTTTCGTAGTTAAGACCGACAATACTGCGATCTGCCATTTTCTTAGCCAGCCAAATTAACATCAATGCAAGCGTGGTGGCAAGAGTTTCTGGCCGAATTTGACTTCAGTTTCAAACACAAGACGGGAGAAGCAACCAAGCTACCGATGCCCTTAGCCGAAAAGGCGAGCATGCAGCCATGTGTGTGTTAGGCCATATTCAATCAAGCTAGGTCAATGGATCGATGCGGGAGATCATCAAAGAATTTCTGCAAAAAGACCCTTCCGCTCAGGCCGTAGTATCCCTAGCTAAAGCTGGCAAGACCAAACAATTATGGGTCGAGGGAGACTTGCTGTTGACAAAAGGGAACTGGTTGTATGTCCCTAGAGCAGGAGACCTGAGGAAGAAGTTGTTACACGAGTGTCATGACACCTTGTGGCAGGCCATCCAGGATGGCAAAGAACCTATGCACTACTGAAGAAGGGCTACTTCTGGCCTAGTATGCGAGACAATGTCATACAGTACACCATGACCTGCCTCATTTGCCAACAACACAAGGTTGAGAAAGCGAAAATTGTCGGGCTCCTCGAACCCTTGCCAGTGCCATCCAGACCATGGGAGAGCGTGTCCATGGATTTCATCACCCATCTGCCCAAGGTGGGCAAGCACGAAACCATCTTAGTTATCGTTGGTCGGTTTTCGAAGTATGCCACCTTCATAGCTACCCCAAAACTATGCTCTGCCGAAATGATAGCCCAATTGTTCTTCAAACACGTGGTGAAGCTATGGGGAATTCCAGCCAGTATTGTCAGCGACAGAGATGGCAGGTTCATAGGCACCTTCTGGACCGAATTATTTTCCTTCTTAGGGACAAGCCTGAACATATCCTCGAGTTACCACCCCCAAACAGATGGCCAGACAGAAAGGTTTAACTGCCTGCTCGAAGAGTATTTACGTTACTTTGTCGATGCACGACAAAAAAATTGGGTGCAGTTGTTAGATGTGGCCCAGTTCTGCTTCAGTTGCCAAACAAGCTCATCAACAAGGAAGAGTCCATTTGAAGTTGTAAGCTGTAGACAACCCTTGTTGCCCCACATTATTGATCACCCGTACGCAGGAAAGAACCCCCAAGCCCGCAGCTTTACAAAAGAGTGGAAACAGACCATTGAGATTGCACGAGCCTATTTGGAAGAAGCCTCCAAGCACATGAAGAAGTGGGCGGACAAGAAGTGACGCCCCCTTGAATTTCGAGTAAGGGATCAGGTTCTGATCAAGCTGAGACCCAAACAGATTCGATTCCGAAGCCGGAAGGACCAACGCCTCGTCAGGAAGTATGAAAGTCCAGTAGAAGTCCTGAAGAAGGTCGGGAACGCTTCATATAGGGTGGCGTTGCCCACATGGATGAAAATTCACCCAGTAATTCATGTAAGCAACCTCAAACCCTATCACCCCAACCCCAATGATGGTAGCCGCAATGTCACTGTTCGGCCAAATATCGACCTCAAGCACACATACGAGAAGGAAGTTGAAGAGATCCTTGCAGACCGAGTCAGGAAAGTTGGAAGACCTGTTCGGAGAGTCCTCGAGTTCCTTGTCAAGTGGAAAAATCTCCCTGCAGAAGAAACGAGTTGGGAACGCCTTGAAGATTTGGAAGCGTGGAAGCCGAAGATCGAAGAGTTCAAGCTCCACCAGTCGACAGAGACGTCAACTGTTTAAGTGGGGGAGAGTGTCTTGAGCATGCTTGTCCAGGGAGTGTTTGCCTATGGCCGCATGCCCAAACCACCCTCAACCACTCTGTATTTATGTCTTGTATGTAGCTTAGGAAGTTGTTTTCGTTTCCATGTTGCTTTCCTTTCGAGTGACATTTCGCCAGTTTTGATATGCAAGGCTGGCAGACTAGTTTTTGCTTAGAATGTACTATAGGGGAACCCTACTAGTTGACTCCCCGACCAAGTATTGTTGTACTCTTTGCAAACAAGCTTTCTTGCAATTGTTAGTCCTCAATGCTTTATTTAATGATGTTTTCAAAGCTTTCCCTCTCTCTCGTTTTATAAAACCATTTTCTCTCAAAACGCGAGTAGAGGCTACATCACACCCCGAGTTTACCCGCGACCCATAGTTTTTTGTATGGCTGACTTGCTCGCTAGGTTAGAGCAGTGCCGCACAATCGCCGTCTCGTATTCGGAAGTGAGCAATTGTGACACTGTTCACGCCCCAAGGTTCTTTGGCTACTCTTTTCTTTCTAGCTTAACACCCTCTAGTCAATCCCATAACTTGTTAATCCAAGACTAAGTGTGAGCCATGCGTTTTCCTCTTTTTCCAAATTCTTGTTTTCCATTTCAGAATTCAACATCAAATTCCTCCCAAATTAAAGTATCACGTTTCAACACTTTACCATCTATGCCTTAACCGAACTATGTTCGAGAATATCCATTGTTTTTCCTAATATTGAGCGTTCAACTAGTCTTCTTTTCTTACTTTTTTTTTCTCTCTTACTAACCATCTTAAGAATTTTGAGTTAAGGTCTTACAATTCTTCAGACCCCCAGTCTGTCCACCAGTAGTCAATCTTGACTCAGACGACTGTGTGGAAGTCCTGAACATTCAACCCCTCAGCTGAATCGACCCGACGCCCACTCCAAAACCCAAAAGCGGAGTCAAGTCTTGTATCCCAAAGCACAGAATGAAGAGTGTTAAGGAGTTTTCCGGCTCAAACTTCATGCTGAAAACCAACGTCTAAGCATGAAAAACTCCAAAGCCGAGCAACCAGGTCTTGGAACGGTTCGCAATGAAGCTAGCATACTGTATGGAAGCAGTGAAATCCGCTGCAAAGAAGAGCGGAATGTTTTTAGCGATATCCTCGAGAGGATTGCTCAAGAGGAAAGAGACGCAAAGGCTAGGGAGGATTACAGGGAGGTCAACCAGCCTTTGCCTTCATCAAGACACCCCAACACCAGAGGGACTAATGAAGTGGGGGGAGGAGTAGAAGAGGATGTGGTTGTGGAAGAAGGGGAAGTGAACTCTGCGCGTTCCCGAGACGAATGGATAGCACACATTCTCAGCAGCCTGCGGGACTCGTTTGAAGCATGCGTTTCAGACGCAAGACGGGAATCACCCTCACCGATAAAAGAGGACCAGAGTTAGCCAAAAGAGACTCAGGAGGTTGACGAGACTAGGGGAAATAAGGAAGGAGACGCCGCCTACAGCAAGTAGGTCGTAGGCAAGCCAGTCAAAACGCATGGGTTAGTCCCTGCGTCCATCAGTCCTATGGAGACGAGACTCCAATGAAGGACCTATCAAAAAAGTTGTGATGACCATAGAGGCCAAGAGAAAAAGAGAAGAAGAAGAAGAAGTGGTACCCCTGATAAGGAAGAAAAGAAGGGTATCAGAAGAAACTGCCAAGGATGAAGAGCCAAAAAACGCAGAGCAAGGAGACGGTCCTAAGTCCCCGATTGCGGCGACGTCCTTTGATCAGCTGGCAGAGAAGATAAAGAAGAAAAGGGCCAAGTTGAGGAAAGAGCTCAAAGCCCTAAGAAAAGGAGCAGAGAAAATTGCTAAGGACGCATTGTGCAGCAAAAAGATGCGCAGGGTAGTGCGACCTGAGGAAGAATTAGAAACGCAAGGCCTTCCTGATCCTCAAA
Organism: Citrullus colocynthis; assembly: GCA_031780015.1. NCBI lineage: Eukaryota > Viridiplantae > Streptophyta > Magnoliopsida > Cucurbitales > Cucurbitaceae > Citrullus > Citrullus colocynthis. The sequence goes on along the minus strand of QLSR01000222.1, from coordinate 1,587,310 downwards.
TTGACGAAGCTGCTATGGCATTAGAGGAGGAAATGAGGGAAGAAGAAAGAATAGAAAAGGCAGCTGAGGAGCTTGAAAGAGAGTTGCAAATAGAAGAAGATGAGGAGCTGGCTGCACGAATAAATGCCCAAGAAGATAGGGAGGGCAATAAGAAAAAGAAAAAGAAAAGTAGGCACCATTCGCCTACAAGGAAGGAAGGCATAGGGGAGGATGGGTTAGAGGAGCAAGGTGTCAGCACCTTGAAAAAGAAGAAAAAAAAAGTGACTGACGTGGCCAAGAGCAAGCAAAAAGACAGTGGATAAAATACCTGCTAAGGCTAAAGGAAAGGAGAAGGTGGTGGATGCGTCACCAAAGAAGAAGGAGGGAAAAGGGAGACGCAGGGCGTTCCCTGATTTACTGATGGAGGTAGGATTTTTCCCCGAAGAAGCCCCATTGCCGCTGTACATCACTGAAATCATCGACTACCACGGTTGGAGAAATTTCTATTCCAGCACTTCTTGGATCCAACCTGACTTAGTCCACAACTTTTATAACGGATGCATTGACGAAGAGGAGGACGTGGTAGTAGTTGAAGAAAATGAGGTCCCATTCAACGCAAGAGAAATAAACGCAATATATAAGTTGAGAGACAACGTGGATGCGGAAGGAAACAAAATAATAGAGTTGACTCCACCAGAGTTAATAGAAGACGCAATCCGCGTATTGGCAAAGCCCGAGGCAAAGTGGCACGTATCACCCACAGGCATTAAAACTTTGCCTGCGAACAGCCTACAGCCAGAGGCCAACCTGTGGGTATACTTGGTGAAGAAGCGGCTAATCCCGACGACGCATGACAGAACAGTATCAAAGGATCGGGTAATGGCAGCTTATTGCATTTGCATCGCATTCCCCTTGATGTCAGACGCATAATTGTGATGCAGATAAGAGGGGTCTTCAACAAACCAAGAGGCCAGCTCTTTTTCCCCACACTTATCATGAACCTATGTGCCATTGCTGCCATCGGAGGACTGACGTAAGTGTTAGACGCAGACAAGATGATTGAAGTCAATGGGGTAATCGCCCATAAGACTCTGTATCGGTTGATGAGAGGATCGCAACATCTGCCAAAGCCTGCTAAGGCCACCAAAAGACCTCATCAACCCACTCAATCAACTAAAGTGTCGACTCCGAAGCCGCAAATGCAGAAGAAGGGGAAGTCATCTAAACAGAAACGCAAGACTGTGGCAAGTCTTGATGCCACCCTTAGACTATCCCCTTCCTCAAGTCCTTCACCCCCACTTCCAACAATTAGAAGAGAGCCAACTCCACCTCCTCCTAAGACGCATCGCCCAGAACCCTCTCAACGTCAACCTTCCACAAAACCTATCCCCCAACCTCTTCAATAAGAGTTGATGACTCACACTACGGAGATTTTGGCGCAACTTGTAAGCCCCTACCTGGTGTTGGGAAATGGCAAGTTAAGAAGAGACTATGAGACGGGCTTTGAATAGAGAGAGTTGGCAGCAAAAGTGGCTAAGTGTTGGCCACGTGTTGGTGGAACTATGCGTTGAGGTGTGTCTGAGGCTTGACAAGACCAATGGTAGCTACGCGTTGAAGAAAGAAGCTCGGCATGGATGCAGATGCGAAGGCTACTATGCGTGTCACACCCTCTCCCAAGTTACCTGCACAACCTGAAAGGAGATGTGAGGATAGTATAACATCACCCCTCTTGTGACGCATACCATCCGTTCTCTCACACACATTCTGAACTATTCATCATGTAATCTCCAAATTCCAAATCATATTAAACATCACACTTGGAAGAGTATATACAAGCCAAAACAAAATTTTCTCAATTCTTTTACATATCCTTACACAACCCATAGTTCAACATCTGGTAATTTTACAGACATATCTACATGCCACCCAATAAGTATAAAGTTTTAACATTCAACCAACACCTCAGTAAGTCAATATATTCAGAGTCTCGAAGCTTAAGCAGGGTGAGTGGGAGTAGGCAAAGCACCAGAAACGTCCTTGCTACCTGGAGGGAAAAGAAAACATTGAAAACATGAGCTAAAGGCCCAGTGAGTGACAATTTTAACAAAACCATTTTAGTTCAGAAATCATCAGTAGTAAAACTATGTTCAACATCAAATATAAAACATGTAATCACTTCAAACCTTAATTAAAACAAATTTAATTGCCCTTATCAAATCATACATGATTTTTAAACAATCGTAAGGAAACAGTGTAGACATAATATTTTTTCCTTAGTTGAAGTGGAGCAAAAACTCAACATCCCAACGTCGAAAACATATAAGGCTCGATGAGGAGCAAGACTCAACGCACCAGCATATAACCTCTATGTGCACATAGGAATATGGCGGGTTGCCCATGTACCTTCTCATGTCCCTGAGTACTGGGTCCCGAGGAAGTTCACATGCTTATTAGCATTGAGCCTCCTCTAAAACATTTATAGGCGGGTTGCCCAAGTGCTGGGTCCCGGGGAAGTTCACATGCTTATTAGCATTGAGCCTCCTCTAAAATATTTTTCTTTTTAGAAACAACATTTCATACAAACCATTTGTATACAAATCGTTCATAAGAATACAGGGAAATTATTCAATCAGTAACATCTCATCAACATGCTTTTCAATGACTTTAAGAACATAACGTTTGTCTCATAAAGCATTTAATCAGAAATTCACATTTCATTGGAGAATCGAACTAATATGTTCAACAAAATCATTTTAAGGTAAAAGAAATGTCACTCACAACTCTTTCTAGGCCTTGAATGGATTATAAGCCTTTCCTATCTCTTCTTGGCCTGAAACAAGATTTTTCCTTGTTATACTTCTTTTCCATTCACAAGAACATAAACAACAACTTATCATATGCTCAATGTTTATAGCTCATCATGCGGTTAAGCTTTCATTAGTTTATCCTCAAGCCTTAACTCTAAATTCTGTACTACAAGTTATCCCTTACCCTTCCGCTATACCTTGATTTTCAAGAACAAGCCTTACATGCAACTGACTTGCTGTTATATCAATACTTGAGCCTTAGTTTCTCCTTCTCAAAACTGACTGTTACAGCTTGCTGTCTCTAATTAATCCCTGCTAAAAACGCATTTCCAGCCTATATTAAGACTTCTTCTCTTCTATGAACTTGTAAAGAATTAAGTTCCATAGCTTACCTCAAAATTTTAGGGCTTAACTCTTTTTCGTTCTCTAGATATGCCAAAATTACTCCGTGTTGCTCCGGATTGCATAGCAGTTCTATAGTTACTGCTTTTACCTAAAGATTCATGTGATAAAATTCGGTTTCGGCTTAACCCTCCTTCATAAGACTTGTTAGGAATTATGTTAACTTACTAACCTCAAAATTTCAACCCGAAACTCGGCTTCCTTGTGTCGTTCTACTCCAAACAACAACCACTGTTCAGTCTGTGCATCTATGATCAGTCCTCTGTTCTAGCTCGGATTTGAGCACCAAAACCGGTAGAATTTTGCCCAAAAACTATAAGAACACCTTCCTCTCCCTTCTCTGATGGTTTCTCTGAAAGATGGAACTGACTTAAGTTCTCGAAATGTCTGAAAATAATTAAACTCACCTATATATATACTGCCGACTTATCCCTCACAAGTACCAAGGTGATAATGCCGACTTACCCTTCACCGTAGGTTGGCGCTGGTTTTTCCTTCGACGCGAGGCACTCATGCCTATGTTCTCCTCCAACCTTTAGCAATTAATCATTCTCAGCGCACGGTGTTTTCGGCACCACCCACCTCCGACGCATACAACATATTCATTCACATCACCAGCTTCATCGCGTCAAGACCATTCTGTCTTGGACGCAATGTGACTACAGCGCATGGTCATCTTTGACGCATGGTAACTTCAACGCATGGCTGTCTTCGGCGCTTGATGACTTCAACGCATGGTTCAAGCATATTTCTTTCCCCGCCAATGATCCATTATTCTTCAATGCGGCGACTGCTTCAGCTCACCCCCTTTGTAATTCAATCAATAACGCATGGTTTCTCAAATACTTCAATCTCCACTACATTCACCAACGCATGGTCTTTATTAACACTTAACCACAATTTGCTCTATTCCTCAGCTACTTTTCCTCCAGCAACGCATATCCTAAATCGCATGGCTCTCCCCAACACTTGGTTTAACAAGTCAGTGCTTACAATGCGTCGAAGGCCACTAGGCATTGAAGGTCACTATGCATTGAACTCGACTATGCATTGAAAGTTTGTGCATAAAAGAGTGGCCGAGAGGACTATGCGTTAGTCGGCTATCCGGCGATGGGGTGTTGGGCAATTTTAACACAGAAAGTTGAGACTGTGTTGCTGAACCCATGCGCGGAAGGTTGCGTGCGCCAACCTAAGTAGGAAGGCGATGATGTTGCTGGTGAGTCGGTGGTCTATACTTATATGTAAGTAAGTACATCGAATAAATACACACTTTAGGCATATTTCGAACTCAGATTAATCCCATTTCGTAGACGAACAATGAGGAGATGTGGAAGAAGGTGGTTACATCGAATTTAAGTAGAATTCAAATCATTTTCATGGAGAAATTGAAGCTGGAACCAGAAGCTTGAGTGTTGTTGATAAATCTGGACATCATTCGGTATTTGAAGAAGAGTAAGCTGAGGAAGTTGAAGCTAGGGTTGAAAGTTTAAGGTTGGTAAGTTAACCCAATTCTTAGCAATTTCCATGTAGAATGTTTAAGCTGAATTTGAACGAAAATTTGTTAAATTCTAGGAGGAAGTAATCAGAGTTGAACTGTTAGATGATTCAAAGCAGCTGGAGATATTTGAGGATAGCTCTCAAACGAAGAAGAGTTATGGTTTGAAATTTTGAAGTAAGTTAGAAAGCTCACTTCTTTACAAGTTTGTAGAAAGGAGGAAGTTCTGAATTTGGCTGGAATTCAATGTTTAGCAGGTTAAAGAACAAATCGGAAGGGAAAGAAGAAAACAGTGGCCGTCTGGGGTCGTTAAGGCGTAGTATCGCTAAAGAGCAGGAGAGTGAGCAGCGAAACGAGGGTCGCTAGTAACATAAAGGGGCTTTGCATCTCACAACTCTCGCCGAAGTATCGCTGGGTGTCGCTCCTTAAGGTGATCTCGCTAGTCTCGCTAAGCCTAGTCTCGTTAGTACCGCATGGTTATAAGTCAATCTCATTATTAATATCGCTGATACTTACGGATATCACTCATATGAAAGTTGCTGACAAGAGAGAGATTGGCGATGAAATACATGTTGAGATGTTTAAGCACATGCAGTAAATGTAAAGAGGAATTTTAATAATGTCTAACACGAAAAAGGTGTGTTTATAGGCCAAGAGAAGCTAGAGGAAGCGTATAACCCACTCGGAGCTTGGAATAAGTTGTGAGTGACATTATAGTTTGTGATAAGCCAGTTGATTATTATTTTCTATATACTTAGTAATATCTATGAGGCATGACTGAAGTGTACTCTTATGCATGAAACAAGTACATGTCTTTTATGTAAGCTAGAGCTTGAAATATATTAGTTAATGCTCCTAAGTTAGTGATAGCTGAATGCTCTGAAAACTCTAAGGTATCATGATTTATGTTAATTTATGATTAATGTGACGCACATATCAGAACCCTAGAAAGATTGAATTGGGATCCAATGCTGAAGAACATGAGAAGGCATATGGACAGCCCTAATATTTCAATGAAGCTCTCACCAAAGAACATAGAGAAGGTGATCGAGTATGACCTGGGACCCTAATACCAAAGGACATGAGAAGGTATATGGTCAGCCCGAGTTCAGTCAGACATATAAGCATATTAAAAGGCATATGACGCTGATGTGTTAAGATTACTCCACACAGCCAAGGTTTATTGACGTTGGGTGCGTTGAGTTCGCTCCGCCTCAACTAAGGTTTAACGAAAAGAAACTTAGTTGTGTAATTATCATAGTTGCAAGTTTACAGTGCAAGACTAAGTAGATTATACTTGTGATTGTTGTTAAGCCTTATTGAGTTATATTTTAGATAGTCACTCACTGAGCATTATAGCTTATAAAATTCTTGTTTCTTTGATGTTTTCTTTCCAGGTAGCGAGCGTGTTCGGGGTTCTTAGCCTACCATCAAGACTAGTCTAAGCCTATTTAGGATTTTCGTACTTGGGAACTTGTAAATCCCATCCCTATGTAGATATTGCTTTTATTTTGAGTGGCATAGTGAGAATCATCAGGCATACTTGTAGTTTTTACACATGGTCTCTTAAATATTTCTCATGATGCTATATTATCAGTAGATCTTTGCATAACTATTGTAAAGCTAAGTCAATTTTCAGCCAGTTATAATTTATAAATATGTTCATAACTGTTAAGAGTAGGAGGAAGAATAGTTTTAACACTCACTCCTAGGTATATATATAGATGTACATATGTATATCTAGGATAGGGGTGTTACACAACTACTATGCGTCCATCATCCCCTGCGTTTGATAAAACTCCATCAACCTCTCGCCCTCAGCCAACCCGTCCTCAACCACAATCGCAGCCTCAAGCTCAAGAAGCCCAACTCGACCTAGACTGGGAGATAGTGCAAACATACCTGCAACAATCAATATTGCATCCAATGATGCATTCAATGAATATGTTAGCACGCTGGCAGACGGAGCAGTTTCACTTCACACTGAGCTACATTCATCAACACAACCTTAATGAAGACAAGTCGGGTAGTTAAAATTTAGGGGTATAGTCAGAGTTGTATCTTCTTTGCAGCTTTCCTTGTATTTATCTTCAATAGAATGTATGCATTTGTGGGAAAAGAATTAATAGAATGAAAATTTCTCCATCGCATTGAGTTTCTAATTACCTCTTTGCATTGTCCCTTATTGTAAATTCATTCTAAGTACATATATAATTATTCCCAACTTTTATCTTTGTGTTGAAAAGTTAGTCACTGTGATGATCATCATGCTTACAATTTTGCACACTCTTAAGTTAGACACTTTCAATGCGTCTGCATGCTATTCCTTAGAAACTCAAACCTACTTTGCATGTACGCAAGCGGCTAATTCAAACCTCTTTTACAAAATTTTGCAACATCATCTTTGTTTACAATTTAAGCAATGAGGACATTGCTGCTCTCAAGTTTCGGAGTGGAAGAGGTTTGAACCGTCAAAGATAAAAATATGAGGAACTTATTTCTCTGTTAAAAAAAAAAAAGAAAAAAAATCTTTTAAATGCAAAACTCCGCTGACAAGACTAATATATTCATCTTGTTAAGAGTTTAGCTGAAAATGACATCTGCCCATAGTTGGCTGCCTTCATGTGGGTAATCGAAATCAGTGACGCATAGATAAAATAACAAACTCCAATGTCTAGTGAGGAAACGAATTTAGATAAGAGTTTAGTCGAGAAGGGCACTTGCTCATAGTTGGCTGCCTCCATGCACCCCATAGTTGGTATGTTAGAACGAAGGTGGGTGGCCCTACTCGACGCATGGTTACTTATAAACAATAAAACAAATGAAAGAAAAAGGAACTTTATATCTTCATCTTTTCAGACTCAATGTTGAAAGAAGAAACAAAAATTTTGTGAATAATGAGTAAAAAATTTTGAAACGAAAGCTTGCTGCATACAAATTAGACCCATTCTAAAGAAAAGAATATAGAGGTAAAGAAGTAATATAACTGACGAGTAGCTGATTGAGTATAGCATTCTAAGAGACTAGTCAATGCGTTGATAAAATTTTGGGGATGATTGAAGTTTCTTGGATAGAAGTTATGCTTAAAGACAAGCATTTATCTAAGTTTGGGGGTGTGATAACTTGTAGAAATACAAGTTATTATAGCCTTTTTCTTAGAAAAATAGAGATTAAATAGAGAAGCATGCGATAATTTAAGCTAAATTCTACTAATAAATCTTCCTATGCGTTCTACTATTGTATTTTTATGAAGATAATAATTTTACCACTTTTTTAGCCTAAAATGCATGTTTTAATGCAAGAATGCAAACGATGAGTTGACTACCTCTTAACGCAAGACTGTGCGTTAGCAACCTATGATGCGTTGACATCTCCAAACTTCTCCATGAATGCATAATTATAAAAAACGTAAGGAACGAAAAATTAGATTATAATCTTGAGAGATTGTCGGAAGATTGACATACATAATCTTTGGCTAAAGTGGTGGATCTAAATTGACCCGAGAATTACGCAATTAGGCGAGATGGATGCATGATATCAATTTTGCCACCAATCAAGCAGATCTGCCATTGATTGCGAACACAACATCTATAAAAGGGCAGTACTGCAAGATGAGAAAAGGTTGTTCAATCTCGGAAGAATTCCTAAGTGACAGCAAAGTTCTCTCCAGAACACAACCGGAGACGAATAGCTCGAGAGAGAACAGTCTTCCCTCCACCTGACCACTTCACAGCAGAACCTCACGCTTCCATCCCGGCGACTCAAGACATTGACGCCCCTTTCCTACTTTCTATCTTGTTTTTTCTAGTTTGATTTTAGATTTGTGTCAATACATTGAGCTATCTAAAGTTGTATTCTGTTCATCAATCTATATTTCTTCCATGTCTACTCATTTCTCTACATTGTTCGCTTTCTACTTTGAATCCATGAGTAACTAATCTATCACAGGTTAAGGGTTGCGTTAGCATCTAAATAAGAACCATAGTGTAACTATTGGATCTTGTCAATTGTAATCTTAATATGATGCTTATGTCCATCTATGTAAGACCCTAACTCAGAATTCTTAAGATGGTTAGTAAGAGGAAAAAAAAAAGTAAAAAAAGAAGACTAGTTGAGTGCTCAATATTAGGAAAAACAATGGATATTCTCGAACATAGTTCGGTTAAGGCATAGATGATAAAGTGTTGAAACGTGATACTTTAATTCGGGAGGAATTTGATGTTGAATTCTGAAATGGAAAACAAGAATTTGGAAAAAGAGGAAAACGCATGACTCACACTTAGTCTTGGATTAACAAGTTATGGGATTGACTAGAGGGTGTTAAGCTAGAAAGAAAAGAGGTAGCCAAAGAACCTTGGGGCTTGAACAGCATGTTTAAGGCAACTACGAACGAAGGGTTGATAAAGAAGTCTATGCCCAAAGACCAAATGTTTAAGGCAACTACGAACGAAGGGTTACTGTGTGTTGAAGGGTGACTACCAGCTATGCGTTGAGGAGCTCAATTTCATGGTAAATGGAAATATAATTTTGATTTCGGATAAACGCATAGGTTATAATTAAAGAGTTCAAAGAGTAGGAAGTTTGACGCATGATACGATGTGGTAAGGTACAAACGCATAGTAGTATGCATTTGGGACATTGACGCCTAGCAAGATACGGTGAAGAAATGGTTTCAAAGGTATTATGGCGGAAGGTAAAGGAAATTTGGTGAACACACAAGGGTAGTATGATTAAATGAAAAGTTTGTATATTGGAATATGTTAGACGTATAAGATAAGCTTATAAGGGCTAGGTGGCTTCATAAAAACTTGACACCTTATAAGCAGGAGGTGTTAGAAGTATGTTAAGTATTTCATGCAAGGTGACGCTTGGATAAATGCATGATTGGTTAAACATGCAGCTTGACATGTGGCAAGCAAATGGCAAAAAGGGAGAAGTAGTATGACTAGCCCTCTACTCCAAAACTATAAAGAGGACATTGAGGGAAAAGGAGTGACTGATGATGCTGAAGTAAGAACCCTTGAGAGAAAGAAGGAATTCTGGTGTCCGTAATAGAAGTCTGTGGCCAAGGAAGAAGATATTCCAGACAACTTAGCTATATCTTGTGTTAAAGAAGTTGTCTTGCGTCAAAAAGGGTCAGTCTTGCGTTTAAGTATCAAGGTGAACAATGCGTCCAAGTGGGACCTTGTGCGGTCGACGCATCCAAAAGAGAAGTAAGAAAGAGTTGGGAAGCACCTCGCGTTAGCTATTAACCTTGCATCCAAGGGCAGGGTTGCGACCAATCGAGCTACCAAAGGAATATAAGGCCTTGCGTTCCAGGATTAGAACGCTACGTCCAAGAAGCTCGGGAAAAAGGAAATAGCGAGATTGTAAGCACTGACTTGCAATACCAAGTGTCGGGAGAGCTATGCGTTTGAGGTTATGGTTTTGGGCATCGTCAGAAGGAGAATAGCCGAGAAGTAGCCAAGAAGGAGGTGAAAATTTGGTTAAGTATTGGCCAAAGCCATGCGTTGATGAATGAAATGAAAGTTGAAATATCTTGAGAATCATGCGTTGTTGAGTAAGTCGCGAAGGGTTGTGAGTTGGAAGTGGTCGTCGCATCGCAGGATAAATGATTATTGGCGAGGGAAAGAAATATACTTGAACTATGCGTTGAAGGCGCCACCATGCGTCGAAGACAGCCATGCGCTGGAGCCACATTGCATCCAAGACAGAATGGTCTTGATGCGATGAAGCCAGTGTGTGTAAGACTATGTGTATATGCGTCGGAGGTAGGAGGCGCCAAGAACACTATGCGCTGAGAATGATTAGTGCTGAAGGCGCTGAAGGAAAATTTAGACATGAGTGCCCTGCGTCGAGGAGAAGACTAGCGCCAGCCTACGGGTGATAAGTCGGCATTATCATCTTGGTACTTGTGAAGGATAAGTCGGCAGTATATATATTGGTGAGTTTAATCATTTTCAGACATTTTGAGAGCTTAAGTCGGTCCCATCTTTCAGAGAAACCACAAAGAAAAGTAGAGGAAGGTGTTCGTATAGCTTCGGGCGAAATTCCACTCGTTTTGGTGCCAAAATCAGAACTGAAACAGAAGTTTGGTCTGCAGATGCACAAATTGAACAGTGGTCGATGTTTGGAGTATAATGACTCGACGAAGCCGAGTTTAAAGCTGAAATTTTGAGGTTAGTAAGTTAACAAAATTTCTAATAAGTCTTATGAAGGATGGTTAAGCTGAAAGTGAAGTTAATCATATGAATTTCTAGGTACAAGCAGCAGCAACAGAACTGTTATGCAAACTGGAGCAACGCGAAGTAATTCTGGCATAACTGAAGAACGACAAAGAGTTAAGCCTTGAGATTTTGAGGTAAGCTGTGGAACTTTATTCCTTACAAGTTTGTAGAAGAGAAGAAGTCCTAATATGGGTTGGAAATGCATTTTTAACAGGGGTTAAACAGAGAGGTTAAGGCAGTAGTAGTCAGCCTTGTTAAGTAGAAGTTAAGGCTCAACCGTCGGTATATCAGCAAGAGTGAGCTACCCACGAAGTGTACATTGAATTAAAGGCTAACAGAAAGGTAAGGAGCGGCTAGTAGTAATAGCCTTAATGCTTAAAGCTTGAGAATGAACTAATGGGAGCCTGACCGTACGATGAACTATAAGCATTGTGCATATGTTGAGTTATTGTTGATGTTTTGATGAATAGAAAAGAAGTGTAACAAGGGAAAATGTTTGTTTCAGACCAAGAGGAGATAGGAAAGGCTTATAACCCATTCAAGGCCTAGAAAGAGTTGTGAGTGACACTTTTCTTACCCTAAAGCAATCTTTGTTATACATGTTAGTTTGGTTTTCCAATGGAATACGATTTTGTGATCAAATGATTTATGAAGCATACTTTATGTTCTTAAAGTTATTGAAAAATATGTTTAAGAAATGTTATTGATGAAATATAGTTGCCCTGAGTTCTTATAAATGTTGCATACGATTTGTTTGTATAAAGTGTTATTTCTTAATGGAAAAACGTTTAAGAGGAGACTCAGTGCTGATGGACTTGAGAAGGCACGTGAGTTTCCCCAGGACCCAGTACTGAAGAACATGGAGAAGGTCTTGGGCAACCCGCCATGTTCCTATGTGCACATAGAGGTTATATGCTGGTGCGTTGAGTCTTGCTCCGCATCGAGCCTTATATGTTTTCAACGTTGGGGTGTTGAGTTTTGCTCCACTTCAACTAAGGGAAAAGTATTGTACTTCAACTGTTTTCTTATGATTTGTTGAAAATCCTGTATGAATTGATAAGGGCAATTAAGTTTGTTTTAACTAATATATTTGAAGTGATTATACATTTTATGTTTGATGTTGAACTCAGTTTTACCACTGATGATTTCCGAACAAAATGGTTTGTTAAAAATGGTCACTCACTGGGCCTTTAGCTCATGTTTTCAATGTTTTCTTTCCCCTCCAGGTAGCAAGGACGTTCCAGGTGCTTTGCCTACTCCAACTCGCCCTGCTTAAGCTTCGAGATTCAGAAAAACCCGACTTGTGGAAGTGTTGTTGTATGTTAAACCTCTCTTAGGTGGCATGCAGATATACGTGTGTATATAAAAAATATATATATATATATATTGAACCATGGATTGTAATGGAACATATGAATGAGTTGAAGAAGTGGTTTGACTTGTTTATACTTTCCTATATGTGATACTTAAATGTCTTAGAATGTGAAAGTTATTGTGAATAGTTCAGGATGTGTGTGAAGGGATGGATGGTATGCGTCACAAAAAGGAGTGATGCATACTATCCTCACGTCCCCTTTCAGGTTAAGTAGGTGAACTTGGGAAGGGGTGTGACAGGGATGGAGGAGAAACTATCCTTAAAGTGATCTGTGAGTGACACCTTTCTTACTTTAAATCAATTTTGTTGTATATGTTAGTTCGGTTTTCCAATGGAATACGATTTTATGTTCAAATGATTTATGAAGCATACTTTATGTTCTTAAATTTATTGAAAAGTATGTCTATGAAATGTTACTGATATAATAGTTGCCCTGTGTTCTTAAGAATGAATTGCATACGATTTGTTTTGTATAAAGTGTTGCTTATTTAAAGGAAAATGTTTAAGAGGAGGCTCAGTGCTGATGGACTTGAGAAGGCACGTGAGTTTTCCTAGGACCCAGTACTGAGGGGCATGAGAAGGTACTTGGGCAACCCGCCATATTCCTATGTGCATATAGAGGTTGATATTGCTGGTGCGTCGAGTTTTGCTCCGCATCGAGCCAGGAATGATTTCGACGTTGGGTATGTTGAGTTTTGCTCCACCCCAACTAAGGATGTTTTCGACGTTGAGAGCGTTGAGTCTTGCTTTGCCTCAACTAAGGGAAATTGTTGAAAACAAACTGATTTTATGTACAACTACTCTGAAATGTATTCATGTGATTTGATTATAAGTTGAAAAGTATGATTTTATAGAGGTGATGATTTGAATTAAGTATTTTGCAAGATAATAATGATAACATGCCTGCTTTTGAACTAAAGATAGTTTCACAAAATCTGTCACTCACTGGGCGTTTAGCTCATCTTCTTATATGCTTTTCATTTTTCAGGTAGCATGACAGTTCCCGTTGCCGATCGAAGTTGAGGTTTGTCAAATGTATAATGGTATCGCCGTCCTAGGAAGGATGATTAAATGGGCATAAAGGAAGTGTTAACAGTGGAAGTCGATAATAGAGTCGATGACTACTGTCCTTATGCTCCATCTTGGGCTATAGAAGGGTAGTTCGGGATGGGGTTTGACAACCTAGCTAATCAATATAAGTAGTAATAGTCAGACTACTCGAGAGGGTAATTTATTGTGGAACTCAATTGACAAGGCTAAGTAGTGTTGCCTAGACATAGGAACAACCTTGGCACTTAACACTCTCCTATGCATTATATACATATAACGCATAGCGGCTGACAACCGGGAGAAGAGTCGCAAGTATGAATAGACTATCACCATGCGTTTCTGATGTTAGATGTTAACCAACCCTAACCCTGTTTTTACCCATTCATTAAATTCACCTAGCTGACTTTGCTAAGTCGCATGCCTTTTCATCTTCCACATTTTAGTTTAGTGTACATGTTATCACTTTCTTTAGATTAGAAACAAACACCTCTCTCAAATTATTCTTGGTTACCACTACAACGCATATAATCTACTTAAATAAAGAGTCAACATAATCCCTGTGTTCGACCTCGGACTCACCAAGAAAACCTAGTCCTTTGCTTATACTTGGGTAAAGGATAGGAAAACTTGACAGATCACCAACGTATAGCATTAAGCATAAGTAAGACGCATAGTATGTTAAATGCATAGGAAACTTAATAATAATAGATAGACGCAGTAACAAGTTTTGCACTTCAAAGCTGCATTGCATCGCAACATCATTGCTTCAAGGAAAGTCCATAAGTACACAAGTGAGTCCAAGTCCAAAGAGAATTGGAAGGCAGCATAAGACCGCGCGTGTCCCAAAAGGAAAAAGTCAGAGCCTCGAGTTTTGGGCTAACTAGACGAGTGGATAAATAATATATACCAATTGAAAAATAATTGAGTTGCACTTAGTTAGCAATCTTGAGCGTCATAAATCATTTTGATATCATTACTTATGAGGTGACTTTTAAAGGAAGGACACCATAGAAGAAGAACAAATAATCTCCAAAGGAAAGTAATAGCCTTACTTCTTATGTGCTTAGTTGAACTATATATCCCTATACTAACATAGGCATTAGAGTGCGATAAACTCAACACCACACCAGTACAAAGTTCTCTCTTACACATGTTAGAAAAGTAAGAATAAACTAAGAGAAATGAGTTGGAGGTCAAGCAAATGAACAACCGGCAACAACAATAAACATAAGCAAGATCCAAGCACTAGAACATAAATATCACTAACTTCATTGATATAACAATTATACTATATACTGAAATTATGGTTTAAATCAACAATCGAGATAAAAAATAAGTCATCTACCGGAGAGATCATATCCACTTAGGTTTGTTTAAATGATCATAATATTGTAAAAATTTCAACCCATTTAAGCAATCGATAACATTAGTATGGAGCTGATAAACTAGCTAACTTGACTAAGGTTCTACAAGTCTAATTCACCTAAAATTTACCTTCATTTCCTTTTGTTTTTAATCATTTATCTCAATTTCGGTTGACTTACAAATAAATAAACCGCAAAATCCATGGATTAAAAAGAAAAAAAATCACAAAAAAATAAAAGAAAAATGGATAAAGTGTAGGGTGTTATAAAATTGAGGAGCAAAATGACGGAAAAATGGGAGCATGAGAACTGAGAAACTATAATATTAAAATAATAAATAATAAAATAATATAAATTAAAATAAAGAAATGAAAAGAAATAAAATAACTAAATTAAATAAAATAAAGAAAGAGGCATTTTATGGAAAATCTCTCAAATTTCTCCAATCCTTTTATTTATTTTCTCTCCAATGTGTGTAATTCAATATCCACCAAAAGCCTCTATTTATAGGCAATTTGGCAAGTAGGTGGTGAGCCTCTATTTGTAGGCAATTTGGCAAGTAGGTGGTGGAGTTTCATGGCCACTAAGGATGTGTCTTTAGGAGACACATGACCTTTAGCCACTAAGCTTTGCTACATAATGGACATCTATTTCAAATAAAATATTTATAATACTCCCCCTTAGATGTCCATTATATATTATATAAATTATGCCTCGTTAAAATCTTACTAGGAAAAACCCAATGGGAAAAAAAATCCTACCGAAGGAAAAAAAAAAAGTACATATTTCATATCATCTAATGCTTTAAAAGAATACAATACATTTGCTCCCCCTCGTAGGAACATCATTTGAGATCTCTGAGTTGTCGTATTCCAATGTTCTGCACCAATTTTTCAAAGGTTGCGGTTGGTAATGATTTTGTAAATAAGTCTGCCAAGTTATCCTTCGAACAAATTTATTGTACAGGTATGTCGTCATTTTCTTCAAGATCATGAGCGTAGAAAAGCTTTGGTGAAATATACTTTGTTTTATCTCCTTTAATATATACTCCTTTGATTTGGACTATACATGCTGTGTTGTCTTCGTATAATGTTGTTGGAGAATTTTTACTAGAAGACAAGCCACATGTTTCACGAATGTGTTGAGTCATTGATCTTAGCCATACACATTCTTTACTAGCTTCATGGATTGCAAGAATTTCAGCATGATTTGAGGAAGTTGCTGTTATGGTTTGTTTCACTAATCGTCAGGATATAGTAGTTCCTCCACATGTACACAGATAACCTGTTTGAGATCTAGCTTTGTGTGGATCAGATAAATATGCAGAATTTGCATAATCAACTATGTCAAATTTTGATTTATTTGAATAAAACAAACTCACATCGATCATTCCTCAGAGATAAAGGAGTATATGCTTAATTCCATTCCAATGTCTTTTTGTTGGAGAACGATATCTAGCTAATAAATTTACTAAAAATGCAATATCTAGTAATGTATTATTAGCAAGATACATAAGTGCACCAATTGCACTAATATATGGTACTTCAGGACCAAGAAGTTCTTCTTTATTGTCTCGAGGTCGAAATATATTTTTCTTCACATCTAATTAATGAACTTCCATTGAAATGTTTAATGGATGTGTTTTGTCCATATAGAATCTTTTTAAAATTTTTCCTGTATAGGTTGACTGATGAACAATATCCCATCGACTAAATGCTTAATTTGCAATCTAAGGCAAAAAAAAAAAAAATTCCGAGATCTTTCATCCCAAATTCTTTCTTAAGATATTCTATTGCCTTTGAAAACTCTTCAGGAGTTCCAATTATATTTGAGTCATCACCATATACAGATATAATAGCAAATTCTAACTGTGATTTTGTCACACCCCCTCCCAAATTACTTACATAACCTGAAAGGAGATGTGAGGACAGCATACATCACCCCTCTTGGGACGCATACCATCCACTTCTTGTACTGTTTACAACATACGTATTGCTCCTTAATACTTTTCAAACCATAACATAATAGGAATTTTATATATATCGATAATTCAAATTTACAACTTATTCGTAAAGACCTTATACAAAACCATGTTTCAACTCCCAGTAAATACACAGTTGAGTCTACATGCCACCTATATAAGGTTTACATACAAGCAACACTTCAAAACAGGACAGATTTTTCTGAAAACTCGAAGCTTATGCAGGGCGAGTTGGAGTAGGCAATGCACCAGGAACGTCCTTGCTACCTTGGAGCAAAAGAAAGCATGGAAAGCGTGAGCTAAAAGCCCCGTGAGTGACTAATTTTGTAAAACCATCTTTTGTTCGAAAACAGGCATGTTAAAATCGTTATAACACCATATACGTAAATGTGATTCAAATAATCATTTTTGTAAAATCATAATTTTCAACAACGTAATCAAATCACATATGTTCATGCCAAAATGATCGTACACGAAAATCAGTTCGTTCTCAAAACTGTATGTGTAGTTGCACAGTCTCTAGACATAGATCTTCATTCCTTGTTTTTTATTCACTCAATATATAAAAATTGTCCATGATTCTTTCATTTAAACAAGATAATTACAATAAGAAAAGCAAAACTTGAAATACAAGGTTTAACTTAAAAAAATATGAAAGATAGATAGATAAAACAATTCTAAATATTCTCAAAATCAAAAGAAACACTTGTTATGTCACCATTTGTGCTGATTTTCTCTTTAGAGATTCAAAGAAGTATGTCACATCCAAATTTGTCATATTGGATGGGTCAAATATATCATTATCCTGGTATGCAAAATTTGCTTCTACATTTTTTCCTTTTTCCTTCGAGGAAGCTTGATAGAGATCAATTAGGTGTTTTGATGTACAGTGCCCAGTCATCCCGCATCGGAAGCATTTATGCTCATCATCTTTTGAATTTTTATCTTGTGGAGCTTTTCCTTTATGATCATCATTTTGGGTGGTTCTTTTGAAAATTGGATGATTAGAATGACCACCACGAAAATAATAATTATTTCTTCCTCTGCCACAGTCACGACCACGACTACAACCACGACCTCAATCTCGATTATTAAAATTTAGAGCATTCATTTCAGGGAATGGCATTGTTCCAGTTGGTCGAGATTCATGGTTCTTCATCAATAACTCATTATTTTGTTTAGCCACGAGAAGACATGAAATTAATTCAGAATATTGTTTAAAACCTTTCTCCCGGTATTGCCGCTGCAGGAGCATATTAGAGGGATGAAACGTACAAAATGTTTTCTCCAACATATCCACATCAGTAATTTTCTCTCCACATAACAATAGTTTTGAATTGATTTTAAATAATGCGGAGTTTGTAGTCACTTACTGATTTGAAATCTTGGAGCTTCAAATGCATCCATTCATAACGAATTTTAGGAAGAATGACTATTTTCTGATGATCATATCTTTGTTTTAAATTCTTCCACAAGATACAGGGATCTTTTATTGTTAAATATTTCATCTTTAATCCCTCGGGGAGATGATGGCGAAGAAAAATCATAGCTTTTTCTTTAATCCCTTGGGGAGATGATGGTTGTTGGGTTCACAGCTTGTTGCGCATAAAGTATATTAGATGTTATAATTTACGTACAAAGATGCGTCGAGAATTACTCAAGTATGATCATTAATAAGCAAGTTTTCCTATAAAAGCCCAAGTATAAGCTTCTATAGGTTTCCTGGTGAGTCCAGGGTCGAACGCAGGGATTTGTAATAACTAGGCGTTGAGAATAGATACAAGACTATTGTCACACCCCCTCCCAAGTTTACTTGCATAACCTGAAAGGAGACGTGAGGACAATATACATCACCCCTCTTGTGACGCATACCATCCATTCCTTCAATTACATTCTACCCTGTTCACAATATAATCCCCACATTCTAAGACATTCTAAACATCACATATAGAAAAGTATATATAAGCCAAAAACGAAATTTCTCAACTCTTTTTCATGTCCTTACACAACCCATAGTTCAACCCATGGTAATTGTACATACATATCTACATGCCACCTAATTAAGGTTTAACATACAACTAACACTTCAACAAGTCAAATTATTCAGAGTCTCGAAGCTTAAGCGAGGCGAGTGGGAGTAGGCAAAGCACCAGAAACGTCCTTGCTACCTGGAGAGGAAAGAAAAACATTGAAAACTTGAGCTAAAGGCCCAGTGAGTGACAATGTTAACAAAACATTTTAGTTCGAAAATCATCAGTAGTAAAACTGAGTTCAACATCAACATAAAACATGCAATCATTTTAAATACAATAGTTAAAACAAACTTAATTGCCCTTATCAATTCTTACATGATTTTTAAACAAATCATAAGGAAACAATTTAGATACAATATTTTTCCCTTAGTTGAAGTGGAGCAAAACTCAACACCCCAACGTCGAAAACATATAAGGCTCAATGCGGAGCAAGACTCAACGCACCAGCATATAACCTCTATGTGCACATAGGAATATGGCGGGTTATCCAAGTACCTTCTCATGTCCTTGAGTACTGGGTCCGGGGGAAACTCACATGCCTTATTAGCATCGAGCCTCCTCTAAAACATTTTATAGGCGGGTTGCCCAAGTACTGGGTCCCAGGGAAACTCACATGCCTTACTAGCATTGAGCCTCCTCTAAAACATTTTCCTTTTTAGAAACAATATTTCATGCAACCGTTCGTACACAAATCGTTCATAAGAATACAGGGCAATTATTATATCAATAACATCTCATAAACATGCTTTTCAATAGCTTTAAGAACATAACGCATGCCTCATAAAGCATTTAATCACAAATTCACATTTCATTGGAAAACCGAACTATCATGTTCAACAAAATCGTTTTAAAGTAAAAGAAGTGTCACTCACAATTCTTCCTAGGCCTTGAGTGGATTATACGCCTTCCCTGTTTCCTCTTGACCTGAAATAGATATTTTCCCTTGTTATACTTTTCCATTCACAAGAACATAAACAACAACTTATCATATGCTCAGTGTTTATAGCACATCATGCGATTAAGCTTTCATTAGTTTATTCTCAAGCCTTAACTCTAAAGCTATAACTACGAGTTGTCCCTTACCCTTCTGCTATACCTTGATTTCCAAGAACACTTTACGTGCAGCTTACTTGCTGTTATACCAACACTTGAGCCTTAGTTTCTTCTTAACAAAGCTGACTATTATAGCTTTGATGTCTCTACTTAATCCCTGCTAAAAACGCATTTCCAGCCCATATTAAGACTTCTTTCCTTCTACAAACTTGTAAAGAATTAAGTTCTACAGCTTACCTCAAAATTTCAAGGCTTAACACTTTTTCGTTCTCCAGTTATGCCAAAATCACTCCACGTTGCTCAAGATTGCATAACAGTTCTGTAGTTGCTGCTTTTACCTAAAGATTCATGTGATTAACCTCAATTTCGGCTTAACCATCCTTCATAAGACTTGTTAGGAATTATGTTAACTTACTAACCTCAAAATTTCAGCCCTAAACTCGGCTTCCTCGAGTCGTTCTACTCTAAACATCGACCACTGTTCAGTCTGTGCGTCTGCGATCAATCTTTTGTTCCAGCTCGGATTTGAGCACCAAAACGGGTAGAATTTCGCCCAAAAACTATAAGAACACCTTCCTCTTCCTTCTATTGTAGTTTCTCTAAAAGATGAAACTGACTTATGCTCTCGAAAAATGTCTGAAAGTGATTAAACTCACCTATATATACTGCCGACTTATCCCTCACAAGTACCGAGATGATAATGCCGACTTATCCCTTACTCGTAGGCTGGCGCGGGTCTTCTCTTCGACGCAAGGCACTCATGTCTATATTCTCCTTCAGCGCCTTCAGCCACTAACCACTCTCAGCGCATGGTGTTCTCGGCGCCTCTTACTTCCGACGCATACAACATAGTCATTCACACCACTAGCTTTATCGCGTCAAGACCGTTCTGTCTTGGATGCAGTGTGCCTTCAGCGCATGGCTGTCTTCGACGCATGGTGACTTCAACACATGGCTGTCTTTGACGCATAGTGACTTTAACGCATGGTTCAAGCATATTTCTTTCCCCGCCAATGATCACTTATCCTTCGATGCGACGACTACTTCATCTCACAACCCTTCGTGATTCAATCAACAACGCATGGTTCCTCAAATAATTCAACTTCCCGCTACTTTCGCCAACACATGGTCTCGGCCCACTTAACTAAAATTTTGCTCTAATTCTTGGCTACTTCTCGGCTATTCTTCTTCTAGTAACGCATAACCTCAATCGCATTGCTCTCCCCAACACTTGGTTTTGCAAGTCAGTGCTTACAACTATGCGATGACTATCCATGTATTATGTGCAAGAGTTGTATGTACCTAAAACTATACATAAAGAATGAATAAATTTTCCTACAATTAACAATAAGGTGGACGTAGCGAAGGTTAGTCAAATGTCACTTAGTGCCAGATAGAATGCGTTGAGAATGACGGTGGAACCATGCGATAACAATAGAGTTAACGCAGGAGCTAGTTGTTACTTAAGCATATCTAAGTATATTTACATACCTACAAACTTTGGGTTGTGAATTCATCTCTCGATGTTTCAACGTCACATTAATCTTATCTCTAAGACGCATGTAAGTTTGCGTTGGCAAAAGATGAACTAAATCTCTTAACCTCATCTAGTCTTGATAAATGCTAAAGATTAACCATCTACTCTCTCAAGCTAGACAGCCGTGCTTGTTAAATTTGTTTGTCAGACAAAGCTATGCAAGCTAATAATATGCATTAATCAAGATGTAACATACTTAGTATTGCTTAAGAAAAACTAGCTTCTAATATCTAACACATTTAACATTCAAACAACATGGTGTAAAGTATTTAATATGGAAATAAATGGAAGATAATCGTCAATCAAACTTATATTAAGAAAATAAATCATTCTCTTGAATGTCATTAACAAAACATGAGTAAGGAGGGAAATGGAGATAGAACAATAATGGAAGACGCCAAGCCGCCACTGGCAATGTCTTGCTTCATGGAGGCTTGAGATGGTTGCTATATGATACATAAATTTCATAAGGTGAAGGTTCTCACTCACTAGGAGACGACTCTGAAAATTCTCAAAATTCTTCTCATAGAAGAGCTTGAAATGGAGACTGGTTATGGTGAGAGAGAATTCGTACAGAGTTTTCGCCTCTTGAACTCGTTTCTCTCTTTTTCTGAATGGAGAAGCTTTGGGCTATTTATAGGCGTCGAAAAGGTGAACTCATCATAACCTAACACCTTTGCATTAAATTTCATGCCCTACTGCGCAGACTTTTCACATCGTCAGCCCATTAGTTCTGCCATGATCTAATAACGTGTAATCTTTTGCATATTGACATGACAGCTTTTGCCCAGGCGTCTGTATCTACTTTTTCTTCTCAACGCATGGGTTTCCACTTTTGTTCTCGTAGCAGCTTCCTCTCTGTGCTTGGGTTATTTGTGTTTCTTTTCTTCTTAATCTTGCGTTAAGAACAGAAAAGCTCATATATTTTCCAAGTATTTTCTTTTGTAAATGGTGCCAACGCATGGTAATACATATTACATAATTCACTGCAAAAATCATGTGTTTAGCCCTAAAGTTGCTCTAATTAATTCAAATAGTGACTATAATAACTTGTATTTCTACAAGTTATCAATGGCGAAGGAAAATCATAACATTTGCTTTTTCCTAAAAGGATATTGCATTTTCTTCTTTAATTGGTTCATGGCATCTAAATGTATTTCAGTATCAAGCACCCATGACAAATAATTATTTCCATGGATGTCAAGGGTTGCCAATTCTATTTTTAAGATTTGCCATGATAACACTATCACAAAAAATTATATTTATATTAGCAATTTAATATATACTAAATATGCAAAACAACGTTTAATTTACTAATTATAACAAAGAGAAAATGACATACCTTCAGAACCTACCTTCAATAAAAACAGAACCTACCTTCAACGGAAAAACGAAAAGAGCTCGTGCTGATAATGTGTTGTAAAATTAAGGAGCAAAATGACAAAAAAGTGAGAACCTGAGAATCAAGAAATTATAATATTAAAATAATATAAATTAAAATAAAAAAATAAAGGAAATAAATTAACTAAAATAAAGAAGTGTCATTGTATAGAAAATCTGTAATTCAATATCCACAAAAAGCTTCTACTGTGACATATAACCCTTAGCCACTAACATTGACTACATAATGGACATCAATTACAAATATAATGTTTATAAAAAAGTATAATAAAGGGTCCCACGATAATCATCCCACAGCCCACCCCCCACCGCTAAGCGAATAAAACAGCCTGTGATCCAGCTGTTCTTTACACACACACAAAACAAAACAAAAACACTCCGTTTTCGTTTTCATTTTCACTTTCCCCTCTCCCACTTTCCTTCTCCATTTCCCCGCCGTCACATCACCATGTCGTCCGTCGTCCACACCTTCCACAAGACTCGCTCTTTCCTCCCCTCCAGGCCTCTCCCCGACGCCCTCCCTCTCTCCCACACCGACTCCGCCGCCGACCAAACCCTCCGCCGCCGCCTCTCTTCTCTCTCCCTCCGAATCCAGCCTATCTCCTCCCCTGCAACCGCATGGGCAATCCGAAAATCCAAGTCCATGTCCTCAATCGGAGATCTCGCCGGCAGCTCCGTCAGAAAGTGGTGGGAGTGGGGCTGGGCTTGGATCCTCTCTCGCAAACCCATCTTCGCCAAGGATCTCGAAATGAACGAAGAAGAATCCAAAATCCTCGGATCTCAAAACAGAGGTAGTTGGAGACACGTCTTCTTCAAGTTCAGATCTGAAATCAGAAAGCTCATCGGCTCCGATGTTGGCCTCCCTCAAACAACCTGCAAGTACCCATCCTTCAATTTCCCCAACAATGGCGGAATCAGAACCTAATTAATCAATCTCTGATCCTTCTTTACTGTCTTCCTCAGATTGATTTGTATCCAATTGTTCCTTCTGTTTTTGGTAATTTCTTGCCGGCGAAGATCGATTAGGGTTCCAATTTGACGGTGCGGCATTGCTGTGGATCCAACCGAAACAGGGTATAATATATAGAACTTAAATAGGTAGGGATATGGTTGTCATTATTTAGATTGTTATATTTTTACGTGGTGAATTTATTATTTTTTTTTCTTTTTACTTCGATGGATTTAATTTTTGTATAATGGTGCTGTTAATTTTTTTGTATTGTAATGTATTTTACTTTTAATTCTTTCTTCACTACGGAGGGTCAAATGTAAAAATGTTATTGTATTACTATTATTATTGTTGTTGTTATTACAACCTTTCATGTTGTGTTGTTAAAATTGTTCTTCATCATTTCATATACACTCTTGTCCAATTATATTTTTAATTTAAGGGACATAAATCCTCAATTAAAATGTTAAATGTTCGAGTCTTTTTATCTTACATATAATTAATGCCTAATGCACAATTAAATTTTTTCAAATTTGTAAAAAGATTAGTCGACGTAAGTTTATCATACATTTTATATATATATATATATATATATATATATATATATTATTACAAAGATGGTTAAAATTAAAATATTTTTTTTAATAAATTGATTTAAGTAACAAATTTATTTAGTTCTACTACATTTGATTCTATCATGCTATCATAAGAGAATTAATCCTAAAACAATTTTCAGTTAATTGCTTTATATTGGCTTCCTGAATAATTCAACCTCAAGGTGATTGTTTTGTTTTTTTTTTTTTAAAAATAGTGATTTAATCAAATTTGATTTATTTTACATTTGTTGTGTTGTAAGATCGCTTAAGAAGTTAATTAATATATTTAATTAATTAAATTATGTTTAAGTTGATATATGTTAAAATTGTGTTTAATTATTAAAAAAAAGCTATATGCAATTCAAATAGCAAGACGGGTACCTACTAAAAATTTGAGAACGAGGACAATATGTCTGTCCTACTATTGAATACGTAAAAATGTCCTACTATTGAATACGTGAAAATGATTTTGGATCTCAATTTAAAACTTTTAAATAGGAATAGAGTTAGGTAAAACAATAAAATGAGAATGAAAGATGAATACCTTTTCTTTATTCCTTAGTTCTAGTAAATATGATCTGCAATAAGAAAAAAAAAAAATATACATTCAGGGTTAATTAAATAAATATATCTTATAAATCCACTATTTGTTAAAGAATTGATAATAGGTTTAGAAAAATAGAACAAGGAAAGTTCATATTTTCAATTATTTGTACATATATAATGAAAATTGGTGGTAGTCTAATGATATTATATAGTGTCGGTGATGATGGCTAACAATCATTGCCAGCGGGTTATTTTGTGTAGGCCAATGTGCAACCACTAACTCGCCATTCAAATCAAGTGATGTTTGTTATTATTATATACATATATATTCAAAATACAATTACTAAATGAGGTAAATTCAAGATATCATTGTCTTGAAAATTTTAAAATCCATCTTAAATTATGATTACTAATATATGTTAGTTGAACTTTCAAATGTTAATTATCTTATATATTTAAATAAAAGCAACAATTATTTTAAACATTCAAATCTCAAACATTTAATCTAAATAAACAGTAAAAAATGTCAAATTATACTTTAAAATTGACAAGTTATACCAATTAATACATCAACAGAAAAAAGAGACAAATTTAATATATTTTCCCATTGTTTTTGGTACCGAAACAAAAAGGGAATTTTGTAGATGCTTTTGTGGGTGATTCTTCCACTAGTTTAGAAGAAGTTGTTATTGGACGGGCCTCTTGTTTACCCCATTGCATTTCTCCTGTATCCTAGGAAGTTGTTATTTCTTCTTTATATATATATATATATATTTTTTTTTTTAATATATAAATAGATACAGCGAAACAAAGAGGGGACAAATGCCAAATAGCAAATGGATCCCAGAAGGTCTACCTATTTATTTGTAGTTTTTTTTTTTTTTTTTTTTTTTTCCGACAAGGCATCGCCGACAATAAAAATTTGGAAATTTAGATCCTTGGAAAATTGGAAATGTGTAGTCCGCGTGGTATTCCCATCCTCTTGTAGTTCAACAAATAAGATGAGCTCAAAGAAGATGCATAACTCGAGACACTCCCTATGCTAAAACCATCAGAAAATATGTACATTGAATTTCACTTTTTATTGTACTAGAAAATAAAAATATATGTTTAATTCTAGTCATTTCTACA
This sequence comes from Citrullus colocynthis, assembly GCA_031780015.1. NCBI lineage: Eukaryota > Viridiplantae > Streptophyta > Magnoliopsida > Cucurbitales > Cucurbitaceae > Citrullus > Citrullus colocynthis. The sequence goes on along the minus strand of QLSR01000222.1, from coordinate 1,561,384 downwards.
ACTATTGTTAATTGCTAACATCATCCCAATTTTATTGTTGTCAACCACTGATGATTTTTAATAGTCAATCATGGTGATTTAAACACAAAATTTTAATTTGTTATTTTATAGTTTTAATTAATAGTCATCATTTTAGTAATTTGACATTAATAAAAACATCTTGAGTCTGAAGCAAACCAAATAAAATAATGTATGAAAACACTTCTAAAAAAAAAGATATGTATTATATGACAAATCTGGTTAACTTATTTGCATATACAGCAAATAATATAAACATAATACAAAAATGATAATCTGATTTTCATTATTAATTAATTTAAATATTATCTTTATTTCTTTGGTATATTTTCAAAAATAAATTTTTTAAAAAAAATAATTACAAATATAGCAAAAAATTGTACTTACACGGCGATAGACCCAAATAGATATTTATTACTTCGACACATATATATGTCTATCACAAATTGATAAAATTTTGTTATATTTATAAATAATTTGATATTTTTTCTCTTTACAATAATTTTTCTATTTAGTAGGAATTATTAAGCACTTATTCTTCATCTTTTTAAAAGATTTATCATTCATATTCTCACTTTCTTCTCTCTTTTTTTCTCGATTCCTCTCAAATTTTGATTCGTTCGGATTTTTTATTTTTATTTTTAACTGAATTCTTTGCGTTCAATTGATTGAATCTGCGTTGTCGGTTTGGTGTTTGGATTTAATGGTGGATTTGATCTTCGGTTGGCGTTTCAATCACTGTGATCATGGGTTAGTCTTGATTTGATCTTTGGTTCGTTTATTCTTGGTGTTCCAATCATCTATTTATAATTTTTACGTGTGTAATTCTTGATTGTAGATTTGTAGCATTTGCTATGAGTTTTTATTTTGTATGATTTGGGCGTAATTCGTGGAAGCATAAAATTAGTGGGTTTCTTAGTCTCGAAAGCCCTGGGTAGACAATTGGAGAGCAACTTAATCATTAACAATTAGCAAGACGATAATAATAAAATGATCGCTTGAAGAGACCAAAGAATCTTAATCATTAACAATTAGCAAGACGATACTAATAAAATGATCACTTGAAGAGTCCAAAGAATCTCAAGAATTAGAGATTGGATCTTGGCGTCAAGTGGAATTATAGTTTTCCTCCTTTCGTAATCTTTCATTATTCATCTTTATTTCAGATCTAATGGTTAAAGAAATTGGATTAGCTTTTGCCTAATGTGTGTTTGGAATTGGAATAGGATAGGATTTCTGCAGTGTAAATGTTGGGTTTGCTTTAGAATTTTCTAATTGGCTAACATCTGACCACACTTAGCTACAATGATGGGAAAAGAGAGGCATAGAGCACACTTGGTTTCGAGGGCTTTTCTAAGTCTCTGCAAACAAAAGTGTATATTGATCTTGTTCATAACATGTTACAAAGCATTCGAATTCAAATAGAAAGCCTTGAAGATTGGATAAAATGAAGTTGGTTCTTTTCTAATTATTATGTAACATAATTACACCCACTACTCGTTAGAGTTGTATTGGAGTTAATTGGAATATTATGTTAGGCCATCAATGTTACTGATTAATATCCATATCCTTCATTAATCTCATTAACAAGATAATAATAACAAGAAAATATTAAAAAGAAGCTCTGAGTCGTAAAAATCAAAAACTTAAATGAAGTACAAAGTGATAGTCTTCTATTATTGTTTATTAGTGGTAGAAATAGAATTAGCAATAGAATTTTATCGATGTCTATCGGTGATATAACAAGATTAAACTAAAATGAAAACAATGCTATATGAAGATACAATTCAAAGATCATTGAATCACAAACAAAACTTTATATGATATACAAATTAAAAAAATAGAACCTTGGTAGAACTTGATAGATCGATATTATTTGATTATCAGATTCCATATATAAATTCTATCAAAATCCACCAGGGACATACTTCTATATATAAAAGAACAATCATATAATTATAATTCTATCGTTCATACTTCTTTATACTTTTATCAGGGTCTATCAGCATACTGTAAGTATTGGTTGTCTCTTTGGCCTCAAATTGTCGAAGTGACTACATATAAAACAAACTATTAGTTTATCACTAAACACAAACCTCAAATAAATAAACTATCAAATAAGTATATCAGTGATAGATATCTAAAACTTCTATCAATGTCTATTCGTGATAGAATTAAAATTATTGATAAAAATATAATTAGTGATAGATTTTCTTATCACTGTTTAATATCACTGTTACAAAGCGATATAAGTCTACAGTTGATGTTATCAGTGATATAGAGTGGTAGAAGTCTATCACTGATGGATAATGATAGAAGTTTATTACTAATATACATTTTCATTCTATCATTCTCATTGTTGATGGACTTTTATTTGTTATTTGAAGTCTATCAGTGATAGTAACTAATAGAGTTGATATCAGAAAAAGAAAAAAAAAAATCAGTGATAGAATTTATGTACTTCGAGCTGGGGCAAATGATGTCGTATAAATCTATGCAAGATTCTATAAAAATAGATGAGATGCAGATGAAATGAGTGTAGTGCGATATGGTCAATGAAAATGGATACATATAAATGTTTGTCACTCAACGCACTAGCCCAAGTATATACTAGGTGTTGGCAAGTAATTCCTAGGAGTATTTTATCGTTGAATCCACAACGAAAAAGACTTTAATGCACTTGAAAAACATGCAAGTAACTGACCAACATGTTGCATGAGAGTAACCGATTAAAAATAAGTTGGAATGATTTTTGTGTGCAAAAGTAAATGTTGGAGAAGTAAATAAAACTGATGTTGTGGAAATATTTAATGTATGAATGCAAAATTGCGTAAATATAGTTGATGCTATAGGAAAGTTAAATGCGAAGAGACAAAGATTGACTAGTGGCTCCCATATGTTGCTTCTGTTCTAATGCATTAACCCAATGGTTTAACTACTCATCGAACTAAATTTGGGAGGAAACCTACTACACCCACCTTTCGATGCAGTGTAGATGTTACACCCCTTCCCGAACTACCCTCCTTTAGCCCGAGACGGAGCGTGATGACAGCAGTCATCGACCCTATTATCGACTTCCACTGTCAAACTTCCTTTTAGCCCGTTTAACCACATTTTCTAGGACGGCAATACCATTAACTTTGACAAACCTCGACTTCGATCGACAACGGGAACTGTCATACTACCTGAAAAATGGAAAACATATAAAAGATGAGCTAAACGCCTAGTGAGTGACAGATTTTGTGAAAACTATCTTTATTTCAAAAGTAGGCATGTTATCGTCATTATATCACAACATACTTAGTTCAAATCATCATTTCTATAAAATCATACTTTCAACTTTTAATCAAATTGCATAAATTCACTTCAGAGTAGTTGTACATAAAATCAGTTTGTCCTCAACAATTTCCCTTAGTTGAGGTGGAGCAAGACTCAACGCTCTCAACGTTGAAAACATCCTTAGTTGGGGTGGAGCAAAACTCACCACACCCAACGTCGAAATCATTCCTGGCTCGATGCGGAGCAAAACTCGACGCACCAGCAATATCAACCTCTATGTGCACATAGGAATATGGTGGGTCGCCCATGTACTTTCTCATGTCCCTCAGTACTGGGTCCCGGGGAAACTCACATGCCTTCTCATGTCCCTCAGCATTGAGCCTCCTCTAAAACATTTTAGAAATCAACATTTCACATAATTAGTTCATATGAAACCTTTCATGAAAAATAAGATATTTTTCGGTAAACCACATCTCACAACATGCTTTTCAACAACTTATAGAAAACAGATAAGACATGCCTTGTGAACTATATATTCAAATAAACACTTTTCATCAAATCATAGCTCAGAATAAAATCACAATAACATTTCCAATAAAACATTTTCAAAGAAAGAAAGGTGTCACTCACTAATTACTTAAAGGATAGTTTCTCCTCTTTCCCGCTATTTCCTCTTCCCGAGCTTCTTGGACACAGCGTTCTAACTCTATAACGCAATGCTTTATTTTTCTCTGGCAGCTCGGTTGGTCGCAACCCTGCCCTTGGATGCAAGGTTGATAGCTAATGTGAGGTGCATCCCAACTCTTCCTTACTCTTCTTTTGGATGCATCGACCGTACAAGGTCCAACTTGGACGCATCGTTTACCATGAAACTTAAACGCAAGGCTGACCCTTTTAGACCCAAGACAATTCTTTAACTCAAGATATAGCTAAGTTGTCAAGAATATCTTCTTCCTTGGCCGTAGACTTTATTATGGACACAAGGATTTCTCCTTTCTCTCAAGAATTCTTACTACAACATCATCAGTCACTCCTTTTCTCTCGAGGTCCTATTTATAGCTTGGAGTAGAGGGCTGATCATACTTGTAAGACCCTAACTCATAACTTTTAAGATGGCTAGTAAGGAAAGAAATAAGACTAATTGAATGCATAATATTAGGAAAGAAATGGATATTTCACTAAGAGTGAGAATGAAGGATGGAAGGCATAGTTTGGGAATTAGTTAAGTGTTTAAATGTATTTCGAGCATAGCCCGGTTAATGCATGGATGGTAAAGCGCTAAAGTGTGGTACCTTAATTTAGAGAGAATTTGATATTGAATTTTGAAAAAGGGAACAAGAATCAGGAAAAAGAGGAAACGCATGGCTCACAATTAGTCTTGGAAACTAACACGTTATGGGATTAGCTTTGAAGAGTGTTAAGCTAGAAAGAAAAGAGAAGCCAAAGAACCTTGGGGCGTGAACAGCATGCGTTGAAGTTTTATTATGTATTAGTAAGGATTTTGGTGTTGATAAAGAAGTCTATGCCCAAAGACCAAATGTTTAAGGCAACTACGAACGAAGGGTTGCTGTGTGTTGAGGGGTGACTACCAGCTATGCGTTGAGGAGCTCAATTTCATGGTAAATGAAAATATAATTTTGATTTCGGATAAACGCATAGGTTATAATTAAAGAGTTCAAAGAGTAGGAAGTTGGATGCATGGTACGATGTGGTAAAGTACAAACGCATAGTAGTATGCATTTGGGACACTGACACCTAGCAAGATACGGTGAAGAAATGGTTTCAAAGGTATTATGGCGGAAGGTAAAGGAAATTTGGTGAACGCACAAGGGTAGTATGATTAAATGAAAAGTTTGTATATTGGAATATGTTAGACGTATAAGATAAGCTTATAAGGGCTAGGTGGCTTCATAAAAACTTGACTCCTTATAAGCAGGAGGTGTTAGAAGTATGTTAAGTATTTCATGAAGGTGACGCTTAGATAAATGCATGATTGGTTAAACATGCAGCTTGACATGTGGCAAGCAAATGGCAAAAAGGGAGAAGTAGTATGACCAGCCCTCTACTTCAAAACTATAAAGAGGACATTGAGGGAAAATGAGTGACTGATGATGCTGAAGTAAGAATCCTTGAGAGAAAGAAGGAATTTTGGTGTCCGTAATAGAAGTCTACGGCAAAGGAAGAAGATATTCCAGACAACTTAGCTAAATCTTGTGTTAAAGAAGTTGTCTTGAGTCAAAAAGGGGTCAGTCTTGAGTTTAAGTATCAAGGTGAACGATGCGTCCAAGTGGGACCTTGTGCGGTCAACGCATCCAAAAGAGAATTAAGAAAGAGTTGGGAAGCACCTCGCATTAGCTATCAACCTTGCATCCAAGGGCAGGGTTGCGACGAACCGAGCTGCCAGAGGAATATAAGGCCTTGCGTTCCAGGATTAGAACGCTGCGTCCAAGAAGCTCGGGGAAAAAGGAAATAGCGGGATAGAGGAGAAACTATCCTTAAAGTGATTTGTAGCATGACAGTTCCCGTTGCCGATCGAAGTCAAGGTTTGTCAAATGTATAATGGTATCGTTGTCCTATGAAGGATGATTAAATGGGCATAAAGGAAGTGTTGACAGTGGAAGTCGATAATAGAGTCGACGACTGTTGTGCTCATGCTCCATCTCAGGCTACAGGAGGGTAATTCGGGATGGGGTGTGACAATACTACTTCTCCTCCCTTTCTGCCACTTGTTTCCACATGTCACGTTGCAATTTAACCAACCATGTATTTATCCAAGCGTCTCTTTGCGTGCAATACTTAACATGCCTTTTAACACCTTCTGCTTATAAGGTGTCAGGTTTGTATGAAGCCACTTAGCCTTTATAAGCTTATCTCATATGCCCAACATATTCTAGTATACAACTATTCATTCAATTATATTGCCCCTATGCGTCCACTGAATTTCCTTTAGGGTTTTAGTTTCATTATTTATTTCCTTTTCTCCTGGCCATAATACTGATAACTTGTAGAAATACAAGTTATTATAGTCATTATTTGATTTAATTATAGTAACTTGAGTTAAACGCATGATTTTGGTAGTTAAATGATGAAAAATGTATCAACATGAGTTGACACTACTTGCAAAAGAAAAATGCCTGAAAAACGATAAGCTTCTGTTCCTAACGCAAGGTTAAGAAGAAAAGAAGTGGGAACAACCAAGTATGAAGAGTTGAAGCTGCTGCGAGAACATGCGTCGAGCCTATGCGGTGAGGTCATGCGTTGAAGACCATGCGTCGAAGAAGAAACTCAAGCATGCTCAAGCAGCTGTCATGTCATTACGAAAAAGAGTAGCAACCCATCAAGATCATGGCAGAACAAATAGGCTGACAAATCTGAAAAGTCTATGCAGTATGGGTAAAATTTAATGCAAAGGTGTCAGGTCATCATGATATTAACTTTTTGATGCCTATAAATAGCCCAAAAGCTTCTTAAAGAAAAAGAGACGAGTTCAAGAGGCGAAAGCTCTGCACTATTTCTCCTTCACCATAACCAGCCTCCATTTCGAGCTCTTCTGAGGGAAGAATTCTGAGCATTTTCAGAGTCATCTCCCAGTGAGTGAGAACATTCACCTTATGGAATTTATGTATCAGATAGCGACCATCTCAAGCCTCCATGAAGCAAGACGTTGCCAGTGGCGGCTTGACGCCCTTCATTTCTGTTTTATTTCCATTTTTCTCCTTCTTGCTTATATTTTGTTAATGACATTCGAGAGAATGACTTATTCGCTTAATATGAGTTTGATTGACTATTCTCTTTCATCTATCTTTATACTGAACACCTTACACCATGTTTGAATGAATGAGTTGATATTAAGAGTTAGTTTTCTTGAGCAATTCTGAGCATATTACATCTTGATTAATGCATATCTTTAGCTTGCATGACTTTGTCTGACAAACACAAGTAGTAAGCATAACTGTCGAGCTTGAGAGAGTGGATAGTTAATCTTTAGCATTTATTAAGACTAGATGAGTTGCAGAGATGTACTTCATCTTTTGCCAACACAAACTTACCATGCGTCTTAGAAATAAGATTAATGTGGCGTCGAAACATCGAGAGATGGATGCACAATTGCAGTTTGTGGGTATGAAATTGTACTCAGAAGGTTTAGGTAACAACTAACTCTTGCATTAACTCCTATCGCATGGTTCCATTCATTCTCAACGCATGCTATCTGACACTAAATGACATATGACTAACCATCACCGCGTCCACCTCATTATTAGTAGTAGGAAATTGTTTTCATTTTTAATGTATAGTTTTACACAACAAACAATTGCATATATTACATGTATAGTTCACCGCATAGTCAGGCTTATAATCTCAGCGCCTAGTTATCACAAATCCCTGCGTTCGACCCTGGACTCACCAGGATACCTATAAATACTTATACTTGGGTCTTTATAGGAAAACTTGCTTAATCATGAGCACATTTAGAGTAATTCTCGACGCATCCTTGTACAGAAATGTTAAAATCTATTTTGTGCAACAAGCTAAGAAACAACTTAATTCAAATAAGAAATAATTACGAACAAGTTTTTGGCGCCGTTGCCGGGGATTTGAATTGATAATTTAGGTCTTGATATTATTTCTTGATTTATACAGAAAATCTCAATCTTGGGTTGTACTGAGCATTTAACCGAAGACGTATCTGACAGTTTATGAACAAAGAGCAGCCTGTGTTCATTTCTGACCCTGAGATCGAGAGAACTTTTCGGAAAAGAAATAAGACATTTCAAAGGCAGCGACAACTTTACAGAGAGAAAAAGATGCAAAATCAAGCAAACAACGCCAACCAGCCTTTGAGAGCTAACAATGAGGCTGACAGACGAGAAGAAGCAGTAAGCTATGCATTAGCCCAAGCACAACTTCAAGCTCAGCAGATTGATCAACAAACTCATCCCATCTTATTGGCACATGATCGAAATCGTCCAATCAGGGATTATGCGTCGCCCATCTTGTATAATGTTTCACCTGGAATTATGCAACCCGAGTCCCAAGGATCAAGATTTGAAATGAAGCCAGTCATGCTTCAAATGCTGCAAACAGCAGGACAGTTTGGGGGATCACCTGGTGAGGACCCTCATGCTCACCTAAAGAGCTTCATTGAAATCTGTAACACTTTCGTCATCCCAAACATAAGTGCAGATGACATTCGATTAACGCTGTTCCCATTCTCCCTCAGAGATGAGGTAAGACAGCGGGCGTATTCCTTAGAACCAGGCGAGATCACCACCTGGAACCAAATGATAGAGAAGTTCATGAAAAAGTTCTTCCCACCAATGGAGAATGCTCGAAGAAGAAGAGACATCGCCAATTTCCAACAAAAAGACAGAGAAACCCTGAGCGATGCTTGGGCAAGATTCAAGAGGTTGGTGAGAAATTGCCCGCATAATGGTTTCCCCGACTGTGTTCAAATGGAGATATTCTATGATGGATTGACTGAGGCCTCTCAGACCGCTGCAAATGCTGCCACAGCGGGAGGATTGCTGGATAAAACTTATATTGAGGCCAAGGAAATTCTCGACAGAATATCAAAAAATCACGAGGATTGGGAGGACCATGGATATAGCCGATCGGGCCGCAGGCAAAACCATGTGTCAGGAGCACCTGAGCATAATAGTGTTGCTGCATTGCAAGCTCAAGTCACTGCCATGACTAACCTGTTACAGACTATGGCCCTGAATTAGTCGAATACAGGAGGCGGCGGCCAAGTGAATGCAGTAAATCAAATGAACGCTGCAGGATGCGTGGAATGCGGGGAGCCGCATGCGTATGAAGTATGGCCACAGAACCCTCAATCTGTGTGTTTTATACGTAACAACCCTTATTCCAATACCTACAACCCTGGCTGGAGGAATCATTCGAATTTCTCATGGGGTGGTAATCGCCAGCCTGAGCAGCAAGGTGCCCCGATGCACGAAAGAGGAGGATCATCTGGATTCTCCCATGGACATCAGAGGCAAAATTCACATCAGTCAGCGCCTGGTCCATCATCATCCATGGAAGCTCTTCTAAAGGAATATATGCAGAAGAATGACGCCTTGTTACAAACCCAGGCTTCGTCCATCCGGAATTTAGAGCTTCAAATTGGCCAGATCGCCGGAGAATTGAAGACGCGGCAAAAAGGCTCTCTTCCAAGCAACACCGAAGCCCCACGCGGTACGGGCAGTTCAGGGAAAGAACAGTGTCAATCTGTGACACTGCGAAGTGGAAGAACAATGAATGAACTTCCCCACACAGAGAACTCTCAACCAACAATTCATCATTCCAACCTCACAACTGAATTTGACCAATCAACGCAACAAAAACAAGCTGACATGCAAAGAAATTCATCAGGAAAAGACGCATCAACAAGCATGTCAGCCGAACTGCAAACGCCTCCTTATCCTCAGCGGCTAAGAAGGAAGAAAAATAATGAGAGGCAGTTCAAACGCTTCCTAGATGTACTTAAACAATTGCACATCAACATCTCGCTTGTGGAAGCGTTGGAACAAATGCCTACCTATGCTAAATTCTTCAAAGACATACTGTCTAAAAAGAGAGGAATGGGTCAACATGAGACCATAGCTCTAACGCAGGAGTGCAGTGACATGGTCTGTGAACGCGTCCCCACAAAGATGAAAGACCCAGGGAGCTTCACCATTCCTTGTTCTATTGGAGGAATTCACATAGGAAAAGCGTTGTGTGATCTAGGGGCTAGCATTAACCTTATGCCCCTGTCAGTATTCAACAAGTTGGGGATCGCATCGCAGCCAACAACAGTTACTCTACAATTGGCAAATCGATCCGTGGTGTATCCTGAAGGAAGGATTGAGGATGTGTTGGTAAAGGTCGACAAGTTTATTCTCCCCGCAGACTTCATTATCCTGGATTATAAAGCAGACGAGGACGTCCCAATCATACTTGGACGCTCGTTTCTGTCAATGGGTCGTACGCTCATTGACGTCAACAAGGGGGAAATTATCATGAGAGTTAATGATCAGGAAGTGATATTCAACGTCTTTAAGGCATTGGAATATCCAAGGGAACAGGAAACTTGCCAGAACCTCGACGCCATACCAACGCATGAAAGGTGGCTTGAAGAAAATGATGAGTCCCATGAAAGGTGGCTTGAAGAAAATGATGAAACTATCGCAAATCTGGACGCGCAGCAGCCTGAACAATGCTGTGCTTTTGTCCATTCTGCTTTTGAAACCTTGACTCCGAATCGAATCAACCAACAAACAAAACCATCTCTGGAAGAAGCGCCAGAAATCGAGTTAAAAGTGTTGCCAGCTCACTTCAAGTATGCTTACTTAGGAGAAGGTAACTCTCTTCCAGTTATTATTTCAGCTGCTTTATCCCTTAGTCAAGAATCAGCATTGTTATTCATTCTGAAAAAGCACATCCGAGCTGTCGGATGGACGTTGGTTGATATCAAGGGGATCAGCCCCACATACTGTATGCATAAAATTCGTCTAGAAGAAGGAAAAGACGGATCTATCGAGGCCCAAAGACGGCTCAATCCAGCAATGAAAGATGTTGTCAAGAAAGAAGTGCTTAAATGGTTGGACACAGGCGTCATCTTCCCCATTTCTGATAGTAAATGCATAAGTCCTGTCCAATGCGTTCCCAAAAAGGGAGGTATGACTGTAGTGCCAAATAAGAATAACGACTTGATCCCCACCCGCACTGTCACGGGGTGGAGAATTTGCATGGACTACAGGAAGCTCAACGCGGTGACGAAGAAGGATCATTTCCCGTTACCCTTCATTGACCAAATGTTAGATAGACTTGCGGGAAATGAATTCTTCTGCTTCTTGGATGGCTATTCAGGCTACAACCAGATCATGATTGCTCCAGAAGACCAGGAGAAGACCATATTTACATGTCCTTATGGTACATTTGCATTTTGACGCATGCCATTTGGACTATGTAACGCCCCAGGCACCTTTCAGAGGTGTATGATGGCAATCTTCTCTGAATTTCTAGAAGAATCTGTGGAGATATTCATGGATGATTTTTCGGTCTTCGGAAATTCGTTTGAAGCATGTTTAGCCAATTTGGAGAAAGTACTGAAAAGATGCGAGGACACCAACCTAGTGCTTAATTGGGAAAAATGTCATTTCATGGTGACTGAAGGAATTATCTCGGTCACAAGATATCCAAGAAGGGCCTGGAAGTTGATCAGGCCAAAATTGAAGCCGTAGAAAAGCTTCCATAGCCTACAAACATAAAGACGCTTTGCAGCTTCTTGGGACATGCAGGCTTTTATAGGAGGTTCGTCAAGGACTTCTCAAAAATTGCACGCCCTTTAAGCTCATTGCTGGAGTAGAATCGACCCTACATTTTGAATGAAGAATGTCTCAAGGCATTTGAGACGCTGAAAGCAGCATTGGTGTCAGCACCAATTTTAATTGCTCTAGATTGGTCGCAGCCATTCGAACTAATGTGCGATGCCAGCGACTATGCGATAGGCGTTGCGTTAGTTCAACGCAGAGACAGAATGCTGCCCCCATATAGCCTATGCCAGCAAAAATTTCAACGCAGCCCAAGCGAATTATACCACTACAGAGAAAGAGTTGTTAGCAGTAGTGTTCGCTGTTGAGAAATTCAGAGCATATCTTCTAGGGTCAAAAGTCATCATCCATACTGACCACTCAGCTATTCGATACTTGATGACTAAAAAAGATGCTAAGTCGAGGCTTATTCGATGGGTTCTGCTTCTTCAAGAGTTTGACACTGAAATAATTGATCGCAAAGGTACAGAGAACAACGTAGCAGATCATCTCTCCAGACTCGAGAATATGGAACACGATCGTAAACAGCTGGACGTCAACGCAAGCTTTCCAGATGAAGCTGTATTGAAAGTTACCGAGTCCGCGCCGTGGTATGTAGACATTGTCAACTTCTTGGTATGCAAGCAATTTCCCGAAGACTTCAACGCACAGCAGAAGAAGAAGTTGATGCATGATGCGAAGTTCTATTATTGGGATGAACCCCAACTCTACAAAAGGGGGCCGGATCACATCTTCAGACTCTGCATCCCAGAGACTTCATATCAATGCATCCTATCTCAATGTCATGACTCCCCCTATGGAGGACATTTTGGAGGACAGCAAACTGCAGCCCAGGTCCTACAAAGTGGATATTTCTGGCCAACTCTTTTCAGAGATGCCAGGGACTATGCGATCAGATGCGATAGATGTCAACGCATCGAAAATATTTCGAGTTGGAATGAAATTCCACTTACCTCTATCTTAGAAGTTGAACTCTTTGACGTTTGGGGTATTGATTTTATGGGCCCATTTCCGCCATCAAACGGCCACAACTATATATTAGTAGCTGTGGATTATGTATCAAAATGGGTCGAAGCAATCTCATGCGCTAGGAATGACGCGAAGACAGTCTCAAGTTTTCTTCAGAAGAATATATTCACGAGATTGGACGCCGAGAGCCCTTATTAGCGATGAAGGTACGCATTTCATTAATAAAATCATTTACAACTTGCTAATAAAATACAATGTGCAGCACAGGGTGGCAACTACATACCACCCGCAGACAAATGGACAAGCAGAAATTTCCAATAGAGAATTGAAAACTATTTTAGAAAAGGTAGTTAACTCTTCTCGAAAAGACTGGGAGTCCAAATTAAACGAGGCGTTATGGGCATATCGTACAACATTCAAAACGCCTATCGGGATGTCACCGTACACGCTGGTCTTTGAAAAGGCCTGCCATCTGCCGTTGGAGCTGGAACATAAAGCATTGTGGGCTGCCAAGAGATTGAACATGGACCTAAAAGCAGCTGGAGAAGCACGTTAGCTTCAACTGAATGAATTGAAGGAATGGAGACTGCAGGCCTATGAGAACGCAAAGATATACAAGGAACGAACAAAGCATTGGCACGATCAACGCATCAGTAAGAAATCTTTGCATATAGGTCAAAAGGTCCTCCTTTTTAACTCTAGACTGCGTTTATTTCCAGGAAAATTAAAAACAAGATGGTCTCGTCCCTTCCTGATCAAGGAACTCTTTCCTCATGGTGCCGTAGAGCTGATGAATGAAGACGGCACCAACGCATTCAAAGTTAATGGTCAACGCGTGAAACCATATTATGGAGTTGGCTTGGAACGCGACAAAGTAACCGTTGACCTAGCAAAGATCGAATGAGGAAAAGATGGACGCGCCCTGCGTTGGCAACGAGCACTCATATTCCAGGGACGCGCCTTAACTCTTTGTATATTACCACATTGTTTTATCTGATTTTCATTTTTGTTCATCTCTAATCTATTTTGATTTACTTTATTTTGATTTATTTTTATTTTTTTATTTTATTTATTTTATTTTATTTGATTTTATTTTTTGTTGCTTTGAAAAATTTTGTTTGGCGCTATCTATTATATTGCGTTGAGTGAACTGAACTCAATTTCAAGGCGTCGACATCGAAAACGATACGATACGATTAACTCGATGCCTAGAGGGGAATCTGAAGCAATTCTATCAAATCGCTCAGATCAAGAATTCGAAAAGGCTGACGGCGCTTAAGTCGGCTGATATCGACAGATGTCAGACCATTTAATGCGGCTATGATGCCCCTGACGCATCGAGCCGATAACCCACGCGCTCCACCTTTTAAACCCTATATAAACCACTCTTCACCCCTTTTCTAGGTTACTCTTCCATATCTCTCAGTTTTCAAATTACCGGCACGAATTCCAGTGATTTCCGTTTCCAGATTCACCCATTTTTCTCTCTTTTCACCGATACCATCTCTATGGCTTCCCAACGACCCGTTTCCTCCAAAAGCCCTAAATCTATGGCCTTATCCTCGAGGCAGGGTAGTCGGAATCCGTCCACTACCTCCACCACACTTGAACCCCTCACCATCGTTCGCCTCAACAGTCCTGAGTTGGAGGCGACATCATCCCCATCTCCGCCACGCTCCAGGGACCTGTCTGAAGCCCAAATGGTGGGAAGGAATGACGAATCCATCGTCTTCGGAGATATTCTAGACTCCATCAAGGAAGAAGACGATGACTGGTTGGACGGGTTAGTCGACCAGAGGATGAAGATTGAACCGCGTGGGTCAAGTCCCTGCGGTAAGCAGTCTTGAGGAATTAGACTCCGATGACAGACCTATCAGAAAGGTAATAGCAGCGGTGGAACAGAAGAAATCCGCCAAAGAAAAGCAGATCAGGCCAATGAGGGCCAGGGAAGAAGCCGAGGAAGATGTTCCGCCGCTAAGAAGGAAAAGTAAGAAAGTAAAGGACGTGGGGACATCCGAGGCTGTCGCATCTTCAGTCGCCGCATCATCTGTTGAGGGGCTAGCAGCAAAAGCGGCAGAGAAGTCCAAAAAGCTGAAAGACGACATCCAAAAGATGAAAGAAAGGACGGAGTCGTTTCTCGCCACCAAGAAGAAAAGAAAAGAGGAAATTGCGGCTAGTGAGCAAGCTGTCGCAAAGGCCGCCCGAAGAGCCGAGTTTCTCCGTCGCATTGCAGAGATTGCGACGGAATTAGAAGTAGAAGTGGAAGTGAGTGATGCGGAGAGGCCACCCAAAGCTGAACACATCAAGAAAAACATAAAAAAAAATAAAGGAGGAGAAGAAGAAAGAAAAAGAGGTCGCGGTCACCAAAGCAAAGCGACCAGAGAAAAAGAAGACTGAGGTGCCTAAGGCATTTGGAGTTGTCATACGGGATTCGGATGCAGGCAACGCAAGGAGAATGTCTGCTAGTCCCATCAGAAGGAATGAGAAAGGAAAAGAAAAAGTAGTTGAGGAACCAACGAAGGAGGCGGCGAAGAGCCGAAAGAAGCAATTCAGTGGGCTCTACACCGAAATGGGATTTTTCCCAGAACCAATAGAGCTGCCTACCTTCATCATACAAGGAGTCGACGCATTGGGTTGGAGGCAATTGTGTGAAAGTGGCCAGGTCATCCAACCCACCACCGTGGAGGCATTTTACGAAGGAACAATTCACCGAAGAGCACACTTGGTCAAAGTAGAAGATAAGGTGATTTCCTTCGAGCCTCAAGAGATTAACGCGTTGTTTGATCTGCCCAACATCGCGACGGCGGAAGGAAACAGAATAATGTCGACGCCTACAGACGCCGAAATGAATGACACCCTCTCAATCATCGCCAAACAGGGGTCAGAGTGGAACACTTCCCCAAAGGGTATAAAGTCATTGGCGCCTAACTGCTTGATCGCTGAGGCCAACCTGTGGCTCTATTTCATCAAGTGGTCGCTGCTCCCCACAACGCATGACGCCTCAATTTCAAGGGACCGCACTATGGTCATTTATTGCATCATGCAGGGAATTCAGCTGGACGTGGGACGCATCATTACCCCACAGATTAGGGGGCTATTCTTCAAGCCAAGCAGCTATTCTTCCCCTTTCTTGTGACAAGACTGTGCGCCAACGTACAATTCATGGAGAATGCGCTAGTCAGAGCAGTAAACGAAGTCCTTTCAGCGCAGAGTTTGAGACGGATATTAAAGGACTCACCGCATCTGCTTGACGCGGCCAACCCAAAGAAAAGGCCGCCAATGTCACAAGAACCATCATCCCCCCAACCTCAACCCAAGAAGAGGAAGACGGTCAAAAAGAGTTATGAGATTCAGGTGTCGAGCTCACAACCAAGTGAAGCTGAAGAAACTGTTTAGCTTGACGCCTACTCCCAAGCCTTGACCATTTACACTCCTTCTATCGATCCAATCCCTGAGGAGCCCTCTTCCCCACCAACTCCCCCTTCTCCTTCCCCTAAAATCCAAAACGAACAACTCCAACGCGGCCTTCCTTTGCGTCTTCCACTCCCTATCACAGACTTAAACAAAGAAACAAAGGAAGTGTCGCCGCCTTCTCCCCCCCATCTGGAGTTAACCCTCTCCCCGCCTCAATCAATCACCTTTCGAGAGGCAACTCCATCACCACCACCACACTTTGAGCCGACCCTGACTCTGGATCCTGGGGAGTCAGTGCCCCTTCAATTCTCACCGCCTCGCCATAAACCTCAAGATTCCAATCTTCCAACTCCAACTACCGAACCTTCTGCCCGCCCAACATCTCAACCACAGGTAGAAGCAACTACCAGCACGCATCATCAAGACGAACCATACCACTTGCGGCACGCCTCTGCTTCGCTGCCGTTTGTTGATTTAAACTTGGATGATCTGCTGAGGTACTTGGATGATGGGATCCTTCACCCCATCATGGGAGACCTGGATGAAATTCGGCGCAAGGAGATGGAAAGTCTCCAGCGGCAAGAAGAGTTGGCTCAACAAGTTTCACAATTGGGTCAACAAGTGACTCAGATGGCGCAACAACAATCGGAGCTTCGGAGTTTTGTTCAACGCCAAGCTAAGCGTCAGGATGAACAATTCAGCACTTTGATGAATTATATCTATGAAGTGTTCGTCCAACGCATCCCAGCGCCAGTTATTCCTCCATCCCTTCAGCAACCCCTCCCGTTTGACGATCAAAATCCTCCCCCTGCGGACAACAATGACAACACCCCGAGAAGAACTTAAATTTGGGGGTGTTCTGTGGGATTCTTCCTCTACTTTTCTTACTTTTTTGTATATTCCTTTTAATTCTTTTTGTAAATAGTACAACGCATAATACATTTACATCAATACAATATTCAATTCATGAATCTCTTTGTTCTCTTTTGTTTGTGCTTTCAATTATTTCTTGCTTTATTATTTTCTTCACCATGTTTTTGTTTCTGCATCCAACCTCCATGATGATATCTATGCACTTCACTTGTGGACTTATTGAAATAAGAGGATTGACTCACAAAACCTTAGGATATTACACTTGGTAAATTACTTCTAAGAGTTTGTATGCGGCAAGCTTTGCCTCAAGCCTCTTTTACAAAAATTTTTCTAAGGCAATCTCTTAACTCGATTTCAGCAATGAGGACCTTGCTGCCTTCAAATTTGGGGGTAAGAATAATTTGAGGCATGCGTTCAATGCATAATAATAATATAATAATAATAAAAATATTTCTTTGGACAAACAACTCTGCTGACAATGCATAAAATTAGCCTGTTAAGAGTTGAATTGAGAATGGCTCTTTTAACACCCCATAATCATAGGTGAGAGTCCAAGATCAGCGCAAAGTAAATAAATGGTACCACTATCGACGCAACCAAAAAGGAATGCGATAAGTGCCAAGTTGTGAAAGGGTATTTGCTCGATGTTGGCTGCCTCCATGCACCCCATCGTTGGTATGTCAAAACGAAGGTAGATAGCCCGGATCAACGCAAGTCCACTATTCTCTTTAAAAAAAAATCTATATGAATGAATGAACTCCAAGGCACATTACTAAAACGAGGACATCAGATTGGCTGGAAATGAGTAAGGGTATTTTTGAGGAATAAGCTTGCCGCATCTAAAAATTAAAAGTACTTTCAAAGTGTCGATTGAAAAGGAATTTGGTATGGTTATCTGATTGTTGATATAGTCAAGGAGTAGAAGGCATGTTGAGAGAGTGCGCTTTTACTTAGACGAGCGGTAGAAATTAATAAATCTTCAAATAAATGTTCGAGGACAAACATTAACTCAAATTTGGGGGTGTGATAACTTGTAGAAATACAAGTTATTATAGTCATTATTTGATTTAATTAGAGTAACTTTGGAGTTAAACGCATGATTTTGGTAGTTAAATGATGAAAAATGTATCAACATGAGCTGGCACTACTTGCAAAAGAAAAATGCCTGAAAAACGATAAGCTTCTGTTCCTAACGCAGGATTAAGAAGAAAAGAAGTGGGAACGACCAAATACGAAGAGATGAAGCTACTGCGAGAACATGCGTCGAGCCTATGCGGTGAGGTCATGCGTTGAAGACCATGCGTCGAAGAAGAAACTCAAGCATGCTCAAGCAGCTGTCATGTCATTACGAAAAAGAGTAGCAACCGATCAAGATCATGGCAGAACAAATAGGCTGACAAAACTGAAAAGTCTATGCAGCATGGGTGAAATTTAATGCAAAGTTGTCAGGTCATCATGATATCAACCTTTTGACGCCTATAAATAGCCCAAAAGCTTCTTAAAGAAAAAGAGACGGGTTCAAGAGGCGAAAGCTCTGCACTATTTCTCCCTCACCATAACCAGCCTCCATTTCGAGCTCTTCTGAGAGAAGGATTCTGAGCATTTTCAGAGTCATCTCCCAGTGAGTGAGAACATTCACCTTATGGAATTTATGTATCAGATAGCGACCATCTCAAGCCTCCATAAGCAAGACGTTGCCAGTGGCGGCTTGACGCCCTTCATTTCTGTTTTATTTCCATTTTTCTTCTTCTTGCTTATATTTTGTTAATGACATTCGAGAGAATGACTTATTCGCTTAATATGAGTTTGATTGACTATTCTCTTTCATCTATCTTTATACTGAACACCTTACACCATGTTTGAATGAATGAGTTGATATTAAGAGTTAGTTTTCTTGAGCAATTATGAGCATATTACATCTTGATTAATGCATATCTTTAGCTTGCATGACTTTGTTGACAAACACAAGTAGTAAGCATAACTGTCGAGCTTGAGAGAGTGGATAGTTAATCTTTAGCATTTATTAAGACTAGATAAGTTGCAGAGATGTAGTTTATCTTTTGCGAACGCAAACTTACCATGCGTCTTAGAAATAAGATTAATGTGGCGTCGAAATATCGAGAGATGGATTCACAATTGCAGTTTGTAGGTATGAAATTGTACTCAGAAGGTTTAGGTAACAATTAACTCTTGCATTAACTCCTATCGCATGGTTCCATTCATTCTCAACGCATGCTATCTGACACTAAATGACATATGACTAACCATCACCGCGTCCACCTCATTATTAGTAGTAGGAAATTGTTTTCATTTTTAATGTATAGTTTTACACAACAAACAATTGCATATATTACATGTATAGTTCACCGCATAGTCAGGCTTATAATCTCAGCGCCTAGTTATCACAAATTTCTGCGTTCGACCCTGGACTCACCAGGATACCTATAAATACTTATACTTGGGTCTTTATAGGAAAACTTGCTTAATCATGAGCACATTTAGAGTAATTCTCGACGCATCCTGTTATAGAAATGTTAAAATCTATTTTGTGCAACAAGCTAAGAAACAACTTAATTCAAATAAGAAATAATTACGACCTTTGAACTCGTTTCTACACCGTACATTACTAGGTGTCAATGTGTCAAACACATACTACTATGCGTTTGTACCTTACCGCATCGTACCATGCATCCAACTTCCTACCCTTTAAACTCTTGAGTTACAACCTATGCGTTTACCCGAAGTCAAAGTTATGTTTCTATTTACCATGGAATTGGGCTCCTCAACGCATAGCTGGTAGCCACCCCTCAATACACAGCAACGCTTCGATCATAGTCACGTTAAACACTAAATGTCCTAGTCTTTGAGCATAGACTTCTTTATCAACACCAAAATCCTTACTAACGTATAATAAACCTTCAACACATGTTGCTCACGCTTTAAGGTTCCTCAGCTTCTCTTTTCTTTCTAGCTTAACACCCTCCAAAGCTAATCCCATAACTTGTTAATTTCCATAACTTGTTAATTTCCAAGACTAAGTGTGAGCCATGCATTTCCTCCTTTTTCCTAATTCTTGTTTCCCTTTTTAAAATTCAGTATCAAATTCCCTCCAAATTAAGGTACCACGTTTTAACGCTTTACCATCTATGCATTAACCGAACTATGCTAAAAAATACATCTAAATTTTTAACAAATCTCCAAACTATGCCGTCAATCCTTCACTCTCACTCTTAGTAGAATATCCATTCTTTTCCTAATATTAGGCGTTCAACTAATCTTATTTTCTTACTCCTTCTCTTACTAGCCATCTTAAGAATTCTGAGTTAGGGTCTTACAGTAGAACATCGAATTAATTGGAGGTCATTTGTGCTAATTCAATGCATTCACTATCTTTCTCTCAATTGCGTACAAGTGGTTATATCATTCCTACTAACAACCTAGTGAAATAATATTCACCCTCACTCAACTTGAGTATTTCCAGACATTTCCACTTCTCTAGTGCGTAAACATGCTTGAAACAGCCATTTATCATCGCTTACGAATGACCAATCAAATATATTTATAATATCAATCTCTACTACTATACTACTAAAGCATAGCATTAGCGGCAGGGTCGAGTCGATTTGCAGGTAAGCACGAGATATGTTTCATTTAGTCATTTCTCTAATTATAGTGGTAGGGGTGTGAATAGATTCATAAATGTGAAAAATAAAAAATAAAGGGTAAATGTAGTTGAGAATTGGAAAATCTAGTTCTAGAAGCAAAAAGGGATTCCAATGCAATTTCGATCCTTGACTTCTCTAGATTGAGAATACACTTAATTTACATGTGCACAATGACTTACTTGCCCTAGCTAACTCATCAACTGTTGTTGATTTGAAATGCAAAATTCCAAAAACTTGTTGCATTTATTTATTATTAAGCTTACTATGCGTTCAACATATTATGTGTTTAACATGCTTAATACTATGCGTTATTGATCTGACAAGTTTTCCTATTCTTCACCCAAGTATAAGCAAAGAATGAGGTTTTCTCGATGAGTCCGAGGTCGAACACAGGGACTATGCAGATTCTATAATTAATTGGATTATTTGAGTCATGCGTTTCAAGAAGGTGATGAGAAGTGATGCGTTTAACTAACTAGAAAGCAATAAACCTAAGCTAAAGTGGTTGATGGAGAGGTATGCGACACAGCAAAAGCAGCTAATTAATTGTATGAATGGTAAAACGCAGGGCTGGGGTTGGTTATCATCTAAAGTCGGGAATGCATAATTGGGTCTATTTCATACCAGTGACTCTACTCCCGGTTGTCAGCCGCTATGCGTTATATGTCTATAACGCATAGGAGAGTGTTAAGTACCAAGGTTATTCCTATCCCTAGGTAACACTTCTTAGCCTTGTCAACTGAGTTCCACAATCACTTACCCTCCGAGCAGTCTGATTATTGCTATTTATATCGATTAGCTAGATGAACATAAGCATTTGATTAAAAATACATTTGACAAGATGAAATAGTCTTCTGCGATTCTTTATTTAGATGATAACGCACCCCGTGACCCTTGAGAGAGTTAGTTACACATGGATGATAAACAACAAATGGAAAGTGATGAGAAATGAATAGCCATGGAAGATGTATAGATTGATGAACGGAATAACTGTTTTAGAAAATACAATTCCTTACTAATAGACTAAAACAAAAGTAAGAAAAAAGATAGAAAGCATGGAATGGCTTTTCAATGTCTTGAGCTCGCCGGAATGGTAGCGTGAATTCTGTTGTGAAGTGGTTAGGCAGAGGGAATACTCTTCTCTTTCAAGCTATTTGTCTCTGGTTGTCATCTGGAGAGAACTCTACTGTCACTTAGGAATTCTTTCGAGAGGTCCAACAATATTTTCATCTTTAGGTCTGCCTTTTTATAGATGTTGCGTTGCAATCGCTGGCAAATCTGCATGATTGGAGGCTTAATTTCTGCCTTGTGTCCATCTCGCCTTATCATGTGATTTTCGGTTTAATTTTGATCCACCACTCTCATCGCATATCAAGCATATCAATCTCCCGACAATCTCTCAAGATTCTTATCTGATTCTCCGCTGCCTTGTTGATATGCGTCCACAGATAACTTTGGGTTCATGCGTTCAAGTATGTCAACGCATCCATGGGTTGCTAACGCATCAACCTGCGTTGAAGGGTTGTCAAAGCGTCCACAGGTTACCAATGCATACTCCTGCTTAAGAGGTTGCCAACATATCTACAGGTTGCTTGTGTTCCTGTGTTAAAACATGCATTTTAAATTCAAAAAGTTATAAAACAATTATCTTCATCAATTTACAAGAGTAGAATGCATAGGAAGATTTATCAATAGAATTTAACACTAATTACCACATGATTCTCTATTTAAGCTCTATTTTTCTAGGAGAAAGACATATAATAACTTGTATTTCTATAAGTTATCATCAACGTAATAGCCAACCTATAAACCCTACTTTCATTCTCAAGTACTTAACATTTTTATTGTGGACTTAGTTGTGGGAAGGATGACAAGCAAGTGACTAGGGGGGTAGTTGAGATGGAGGCAGCCGAGAGCCTTGACATAATGTAGTTGGGTGGAGTTTTGGAAGTGTGGCCGACATTGAGGAAGAAGGAAGGGAGAAAAAATGGGCTAATTGTGGAGCATGCATTATGACCCTTGAGTAGCTAAGCCACCAAGAGTGTGTGTATGATGCATTGCTTGATGGGCAAGATGGGCTAGGTGTTCATGAGTTTGGATGCATTGGTTGAGATTAGTAAGAGATGGAGTGATGCGTTGAAGCTATGTGTACAAAGGAGGCTTGTGAGGTTGACATATGGTGGCTATGCATCCAAGTCAGCGACCATTAGCGAATGGGTTGCGTGCAATGGGTAGCCGAGAAGGGTAGCTAACTAACCTCAAAAGAATGTTCAAACTATGCATGGAGAAATTTTGCCCAAGGTTGTGCCCACCATTTCTTCTTGCTTAAGTAAATTTGAGACTTAAGTACTAAGTAAGTTAGATTAGGTGTCTAAACTGGGTTAAGTGTGGCATGGGCTTGCCTGCAAGTAGAAGGTGACAAGTTGGGATTTTGCATGCAATTTTCTGTGAAGGCTATAAATAAAAGGGTCCGGTAGATAAGACTTGTTTACGCAAACTACTCGGGTTTTTTGAGAATTTCTTAGACCAAATTGTTCAAAATTGAGTTTAGTTTCACTGAGAGGATTGCCGAAAAAAAAGAACTCATTAAGGAAGAACTTGAATTCCATTAGAAATTCAAGCTTGCTCAGGCTATCGGGTGAACTGGAGCAAAACGGGAAGGTTTAATGATATCTGGTGGAAGAAAAGAAGTTAGATGTTGAAATTTTGAGGTAAACTAGCCAAGAAAATTGTCTATAAGTTTGTAAGAGGAAGAAAAGTCGAATTTGTAAGGGTTGAAATCCCTAGTGCAGCGGAAACAGTACAAAACTAAACTCAAAATTAATTGGGATTTTGAAATACCCATACAATTAAAAAAAAAATACAGAAAACCTACTGTATTAAAGGGTTAAGCATGCTTTTAGAATTAGAAGTCTTACATTCGTTGTCGACTATGAATCTACGAATCTCCTTTAGGCTTCTAAATTACTAACACCACCACCACAAACCTCTCCTATTCTTTGAGTGATGAGATGAAGGATTGTAGATCCTTCTCTTGATTTTTTTTATTTTTTTATTTTTTTATTTTTTAAGAAAAAACTAAAGAGAAAACTAGAGAGAATTTTTATTGAGAGAAAACTTCAATCTCTCTGTTTCTTTTGCAAGCCTATATGGAGAGAGAGATCAAGAGACGTGGGATTAAACCACGTAAAGTGTAACTCCCACGTATGGGAGTTACCTTTTTCTTTCTTTTTTAATTAATTAATTAAATCTAATTTAATTAATTATTTCATTTAAATCATATTTAAACGAACATCTTCAGTATAACCTATAATTTTAATTCATTTAATTTAATTAAATTAAATTTAATTAAAATAAATTAAGAAAATTAATTCTTTAATTAATTAATTGTTAAATTAAATATTTATATTTAATTTGACCTACATTTGAATCTTATTCAATTGTTATTCTCTCATAACTTATAGTTTTAATGTGCATCTAATACACATTAATTTTAACCTACAGTTTGAATATGAATCTAATTCATATTAATATTTGAACTCCTTCAAATATTTAATTCTCTCACAAATCAATTTTGTATCATATCCAAAATTAAATTTATATTATAAAGTTCAAAATAAACTTTATATTATAATGTATCATCATACAGTATATTACTTCCCTATGTAAATTTGAACATTTTAAATTTCTTTCAAGACATAAATACCTCATCACTCTTTACGATCTAGGAAGAGGAACTCATGGATCTACAAATCAAAAGCTCCAACGATATGAGATTAATCGGCTAAACTCATTAACCACATTAATCAATATTTGTTCATTGTGAGTACACTTCACTAAAGACCGACAATTGCACTCTTCTCATTGCAGATATTTTCTGTGTCTATGGATATAGACCAATAATAGAAAATTAGTCTTTCACAAGTGTTCGTAACACCAGTTGGGTCAAATTACCATTTTACCCATAGGTTACTTCTAAATCCTTAAGTACCAATGCTCCTCTAATGAACAACTTGTTTATGGTCCAACCATTAAACAGAAACCCCTCTCGGGCCAATGAGAGGGTAGGGCTCTTTGTTCAAGTCTTGGAGACACCACTTAAGGGAACATTTATCTACTTACCCTAAAGATGAGAATGAGTGAATTCCATCTTGTATAATTATGTCTCCAACTTTCCACTCGGTCTTGTTCCCAAGATGGTAAACATATTGAGTTAACAAACGGCCACTCTCACCCATACAAATCAAAGGACAATCCCTCATGGACAGGAGTTCATAATATACTCAAAATTAAGACTAAGTTGCCTAGGTCATCCTATTGAAATAGAAACCTAACTAGTCAATGGAGTTACATCTAGTGATCACTATTTTGTGATCCGGTCTTATGCAAACTCATTGCATAGTATACCCCTACTTGCGTGTCACCTACATGAACAAATTAGATCATTGCGTTTGTATCAAATACAAAGTGGGTCATATCCATAGTGTCATTAGGAGAATGTACCTAGCTTTATCCCTATACTATAGACACTTTAGATTGTATCTTGAACACTGATCTCCGTATGTCCTATATACAGTTCAAGACTCATAAAATAGGCTAGGATGTTAGTTTATTGGATTTAGGGTTACTAAGACAAAACAAACAAAAACAATCAATAATGCTTATTGAAGTAACACATCAATAACTCTTTATTAATGATTTAATGATGGTCAAATAATTACATTTACAATCAACAAGTTTTAGGGCTTTAATTTTGGCTAGAAATATTACTTTTGGCAGCTGGAAGTGAAGACAGTGTGTTTGAAGCTGTCGGGTGAGTTTTGGAGGAGGCTATGCATGTAGAAAAGCTAAGGCACTAACCGAAGGTAAGAAATCTATTGAGGTTATTTTGCGTGTTTTGGACGCCTAAGAGGCAGGCTGACATGCCACCCACTATGCGGGCATGCATGCCGATGGGTGAGATATGCTATTGTTGATGTGTTGATTTCGAGGGCGAGATAGGTATGGTTTGTGAGCAGGAGACGGTGCTGCGTACGTGTAGGGGTTGAGTGAGACAAGTCTTGCTAGTTTCATTGAGGCACATGACACAGGCTGACGCGTAGGTAGCAGAAGGCGCACGTGCCTTACCTCTTTTGAGGTTATTTTGGGCAACGTGTGTGCAGAACTGCCGCCCACGAGTAGCAGTGTGTGCGGGGGCCGTGATTGTGCGTGCAGGGCAGCATGCCTATGTGTGGTTTGCCGCACATTGAGGTTAGGAAGATTGGGTGAGCGTGCTGCAAGGTTGTTGGACATGCTTAGGGATAGCTTGCAACTTTTTGACACTTTGGCTAGTTTTTGCTTGTCGGTGAGCCTTTTTGAGCTATATTTTAATTTTTAAGACCCAATTGATTTAAGTTATGCCATGAAAGGAATCGTAAGGATATTTGACAAAGGAGCCTTTTTTAGCTATATTTTAATTTTTAAGACCCAATTGACTTAAGTTATGCCATGAAAGGAATTGTAAGGATATTTGACAAAGGAATTAAATTATTCCGGGCCGAAAAGAGTTAGGGGAAGCGTATAACTCATTATGAGCCCGAGACAAGTTGTAAGTGACAGAATTTCATTTAAAATGATTCATATCTCAATATTTGTAGTATGCTCAGTTTATTCTCAAAATATGAGTTTCTGACATGAGTTGAATATGATAAAGCATGTGTTTCTTCATATGATTTTGAACCTGCTTTTACAAGATTTTGAGCATAATGCTTTATGAAGCTGCGTTTTACGAAAGCATGCTGTTTGATAAATAGTTTGAAAATCTGGAAAGTTGTTTAAATTGTGTTATAAATGATTTTACCAAAGCATGCGATATTTTCAAATAAATAATAGATGGTCTCCAATGTTGAAGGATATGAAGAAGGCATATGGGCAACTTTGATATTATATATTGGGACCCCGATACTGAAGGACTTGAGAATATACACAAGCAGCCCAGGAATAAATTTCTATGGATACATAGAGGGAGATTCGACGCTAGTTTATTGAGATTACTTCACACAGCTAAGGTTATTCGACGTTGGGTGTGCTAAGATTACTCCAACCCAACTAAGGTTGTATTTGACATTGAATAGTGTTGAGCCCTTCTCCGCCTCAACTAAGGAAGATCTTTCGAACATATGAAAATATTTATAAGTTTCCAATGCTTTATTATTCAATTTTTTAGCATGATTTCATTGAGCTTTTAAGCCAAATATTGACTTCCAAACTTGTCACTCACTAGGCAACCTAGCTCATGGTTTTCATTTTTTTTCTACTTTCCAGGTAGCGATCGATACTGAGGTGTTTAGCCTACACATCAAACTCGTCTAGGTCTGCTACTTAGTTGTGAACATTGTCAATACTTATACTTAAACCTAGCATTATACATATTGAGGTCTAAGGAGTGGAAGTTTGTAAAGATGTATGGATATTACTTTAAGTTGTTGAATATAAATCTATAAAAGTTGTTGGCTGTAAGACCCTAACTCAGAATTCTTAAGATGGCTAGTAAGAGAAGGAGTAAGAAAAGAAGATTAGTTGGACGCCTAATATTAGGAAAAGAATGGATATTCCATTAAGAGTGAGAGTGAAGGATTGAAGGCATAGTTTGGAGATTTGTTAAAAATTTAGATATATTTTTTAGCATAGTCCGGTTAATGCATAGATGGTAAAGCGCTAAAGCGTGGTACCTTAATTTGGAGGGAATTGGATACTGAATTTTAAAAAGGGAAACAAGAATTAGGAAAAAGGAGGAAACACATGGCTCACACTTAGTCTCAGAAATTAACAAGTTATGGAAATTAACAATTTATGGGATTAGCTTTGGACGGTGTTAAGCTAGAAAGAAAAGAGAAGCTGAGGAACCTTAAAGCGTGAGCAACATGCTTTAAAGGTTTATTATACGTTAGTAAGGATTTTGGTGTTGATAAAGAAGTCTATGCTCAAAGACCAGGACATTTAGTGTTTAAGGTGACTATGATCGAAGGGTTGCTGTGTATTGAGGGTGGCTACCAGCTATGCGTTGAGGAGCCCAATTCCATGGTAAATGGAAACATAACTTTGACTTCGGGTAAACGCATAGGTTGTAACTCAAGAGTTTAAAGGGTAGGAAGTTGGACGCATGGTACAATATGGTAAGGTAAAAATGCATAGTAGTATGTGTTTGAGACATTGACACCTAGTAATGTATGGTGTAGAAAGGAGTTCAAAGGTAGTATGGCCAGGAGTAAAGGAAATAAATAATGAAACTAAAACCCTAAAAGAAATTCAGTGGACGCATAGGGGCAATATGATTAAATGAATAGTTGTATATTAGAATATGTTGGGCATATGAGATAAGCTTATAAAAGCTAAGTGGCTTCATATAAACCTGACACCTTATAAGCAGGAGGTGTTAAAAGGCATGTTAAGTATTGCACGCAAAGAGACGCTTGGATAAATACATGGTTGGTTAAATTACAATGTGACATGTGGAAACAAGTGGCAGAAAGGGAGGAGAAGTAGTATGATCGGCCCTCTACTCCAAGCTATAAATAGGACCTTGAGAGAAAAGGAGTGACTGATGATGCTGAAGTAAGAATTCTTGAGAGAAAGGAGGAATCCTTGTGTCCATAATAAAGTCTACGGCCAAGGAAGAAGATATTCTTGACAACTTAGCTATATCTTGAGTTAAAGAATTGTCTTGCGTCTAAAAGGGTCAGCCTTGCATTTAAGTTTCTTGATAAACGATGCATCCAAGTTAGACCTTGTATGGTCGACGCATCCAAAAGAAGAGTAAGGAAGAGTTGGGATGCACCTCGCGTTAGCTATCAACCTTGCATCCAAGGGCAAGGTTGCGACCAACCGAGCTGCTAGAGAAAAATAAAGCATTGCGTTCCAGAGTTAGAACGCTGCGTCCAAGAAGCTCGGGAAGAGGAAATAGCGGGAAAGAGGAGAAACTATCCTTTAAGTAATTAGTGAGTGACACCTTTCTTTCTTTGAAAATGTTTTATTGGAAATGTTATTGTGATTTTATTCTGAGCTATTATTTGATGAAAAGTGTTTATTTGAATATATAGTTCACATGACATGTCTTATCTGTTTTCTATAAGTTGTTGGAAAGCATGTTATGAGATGTGGTTTATCGAAAAATATCTTATTTTTCATGAAAGGTTTCACATGAACTAATTATGTGAAATGTTGATTTCTAAAATGTTTTAGAGGAGGCTCAATGCTGAGGGACATGAGAAGCCATGTGACTTTCCCCGGGACCCAGTACTGAGGGACATGAGAAAGTACATGTGCGACCCGCCATATTCCTATGTGCACATAGAGGTTGATATTGCTGGTGCGTCGAGTTTTGCTCCGCATCGAGCCAGGAATGATTTCGACGTTGGGTTTGGTGAGTTTTGCTCCACCCCAACTAAGAATGTTTTCAACGTTGAGAGCGTTGAGTCTTGCTCCACCTCAACTAAGGGAAATTGTTGAGGACAAACTGATTTTATGTACAACTACTCTGAAGTGAATTTATGCAATTTGATTAAAAGTTGAAAGTATGATTTTATAGAAATGATGATTTGAACTAAGTATGTTGTGATATAATGACGATAACATGCCTACTTTTGAAATAAAGATAGTTTTCACAACATCTGTCACTCACTGGGCGTTTAGCTCATCTTTTATATGTTTTCCATTTTTCAGGTAGTATGACAGTTCCCGTTGTCGATCGAAGTCGAGGTTTGTCAAAGTTAATGGTATTGCCGTCCTAGAAAATGTGGTTAAACGGGCTAAAAGGAAGTTTGACAGTGGAAGTCGATAATAGGGTCGATGACTGCTGTCATCACGCTCCGTCTCGGGCTAAAGGAGGGTAGTTCGGGAAGGGGTGTGACAAGTTGGTATCAGAGCATGGTTCACGAAAACCTGAGGAAAGTTAGGTGAAGTTTAGCGATAGGTTGAAAAAAAAATAAAGAGATATCATTTAGAAGAGTAAAATAAAATAAGATTATGGAACTAGAACGTTTAGGCGACAAACCTCGACGGCAACGTGTAAGCGAAACTTGAAATGCTACCTGTAGTTTTGAGAGGAAAATTTAATGTGGTAAGTTTCAATATGGAAGTTGCAATATAGTAAGATTACGGGGGAAATTGATATGAGCAATCAGATAAGTTAAGGAAGGTATATGCCAGGACTTCGTAAGTTATTAAGAGGCTTAGGGAAGTTTAAAAGAAAATTTTAGTAGATATGAATTTGAATTAAAAGTCTGGTGAACAATGTGGAAATTAATTAATGATAAGATAGCATGAGAAAGATCTTGGAAAAAGAATAGGGATTAGAAAAAAGTTAAGCCTGTGGAGTTGTAAATTTTAAGATTTGGAAAAAATATAAGTTTGTAGAAAGTTCAGTTGTATAAAGGAGTTCTATGCGTTGAAAGGAAGGAAAGGGAAAAAGATGTTTATGTCAGCGTAAGTTATGGATTAAGAATGAGTCATAGGTCAAGTTGAAAGAAATCATGATAGACGATTTGGAATTTTAGAAGACAAAATGATCTAAGAATTTAAGAAATTTAAGTATTACAGTTATGCTTAGAAGCAAAAGTATGCAATAAAGAAACTAGTAGGACGCATAGCGGTTGAGCAGATATTACATTAAGAATTAAGAAATTGAAATTAAAAGAATAATGGGAAATTAGTTACGAGCTAGCCATGTTCTTGAGAGGAATATCATTATGGATGGTGAGATATGAACGCATGATGTCCTAGTTTGGAAGTAAATCGGTTTAGTATTGAAGTGATGGAAAAAAAAAAAACGAAAACGACAATTCAAAGGAAAAGATGATTGCAAGACTCATGCTTAGTTTGAGAAATTGCCAAGCTATGTAAATGGATTAGGATGGTGACAAGCTAAATAGGGGTGATGTATTATACGTTGAGCATGTGGGGTTGGTTAGAACCACCATATGAGGGAAAGCATTTTTGCATTGGAAAGGATAGCATGCATCGAAGAAATGGCAATTTAAGGAAAGTAATGTGCTATGCATTGTGAAGAGAAATGGTGGACAGGAGTGAAGGAACGAGAACTATAAGTGTTGGTCAGGACCATGCAAGTTTAGCATTGGAACCTGCTGTAAGGAGAAGAAAGTAGATTCTGTGTTAGTAAGGTGAAAGAGTTGTTATATTTTGATAAGGGTGCCAGGTGTTGAAAAGTGTTACTAAGCGTTGATAAAGATACCTTGAATTGGAAAGTAGTTGTATGAGATAGGTTGCAACTATGCACTGAAGAATTGCTATGTATTGATAGGCTGTGCAATGAGCAACAGTTATGTACTGAAGGTTTGCTATAAAGGTTCATTGTACTGATCAGAAAGTCCTCGAGTATGGTATAGCATGTGTGGGAGAGGCCGTTAAGCGTTGAAAGCTGCTAAAATTGGAAAAAGAATCGCTATGCAATGAAGGATTGCCATGTGTTGACAAGGCGACGCGTTGAGAGACTAAAGTTCATAATAGTTAGAGTTTGAGATACAACATAAATTTAGGAATGGTTTTATGACCCAATTAAAAGAGACTCAAATTAAGCAAAGAGACTCGGGTTAAGCATTGAATGTGCTATAGAGGTGAAAGCAAACCTTAAAGAGGGAAACAAGAGATGAATAGATATTAGAATAATCATTCAGGAAATGGTTAAGTATGGAAGTAGTAAAATCAGAATAAAAAACTTGTGTTGTATTTATGGACGCATAAAAGGATGACCAGGAAGTCTATAAGATCTAATAAGAGGCACATAACTTGGGTCGATTGATAGTAGATGTCATAAAAGGGTCGATGTCTGTTGTCCTCACACCTTTTTTCTAGGTTAAAGAGGGTAACGTGGGAGGGGGTGTGACACAACCAAACTCGTTGGATAAACCAAGCAAGCACTCTAACTATTAATCAAAGCTAAAGTCCTAATTAAACTAAATGTTTTAGTCCTATTGGGTTAGGAAGCAACCATAAGAAAAATTAAAACATTTGCATTTAGCCCTAGGGTTCCATTGTGTGGTTAAGCAATTAGGGTAGTTCGATTAATTAACCAAGTCATCGTTTAACCTAGATTGAGCATGTACTTCAAGGTTTATGGGTAGCCTGTATTCGTTAGCATACATGATTCAACCTTTGCTACATGATTGATTTAAGCTAGACAAACTAGAGAGAAACGTGCAAGCCCAAGATCTATAGCCAAGACATACATAGAGGAGTCAATCCATGCATAAACATACATCTAAATTAAACAAGATTCAAAGAATGTAAATCACAATGCATTAAGTTCTATATACTTCTATCATAATCTAATTCAACTTAAACCATAAACCATAAACCTTATACATCTAAATCTCACAAAACTACATTAAGATCCTTGCTCTTAAAAACTAGAAAATCTACTAACCTCAACAATCCATAGAGATGAAGGTGTTAAGAAGCCCTAATCCTTGATTACAACCCAAAAATATGTGAAGAAGAATGGAAGAAATAAGATGAGTCTTAGCCTTCATGAGTCTCCACCCCCAAAACCCTTGTGTCATAAGGTAATGTCGTGCTGTTGCTTACCCTAATGTGTTTTGTCCCAACACCACCCATGCTAGGACTCCTTAAGGCATTTTCATCCTTTTCATTCCTTGAAGCCTCGGGTTCTCAGTATGATTCCCAAAAGCTCCAAATTAACCCAAAATTGCCTGTAACACTTTGGAATGCATGATATGCTCGAGATCCTACAAATATAATCATGTAAGAACATTAAACACAACAAACTAGCAAGATTAGGTATAAAAACAGCTCCTTTCGGGAGCTAACAAACACCCCCAACCTAAATCTTGCTCATCCTTGATCAAGGCAAAACGTTGCAGACTATTTCATCTCGAGCTCAACTATGGTGGTTTAGTCATCTACACTCATGAACTCTAGGTGAAGATGGAGGAAGAAGATGAAAAATCTCCTTCTCTCTCCCCTCCATCCAAAAATTTGGATGAAAGGTTCTATTTATAATGTATTTTAGCCAATAAGAATGGTCGCCATACTTAGGGGAGATAAAAATACTTCATGGCAGACGCTGCAGACAAGTACAACAAATGTTACAAGTGGCTGACAATTGTTCCATGTGCGTTGGCAGTGGCACTGGTCCCTAGAATATCTCATCATGCAACATAAATTCCATCATGCTGTAGCACTGAGTTCCCATGATGTTGTAGCATGTCAATTTGACACGTTAGTAGTTGAAAATCATTTTTTCATATACGTCATGCATCAATTTTCTTGGTGCATCGATCATTAAAGCCAACACAATTTCAAAGTATTTTAGGATATAAAATGCATTAAGGAACATGTAAGACCCTAACTCAAAATTCTTAAGATGGCTAGTAAAAGAAGAAGTAAGAAAAGAAGTACTAGTTGAACGCCTAAATTTTAGGAAAACAATGGATATTCCACTAAGAGTGAGAATGAAGGATTGAAAGCATAGTTTGGAGATTAGTTAAAAATTTAGATGTATTCTTGAGCATAGTTTGGTTAATACATAGATGGTAAGCACTAAAGCGCGGTACCTTAATTTGGAGGGAATTTGATACTGAATTTTGAAAAGAAAACAAGAATTAGGAAAAGAGGAAACGCATGGCTCACACTTAGTCTTGGGAAGTAACAAGTTATAGGATTGGTTTTTTAGGGTGAGCTAGAAAGAAAAGAGAAGTCAAAGAACCTTAGGGTGTGAACAGCATGCGTTGAAGGTTTATTATGAGTTAGTAAGGATTTTGGTGTTGATAAAGATGTTTATGCTCAAAGACAAGGACATTTAGTGTGTAAGGTAACCAAGGGTCGTTAAGGTTATGCGTTGAGGAGCTCAATTCCATGGTAAATGAAAATATAACTTTGATTTGGGGTAAATGCATAGGTTGAAATTCAAGAGTTTAAAGGGTAGGAAGTTGGACGCATGGTACGATGTGGTAAGCTACAAACGCATAGTAGTATGTGTTTGAGACATTGGCGCCTAGTAATGTACCGTGAAGAAATGGGTTCAAAGGTATTGTGGCTAAGAGTAAAGAAAGTAAATAATGAAGCTAAAACCCTAAAGGAAATTCAGTGGACGCATAGGGGCAATATGATTGAAGGAATAGTTGTATATTAGAATATGTTGGGCATATGAGATAAGCTTATAAAGGCTAGGTGGCTTCATATAAACCTGACACCTTATAAGCAGGAGGTGTTAAAAGGCATGTTAAGTATTGCATGCAAAGTGATGCTTGGATAAATACATGGTTGGTTAAATTGCAACATGACATGTGAAAACAAGTGGAGAAAGAGAGGAGAAATAGTATGATCAAGCTATAAATAGGACCTTGAGAGAAAAGGAGTGACGGATGATGCTGAAGTAAGAATTTTTTAGAGAAAGGAGGAAATCCTTGTGTCCATCATAAAAGTCTACGGCCAAGGAAGAAGATATTCTTGACAATTTAGTTATATCTTGTGTTAAAGAATTGTCTTGCGTCTAAAAGGATCAGCCTTCCGTCTAAGTTTCAAGGTGAACGATGCGTCCAAGTGGGACCTTGCGCGGTTGACGCATCCAAAGAAAGAAGTAAGGAAGAGTTGGGATGCACCTCGCATTAGCTATCCACCTTGCATTTAAGGGCAGGGTTGCAACCAACCAAGCTCCTAGAGGAATATAAGGCCTTGCGTTCCAGGATTAGAACGCTGCATCTAAGAAGTTCGAAAAAAGGGAAATAGCAGGATAGAGGAGAAACTATCCTTAAAGTGTTCTGTGAGTGACACCTTTCTTTCTTTGACAAGGTTTATTTTGAAATGTTATTCTGATTTCATTATGAGCTATGATTTGATGAAAAATGATTATTTGAAAAGCATGGTGCTTGAATATATTTAGTTCACAAGGCATGTCTTATTGTTTTCTATAAGTTGTGTAAAAGCATGTGGTTAAATGTAGTTTACCAAGGAATATCTTATTTCTTCATGAAAGATTTCATATGAACTAGTTATGTAAAATGTGGGTTTCTAAAATGTTTTAGAGGAGGCTCAATGCTGAGGGACATGAGAAGGCATGTGAGTTTCCCCGGGACCCAGTACTGAGGGACATGAGAAGGTACATGGGCGACCCGCCATACTCCTATGTGCACATAGAGGTTGATATTGCTGGTGCGTCGAGTTTTGCTCCGCATCGAGCCAGGAATGATTTCGACCTTGGGTGTGTTGAGTTTTGCTCCACCCCAACTAAGGATGTTTTCGACGTTGAGAGCGTTGAGTCTTGCTCCACCTCAACTAAGGGAAATTGTTGAGAACAAACTGATTTTATGTACAACTACTCTAGAATGAATTCATGTGCTTTGATTAAAAGTTGAAAGTATTATTTTATAGAAATGTGTTTTGAATTAAGTATTTTGTGATATAATGATGATAACATGCCTGCTTTTGCACTAAAGATAGTTTTTACAAAATCTGTCACTCACTGGGCGTTTAGCTCATCTTTTATATGTTTTCCATTTTCCAGGTAGCATGACAGTTCCCGTTGCCGATCGAAGTCAAGGTTTGTCAAAAGTTAATGGTATCGCTGTCCTAGGAAGGGTGGTTACACAGGCATATAGGAAGTTGCGTAGTGGAAGTCGATAATAGGGTTGATGACTGCTGTCTTCACGCTCCGTCTTGGGCTACAGGAGGGTAGTTCGGGAAAGGGTGTGACAGAACATGTTGACTAGCATGCTCTTTATATAGTATTTTTACAAGAATTGGATACAACTTTTTGTTTTTCTAGTGTATTGAGGTTAACATTAGCCTAATTTTAGTTGCCAAAATAACTTGTTATTACAAGTTATCAACATCTATCAGAGTCTATCAGATATAAACAGTCATATAGTATATCAAAGTCTATCTAAGCCTATTAATAAAATGGTCTATCAGTCATACTTGTAATTTTATCAACGGTCTATCAACCACACATTAATTCTATTAGTGACATAATTCTATATACTTCTATCATAATCTAATTCAACTTAATTCAAATTACTTAACCAAGATGAAAAGAAAAATTGAACTTTAGTTGACCAAAATTAACTTATTTTATAAACGTATTATCAAGGTGGCTACTGAAGAGATCGAATCCCGGAGCGGAAGTGAGTGATCGCTTTTGCTTTGATTTTATTTTAAAATTACAATACATAAAATAAGAAGAAACAAACATACATTACGCAATTTTACAGGTTCAACATGAAATACAAGGAAGAAGAAATTGCCTTTGAAGAATACATATTTCTTCAAGTTTCCTCCCAACGAATTGATTTCCAACTTCTATTCACACGAACCATGACACCTCCAAAAGATCTACCATGCTATTTGTAAGCCCCGTACTTGCTATTAAAAGAAGTAAGTAAAGAGAAATTATGGGGCAAGTAAGTAAAGAAAATTTGCTAAGTTGGGGGAGAATGAAAATGGTTAAGTGTTGGCTAGGCAATCAGTGACCATGCGTTGAGGGATATTTAAGATTGACAAGAGTTGCCGCTAAAAAGCATGCGTTGAAGAGGGCAGCTTGGCGGGGAGAAAGATGTGAAGGGAGAAGGGTGCCATATGCGTTAATAGAGGTATGCGTTGAAGGCTACTATGTGATAGAAGTTGGCATCGCTATGCGTTGAGATGGCCTATGCGTTGAAGAATAGTATGCGTCGGACATAGAGAAGTGACCGAGAGGGCCATGCGGTAATCGGCTATCTGGCGTGAAGCAATCAGTGGCATAGTAAGTGGAGACTATGCGTTGCCGAAGCCATGCGTGGAAGGTGGCGCTGGCTAATTCTAGAAGGAAAATGAAGTTAGAGCTGGTAAGTCGGTGACTTATATGGACATATAAAGGAGTGCATCGTATAATTAAGTCTTTTAGATATATTTCTGAACTCAAATTAACTCTATTTCGCAGACGAACAATGAGGAGAGGTAGAAGAAAGTACTTGAATAGAATTTGAGTGGAAATCAGATCAGTTTCATGATAATTTTGAAGCTGGAACCAGAAGCTTGATTGTTGCTGATAGATTTGAACACCAATCGGTGTTTGAAGGAGAGTGAACTGAGGGCGTCGAAACAAGAACTGAAATTTTGAGGCAAGTAAGTTGAATCAATTCTTAGCAACTTCCATGAAGGATGTGTAAGCTAAATCCGAGCGAAAATGTGTTAATCTCTAGGAAAAAGTAAGCAGAGTTGAACTGCTAAGCAAAGCAGGACAGCTGAAGTTATTTGGGAATAATTCTCAAATGAAGATGAATCATGGCCTGAAATTTTGAGGTAAGTTAAAGAACTCATTACTTTACAAGATTGTAGAAGGAAGGAAGTTCTAATTTTGGCTGTAATATGGTATTTAGCAGGATAAAGGAAGAAGTTGGAAGAGAAGGAAGGAAACTGTGATATCAAGTGTCGCTAGACAGTGATATCGCTAAGGAGCGGGAGAGTGAGCAGTGGAACGGGTGTCGCTGATAAACGCAAAGGGGCTCTGTGTCTCACAATTCTCGCTGGAGTCTTGTCAGGTATCGCTCCTTAAGATGATATCGCTAGTCTAATTCACTCTAGTTTCGCTAGTGCAGCACCCAGTAGTGTGAATCTCGCTAGTAGTCTCGCTAGTGACATAGAGTATCGCTAGTTATTAACATGCATACCTAATAATTTTGAAAAAGGAGTTCAAAGGAAACCTAATATGAGAAATGTGTTTTACAGGCCAAGAAGAGCTCGAAAAAACGTACAATCCGCTCGGGGTCTAAGACAAACAGTGAGTGACTCCCAAATTGATTAAAGACTATCGTATTAATGTACAAGTGGAAGAGAATATATATAATAGGTGAATTCCTGTATGTGTGCTATTTAAATGCAAACCATGGCCGAAGGACCCTGTGTGAAGGCCTATGGAGATATATGATACATAGTGCTGAGGGACTATGAGTGAAGGCACTAGTGAGATTGACTGAAATAGTTTCTAATGCCGAGGGACCTCGTGAGAAGGCATATAGAAACCAGTATATGATGGCTCAGTGCTGAGGGACCATGAGTGAAGGCACTTGAGTAGTGACTTAATATTGAAATTCAGTGCTGAGGGACAATATGAGAAAACACTTGGAAGTTGAAACGCTGAGGGACTAAATGTGAAGGCGTATGAATATATGAATAATAGCAGTCGAAGTATGAGGTTAAGAGTGTTGAGCTTTGCTCCCCCACTCATTAGATAAATGTTTATGTTTCCTTGTTAAATGTCACGAGTGACCCAGTAAATTGTATTAGTAAGCTATATAGTAGTTTTGTGATCAGCATGAATTCGAGGATTAAATTGAAACTGATAATTTAGTCACTCATTGAGCATAAGCTCACGCCTTTTGTTTATTGTTGTTTGTTTCAGGTAGCGAGCGTGTCTGGGACGCCTAGCCTACAGAAGAACTTCATATGGGCTTACTTGGCTATAGTACTCTGGGATAGTTGTAAATACCAGTCTAAGCACAAATTTTGTTGTATATGATCACTGTGGCATAACGAGTGTGAGGTTTTGTAAAATATGCTGAACAAATACACCTGTATAATAAATTATTTGTGGAGAAACCTTATGTATAACTTATGATTTCCTTATAATGTTCTCATCAGTAGAGAAGTTTGTACGTTTGAATAGGTTTTCAATTATGTTTCAGTATACATGATAACGCATATACGTGTAGGTTGCACTTACTCCTATGTTAAGAGGGTAATCTGGGAGGGGGTGTGACACTATTCTCTGGCAAGGATAGATTAGTGGGAACCTTGTTGAGAGATAAAAAGAGAAATTTATTTTCATAGAAATTCTTCTCTAGTGTTAAGAGTTGAAAACTTGAGAGAGAGATGAGAACTTTTTCTTTTCATGTAAAGAATAACTTCAGCAACCAGCCGTAGAATGCAAAGATTGCATTTAATGAGAGAGATGGAGTTGTAACTCCCTCACCCACTCTCCTCCTTAAATAATAATTAAGTAATTAAATATCTTATACTTAATTAATTACATATATATATATATATTGTTTTGGATACAATAATTAAATACATATTTGAATCATACACAAATGCACTTCTCTCTCATAACCTATAGTTTTAATATGCTCATTTACATTAATTTTAACCTATTGTATTAATATGAATCTAATTCATACTAATTATCAATTGAATCTTATTCAAGCATATTAAAACTCTCGTATTATAGTTTAATTTTGAATCTCATTCAAAATAAACATTATACTATAATGTCTATAATGTATATAAGCCCCGTACTTGTTATTGAGAGAAGGTAAGTAAAAAGGAAATTATGGGGCAGGTAAGTAGAGAAAATTGGCTAAGTTGGGGGAGAGTGAAAATGGCTAAGTGTTGGCCATGTGATGAGTGACCATGCATTGAAGGTATGTTTAAGCTTGACAAGAGTTGCCGTTGATAAGCATGCGTTGAAGAGGGCAGCTCGGCGTGGAAATAGATGTGAAGGGAGAAGGGTGCAATATGCGTTGATAGAAGTATGCGTTGAAGGTTACTATGTGCTAGAAGTTGGCATCGCTATGTGTTGAGATGGCCTATGCGTTGAAGGATGGAATGCGTCGGACATAGAAAAGTGGCCGAGAGGGCCATGTGGTAATCGGCTATTCGGCTGCGAGCAATCAGTGGCATAATAAGTTGACACTTTGAGACTATGCGTTACTGAAGCCATGTGCGGAAGGTGGCGTTGGCTAATTCCAGAAGGAGGATGATGTTAGAGCTGGTAAGTCAGTGATTTATATTGACATATAAAGGAGTGCATCGAATAATTAAGCCTTTTGGATATATTTTCGAACTCAGATTAACTCCATTTCGCAGACGAACAACGAGGAGAGGTAGAAGGAGGTACTTATATCGAATTTAAGTAGAAATCAGATCAGTTTCATGATGATTTTGAAGCTGGAACCAGAAGCTTGATTGTTACTAATAGATCTGGACACCAATCGGTGTTTGAAGGAGAGTGAACCGAGGACGTCGAAGCTGGAATTGAAATTTTGAGGTAAGTAAGTTGAGTCAATTCTTAGCAACTTCCATGAAGGATGTTTAAGCTAAATCCAGCAAAAATGTTTTAATCTCTAGGAAGAAGTAAGTGGAGTTGAACTGCTAAGCAAAACAAGGCAGCTGAAGTTATTTGAGAATAATTTTCAAACGAAGACGAGTCATGGTCTGAAATTTTGAGGTATGCTAGGAAACTCACTACTTTACAAGATTGTAGAAAAAGGGAAGTTCTGATTTTGGCTGTAATATGGTTTTTAGCAGGATAAAGGAAGAGTTTGAAGGGAAGGAAGGAAAACTGTGATATCAAGCGCTAAACAGCGGTATCGCTAAGGAGCTAGAGAGTGAGAGCGGAACGAGTGTCGCTGATAAACGCAAAGGAGCTCTGCATCTCACAACTCTCGTTGAAGTCTCACTAGGTATCGCTCCTTAAGTTGATATCGTTAGTCTAATTCACTCCAGTTTCGCTAGTGCAGTACCCAGTCATGTGAATTTCGCTGGTAGTCTCGCTAGTGACATAGAGTATCGCTAGTTACTGATATGCATACTTAATGATTATGGAAAAGGAGTGCAAAGGAAACCTAATGTGAGACATGTGTTTTACAGGCCAAGAAGAGCTCGGAAAAGCATACAATCCGCTTGGGGCCTAAGACAAATCGTGAGTGGCTCTCTAATTTATCCAAGGATCATCTTTAACAATGTGCAAGTGAAAACGAGTATATCATGTGAATTCCTGTATGTGTGTTATCTAAATGCAAACCACGGTCGAAGGACCCTGTGTGAAGGCCTATGGAGATATGATATATGATACATAGTGCCAAGGGACCATGAGTGAAGGCACTAGTGAAATTGATTGAGATAGTTTCCAATGCCGAAGGACCTTGTGAGAAGGCATATGGAAATCAGTACATGAAGGCTCAATGCTGAAGGACCATGAGTGAAGGCACTTGAGTAGGGAATTAATAATGGAACTCAGTGCTGAGGGACAATATGAGAAGGCACTTGAGTGGTGAAACGCCGAAGGACGAAATGTGAAGGCGTATGAATATATGAATATATGAATAATAGGAAAAGAATTATGAGGTTAATAGCATTGAGCTTTGCTCCATTGCTTCTTAGAAAGATATCTATGCTATCTTGTTAAATGGCATGAGTGACCCAGCAATCTGTACTAACAAGATATATAGTAGTGTTATGATCAACATTAACTCAAGGATTAGATTGTAATTGATATTTTAGTCACTCACTCGGCTTTAAGCTCACGCCTTTTTTTTTTATTGTTGTTCGTTTCAGGTAGCGAGCGTGTCC
The DNA here is from genome assembly GCA_031780015.1 of Citrullus colocynthis. Lineage (NCBI taxonomy): Eukaryota > Viridiplantae > Streptophyta > Magnoliopsida > Cucurbitales > Cucurbitaceae > Citrullus > Citrullus colocynthis. The sequence goes on along the minus strand of QLSR01000222.1, from coordinate 1,520,508 downwards.
GCGATGCCTAGCCTACAGAAGATCCTCGTCTGGGCTTATTTGGTTTCAGTTCTCTGGGATAGTTGTAAATACTCAGTCTAAGTACATACTATGTCATATATGATTTTTGTGGCATAACGAGCGTGGGTTTTTTACTGTATGCTGAACAAATACACTTGTATGATAAATTATGAGCTGAGAAACCTTATGTAAAACTTATGATTACCTTATAATGTTTCATTAGTATAAACATTTGTACATTTAATCTGGTATTGAATTGTGTTTTCAAGATATAAGATGACGTGTATGTGTATAGGTTGCACCTATTCCTAGGTTAGGAAGGTAATCTGGGAGGGGGTGTGACATTTTGGTATCAGAGCATAAGATTTTGGGCTGTGAGATCATGCATAGTAGTTAGGAACATGCAATAGTAAATTGATTACATACTATGTTATAGGAACATGCCCAGAGGAACCAGACGAGGTAGGCAGGAAGGCGCCGAGACATCGCGTGCTACCGGAAAGGAGAGGCAAACGTCTGAAGGAGAATCTAGTAATCCTCAGGCGAGTATTAATATGGAAGAACAAATCTTTAGCAGAATAGCATAGAGATTGATAACCAGTATGGAATCAGCTCAGGGAGATCCTAAGAGGAAATTTGGGATAGAAAGGTTTAAAGCCTTGGGTGCCCAAGTGTTTGAAGGCACCACAGATCCTGCAGAAGCTGAAGCATGGTTAAATCAGATAGAGAAATGTTTCAGAGTTATGCATTGTCCGAAAGACAAGAAACTTGATTTAGCCACTTTCATGCTCCAGAAAGGGGCTGAAGATTGGTGGCGTTTGACTGAGCATCGAAACTTAAATGTGGGCTCTTTAACATGGGCAGACTTTAAGAAATCTTTTCAGGAAAAGTACTATCCTAAGTCTTATTGCGACGAGAAAAGGAAGGACTTTCTAAATCTAGTACAGGGGAATATGTCAGTTGCAGAATATGAGAAGAAATTTATCGAGCTTGCCAGGTATGCCCTGGCATTAGTAGCAGAAGAAGCGGATAAATGCAAGCGATTTGAGGAGGGCTTGCGGGCTTGCACAGTGAAATCCGAACCCCAGTGACGGCAAGCACAGAATGGACTGATTTTCCAAAATTAGTAGAAGCAGCCATGAGAGTAGAGAAGAGTTTGGCGAGAGATGGAGCTGGCAGAGGTGGGGGTAGGACTGGGCAGAACTATTACTCATCTCAGAAGCATATTTACCGAGGTGAGGGACGATGTTTTGCACCAGGAGTCTCTGGTAGAGGAAGGTTTAAAGCCCAATCTAGTGGTTCATTCTTTCCAGGGGGACCACAAGGAGGGAATTCGCAAAGGGGACGTGGAAGGTTTCCTCAGACATCTATACCTAAAGGACGATCACAGTCCAGTCAACCCAATGAATCTAGGGCTAGCTCAGCACAGAAACCATACTGTACTTCTTGTGGTAACCACCATTGGGGGCAGTGTTTTGTAGGGTTTGATGTTTGTTTTAATTGCGGACAATCAGGGCATTTCAAAAGAGATTGTCCTCAACCTAAGAATGGAAGAGAAGCAACACAAAGAACTGTATCACTGTCACACCCCCTCCCAGATTACCCTCTTAACCTAGGAGTAGGTGCAACCTATACATATATACGTCATCTTATATATTGAAACACAATTCAATACCGAATCAAATGTACAAACTTTTATACTAATGAAAACATTATGAGGAAATCATAAGTTATACAAGTGTATTTGTTCAGCAGCTAGTACAAAACCCACACTCGTTATGCTACAAAACCATATATGACAAAATATGTACTTAAATTGAGTATTTACAACTATCCCAGAGAACTAAAACCAAATAAGCCCAGACGAGGATCTTTTGTAGGCTAGGCGTCCCGGACATGCTCACTACCTAAAACAAACAACAATAAACAAAAAGGCGTGAGCTTAAAGCCCAGTGAGTGACTAAAATATCAATTACAATCTAATTCTTGAGTTAATGCTGTTTATAACATTAATATGTATCTTATTAGTACAAGTTGCTGGATCACTCGTGCCAGTTAACAAAATAACTTAGATACCTTTTTAAGAAGCAGCAGAGCAAAGCTCAACGCTATTAATCTTATATCAAGTATTCCATCCTTAGTATTCATATATTCATGTATTCATACATTCATACGCGTTCACGCTTAGTCCTTTGGCGTTTCAACACTCAAGTGCCTTCTCATAATGTCCCTCAGCACCCAGTTTCGTTATATATTTCACTGCTCAAGTGCCTTCACTCATGGTCCTTCAGCACTGATGTAAGTACCTAATTGGTAAGCACGTTCAAAAGCTTCAAGCGAACTAGTATTAATAATCTCATATTGTAATTTAAAAAAAAAAAAAGAGGAAAAACTAAAAAGGGGAAAAAGACAAAAGAAAAAAAAAAGAGAAGAAAAGAAAAAAAAGAAAAAGAAGAAGAAAGGATAAGGTTGGATGCGTCGGTTATAACTTTCTTTGGACAGAAATTTTGCGGACTTCATTCTACTCATTTCCAAACTCCATTTTATACTACTTTTCAACTGCATGTCGTGGAGAGGTTGAAGAAGAGTTCTAGGGCAATTTCGTGCAAGGTTTTGGAAGATTTCATGGTAAAACTGAAGCTGAAACAGAAGTTTCATTTGCTGTTGCGCAGCTCGAACCAGGTCTAGTGTTTGGTGAATATCGAGCTGAAGAGATTGAATTTTGGGCTAAAAGTTTAATGTTAGTAAGTTAGCTCAATTTTGAACAACTTTTATGAAGGATGCTTGAGTTGAAATCGATTAGAAACATGTAAACTTTTAGCTGGAAGTTACTAATACGAAATTTCTGTGCAATCTGGAGCAGTGCGAAGAAAACTTGCAATATCTGACGAACCACGATGTGTTAAGCCACGAAATTTTGAGGTAAGCTAGCAAACATGTTTCTCTACAAGTTTGTAGAAGGAAAGAAGTTCTAAATCTGGCTGGAAATATGACTTTGAATTGACAGAAGTGAGAACAAATAGGAAAGGAGGAAACTCTGTTGTCGGGTGCCGTTTGGAAGCAGGTAACGCTGAGAATTGGAGCGTGAGTAGTGACACTGGTGTTGCTGATAGTGTAAAGAAGGATTTTCTCTCACAAATCTCGCTAGCTCTCACTCAGTATCGTTCATTAGGTAGTGTTGCTGGTATCGCTCATGCTGGTGTCACTAGTGCCGTGACCTGTTGTGTAATTTCGTTAGTAAACTCGCTAGTAAGGTGAAATCTCGTTGGTAATCTTGCTAGTGACATAGAATCTCGCTTATTATGTGTATTTTAGGAAAGAAAGGGAGTCTCAGTGGTGAATCATGATTAGAGTTTAAGTATGCACGTTTAATGATCATGTAAAGGAAGTTTAAGGAAAACATAACGTGAGGAATGTGTATTTACAGGCAAAGAAGAGCTCGGAAAGGCATATAATCCGCTCAGGGCCTAAGGACAAGTTGTGAGTGACACTTTTCTTTCTTTGAAAACGAATTTATTAAAAATATTTTGTTTGGTTTTTCTTATGAAATATGGCTTTGAGATGAACTATTTTGTTGAAAAGCATGATGTTTGATGATATTGTTCATAAGGCACGTTTTATACGTTTTCTATAAGACGTTGAATGGCATGTTGTGAAATGTTGTTTATCGTGATATACCTGATTTTCATGAAAGGTTTTCATGTGAACTATTTACTTATAATATCAATTCCTAAAATGTTTTAAAGGAGGCTCAATGCTGAAGGACATGAGAAGGCATGTGAGTTTCCCCGGGACCTAGTACTGAAGGACTCGTAGAAGGTACTTGGGCAACCCGCCATATTCCTATGTGCACATAGAGGTTATATGCTGGTGCATTGAGTTTTTCTTTGCATCGAGCCTTACTTGTTTTCCACATCAGGTGCGTTGAGTCTCGCTCCGCCCTGACTAAAGGAAAGTTTTGAGAACGAACTGTTTTTCATATACGATGATTTTGGCATGAACATATGTGATTTGTTTATGTTGTTGAAATTATGATTTTACAGAAATGATTATTTGAATCACATTTACGTTTATGGCGTCATTATGATTTTAACATGCCTATTTTTCGAACAAAAGATAGTTTTACAAAATTAGTCACTCATGGGGATTTTAGCTCACGTATTTTCATGTTTTCTTTTCCTCCCAGGTAGCAAGGACGTTCTTGGTGCATTGCCTACTCCAACTCGCCTTACTTAAGCTTCGAGTTTTCAAAGACAATTTATTTTCTCGTTGTTGTACGTGTAAATAACTTAACGCTGGTGGCATGTAGAGTTAGTTGTTTAGAAGTGGGTTATGAGAGAATATGTTATATAAGTGTACTGTATACAGGAAGGATTACTATATTATGAATCGTGCGTTAGTATGGCTGAATTCTATGAATGTATACGTATGGAAATGTTTGTGCAGGAAGTTATTTAAGATGGGGCAATATTCGTCACAAGAGGGGTGATGTATATTGTCTTCACATCTCCTTTCAGGTTAAGTAGGTAATCAGGGAGGGGGTATGACAAGTTGGTATCAGAGCAAAAGAGTCTTGGGAATAGGATCATGCATTGTAGTGTAGGAACATGTAAATGTTTAGCCAATAGTAACATTGTGTTGTCATATAGGAAAGCATGCCACCTCGAAGCAGGCGAGTGAGGCAATCAGCAACCGGAACTCCTCAAGCTACTAGAGACCGTGGAAATATGTCAGAGGGTGAATCTAGTCATCCTCAAGTTGGGGTCAACGTCGAGGAGCATATATTTACTAGAATTGCTGAAAGATTGGTTGCAAGCATTGGATCAGTGGAAGCAGATCCAGAAAAAAAAAAATACAACATAGAAAGATTGAAGGCTTTGGGTGCCACTACTTTTGAAGGCACTGTTGATCCTATAGAAGCGGAGGCATGGTTGGATCTACTTGAGAAATGCTATCGTGTAATGAGATGCCCTGATGATAGAAAAGTGGAATTGGCAGTGTTTTTGCTCCAAAAAGGGGCAGAAGATTGGTGGAAAATTGTAGAGAGCAGGAAAGAGGATACAGGAGAAATAGCCTGGAATGAGTTTAAGAAGATATTCCAAGAGAAGTATTGTCCGAGATCATTCTGAGATGCAAAACAGAATGAGTTTCTGCCGTTAATACAGGGATCGATGTCAGTGGCGGAATATGAAAAGAAATATACAGAATTGTCTAAGTATGCCATGACGATTGTTGCAGATGAGATTGACAGGTGCAAGAGATTTGAAGAAGGTTTACGGGAGGAGATACGTACTCCTGTAACTGCTAGTGCTGAGTGGACAGATTTCTCAAAACTTGTAGAAGCAGCTATGCGAGTTGAAAGGAGTTTGAAGGAAAGGAGAACGGAATGAAAATCAGGTGAAGGTAGACGAACAATCCACACTTCAGGTACTACTCAGGGGCAGTCAGGCAGGAGGTTTGTACTAGGTGTATTTAGTGGAGGAAGTTTCAAGACTAGATCGAGTGGACAGGGTACTTCCAAGGGAGGTACTGGAGGAAGGGCACGCACGCAAGAACCAAGGAGTTCTACTGGTCCAGCTTAAACAATGGAAGGTTCTCGAAGTGGACAACCTGGAGAGTCCACAGCTAGTTCTGCAAGGAAACCATTATGTCCAAGTTGCGAGAAGTATCATTGGGGACACTGTAAGGGCAACGTATGCTATCATTTCGGACAAGCGGGCCACTATAAACGAGAATGTCCTCAGTTGCTGCAAGAATTTAAAGCTGAACAGAGAACTGGTTCATTTACAATTAGTCAACCACAACGACCTGCAGGAATTGCTGATGAGGGAACTAGTGGATCAAGACAGAAAGGAGCTACAGGGCGACCAAAACAGCAAGGAAAAGTCTTTGCAATGACTCAGCAAGAGGCTGAAGATGCTCCTAATGTGGTTATTGGTACACTTTCTATATGTCATATTCCTGCTCATGCTTTAATAGACCCTGGTGCTACCCATTCTTTTATTGCTAAAATGTTTGCTGTGAATATAAATAGTACATTAGAATCTTTGCCTGAGGAACTGTTTGTTTATACCCCTGTTGGATATGTTTTTGTGGTTAGTAAGGTGTATAAAGATTGTGTGATTGAAATTGATGGTGTGACTATGATAGCCAACTTGATACCCTTAGATATCTAGGAGTTTGATGTGATATTGGGAATGGATTTCTTATCCAAATATCGAGCCACTGTGGATTGTTTCCAGAAGAAAGTCGTATTTAGAGGATTCAAAGGAAAAGAAGTTATTTTCAAAGGTGACAGGAAATTCCTTCCTACTTGTGTAATATCTGCAGTTAAAGCTAAGAAGTTGTTAAGCAAGGGTTGTCTAGCATACCTTGCTTACGTGGTTGATACACAGGTCGGTAAGTTAAGACCAGAAGATATTCCTGTGGTGAATGAATTTCTTGATGTGTTTCCTGAAGAGCTGTCAGGATTACCACCTGATAGAGAAGTGGAGTTCATCATTGATCTAGTTCCTGGAACAACACCCATTTCACAGGCACCATACCGTTTGGCACCATCAGAACTGAAGGAGTTGAAGGTGCAGTTACAGGAACTAATAGATAAGGGGTATATTAGACCGAGTGTATCTCCGTGAGGTGCACCGGTGTTATTCATGAAGAAAAAGGACGGTACTTTGAGACTGTGCATTGATTATCGTCAGTTAAATAAGGTCACCATACGCAACAAATATCCCTTGCCTCGTATTGATGATTTGTTGGATCAGCTTAGAGGGGCATCAGTGTTCTCAAAGATAGACCTAAGATCGGGATATCATCAGTTAAAGGTCAGAGAGACAGATGTACCAAAGACAGCTTTTAGAACGAGGTATGGACACTATGAATTCCTCGTGATGCCTTTTGGTCTGACAAATGCTCCGGCAATGTTTATGGACTTGATGAATAAGATTTTCCATCCTTATTTGGATCAGTTTGTGATTGTATTTATTGATGATATTCTAGTATTCTAGAAGCAAGGAAGAACATGCAGGACATCTTAGAATTGTATTACAGACTTTGAGAGAAAAGAAATTGTATGCAAAATTCAGCAAATGCGAGTTTTGGCTGGAACGAGTAATGTTTCTGGGTCATATTGTTACTGCTGCAGGAGTTGGAGTAGATCCTCAAAAGACCGAGGCAATCACTAGATGGGAACAGCCAAGGACAGTAACGGAGGTTCGTAGTTTTCTGGGACTCGCAGGTCATTATCGGCGCTTTGTACAGGGTTTTTCCAAGATAGCATTACCACTGACTCGTTTGACTAAGAAAGGAACTAAATTTGAATGGAACGAAGAATGTGAGCAAAGTTTCCAGGAGTTAAAGAAGAGATTAGTGACAGCGCCTATTTTAGCACTTTCAGAGACAGGGAAGGAGTTTGAGGCGTATTGTGACGCCTCTAGTCAAGGGTTGGGTTGTGTACTGATGCAAGAAGGTAAAGTTATAGCTTATGCCTCTAGGCAGTTGAGGCCACATTTAGTTAATTACCCTACACATGACTTAGAATTGGCAGCGGTGGTGTTGGCATTAAAGATGTGGTGGCATTATTTGTTTGGAGAGAAGTGCCATATCTATACGGATCACAAAAGTTTGAGATACATCTTTTATCAGAAAGAACTTAACATGAGATAAAGGAGATGGTTGGAACTGATCAAGGATTACGATTGCACTATAAATTATCATCCAGGAAAGGCTAATGTTGTAGCCGATGCGTTGAGTAGGAAGTCGAGACAAGCCAAGACTTCATTGAATATTATTAGTGCAGAATTGACGAAGGAGTTAAAGAATTCAAATGCATCTTTATCGGTAGACAAGTTGGGAGGTTTGCTTGCACACTTCCAGGTAAGACTTACTTTGATAAGTGAGATTGTTAGCAAACAAATGGAAGATTCTGTACTCAAGAAAATAGTAGAAGAGGTGCATCTCAACCAAAGAACGGATTTTGATATAAGAGACGATGGAGCTTTAATGAAACAAGGGAGATTGTGTGTCCCAAATGATTTGACATTGAAAAATGTTATTCTAGAGGAAGCTCATAGTTCTGCATATGCGATGCATCCAGGTAGTACAAAGATGTACAGGACTTTGAGAGAATATTATTGGTGGCCAGGAATGAAACAGAAAATTGCTGAATGTGTAGCGAGATGTTTGATATGTCAGCAAGTAAAGCCAGAAAGACAAAGACCTGGTGGACTTTTAAAACCACTCCCCGTACCTGAGTGGAAATGGGAACATATCACGATAGATTTCTTATTTGGTTTTCCTAAAAATCCAAATGGGTATGATGGAATATGGGTGATAGTTGATAGATTTACTAAAACTGCCCGATTCTTACCAGTTAAAGTGACATTTACTTTAGATAAACTAGCCAAATTGTATGTTGATAAGATAGTAAGTCAGCATGGAGCTCTTGTGTCTATTATTTCTGATAGAGATCCAAGATTCACATCTAAGTTCTGGCCGAGTTTACAGCAAGCATTGGGAACTAAACTTAAGTTTAGTACAGCTTTTCATCCTCAAACTGATGGACAATCAGAAAGAACGATTCAGACTCTAGAGGATATGTTGCGTGCTTGTGTACTGCAGTTTAAGGGAAGCTGGGATACTCCATTGTCTTTGATGGAGTTTGCGTATAATAATAGTTACCATTCTAGTATTGGAATGGCACCTTATGAGGCATTGTATGGCAGACGTTGCAGAACTCCTATATGTTGGGGTGAAGTAGGAGAAAGGAAGTTAATGGGACCAGAGTTAGTCCAAACTACATCTGAGGATGTGAAATTCATAAGAGAAAGGTTGAAGACGGCACAGGATAGACAGAAAAGCTATGCTGATAAGAGGCGTCGAGATTTAGAATTTGAAGTTGGTGATAAAGTCTTCTTGAAGTTATCTCCCTGGAAAGGAATTTTGAGATTCGGAAGATTGTAGAAGACTGCATAGGATAGGTTGAAGACTGAAGGTCGTGTAACCTAAATTCGAGCGAAAATGTGTTAATCTCTAGGAAGAAGTAAGCAGAGTTGAACTACTAAGTAAATCAAGGCAGCCGAAGTTATTTAGGAATAATTCTCAAATGAATACGAGTCATGGTCTGAAATTTTGAGGTAAGCTAGGAAACTCACTACTTTACAAGATTGTAGAAGGAGGGAAGTTCTGATTTTGGCTGTAGTATGGTTTTTAGCAGGATAAAGGAAGAGTTTGAAGGGAAGCAAGGAAAACTGTGATATCAAGTGTCGCTAGACAGTGGTATCGCTAAGGAGTGGGAGAGTGAGCAGCGGAATGGGTGTTGCTGATAAACTCAAAGGAGCTCTGCGTCTCACAACTCTCGCTGAAGTCTCGCTAGGTATCGCTCCTTAAGATGATATAGCTAGTCTAATTCACTCCAGTTTCGCTAGTGCAGTACCCAGTAATGTGAATTTCGCTGGTAGTCTCGCTAGTAACATAGAGTATCGCTAGTTATTAATATGCATACCTAATGATTTTGGAAAAGGAGTCCAAAGGAAACCTAGTATGAGAAATGTGTTTTACAGGCCAAGAAGAGCTCAGAAAAGCATACAATCCGCTCGGGGTCTAAGACAAACTGTGAGTGGCTCTCTGATTTGTCCAAGGAGCATCGTTAATAATGTGCAAGTGAAAACGAATATATTATGTGAATTCCTGTATGTATGTTATCTAAATGCAAACCACGGCCGAAGGACCCTGTGTGAAGGCCTATGGAGATATGATATATGATACATAGTGCCGAGGACCATGAGCGAAGGCACTAGTGAGATTGATTGAGATAGTTTCCAATGCTTAAGGACCTTGTGAGAAGGCATATGAAATTCAGTACATGAAGGCTCAGTGCTGAAGGACCATGAGTGAAGGCACTTGAGCAGTGAAATTATAATGAAACTCAGTGCTGAGGGACATCATGAGAAGGCACTTGAGTGTTGAAACGCCGAAGGACGAAATGTGAAGGTGTATGAATGTATGAATACATGAATATATGAATATTAGGAACAGAATAGTTGATATAAGGTTAATAGCGTTGAACTTTACTCCGCTGCTTCTTAGAAAGGTATCTATGCTATCTTGTTAAATGGCATGAGTGATCCAGCAATTTATACCAACAAGATATATATTAGTGTAATTAGCATTTACTCAAGGATTAGATTGTAATTGATATTTTAGTCACTCACTGGGCTTTAAGCTCACACCTTTTTGTTTATTATTGTTCGTTCCAGGTAGTGTGTCACACCCCATCCCGGATTATCCTTTCTTAACCCTAGCAGAGATGTGAAGACAGCAACCTTGACTCTTCTGTAAGGTTCACTATCCAACAATTTCCGTCAAGAACAACCCAGACGAGGTTTCCGTGTAGGCAAAGCATCCTGAACTCGTTTGCTACCTGGAAAATAAAATAAAATAGGAAAACGTGAGCTACAAGCTCCGTAAGTGATTGGCTTTGTAAAAACTATCTTTAGTTCGAATAGAGGCATGTCAAAACCATATCCATAAAACAAGGATTAAACAAAATAGCTTTTCCGCAAAACCTTGTCAATCTTGGGAATCCATTCTAAAACATATAGAATCGTTATCAAATAAATAATTCAGAAAAATCATTTGGCATTTCAATCTTTTCCCTTAGTTGAAGTGGAGCAAAACTCAACACCCTAACGTCGAAAACATATAAGGCTCGATGCGGAGAAAGATTCAACGCACCAGCATATAACCTCTATGTGAACATAGGAATATGGCGGGTTGCCCAAGTACTGGGTCCTGGGGAAGTTCACATGCGTTATTAGCATTGATCCTCCTCTTAAACATTTATAGGCGGGTTGCCCAAGTGCTGGGTCCCGGGGAAGTTCACATGCTTATTAGCATTGATCCTCCTCTTAAACATTTATAGGCGGGTTGCCCAAGTGCTGGGTCCCGGGGAAGTTCACATGCTTATTAGCATTGAGCCTCCTCTAAAACATTTTCTCCATCCTTTACATGAATAGTCCATCAAAGACTTTTTCAGAAAACAGGATATGTTCCTCGATAAATATATTTTGCAACATGCCTTTCGTTACCATAAAGCAATCAAGTAAATCATGCCTTTTAAACCATATATTCAAGCATTACGCTTTTCACAGAAACAGTCATCTCAAAACCATATCACATAACAACATTTTTAATAAAATTCATTTTCGAAGAAAGGAAAGAGTCACTCACAAATCTCTTAAGGAATTTTCCCTTTTTCCTTCCAAATTTCCGTTTCTCGAGCCCTTAACGCAAGGCTTCAGCTTCTAGTCCACTAGTTAGCTATTTTCACTCTCGGTAGCTTAGTTGGTCACAGCATTCTAACTCTGGAACGCAAGACTGGCCTCCCTCTATCAGTTTGGCTGGTCACAATCCTGCCCTTCAACGCAAGGTTGCTGGCTACTGTAAAGTGCAGCCTAATTCCTCTTATTTCTTTTCGGATGCGTCGACTTCTCTTGAACGCAAGGTCAATTTGAACGCATCCTCTCTTTTCAAACACCACGTTCTCCTTAAATGTTGGATTCGTTTCCAACGCAAGGTCAACCCCTTTTCAACGCAAGATAACTTCTTTAACACCAGATGATTAAGTTGTTAAAATGTTTTCTTTCTTGGCCGCAGATTTCCTTTTACAATGCAAGGGGGTTCCTTCTTTCTGTCTTCGTTCTCCTTCTTCTCTCAAGGATTTTTACTTCAGAATCATCAGTCGTTACCCTTCCCCCAGGGTCCTATTTAAAGAGATCTTGCCATCATACTCCTTTTTTACCACTTGATTGCCATATGTAGCTCTGCATGTCTGACTAACCATGCATTTGTCCAAGTGTTACCTTGCATGCAACACTTAACATGCCTTTTTAACACATCCTTATTTTAAGGTGTCAAGTATGAAGCCACCTGGCCTTTATAACTTATCTTATTCGTCCATTATTTCCAAATAGACAGCCATTCAATTCATACAGCGCCCTCATGCGTTCATTGAGTTTCCCCTAAAGTTTGAGCTTCCCTACTCACTTGTCTAACTCTTAACTAACTACACCATCGTCTTTGACGCATAGAGATAACCGTCTCAACGCATAGGGACCTCAATGCATAACAACCTCACCAACGCATGGTAAGCCAAATATGTTTCTTCTCCCATCACACAATAACCATTCGTGATCACCTTCAACGTATAGTCGCCATATTACAATCCAGTGTTTACACAATACCGCTAAGCGTCAACGACAACAAATCCTTCTCATGCTCTACCTTTATGCATTGGTCCTGTTGCGTTTACTTCCATCCTGCGTCCATGACCTTCTAGGTATCCTTAGTCATTCCTTGATTATTTCCAAGGTTATTCTTTTAAACATTTCCTTATTTTAACTATTTCCTTTTAGATAATTTAACATGCGTCCAACACATGTTCTAATCTTTATGTCTACTTCACAACCTTCTACTTCCAACACTTAGAAATATCTTATAATAGAAGTCTATGTGTCTTACTTCTTTCCCTTCAAGTGCTTGAGTACTTCCTATACGTCCACTTTAACTTCGCGTTACTTCAGTCTTGACCATGCGTCCAACATGGTCTTTCATTCCTCTCCTTCTGACATTTCAACGCATTGGTTGCTAAAAGTTGGGTTGTCACATAGTGAGCGTGTCCGGGACGCCTAGCCTATAGAAGATCCTCGTTTGGGCTTACTTGGTTTAGTTCTCAGGGATAGTTGTAAATACTCAGTCCAATTACATATTTTGTCATATATGATTTTGTGGCATAAAGAGTGTGGGTTTTGTACTGAATGCTGAACAAGTACACTTGTATGATAAATTATGAGCTTAGAAATCTTATGTAAAACTTATGATTACCTTATAATGTTTCACTAGTATAAAAGTTTGTACATTTGATCTGGTATTAAATTGCGTTTCAAGATATAAGATGACGTATATATGTATAGGTTGCACCTACTTCTAGGTTAAGAAGGTAGTCTGGGAGAGGGTGTGACAGTTCGAGTTGGTTAACATCTAAAATCAGAAACGCATAGTGATAGTGTTGTTTTTGTTTTGTATGTGTAAATTGTCCTGACGCAAAGTGTTATTGATGTGTTTATGAGTTCAACATGTCATGTTTTGAGCATGCTATGCGTCTTACTACTATGCGTTGGTGGTCTTGTCAAGTTTTCCTATCCTTTACCTAAGTATAAGCAAAAGACTAGGTATTCTCGGTGAGTCCGAGGTCGAACACAGGGATTATATTGATTAAGTTTTCAATTGAATTTCATGCGTTGCAGGGGTAACCAATAAATAGTTCAAAGAGTTGATTTTAATCTAAAGAAAGCGATTGTTTGTACACTAGACTAAAAATTGTGGAATATGGAAAGCATGCGACATAGCAAGTTCAGCTAAAGATGTGTGTGAATGGATAAAGAAAGGGTTCGGATTGATTAACATCTAACATCGGAAACGCACAGTAGTATTCTATTTATACTTGCGACTCTTCTCCCGGTTGTCAGCCGCTATGCGTTATATGTCTATAACGCATAGGAGAGTGTTAAGAACCAAGGTTATTCCCATAGACAGGCAATACTACTTGGCCCTTGTCAATTGAGTTCCACAATCACTTACCCTCTCGAGTAGTTTGATTATTACTACTTATATCGATTTGTCAGATGGACATAAGCATCAGATTAAGCTCACAGTTGACAAGATAAAATAGTTACACTGTGGTTCCTACTTAGATGCTAACGCAGCCCTAGACCCTTGAGTGATTAGTTACTCATGGTTTGAAAATAAAAAGCAGAAAGTTTAGAGAAATGAGTAGACATGGAAGATAATTATATTGATGAAACGAAATACAACTTTAGATGAGCTCAATGTCTTGACACAAATCTAAAATCAAGATAGAATAATAAGAAAGAAAGCAGGGAAAGGCGTCAATGTCTTGAGTCGCTCGGATGGAAGCGTGACGCTATGCTGTGAAGTGGTCCGGCGGAGGGAAGACTCTTCTCTCTCGAGCTATTCGTCTACGGTTCAAGTCTGGAGAGAACTCTACTGTCACTTATGAAGTTCTTCTGAGAATCAACAACCCTTTCTCATCTCGCGGAGCTGCCCTTTTATAGATGATGCGTTCGCAATTAATGGCAAATCTACTTGATTGGCAGCGAGATTGATACTATGCGTCCATCTCGCCTTATTGCGTGATTATTGGGTCAATTAAGATCCACCACTTTGGCCACAAATCATGTTCGTCAATCATCCGTCAATCTCTCAAGAGTATGCTTTGATTCTCAGCGCCTTGCATTAATGGTCGTCTATGCGTCCATGAATAGTTTGGCCGATGTCAACGCGGCGTAGGTTGCTAACGCGTAGTCTTGCGTTGAGTAGTTGTTAACGCATCTTCAGGTTGTTTGCGTTCCGTTCACATCATGCGTCCATGAAGAACAGATTGCTAACGCGTCGTCCTGCGTTAAGACGTCATCAACGCATCGTTTGCATTCCTGCGTTAAAACATGCGTTGTAGGCTCAAAAAGTGGTAAAATCATTTATCTTCATAGAAATACAAGAGTATAACGCAAAGGAAGATTTATTAATAAAAATTACATAAACTGCCGCATGCTTCTCTATTTAATCTCTATTTATCTAAGAGAAAAGCTATTATAACTTGTATTTCTACAAGTTATCACACCCCCAAACTTAGATAAATGCTTGTCCTCAAGCATAACTTGTATCTAAGAAACTTACAATCATCCTAAACATTTTCTCAACGCATTGACTAGTATCTCAGAATGCTATACTCAATCAGCTACCCGTCAGTTATGGTACTTCTCTACCTTCATATTCTCTTCTTTAGGACGAGTCTAGTTTGTATGCGGCAAACTTTCTTTTCAAAATTCTTTAACTCATTATTCACACAATTTTTGTTTCTTCTTTTGAACACTGAGTCTGAAAAGATGAAGATATAAAGTTCCTTTTTCTTTCTTGTTTTCTTATGTATATATTAAGCATGCGTCGAGTAGGGTTACCCACCTTCATTCTGACATACCAACTATGGGGTGCATGGAGGCAGCCAACTACGAGCAAGTGCCCTTCTCGACTAAACTCTTATCTAAGCTCGGTTTCCTCACTAGACATTGGAGTTTGTTATTTTATCTATGCGTCGCTGATTACGATTACCCACCTTCGTTTTGACACACCAACTATGGGGTGCAAGGAGGCAGCCAACTACGAGCAGGTGTCGTTTTCAGCTAAACTCTTAACAAGATAGATATGTTAGTCTTGCCTGCGGAGTTTTGCGTTTAAAAATTTTTTATTTATTTATTTATTTATTATTATTATTTTTTTTATTTTTCTTTTCTATACATGATTGAAATAAGTTCCTCATATTTTTATCTTTGACAGTTCAAACCTCTTACACCCCCAAACTTGAAAGTAGCAAGGTCCTCATTGCTTAAATTTGAAACAAGTTGCAAAATTTTGTAAAAGAGGTTTGAATTGGCCACTTGCATACATACAAAGTAGGTTTGCGTTTCTAAGGAATAGTATGTAGACGCATTGAAAGTAATCTAACTTAAAGAGAACAAAAGGTGTAAGCATGATTATCCTCATAGTGACTGATTTCTCAACACAAAGATAAAAGTTGGGAATAATTATATATGTACTTAGAATGAATTTACAGCAAAAGGCCATGCAAAAGAAGCAATTAGAAATTCCATGCGGCGAAGAAATTTTTTTCATTTTATTAATTGAATCATCCACAACGCATATAATTGGAGATGAAGATAATGCTATAAAAGTTCGAAAGAAGTACAACTCGTAATTACACCCTTAATCTGTCTTGTCTTCATCAGGTTTACGTTCCTGCTCAGGTGCAGGGCGCTGCGGTATTGGGAAGACAAGCGTCTGTTGTAAGCGTTCAGGGATGTTAGGGACTTCCGGTCGAATCGAGAACAGTTGATGTATGTAATTCAGTGTAAAGTGAAACTTTTCCGTCTGCCGTCGTGCTAACATATTCAATGAATGCATCACTGGACACAAGATTGATTGTTGCAGGTATGTTTGCACTGTTTCCCAGTCGAGGTCGAGTTGGGCTTCTTGCGGTTGTGGTTGCGTTGGTGGTTGAGGCAGGTTTGCCTGAAGGCGAGAGGTTGATGGAGTTTCATCAAACGCAGGGGATGATGGACGCATAAAAGTCGCGCCAAGATCCCCATAATGTGAGTCATCAACTCTTATTGAGGAGATTGGGGAGGGGGGTTTGGCGGAAGGTTGAGGTTTAGAAGGTTTTGGGTGATGCGTTTTAGGAGGAGGTGGAGGTGGTTTAGGGTGATGCGTCTCAGGAGGAGGTGGGGGTGGAGTAGGTTCTCGTTTGGTTGTTGGAAGTGGGGGTGAAGGGCTTGAGGTTGGGGAAGGTCTAATGGTGGCATCAAAACTTGCCACAGGCTTGTGTTTCAGCTTGGACGGCTGCCCCTTCTTCTGTGGTTGCGGCTTTGGAGGCGGATTGGGTTGATGAGGTCTTTTGGTGGCCTTAGCAGGCTCTGGCAGATATTGAGATCCTCTCATCAACCGACGTAGAGTTTTGCGGGCGATGACGCCACTGACTTCAATCATCTTCTCTGCGTCTAACACTTCCGTTGGCCCTCCGATGGAAGCATTGGCGTACAAATTTATGATAAGAGTGGAGAAAAAGAGTTGGCCCCTTGGCTTGTTAAACACCCCTCTTATCTGCGCCGCGATTATGCGTCCAACATCCAGGGGAATGTGACGCATAATGCAATAAGCTGCGAAAACCCGATCCCTTGATACTGTCTTGTCATGCGTTGTAGGGATCAGCCGCTTCTTCACCAAATATACCCACAGGTTTGCCTCTAGTCTTAGGCTGCCAGCGGATAGCGTTTTGATACCTGTGGGTGACACATCCCACTTAGCCCCAAGCTTCGCCAATACCCGGTGGAGTTAATTCTATGATCTTGTTTCCTTCCGCATCCGGGTTGTCCCTCAACTGATAGATTGCATTTATTTCCCTTGCGTTGAACAGGACTTCAGTTTCATCCACCACCACCACGTCTTCCTCTTCATCAATGCGTCCATTATAAAAACTTCGGACTATGTCAGGTTGGACCCAAGAGATGCTGGAACAGAAGTTTCTCCAGCCGTGGTGGTCAATAATTTCGATGATGTATGGCGGCAATGGGGCTTCTTCAGGGAAAAATCCCACCTCAATCATCAAATCAGGGAACGCCCTGCGTCTCC
Organism: Citrullus colocynthis; assembly: GCA_031780015.1. Lineage (NCBI taxonomy): Eukaryota > Viridiplantae > Streptophyta > Magnoliopsida > Cucurbitales > Cucurbitaceae > Citrullus > Citrullus colocynthis. Next base: position 1,503,249 of record QLSR01000222.1, on the reverse strand, counting down.
CTTTTCCTTCCTTCTTTTGTGGCGGCGCATCAGCCACCTTAATTTTTCCTCTGGCCTTAGCGGGAATTTTGTCAACAGTTCTCTTCTTGCTCTCGGCCACTTCAACTAGTGCTTCAGTCACCTTCTCCTTCCCTTTGCGTTTCTCATTATGCGTGCTTGGGAGTTTGGTGACTGACACCTCTTTTTTTTTTTTCTTCTTCTTCTTCAAGGTGCTGACACCTTGTTCCTATCTCGCATCCTCCTCGATGCGTTCCTTCCTTGTAGGCGAGTGATGCCTACTTCTCTTCTTCTTTTTCTTCTTTTCTTCCCCCTCTTCTTGGGCTTTTATTTTAGCAGCCAGCTCCTCATCCACTTCAATTTGTAGTTCTTTCTCAAGCTCCTCGGCTGCTTTTTCTATTCTTTCTTCTTCCCTCATTTCCTCTTCAAATGCCAATGCGACTTCTTCTATTTGAGGATCAGGAAGGCCTTGCGTCTCCCCTTCTTCTTGAGGCCGCACTTTCTTGCGCGCCTTCTTGCTGGACAATGCGTCCTTGGCAATTTTCTCAGCTCCTTTTCTTAGGGCCCTGAGCTCTTTCCTCAACTTGGCCCTCTTCTTCTTCATCTTCTCTGTCAGCCTATCAAAGGATGTTGCCGCAATTGGGGACTCAGGACCGTCTCCTTGCTCTGTGGTTTTCAGCTCTTCATCCTCGGCAGATTCTTGTGATACCCTTCGCTTCTTCCTCAATAGGGATACCACTTCCTCTTCCTCTTCTCTTCTTCTTTTGGCCTATGCGGCCATCATAACTTATCTGATTGGTCCTTCATTGCAGTCCAGGGTCATCTCCTCAGGACTGATAGACCCAGGGACTGACCCTTGCATTTCACGTGGCTCGCCTACGACCTCCTTGCTATAGGCGGCTTCTCCTTCCTTATCTCCCTCATTCTTTTCACCCTCCCGAGTCTCTTTCAACTGACTCTGGGCTTCTTTTATCGGCGAGGGTGATTCCCGTCTTGCGTCTGAAACGGTTGCGTCCATTGGGTCACGCAATCCGCTCAGGATCTCGGCTATCCATGCGTTCGGGGAACATGCGGAGTTTACTTCCCCCTCTTCGACAGCCACCTCATCTTCTACTTCTCTTCCGATCTCTTCTGTTCCTCTTGTGCTGGGCGGACGAGGTGAGGGTAAAAGCTAGTTGACCTCCCCATCATCCTCCCGATCCTTTGTTTGCCTCTCCTCTTGAGTGATTCTTTCCAGAATGTCGTCGAATACCTCTCTCTCTTCTCTTCGGCGAACTTCGCTGCTTCCGTACAGTGTGCTGGCTTCATCGCGAACCGTTCCAGGACCCGGTTGCTAGGCCTCGGAGTTTTTCGTGCTTAGCCTTTTGTTTTCGGCATTGAAGTTCGCGGCAGAAAACTCCTTCACATTCTTCATTCTGGGTCTAGAGATACAAGATTTGACTCGGCTTTTGGGTTTTGGAGTAGGTAACGGGTCAATTCGGCTCAAGGGGTGGATATTCAAGACTTCCACACAGTCGTCTGAGTCAAGGTCGACTACTGGTGGACGGATTTGGGATCTGAATTATGGTCGGAAAGATGGGTTTATAAGCGGTCTTTGGGCAGTAGCCCTGATTCGCGACGCCGAGAAAGTTGGGATAAATGGGGGACTGGGATTTGGAGATCTTGGGTGGACCGGAGAAGCAAAAGGCCTCACAGGTCGAGTAGGTCAAAATAACGGTGGAGAGAAAAATGGAGATCGAAATAGCTTAGGTGATGATGAAGAGGATGGAGTCGAATACTGGGTATTGTATGAGGATATTGGGGAAACGTCGCCGGTAGAGTGTTCTTGATTTTGGGAATCTTGGCTCGACATAGACAATCATGTGAAGAACACAAATCGCTGGAGGTTTTAGAGGGAAGGGTTTCGAAAATGGAAAATGGGAATTCGAATCGCGTTGATAAAAGGGCTGACTGGGCCGTCGGTAATAAATGCAGATACGCAATTTCTGAAATCCCACTGATTTAGGCAGATTTTCTTGAGCCGCACACCCATCAAGTGTGATGGGTGGCTACTTAACGCACATAGAGCACTTGAGTGTCTTTCTAGAAAAACGCGTAGGCTAAGAAGGCATGTGCATTTCACCTATTGCTCTATTTAAAACGCAATGAACTAATGATAAACGCATAGCTGATGAATGCATGGTTCTCAGGTTAGATTGTGCGTTGTAAGTTAAGTATTATGCATTTGAAGAAATATGTACGGCTCTAACCTTACGCCTAACCTTAACTCGACAAACACAGAAATCGTTTATCGATGAACGCATAGTTTACTTATGCGTTGGACGCATGCATGATTTCATGCTTCTCTCGTTAACACTACTCCTAAAACTGAAATTCAAGAGAATAAAATAAAATAAAATAAATAAATACTAAAACAAATTGCGAATAAAAGAAAGAAAGCAAAATAAAATAAGATAAAGAAATCAATACAACAGGTGCGAATAAAAAGGAAGCAAGGTAAGAGTAACAGAAAGCGTCCCTGGACAAGTAGACGTTCAGAACCGTAGGGACCTTTCGACGCAAGCTCAGTTATTACACTCGCGTAGGTCAATGGAGGTTTTGTCAATTTCGAACTCTCCAATGTGGTAGGGTTTTACCCTCTATCTATTGACCTTGAAGGAAGTGGTTCCGTCTTCGTTTGTCAGCATGACCGCACCATGCGGGAACACTTCCTTGATTATGAATGGACCCGACCAGGGAGACTACAGCTTACCTGGAAACAAACGCAACCTTGAATTAAATAACAGGACCTTCTGGTCGACGTATAGAGTTTTCTTACTAATGTTTTTGTCGTGCCATTTCTTGTTCCTTTCTTTATACAGCTTTGCGTTTTCGTAAGCTGAATGTCTCCACTCTAGGAGTTCGTTTAATTGAAGCTTTCTGGCTTCGCCACTTGCGTCTTGGTCTAAATTGAGCTTCTTCATGGCCCAGATGGCCTTGTGTTCCAGCTCAAGCGGGAGATGGCATGCTTTCCCAAACACC